>OX637534.1:97826015-98451348 GCA_951800035.1 Linnaemya tessellans
GTCTCTTTATTTTAATTTAAATTTTAATTTCAATACTTCGTCACTCTTTTGTGTGACTTCTTCAGGAAATTAATTATTTTAATAAAATAATAAAATATTTTAATAAAATATTTTAATAAAATATTTTAATAAAATAATTAATTTTCTGAAGAAGTCACACAAACAAGTGACGAAATATTGAAATTAAAATAAAGAGACCTTAAGCTTAAAAATATCAGAATATAATAATAAATTGAACGATATTTTTTGTTTCAACCCAAATAATTTTAAAATTTAAAGTTAAATTGATTCATAACTTTTAAATAACACCTGACACAAAACAATAACAGTCAGTCTATTATTGTCATTTTCACCGCATTACTCATATATACGTCTTGAGACTTTTCCGCATAAGTAAGGTTGACATAAGTAAGTACTTGCAGTTAAAGGACGCCATAAGAATGTTCTTTTAAATTCCCCAAAGCATTATGCATACACACGCACACACTTTGTTGTTCTTCTAATGGATTAAACCGTCTAAGGTTACCATACAGCTTAACACTTCTTTTAAACAGATGGTTAGGGCTAAAGTAATATATAAATTAAGTCACAATACAATTTCTTAGGACTAATTTAAATATCTAAAAAAATCAATACCCTAGCAAAGGTTGAAAAACAGCCCCAAATGTATTTAACAAGAAGAACTCCTACCCTTTTTAACCAAATCCCCTGATACTTTATATAAAATATACAGAAATAACTCCAAAATGACTTTGCACTGATTATCTCGGCAATAAAATCAAATTCAAATAACAAAAAGCAGAAACGATCAACAACCGTTAAAATACATCCATCCAGGATTAACACTTAAATAAGCGTGCTGCTGTTGCTGCTGCTGCCGCTAAAACCATCAAACCATTATCGACATCAAAACAAAACCAAGTAACGGGGAGAAGGAGCTTTTCAAACAAAAGTTTGTTTTTCTCCGGCCATTATCATTGTCACTCACAAAGCGAAAACAAAAATAAAGTCAGTTACATCCTTTTTAATGGCAAAATTCACACTTTACATGCAATTTCTTTTATATTCTTAACAAAAAGTTTATATTAAAACAAAAAATAAATAATAAGAAATGAAAATTTGTATATTGGATGGTGTCCGCAAGGAAGGAAGGAAGGCTGTGCTGTAGTGTAAACAAATAAAACAAAAGAAAACCCATATTTCTCATCATGCTCGTATATGTGAAGTACAGGTCTACCAAAGCCTAAATGACGTCGATACGTTTGAGGATTCGACAACTTTAGCACGCGCAATTTGCTTCCGCATCTTGAAAATGTGTTCAAGCAAAGAAAACGAACGGGTGGTGTTTGGGTATATGCCCACATATATTTTTTTTTATCCACATACTGCAATCAAATAATATATAAAAACAACGAAGACAATATGTGTATATGTACCAAGTGATAGAAAACAAGAAAAAAAGGGAACACACATGTGAAGTGCATTATTAGAACAGGGAGTCCTAAATATCTCTCTCAAGAGACGGTCCATATCCTGTCAGCACCAAGTTATTTTTTATAAAAATAAATAACAAATTATAATAAAAAAGAGTACTATGGAAAAAAGTTTTTCCAAAAATATGTTTTTCAACAGCACTTACACTTTTTCAATAATTTTATTAAACACACATAAAAATGTTCAACGCAAATTTGAATAATGGAGCCGTACCGCATCTGCTTTCTCAGGTCTGCCACAAAATCTTGCAATTGAAGTTAATTTAAAATTATGCTCCAACGTATAAAATGGAATAAATTCTTTTTATAAAATTCAATTTCGATTAATTCAAGGTAATTTCAGTCATCATAAAATTCGCAACACACCCTCATCAATGTTCATTTCAGTTTATTTTCTGATTTAAATAAAAAATAAATAAATGTACCTATTTATTTATTTGAAAAAGTACCGGTGCACACGGGGTGATTTGGACTATTTTTCGGCGATGTTATTAACTCGTATTTTTAGGCGATCTTGTGAGACTGCACACGACTTATGTCCTTACGAAATAAGTGGAAACGCAGTTGACTACGGAAAATTCCTCAGAAGGTCCGCAAATGTATAGTTATCGGAGTGAGAGGCAAAACTCTTGAAAGAGAGTAAACGATTAGTGGTGTGGCTACACCTCAAAAGAAAAACAACAAGTAAAAACGTTATATTCGAATGGGTCGAATCTTAAATACCCTCCAAATATTTACTTGGTAGAACAGAGTTCCTTTAAGACAACTCTGTACCCAATTTTAAATCTCTATTTTGACAGAGGCATTCCGGGAAGGGCCGGTGGGGGAGACGTTTCACCTCTGCAAGATCAGAGAACATCTCAGCTTCTTAAAGGCTTCAGGTATACAAAATGTTCAATATTTACATTATTTTTGCATATATGTAATATCGTACGTCAACGCCCACTAAAGGTGGCGGGGTCCAAAAATAGACTATATCATATTTTCCACAGACGGGCGTATGGGCATTGCTAGATCGTCTTCGACTTCATCACTGATCAAAAATATATTATACTTTATGGCGTCCCAATTCTTTTTGGAGGGCATTAAAACTGAATTTGGTCGAAGTCTCTCTGGCAAGGGCCGTGGGGGAGACATTTCACCTTTGCCATAAAACACTAAATATAAATGTTTGGGATAATTAAATGCAAAATTTATTTAAAATTTTTTTTTGGGGCCATTTAGGGGACAAAGAGGGAGGAGGGGGTAGAGCAGAGGAGTACCAGGTTACGTCTCAGCTTCGTCATTAAAGCTTAAAAATGTGATTTTTAAGGAATGTAAACTTAAGTAAAACAATTTGTTAAATTTTATAATATTTTTGCATGTAATAAAGGGGGCGGGGTCCAAAAATTATTTTTTTTTATTTTATGGCGCCAAGTTTAGCGCATTGGACCTTCTTTGACATAAAAATATATCATTTGCTTAACAAAATTACAAAAAAAAAAAATAAAAAAAATCATGTTGTTTTTTTAGAGGTTGGTTTAGTTCTTCTTAGGGGAACTTTTTTCCCTCTGGCCCGATTCAGCCCATTTATAAACTATCCTTCAAGATATATTTATAGCAAATTTTAGGAGTCTAGCTTTTTTCGTTTGGACTTAATCGTGATTTCCACAGACGGACATGCTCAGATCGTCTTATATTTCATCACTGATCAAGAATATATGTATATAATTTATGGGGTCTCAGATGGATATTTCGTTGCGTTACAAACGGACGACAAAGTGAATATACCCTCCAATTCTTTTTTGGAGGGTATAAAAATAGTTGCCAGCGAGGCTCGATTGACTCAGAGCTGCCTTGATACTGTAGTAATTTATATTTTTAATTGTAATGGACTATACACAATATTCATGCCTGAGCGCGCAGTCGAAAACTCTGGATCCTCAGCTTCATAATCTCGTGGTAACTACTTCAGCCAACAGCACTCTAGTTTCATAACGTACGATGCTATGTTACGTTTATTTAAAAATTTTTAATATTTATTTTGTAATAAAGACTGGCTTTTAGATCATATTTTCTATATTTTTGCGCTCACAAAACAATATTATATTTGGAGCATAGTTTATATAGCCTTGATGGTCACAATCCGCTTATTACAAATAAAAATAATCGTATTTAAAACCAGCACCAACAGTAATTCCCTCAAGCTCTTGGTATCAAAGTGGAAAGAAAACTTTAAGAACTACTGCCTTAGACTTTACTTAAATACATAATAATACTAGTATCAGCCCATAGAAACAAAAAGGGATAACGACAGCAGCAAAGTATTTAGGCTTTTTATTATAAAAAAAGCGGGCACGGCAAATGCAAACAGTTTGCAACTAATGTAAACAAATCCAAATAAAAAAACCCATAACGAAACCGTAACAAAAAGGATTCCTTACTTTTAAGCTACATAAAGCCTACATTTGTTTTAACGTGCATACATACTTGTATGCAGCAATAACGTGTGACGTTTATTTTTTAGTCTCTTCAAAATGTCATCCTTGCTAAAGCAAACAAACAATGGACTTTAACGAAAATATATTTGAACATAAAAAACATACATACATACATGCATATGTACATACATATGTATGCACAGACTTGGCATGGCGGCATAAAACAGCAATACAAAAACAAATGAAAAATATATAATAAAAATATGTATATAAATTACAAGGTACTAATAATAAGGTAACAAAACACTGAGAAAACGCCCGTCAAACGCTGTTGCAATTGTAGATGAGTCGACTATTAACTATTGTGTGAAAGGTAAACAAACATGCAGAGTTTGCAAACATTGCTTGAACTTCAATAAAAACTCCCCTTAAAAAAACTCAACCGCTTCAACGAACTTTTTTACGCTAAATCTGCTTGCTACCAACAACTAGTTAGAAACTTTTTCATGGTTTGTTATGCGAAATACATATAGGGGTCTCTCTGTGTTACAAAAATAACAAAACAGTGCATGCAGAATAGTTTCTAGTATAGTACATATGTAGATGTATTTATGTATGGATGTTTATACATATGTATGTATGTATGTATGCACTCGTATCTTGCTTCAATAAAAAACTGTATCAAGGTTTTAGGGTTTCAATTTCCCAAAAACGTAAGCACACACAAAGAGGCGCAGTTGTTGTTGCATATGCATGCACATTCGTATGTACATATTTTTGTGTGTATGTAAGTACTCCAATTATAACAACACAATACTCGTACAAATAACTGCAATTAAGAACAAACAAAATCAATTTGTTATTGTTTGCTTCATTTTTTAATTCAAAACAAAACCAAAATAAAAAAAAACAACAAAAACAAAAAAATGCTTAATGAACAAGGTAATTTATAGAAACAAAAAATGTTTACCGCCCAATTCCCGTCGTATTCTCTTCTTACCTTTTACCCTTTCTTGTTCAAGTGTAACTAAAGTTATAAAACTGCAGCTGTTTTTGTTTCGAATAATTTTTTTTTTCTGTTGCCGAAAATTATTTTTAAATGTTTTTGGGCTTTAATTTTGTAGTACGAGTTTTGTTCACGTGCTCTATGAGCTGTAAAATAGTAGACAATGCAAAATTGTTTTACAATAAAAATTCTGAAAGTCAAGTGAGAAATTTTAATGTATGAATCAACAGCAAGCAATTAACATCTGTGTCGTATGGTCTGTTAGTCATCACTAAATGAGGTTTCTCAATATTTTTGTTACACATACATAAGGTCATCTATAAATTTCGGCCAAAGTTTTGTTCTTTCCATGTAAACATGCACTCGTATGTATGCACACTTTTTTATAGGACCGGCAATCAGGGGATCACACCCACTCATGCAGTGCACTGTGCCGGAACTAGAAATGGTGGTTGCAAGGAAGATAGAGGGAGTTTTGCCTGCGGATTCTATTTGAATAAAATGGAACTGTTTGACTAATGAAAGAATTTTCTCTACAATTCGTAGTGCATTTCGCTGGTGTTGTGCGCAAAATACAATAGGTTTCGGGGAAAACCGTCCATTTTAATATAAAAAAACAATGAAATTCACTTCATATTGAGTTATTATTTTTGTTTTTTTTTTATTTGGAAAGTTAGATCGATCTAATGTTTTTAACGGGAGAAAACAGAAATATCTGATAACAAATATTACTAAAATGTAAGTCAAATTATAAAATTTAAAAAGAACATTCTCGCAATATTTTCTTAACTTGTAAACTGAACAAACCGCGTACTTACTCAAACAACTTAATAAATTAAATGGAAACTGGGACATGAAGAAAATGAACAAACGACAACACTGTGATTTAATGTGTGTTGGCATCAGTTTAGTATTGATACAATTCTCGTATGCTATTTCCTAATAAAGTGTGTATAAATAAAATGGAACAAAAAATTCTGAAAACTGGGACATGAAGAAAATGAACAACCTACAACACTGTGATTTAATAAGTGTTGGCATCAATTTAGTATTGATACAATTCTCGTATGCTATTTCCTAATAAAGTGTGTATAAATAAAACCTGTATGTAATTACATTCAAGTACATCCACTAATAAGTGGTGATGAGCAATAATACATATGAGTGTTGACCTTAAAATCACCAGGTTCGATTCTTAGAATGTTAAATTACTTTTCACATCTATCGTAATTGACGAACAATCAAATTTTTTATTTCTCTGTGTATTTAATAGATTATAATATCGCTGCTAAATATATAATTCACTATACATTTCTACAACAGTAACTAATAATGACAAAAAAAAATTGTTAAACAAATTAGTTAAAATGAAATACTCAAATAGTTATGGATTGGTTTTTAAAAATTTCCATGTCGTTTTTAGCACTGAACTCAGCTACTTGCAAGTAGATGTTATTATATTTGTTATTTAAAAATACATGTTTCCAGAATGATCCTAAAAAGTGATGTATGATATTTTGAATTCGATATCCATCTCTGATTTTCCTATCGTGTTTGTTATTTTTGCAAAAACTAAGTTTATATTTTTTTTTATATTTCCGAAGCAATTGCCTTTTGGGGTTGCACGGCTTCTTTAGCGATTTATTATAAATTTTAATAAATTGTGTTTTTTAATAAGCAATTTAACAACTTCAAAACTCAATAATCCATAAACAGATTATTAAACAATATGCAAGCGCTTTCATTTTGGTCTGTTTACCTAAAGAAAAGGGAGTTTTCAAAAATTCTTTAGAATCAATTTCAAACGTTAATAAAATTTGAATAAATTTTACGGAATTTTGAACAAAACTGTTTATATTGAAAGTATTTGCAAGGAATATAACATTTTAATCTATGCATGGCACTTAAATGAAGTCAAGTGGAAAATAAGAAATTTTAGTATAAATAACATCATTAACAACATGTTGTTGCAACACCAGCAAAAATATCAAAACAAACGGCAGGGTTTATAAACGAACAAACTAAGAATCGAACACCCAAACACAAACACACACGAAATGCCGAAAGAGTTATAGGGTTTCCAAATGAAATATTTAAATAATTTTTGAAGGACAATAACATTTTTTTTAAATAAAAAATGTAGGCACTGGATACGTTCAGAGTTGTATTTTATAGCAATCAAAAATCAATACACCCGTAAACAAATTAAAAAATAGTATGCATTTAAGCGTAATTTAGTTCCATTTCACACACATCAGGTTTACTTGACTAATTTTTCTTCAATCTCCTTTTGAGCCTAGATTTACGAAAATATTTCATCGTCTCATTTTCTTTACCTTCAATCTCTTTTGTCATTTAATGTTCTGCAGCCAACTTCATGTATAACATATTTCTTAAACATGGCGGTGCGGTCATATTTGTACCCTTTTTCATTCTCTTCTCCCCATTCTCCCAAAAACTAAGGACTTGAAGAGTCAAACCTGTTATGTGTGCAAGGAGACTTGGGAAACAAGCCGCTAAGATATTTATAGAATTTTTTTATTTAAGCACTTGAATGTCTTTTCACTATAAATTTATGTAAATATAGAACTAATTTTCAAAAAAGAAATGTTGCAGTTTTACATAAATTTTGTTATAAAAAGACATCAAAAGTTTTAAACAAAACTATGCTATCAAATTTTTATTTATCAATATGATGTAATTAATGTGCTAAAAAGAAACGAGTTCTTTTTTGAGATCCCAGAGAATATTTTCAAAATCCCTAAATTTTGATTTCTCATTATTTTCGTTGTATTTTTCTAATTTCTCCTCAAACGCAGACAATTTTGTGGAAGTATATAGGCATTAAGGTGACTTTTTTATTTGAGAAACAGGCCTTGAAGTTAATATTTCCATTAAAAATATGTCTATTTTGAAACAAGTTTGTTTTTTCAATAAGGGAAATTAAAAAAAGAATATTTAATAAAATTTATTAAAATAGAATAGCATTAAAAATTGAGTCTTAAGATGGTAAATTTATAGTTGTTTAAATTTATTACATTCATGATACGTTCAATGTAAAATAAATAAATAAATGAATTTCATGAAACCACTTTAGAACTCATTTCAATGATGAGATAAATGTCAACTTCCCTCGTCAATGATGCTTCCGTCGTGATCCTGCCTAAGGCAGATTTACCAGGTAAAAGTACTCTTACTAGCGCAGCTGTCAAAAGTTTATTTACAAGCTATAGAAAAAAAATTTTTTTTTCATAATTCTGCCTTGTTAATGATGCTTCTTCTCTCTTGATTTTGACATTAGCTAGTAATTTTCTAAATTATGTTATGACAGTTATATATAATTTTATTTTAAACCCATTATAGATATTTTTCTATTGTCAAACTTACGAAATATATCAGTTATTTTATGCATTCTCTTAAAAATGTGTGTGGTGGCATCACAAAATGAAGTGTTTAAGCTGTCAGTCAAAAGGGAAACAAAACGAAAACTCGTTTACTTAACTTTTCTAAGTAAAACTTAAAAGTCGCTGAAATAAAATAACAAAACTGAGTGTGTACTTAAATAAAAAGTAACGGACTTTTTTAAGTAGGTTTTAGGAGACAACAGAAAAATAAAATTACAAGATAATATTAAGAAATAGGTATTAAAGAAAAATAGTCCAAATCAAACAAATGAAAAAGAAAAGAATTCCAACATTAATAGAGAATTAAAACTAAAATAAAAATGATACAATGGCAACGAGCCTATCCTATCATTGATGTTCAGTGTACTAAATTTTTATTTCCAATTGTAGTTGCCGGTGTTTTTTCTTATTGTGAATACAATAACAAAAGCTAAAAACAAATTATATTGTACCATCACGTTAAACATACGGAACGCTGTAAAGTTGTACGGAAAGTTGAGTAAACTGTAGTACAGTTTTTCTCCATTCGGGGCAACTCAACTGGGTTCAATTCAGTTCTTGACTGATTATTACAAACACTGACGAATTCTAGCAAATGTATGTACTCAGGTATGTTTTTTTTATCTGCATTTGTGGTTATTTATTTAGCCCTAGGTATGCATATGTATGTGGGTATTTCATTATTTGAATTTTTCTTTTTTAACCTTTTTCTCTTGCTTTTTCCATTTTCTGGAAAGCAGACAGTCTATTTAGTTTGATCATTGAAAACATTATTTTGCACTAAACAAATAGTGTAAACAATTCTTTTTTTTTTCAGGGAAGTTATTATTTTGATAATTTTTCTCCTTTGCCGTGTTTTTTTTTTTACACAATATTTTGTTGCAGCAACTCGTTTACCTTTAACCAACCCAACAAACAGACCATCTGACGGTCAGACGCAGAAACCAATATTGTATAGTCAATAGAAAAAAACACATGCACGATTTATTTATTTATTTGATTATTTATTCTAAGGCTTAAGCACCGTGTTTGTTTAGGTCTAAATATACACGCATTTATGTGTATGAATTTTGGATATAAATTCTAATAATAGTTTTTGAAAAACATATTCAAGCATTTGAGCAGGATTAATATTTGTTACACGTCTAAACTACATACCTATCATCATTTTAAGCCTAATTGCTTTTTTAATAGTTCTATTTCAGCCTTATCGGCAAAGAGAACAATTTCGGGGTTAGTTTTTTGAACAACAAAATTAATGGGAGGGGGAAAGTTTCTAATAAATCTGTGATTGGTTGTTTCTTTGGCATGCATAAATCCATTGCCATGATTTTGCTCTTCCTCTTGGGTTTTTAATTTTGTCTAAAGATTTAAATTACTTTGTAAATTATAACGAATTATGTTAATCCTCCAAAGCAAACTTACCGCCATTTATGGTAATTGCAACAGTAGTCGTTAGTCATATGCTGTTTAATTTCCAGCTTAAACACATAATTTCTGACGCTTTCGTAGACAGTTTGCTGACTGCCGCCTTGAAAAATAAAAATGGCGTTTTGAGATTTGTGGTGAACGGCAATGAAAATATGTAGTAGTTTATTAAATTTAATTCTGTCATTTAAAGCATGTCAAATACTTCTATATCGGGATTTTTTTTATTCGGAAATTTTCAGTGTCAAATTCATTGGCCAGTATTTCATTCAATGAAGAACACATGGTTCTCAATTTGATAAGAAAATGTGGTATTTTCTGAAAATTCACATGTTGTTTTCGTTCTGAACGTGTTGCTAACGAAACCGAATTTTTTGATTGCTGATTCGTCAACCTTTAGATTTAGGTCACTTTTTTAAATTGTTAATTTTTTCAACGGGCTTAAGTTCGAATCTGCAGGACTGCAAATGATTTTTTATTATTTTATTAATAAATGAATTTGTTCAAATTCTATTTATTATTTTATATTAAGATTGGAATATTAAGAATATTTTCAATAATCATCAAACCAGCAGAACGGATCAGTACTGATTTCGAGGCCGCTACGCCATCTCATCAGCGTTTTTTTGTTCAATTTTTCCACTTTTGCAAGTGGTGCTAGTTAGTAGGAATATCAACTATTTAACCAATGTTATTAACGAAAATTGAATATGAGAAGTTCCCACATTCATATTTTTAAGTCATTACCTTTTTGGTTAGTACGAAATGGAAAAATTGAACAAAGAACGTTAATGGGATGGCGTAGCGGCCTCGAAATCAGTACTGCTCCGTTCTGCTGGTTTAATGATTATTGAAAATATTCTTAATATTCCAATCTTAATATAAATTAATAAAAATAGAATTTGAACAAATTCATTTATTAATAAAATAATAAAAAATGATTTACAGTCATGCAGATTCGAACTTAAGCCCGTTGAAAAAATTAACAATTTACATAAGAAAGTTCGACTAATAAAAAGGTCACTTTTTTTATTAAAAAAAAATATTATTTTCTTTTGCATCCAATATTTCGATATCCTCTGGATATCTTTTTCAGGACAATAATTAAAATTATTATAAAATATTTTCAATTGTTAAAATTTTAACAGTAAGAATATTTTTTTGTTTTTATATAAAAACTTAATAAATAAAAATTATATATTTTTTAAAGAACCAATGAAATGCAGTCATATAGACATACTTGACCACATGACAAACAAAAAGCACTAAAAAAATAAATACATATTAAATTTTTATATATAAAAAAAATATTTCTGTTACAATTTTCAAATTTAAAAATATTATTATATTAATTTTAATTATAATTATTGCCCTGAAGGAGATATTCAGAGGATATCGAAATATTGGATAATAAAAAAAAATAAAGTACTTTTCTAAAAATGTGACCTAAAGCTTGTTAAAAAAAACATAATTGGCTAATTAATTTGCTGCTAGTTTTATAAAATGGCACATGTTTCTAAACAATTTTGCCTTCATAAAAATTATTACAAAAATTGCTAGCGATGTTGAATTTTAATTCAGCATGAATTTGAATATGAATTGAATTTGACTGAAATGTAAATTGAATATAAAAAATATGACTGCATTTTTAATAAATTAGAATTAATGAGAAATTTTAATTTGTTTGTTAACTTGTATGGATTATTCAAATGGATTAGTAAGGCAAATGGCAATTTTTTGCTGTGGTTTTGATGAGACCTGGAAAATGGCATAAATAATGGGAGGGGCAATGTCTCACAAATTTTTTGTAATGAGGTGTATTTGTGTGAAATGCATTGGAATCACTAAAGAGAGTAAATGTTTTAAAAATACTGACCTTTTAACTTGTGACTATCGATTAATGACTGTATTTCAATTGCTGAAGTAGTTTACACGAGACTATGAAGCGGAGGGTCCTGAGTTCAACCCCGCGCTGAGTCATGAAATATTGTGTTGAATTCTTCTGATCAGCATTAGTGCGTGGTTGTGTTAGTTGTTGCTAGCCTGTTTCAATGATGAAGGCATAGCTCTGGCAGCGACTGACACTATCATGTACTAAGAGCAGAGTGACAGCACCCTCCTTAGTCGGTCCTGTAGCAAAAAATGTTGTTTACTTATTATTGTTAATAAAAAATATAATATTCAGAACATATTTATTGTGATAATACGTAAGATGAATTGGCCGCAATCATATAACTCAAACATAGATTATGATTTTTTCTTTGCGTGTAGCTTCATATGCATACATGTGTAGATATATCATCTATAATTTCATAGGAATTTCTTCAAAGTTTTCTTTTATCAATTTAACTTATTATTAGAAGCCCCTAAGCTTGAAAAGCATACCATAAACGTCTTCTATGTATTCACTAATTTAAATATAATTAAATTAAACATAAATTATAAAAAAAAATGCCACAACATTATGACTTTGATTTCTTGTGAGGCTAAATAAATGTCTCTGTAAGCCTATTAAATATACATACATATTTACATACACACATACAGTGTATATATTTTTATGCACAAAAATTCGTTGGCACAGGCAAAGAGCACATGCATAGAGACGTTGAAAATTGCAAGAAATATGTATGTGGAAAAAAATCAAAAGCTTTATAACACCAAAAGTGGGTGCATTCACATGTCTCAAGAGCTTGTTATATGCTCGATATGCTATAATATATAAAAACGACAACTGCATCGAGTGTGGTGAAAGCGCAGTGTTGCCAATCGAGATTTTTAAATCTATAACTAGGAAAAGACACAAATTATTTCAATTGAAATGGAATTACATATAATATAATTTAATATACTAAATATAAATAATTTTATCTAATATTATAAAAATTATTATTATTATCCCAGCGACATTTGCTTAAGTATAATGCTAGGAACACAACTGCGACGAACGACGAATTTTTGGTCGCGAATATTCGTCACCAAAAATAAAACACATTGGTGTATATGAAAATGCACACAATCGTGGCGTTGGTCGAGGTTCGTCATACTCAGCGAAAGTTGAAATACATTTATTTCTAATTGTTTCGTCAACGAACGACGAACAAATCAATATAAAGTGACCAGGTTTCATATACTCAAACTGGTTTTTTGTAGAAAAACATAGTTCACTACTGTATTGTTGCATGTAGGACTAAAATTTTCAGTACATACTAAAAATGCATTCACAAATTCACAAAAATGTATCATTCGGACGACTTTTTATTAATTTTGAACACTTTTTATAATATAGTTTTTCTTTCTATTTCCCACTTTTTCATATGGTCACCCCATCAGCTGTTAAATGAAAATAATAATTTATTTACAGCAAAAAATTTTTCAGAAAATAATTACAAAAAGGAATTTCAATAATTATCCCGGTGGACAACACCGGGATAATTTTTGAGTGTGTAAACAATCTGGCTGGCATCAGAGGTTACAATGATTTAAAAAACAAATATTAAAATTTTGTTTGCTTATTATTTTAATTTATTCGTCGTTATTGTGTTTCATACGACGAATTTATAGAGCGATTTTTTACCAACGAATTCGTCGTACTAAGAGAAATTCGTCGTTCGTCCCAGTTGTGTTCCTAGCATAAATTTTGTAGATTTCATTAAAACAATTTTGACATCACAGACAGTAACTGCCTATTTCCCATTGGCGAATGAATTCTTTCTTTCGTACAAATATATTTAAAACAAAAACAAAATTTTATAAAATGTTTTTGTTTGAAATGTATGTCTACGCAAGAGAAAATTCATTCGACAATGAGAAATAGGCAGTAAATGAAAGAGCAAAGGCAAAATTCGAATCAATTTTAATCAATTTTAAACTATGCAGCAGAATATTAAAATATCACTTTCGAGAAGCACAATAGGGGTTTTCAACATGATCTTTGTTTTTCAATTGTGGCAACACCAACAACATGATAATTTTGACATTTAGTTTTTTGACGTATTCGTAGTAGATGCATTGGCAATTACTACAATGAATTAAATTTCGCTCGAAAATTGAATTAGAAATAATTAAAATCGACTATGAAAATGGTGGTTATGTTAAAGTTACATTTCGTAAAATTTGTGATATTTTCGGACAACATAATCGTCCTGCTGAGACCTTCTGTCAACAAGCAAAATTGCCGATTTTGGGCTTCTGAAAATCCTAGAGCGATTATTGAGAAGCCTTTGCATGCTCAACGTGTAACTGTATGATGCGCTATGCGTGATTGGGCCGATTTTTTCGAAGATGAGGCTGGAAATGCGGTAACAGTCAATGAACCATGCTATCGTGAGATGTTAACTCAATTGATGATGTGGACATGACTTATTTGGTGGACATTTGCCAGATATAATTTTCCATTCACAATTGCCCAACTTTTCTCTTCGTAATACAATAAAAATTTGAATCATCTTCATCTAAATTTTCGTTTTATTTTGTTTTAGAAAACAAAACTCTTACTTTTCATACAATTTGCAAGAAAGCCAGATGTGCAACTTTTATTAGCGTAAACATCAATGTAATTTTGTTACAGCCTAGTGACCCATAAATCCGTTTCCGGTGTATTTTTTTATATTTGTTTGCATTGTAGTGTATTTGCTGTCAGCTATAGTTCATGAATAATTTAAGCCCTTCTATATGTTAGAAGAAAAATGCACATGTTATGTTCGGGTCATATTTTGACCCCACATTTTTTTATTGAAAAAATTCAAATTTTGTACAATTAAAAAATATTTTTAAGGCTTGTGATCAATGCAATATGTCGTCGTTAGAGTGATTGTGTGTCGGTGTGACGGACAAACAGGTTTTTTGCAAGTTATGCACTCAGTAAAAGTATTTTTTTCCTTTTTCGATGGGCAAAATTTTCACCTTTGGGTCATCAAAATACCCTAACATAGTAGCAGGGTTAAATAATTTTTATATCCAAAACGATTTGGCAACACTGGACATAACGGTAAACGTAAAGAAAATATCAAAAGTAATAATACGAGTACAGCAGCCATTCTACCTACTCATTCTTTCATATTTATACAAAGCCAAGGTCCCTCCTTCGTGATTCTTACTGAATGGTATAGAACTTGTGCATCATGTTCAAAACCAAAAAATCAATTCTAAAACGCGTTTTTACATGCACATAACGGTAACTTAACAAAGAGCATGCATAAATAATTTACAGTTCAGAAAAAGTGAAATTTTCATTCTTTTTTTATTCATGGCGAGACCAGAAATTGTAAAAATTCCTTTGTATGTAGCCATTACTTTTGTGTTAATTGGATTTTATGTTCTAATATTTGTTATATTTATGTATGCATATGCAAATATGTACATACTTACGGATGTATGTATATTAACTTTTTATTTATATTCCTTCTTTTTGTTCTCCCTGCCAGCACAAAATGTCAAAATTACTGCTGGTATGTTGAGCAGAGTTTGACAAACACCTCGACTCTTAACTGGAGCTGTGTCTTGTTTTGCTTGTATTTTGCATACGAATATGTGTACAATGTTTTGCACGTTTCATCTCAAATAAGTTGTTTCTTGTTCTTATTATTTTTATCCTTTGCACATATCCTGTGACATTATTTTTTGTTTCTGGTTTTGTTGTTATATACAACTTATTTTTTTTAAATTTATGTTTGTGAATGTGTCTTTTTTTATGTTTATGCATACAAAAAAAAAGAAGAACGTCAGAAGTCAGACAAATTTAACAAGGCTTGCTTAATTTAAAAGCATCCCTATTGTTTTTCTTCATAAGAAATCATTAAGTGTGAATTTAGGGAGAAAAAAAAGAGAAGAGTTTGCTGAACAGAATAAAGAACATACACTTCTGCATATTTCCAGTTATAGATTTGGTTAATGCAGTAATTTTTAAAGATCTTAACATAAGTTCTTTCTTCTATAATAATAGTCAGTCTTGCAGCATGAAAAGTGATTTTCACGAGCGCGATTTAATTTTCTGTGGATCACATTTGTACACGCTGAAGTGATTGTAGGGAATTATTATTTTCGCTACTTGAAAAATATAGAACTCTCGACCCATAGGATTATTTTCCATCCGAAATGTCCACTGAAGTATATTAAGGTTAAGAATAAAGACAGTTATTCTACGTGATGAAATATTGTGTATTTCATCTGGAATCAACAATTTACTTTCAAGGAAATTTATTCCTGCCTGTCAGCCGCATAGGATGTACTCCATCGTATCTTCTTCACAGTCATATAGTCTGGTATCGAGAAAATGAATGATAAATTGATGCCATCTGAGACTGCCTTTTAACCATCCTGATAATAGCCTAAGATAAATCGTTATGAAGCGTGTTTTTTTAGAGTGTCACAACACCACAGCAACGCGTGTAAATTGCTGAAATTTTTAATCAAAATTCTATTTGTCGTGCACTCCTTCCATTTTATGGCACACATAATCGTCTTTCAGAGCGGCTAGTTCGAAGAACAATAAATCGTTTTCGGACCACATTTACTGTTACTGATAATGTGTATAATGAGACGCCGAACAGTGCACACTGAAGAAACTGTAGTCGCTGTACAGCAAAGCATTGAATTTGTTCCTAATCAATCAATTCGTCGCCGTTCTCAGCAACTGGAAGATTTTTTTAGTTGTTGAAAATTGATGTTTCAGATTGCGCCTTCTACGCGCTAGCCAGCCACATGGCAGAAATCATATTTAAACGTTAATTTCATAAATTTCCTTTCCAATAAAAGCCGTTTCATTGATATTAAAAATATATTTCCTTGTTTTATTATGATTTAAACTTGTGACACTTTATAAAAAACACCCTATACTTCGCAATAATTAGCAAATTACATCTGAGACCGAAATTTCTTCTGCTCTTTAAAAGATGCACATAAGATGCCGATAAAGGATTCAAGTCATATAGAAGTCAACGTACTTCTCCTCCTTTATTGGGCAAATACTGATCAGTTAATCAAATGTGGAGGGCATGTTTGTGTCATTGAAAAACGATGCCAAGATCATCTCCTTTTAGTTGTAAGAACTTCAAAGTTATTGTTTGGCACGAATATCGTTTGTAATAATTTTTTGTGAATGTCAATGTTTTCGAAACCGATATTCCACGAACTACATACTTTGAACAAATTTTTTTAATCTTGGACCAGCACTCAGAGGATGACCCCTACATATGCAGTGCATTGCGCCGAAACTCGAAGGGTTAGTATTGAAGGGACAGGTGAAGAAAGATGAGAAGATAGAGAATTTTTCCTGCGCCGGCTAATTTTTTGCTACAGGACCGATGAAGGAGGGTGCTGTTACTCTGCTTTTAGTACGTGATAGTGTCAGTCGCTGCCAATTATATTCAGTGACCAGTGCTATGCCTTCATCACTGAAGCAGGCTGGCAACAATTAACACAACAATGCACTAATGCTGATCAGAAGAATTCGGCACAATATTCATGACTGAGCGCGGAACCGAACTCTGAGCCCTCCGCTTTATAGTCTGGTACTTTCAGCATTTCAGTCAACAGCACCCACAAACTGTTCATTTTCAATTTGTTTAATCCAATAAGAACTAAAGCTTTTAAATGAAAATATAGAAATATATTCTCTTTTCTTTAAACTCCAGTGTAGAAAATTCCCAAGACGAAATTATTTGACAGCTGAAATCACTTAGTCCCGGTTTACACTATGCAACTTTTGTTGCAGCAATTCTTATTTTGTGTGAGAGTGCTGAAATAAGAATATATACCATTTGTATTCCTTTCCCGCTCTTCCTCACTAAATACTTAAAAATTGCTGCAACAAAAATTGCAAGTGTAAACGGGAACTTAGAAGGGTTTACAAATTTTTTTTACAGAATTTGCAATAAATACAGGGTGTCCGCCAGGAAGGTATAATACTTTGTTTTGCCGCCATTTTGGTAAACATTAGTCTTGACAGTTCATATTTGGTCGTGGCAAATTTATTATGTTATAATAGACCTGTTTCCACAACAAGTTATTTCAAGAAATGTTGATGTTGATTGGTCTCCACGGCCGCCTGATTTGACTGCTCCGTTCTTCTTTTTGTGGGGATATGTGAAAAGCAAGGATTATGCAAACAAATTAGCAAAAATAATAATTGAGCAACTCAAACAAAATATTCGTGATGAAATTAATGAAATACCGCTTGAAATGTGAGAGAATGTTATGAAAAATGTGCTCAAAAGGGCTCGCATTTGTGAGGCTAACAGAGGCGGACATTCATCTGATATTGTATTCCATACATAATTGCCGAAATTAAATAAAACATTTATCAATATATGATCCATTCTCTTTCATTTAACCATTATAAACAACAAAGTAGTATGTATGTATGTATACCTTCCCGGCAGACACCCGTTATTTTAAGATTTATTAACAGTATGTGGCAATCTATAGTAAATCTCTTGACGTGAATTCATAAAAATGCCCAAGGATGCCAGAAAGCTTTTTTAGGCTTAAAATTCCAAACATGACTGTCATGCAAGTGTTAAAAAATTTAACCTTAAATATTCACAAAAGTGTACACCCTAAACACAGAAATATAATTAAGAGTAAATATTCTTTATTTATGACTAATATCATTCATTCAGAAAAAGCAACAACAGTAGCGATCTGCTTTGATAAAACAATTTTTTTTTCTACGAAATATTACGCACAACCTAATGAAGGGCGAAAAGCCAACCAAATTTGTTTATTAAAAATGCCCATATAAATTGGCGGTCTTCGAAAGCACTATTTGTTGCTTTTATTGCATACAAATTTAATTAAAACAATATGCTACTACTCGTACTGTTGCCGATAGATAACGAGCACGGTGTTGTTTTATTAAGCACTAGTAGCATAAACTTTTAAGTCCACACCCAATTGTGGTTAGAAAGTCTTTAAGAACATCTGTCTTTTTTTCATTAAAACACAACTAACAACGTTAATGTTGTAGTTGAAAATTTTAAACACGTTTAAGTTATTTGCTAAAAAAAACACCCCATTTTATAGTCTTTTGTTATTTAGAAAACAAGACAAACAAACAAAAAAATGTATTTTTTGTTTAATGCATGAAAGCCTTAATGTTTTTAATCATTAAAATGTGACTAAATAGAGAAACTTTCTTTCAGCCATTGTTAGTAAATGTTTTACTTATGCGTATTGAAAGCAAACACAAAACAAATGAAACAATAATGTTGAATTACGGTAGTTCTATTAAAATTTTGTTACATTGACTTTTTACCTGAGTTACGCTTCGTTGATTGCTAATGTTTTATGTTGGTAAAATAACTACAATAAAATAAACGAAACTATGTTTAATTCATGAGTGTTATGATATTCTCACGTTAAAAAGCTTGAAGTTAAGACTTCATGATTTTAGAAGTGAACTTTGAAATTTTAATTTATTAAAAATTGTGTGTCATTTAAAACATTCTTTGCATTTTAAAATATGTACTCGTATATGCATACGGTTTACAGAACACTAACATATGAATATGGATTTAGTTTTAAAACGAAAATTTCAATACAAGTCGGAATACAAATTTTTTTTTATTAATTTTTTTTTCGCCATCTTTAGTTTTTAATTTAATAGTAATTCATAAAAAATCAAAAACTCATTTTATATACCTGGCCGGAATACAACTACGGAATTAAAACAAGTTATTTAAAAATTATAGTATTCATCGTATAATGATCATGTGAAAAACCCCAATTTTGTTTGGCATTTCAACGATTACTCTTAAATGTCTGTGAGATAATTAGACGAAAATATATAAAAACAACGCTGTTATTAAATCAACTTAAAAACATTATATTGACATATTATTCATAAAAGGAAACAGAGAGAAAAACTTAACTAAGCAAATCTAACAGTAAACTAGAAAATTCAAACAAAAAATATAACAGTATTACTTGCTGTCTTGGGGAAATTTTGTTTTGGGAGTTTAATTTGCAAAAGAAAAATCAACGGCGATGTAAAACAAAAAAAAATGGCCAATCTCCAATATCCACTCTCTCTCCAATATCCATTTAATTTTCATAGCTCCGGCAAATTGCATGAGTACGATCATCACCGGTTTTAGATTCTAGAAGCTGAATATAAAAGAGAGAGATGGTGGCACTGGATCCCTTTTGCACTAAAAAAAAGCTTACTTTTACAATTTTCTTTTGAACTTTCGTTCACTTTTTATTAAACAATGTACAAACGATGAACGCAGAAAAAAGTAACTTTGCGAGAACATCAAAGTGTGTTGTAACCCCCATGCCTTTTTCCCTTCTCTCGATAAAACTCAAGACTTTGCAAAGTAAAATTTGCGAACGTACTCTTACCTGAAATTCCCAGACAATGCTATTTGGTAACGTTTGGGGCGGATTGTTAGCGCTATTTATACTCATAGCGAATATGGGTCTATAACATCTAGCCGTGCCACGGCTGTGACACGCCAATGAAGAAGAGACGGCTGAGGTACAAGAGAGACTCCATATGGTGGTGGAATGAAAATAATGCTACAGTCAGCAGGTTTCTTATGGAATTTGACACGCCCGCCTAGAACATTCGTGTTACACATTATTTAAGATATTAAAGTGTATAATTTCTATTCTATTTTTGAGCAAAGATCCCCTTTTTTTATATAAAAAACAATTTTTTGTAAAATAATTTTATTTATAAACAAGGTTGAAAAATGTTATTAAGATAGGAATTTTTTATTCAGACTCGAGTTCAAACCTGCAATCTGCAAATTATTTCTTTATCAAGAATTTTTTTTTATTAAATTCAAGTTATTTTATTAAGAGCGGAATGTTTAGAATATTTTTTATAATCATCAAACTAGTAGCCTATAATATTGCAATAGATTCCGTTGTGCTAACGGAAATGCTTTTCACCTATTTCCGTTATAACATTTAATCGTTTGGGACAGAACTCTGTGGAATGCAAGCACATTTGTTCCCATCTTTATAGGTATTGAATTGGTGCTGGCCAGCAACATAGGAAGGCGTAGCGGGTCTACAATATGTAACTATATTTGACAAAAGTTTTGAGAGATTTTGTTTTTGAAAATGAAAACCCCTAAAACTATTTTTATTATCAAACCGCCACCAATAAAAATAGAAAGAAACCCATTTTTTAGTAGACATCGTGTCTTAATTTGGTACTTCATAATGATCGACTCTCCTTAATGTACATATTGCCATGAATTGCTCACCGGCGCTAGGCACGGCTGGCTATCCGAAACCCTCAAACAGTAATTATGAAATTTCAATAAACAACATTGAACATTAGATTGATATTACGTATTAAGATTTTTATAGAACTTCGCAGACCTCTTGCACGAGCAGAATAGGAGTGCGTTGATCTAACCATTATGATGAAGCAAAACCTTTATAGTTATACCAACGGTACGGAGTGAATTTTCGGAGGTGTGGTTTAGTGCGTAAGGGTAATACTTGAAAATCGTTCATGCTAATAGGACTTCATGAAGATACTCCACCACCAGCCTCTAACAGCATAACAAAATCATACAAACACATGTACATTCACATGTACATACATATGTACTCATGTTAACCACAACCGCCCTGAAAACAAGACATCGTTATTATTTCAACAAAAAAGATAAGACAATTATATTCTCAGACGGTTTCAAATATAAAACGACAAGTGATATCATCATAAATTTTAATAAAAAACCTAAAGAACAACCTTTAAAAAAAAAAAGGATCATTCGTAGTCTTTCAACCTGTTTGCTTTGATTGCAACGCATTAAATGAGTTTTCAATAAACACCTTGAAAGCGAAGAGAAATTTACAATTTCTTTTTTACATAAATTTTTTATTTATTTTTTTGGTAACAGAGCAGCAGATAGTAATTTATTACCTTTAAGGGTTGATTTTAGTTTTATTTTTAGAAAGTGTGTATCTGGAACCATAATGACAAAATCGTAAATGATAATTTTTTTGTTTGTTATTAGTTCCACAAAAAAAAGGTAACACAATTATTTTTAATGTTTTTTTTTTATATATTAATTTTTATTTGAACTTTTGTCTCGAAAAAGGTGATAAACTGGCGTGCATTTAAGTGGTTGAGATCACTCAGTGGAACAATTTCTTTACGCTCAAACCAACAGGTTACAATATTTCCACATAAAAAGTTTCCATAACCACCGAACGAGTTTCTGTTTACAAGCCACGCCATTTTTTTTATTTAGAAATTTAAGTTTTGAAACCCTTATTTTTTACACTTTAAATAATAAGTAATTTCCACCTTGGGGGAAAAATTTCCAACACACTTTTTTCTATTCCTCTTATTTGTTGAAAAACTTTAGCAACCAATCACCATCATTGTCGCCACCATCAACGTAGTAAATCGTTATAACGTTAATATAATTGTCTCTACAATTTTGTGATTTTTTATCATTTTTTATTTTTTGCTGCTTGTATTTATTTTCCTTGGGATTTTTTTCGTATCCTGTTTGTGTTGTTTGCCAGACAACAGCAACCAAACATCAACGTCTATATGAAATGCCGTGTTGCCGTCTAGAAGTTCTTTACTAATTTCCTGTAATTTTGCACGCATTTCTTAATTATTTGTATTTGATATTTCTTACTTTTTGTTTCGTTACATTTATAATATTTACATGACATGCAAAAATGCTGTAATAATATGCTGTCATATCCTTTATTTTTTTCCAGCAATCAATGAACTCTTACTACTGTTTTTATTGTCTGGAATTGTTAAGGTGTTCATTTCTTTGTGTTTCATTTAGCAAATATTCGTGTGACTCAATGATTTCTTTTTACTATAAAGCTCATAAAATTTAACCCCTTATAGGCGATTATCTGGAATATATTTTGTTATGAAATTTTTATTTGACATAATGTTGTCACAAAGCACCAATGAAATGCATATAGACATTGCTTGACCACCAACAAATAAATTTCATTTACCTATTGAATATATTTTTGTTTTATAGATTCTTGTAGTTTGCAAGAAAACTTAAAGCTTTAGGTGTGGATGTTTTGTTATGTCTCTGAGATGGAAAGTGGTAAAGGGGGTGGATATAAAGTTTGAAGACCTCAAATTTAAAATAATATTGCCATAAAACTTTTATTTTTAGCCCATGTAAAATTATTTTAAATTGCACTACGGTCACATTGTTGAAATAAAAAAAGAATAATTCTTAGTTTGAATCTAGAGTTATTGAATTAATTAATTAACCATAAATGTTATAAAAACGATGGCATTTTTCATATAAAAATAATTGTTCAATTCTCAAGTTCGCTTTAAAGTCGTATGCGTTGTTTAATCGTCTAATTATAAATTTATTACATATATTACATAATCATGTAAATTATTCATTATTTTCATACACAATTGTGTTTTAATTGTACGATTGAATTTTATATATCATTGAAATGCTTATGTTGAGGCCAGATCCGGATATATGCTGTTTGTTAGATTACCAGAAAATATTTTCTTACTAATGTCAAGTATTTCATTAATTTTAAGGTAATTTTCAAAAATTTTTAATCAAAATTGTTTAAGGCAAAACTTGAATTGAATACTCTGAATAGACATTTCAATTTCTAACATTTAAAAATAACGATACCACAAATTTGACAGATACCGTTTTACGACTGAGCTCTTGAATTGTTCAAGCCTATAAATATTTAACAGCCTACAGTGAAAATGTTTAAAGCCTTATATATAATATATTATAAATGACTGCATACTTAAGGAAAATCCACGTAAATTTTTATATACATAAATTCGATTTTCTTTTTCAAACGTTCGTTTTTTCTAAAGTTGCTCAAAATTAAATACGTTAACCGGCAGAAATTATGAAATTTAAAACGTAATCGAATTTTTTGTAAACTATCTAATATTGTGTTAATGTATGGAAATTTTATATATAAATACGACACACACTTTTTTATGGTACACTTTTATGTATCCTATCGTCCACAAATATTGATCAAACGTATACAGTTTGAAAGTTATTTTTATGTAGATATGCATTATATAAATCAGTTTACATAAATGTATTATACATTTGTTTTAAAAGCAAAAACAAACTCTTCTATCTATTTCATTTTTGTTTTGTCCAAAGGTGTATATATTGTATAATGCAGGGTAGGGCGTCTCGAAAAAAAAAGTTCGCCGTACACCACAGAATATAAAGTATTGTTGCAAGGCAGTTTTGAAAAAAAAAATTTTAATTTTTTTTGCCGAAAGTAGGGGTCGCCAAACCACATTTTTCGTTATATCTTCGACATTTATAGTCCTATCTCAAAGTGTGATATATCGATGTTTTCGTCTTGAGGAGGCCAATATTTTGATTTAATAGTCATTAACCTCAAATATCTCATTCTAGTATTTACCTACCAGATCTCAGTTTCTACCACCCTAATGTACCACCCTATTGTCAGAAAATTAAAGCCCGCAAAAAATCATTAAACTTTTGTTAAAGAAGTTTTTCGATATTTCCAACAGAACTGTTAAAAAATACAATTTATGTTTTTTGCCGAATGTAGGGGTTACCTTTTTGAGTATTTTTGTCAGATTTTCTGTATTTACTGTCGGATCTCACAGTGCGATATATCTATGTTTTTGTCTCGAGGAGGCCAATGGTCATCTTTAATATTCATTGACCTCACTATAACCGTTCTAATAGTTAAGGCTGTTCTTATGAAATATTTCCATAATTCCGGTAGATCTATAAGAAAAAAATTCATGTTTTTTGTCGAGCCTAGGATATGTGATTTTAAATTGATTTGAAATTTTTCGTACAAAATTTTATACCCGGAAATCCATCTTTCGGTTAGACGTTAACGGGAGATTAAGTAAATTCGAGTTAGTTTAAATCCTCTAATAATGGAAGTAGTACCGTTATTACTCTCATAGTTTATTTATTTTTGTATTATCCATGAAATATCTGTTGGAATTATCAATATTTAATCGTGTCGTGTCAAGAATTAATTTAAATAAACTAAAAAATGTCTTTTACTATCAGTGAATTAAACAACACTAAATTACCAACTAAGGGTGATGTTATTAATTTCTTTTTACATCTTCGGCATAACGCTGGTAGAATTCGAAAGCTGGGTGCTTTTAAACAAGAAGTTTTGAGAGGTATCATCATTTTGTGGCAGTTTTCAAAAGAAATAATCGAGATACCAGGTAGCACAAGAAAAACAACTTTGTTTGATAGTTTTGTTGACTAACCTTAATTAATTTCACAGAATATCCGTGCCATTCTCAAAACACCGAGCGTTTTGTTCATGTAGTACATGAGTCTGCCATGGCTGTTACCGATGAGCAACGCCTAGGCCACATTTTTTCCAAGCTCGAAAGCCGTGAAAAATATAGCCAACTTGGGTCATTTCAAAATATGATTAAATAAAATTGTTTTAATATACACAGATCTTTGAATTTTTATTGTATTGGTACAGATATTATGGTAAGTTCGAAAAGAGTGTATCACTATTTAAAAAAGAAGATACTAGGCAAAAACATCGATATATAATACTATAAAATCCGACTGTGAATACCGAATATATGATAACTGTTTAAAAAGTCAACCCCTACATTCGGCAAAAAACATAAATTATATTTTTTTAACACTTCTGTTGGAACTATCGAAAAACTTCTTTAACAAAAGTTTAATGATTTTTTGCGGGCTTTAATTTTCTGCTATTAGGGTGGTACATTAGGGTGGTAGAAAATGAGATCTGGTGGGTAAATACTAGAACGGGATACAAAATACCATTGACTATTAAAGCAAAACATTGGTCTCTTTGAGACAAAAACATCGATATATCACACTTTGAGATCCGACTGTAAATGCCGAAGATATAACGAAAAATGTATTTTGGCGACCCCTACTTTCGGCAAAAAAAATTAAAAAAATTTTTTTTGAAAATGTCTTACAACATTACTTCGTATTCGGTGGTGTACGGCGAACTTTTTTTTTCTTGCCTATATGGCGAGACGCTCTAATGCAGGGCGTACTAAACCAGGTGGCATCGTTAGGAATGTAAACAATTTTTTGCTACTATTGAATTTTTGTTTGTTGTGAGTTTAAACTGTCAAAGTACTGCGTAATTATATTTATGTTCAGAGCTGATATATGAATTAAAACTGTTTATTGAAAAACGAATATTTTAAATTATTGTTGTGACAAAAGTGAACTAAAAGAAAATACTAATAACAATGTAGATAAAAAACTAGTTAAGCAGATAAAAAGTGTTTTATGTTTGCTACAGTCGTTTTTTCTGTTATTTTCAAATTTATTTTTAAAAGGGTTTTCAATATATTTGGAACAAATTCGTTTAATATTGCAATTATATTGCATTTCATAGTGGAATTATGTATTTTTTCTTTAATTGGTCAAAATTAATGATCAAAATTTATAAAAATATGCCTTTTGTGAGCTGTGGAAATAAAATATGTTCCTGGTAATGGCGACTAATTTTTTCGTGTGCCTAAGTGCTCCATAACAATGGAAAAGTGAAGTAGCTTGTGCCAAAAGCAATTCACAAAGCGTTCCCTTATATGCAGTAATCACTTTTTGAAAAATCAGATCATATCATATATAGACCCATTTCCGATTTCAGGTCACAAGAAAATATTGTGTTTCGATAAAATCTTTTTTTTACTTTTTCTTCACTTTTGTATGTTGCCATGATGCAAGATATTTTATTTCTTAAATTTTAAATGCTTCGCTTAAGATATATGACATTTATATCTTAACTCATTGTTTTGACAATCTCAACTTTATTACACAAACAAAAACACCTATGTTCTTGTATTGTTGTACTTGTAGCCCTTACGCTGCCACCTGGTTTTATTACGCCATGGTATAATGTTTTGTGGTTGGTAGACAGAGAACAAGAGCATCCGGTTATTCTCTTAAAATTTTGGCATACGTATATAAATAAGTACGCAAAAAGATATATTCTACATGTAAATGTCAATGAGTTGAATTTTTACCGCCGCGCGATCTAAAAAAATACTGCATACATACATATATCTAAAAAAGTGAAGAACTAAAAGAAAAATAAAATTTGAGCAAATGCTACAAAACCTGTAAAATTTCATATTTTAAAAGTTTGGCTTCAAGAAATAATTTGTGCAGAAAAAATAATTTCAATAATTATCGCACTTCAAATATCGGCTTATGCTACATATTTGAAATATTTTTCATTGTTAATTAATGAAATTGTGAATTTAAATTTTCAATGAAAACATCTGATTACACCATGCAGCAGATCAATAGTTAAACCTGTATTTCCAATGTAGTTGTATTCTATGAATTTCAGCGT
This sequence comes from Linnaemya tessellans, assembly GCA_951800035.1. Lineage (NCBI taxonomy): Eukaryota > Metazoa > Arthropoda > Insecta > Diptera > Tachinidae > Linnaemya > Linnaemya tessellans. The sequence continues at coordinate 97,853,104 of OX637534.1, forward strand.
ATAACGATTGCAATAAAATGTTTGTATGGCAACAAAAGGGTTAAATATTGATTAAAGTTCTTTGTGGCTTTATGAGACCAACTTATGTCTCAATTAACATGAATCACCATTAAGAGGAAAAATATGTGTTCTAACAACAACTTATGGCAAAAAGGACAACATTTCGCAAGAAACATTTAATTTACAAGTATTTTTCTACATTTGCCTAAACGTTATTGTAAAGAATACCAAAATCAATTAAATTAAATAAAAACAAATATTGTCGTACGACAAAAAAAAATTTTTTTCCGGAATATTATAATTAAAATTTCATAAGTAAAATTTTAAAATTCTATGTTAGTACAAAATTAACTCTTTAAAATTTTTCGAGTTCTTCATATTTCTGGTGTTCCAGATGAATGGTTACACTCAGTCAGTTCATTATATTCCTGCTTAAGGTAAATTTTTTAAATTCAGTAATTTTGTATTTCACATGAACCCTCATGTGGTGCTGATGGTAGTTAACGTGTGGAATACGAAGCTGAAGGTTCTAGGTTCGATTCCGCACTCAGTGACATCGAATTTTTCCGATCTGCGTTAGCGCCCACTTGCGTAAGTAGTTGTAGGCCAGTTTCAATTGATATACTAAAGAGCATATTACAGCAACCTATTTCGTCACTAATTTAGCGAAAATTCGCTGGCTAAGTAAAGACTTAAATAGTTACAACAAATTATATTTATTCTTCATTTGTACTCCCAACACTATTTCCATCTTTCATAGTTCCCCCACAAAACAACAATGAATTATGATTCTTGACATGGTTTTTATTTCGAATGAAACACAACACAATGGCGAATATATCCAACAGAAATAATAAATAAAAAATTGTAAAAATGAAAAAAGTTGAAAATATACACGCACTTCCACATAAAAAGGAATAAATAAAATTCAAAAATACATCATTTCAATACATGCATGAGTACATAAAAACATTCTTTTAATTATCAAGGCTTTAATTGATCTTGGAATTGTTTTTACTAATTACGAATAGCATCGAACAGTTTTAATCAAGCCTAAATATTTAATTAATTTAATAATTATGACAAATAATATCATCCGACTCTTTTTGCTTTGTAGCCTCAAACATGCAATAGCAGCACTTGAAGTTTACAATATGCTATAAGATCTTATTTGATACAATTACAAGATGATTGAGCGACAAAAACAGTAACAAATATTTAAAAAAAAATGAAAAAAAAAAGAAAAAAAAATAAAAATAAAAAATTTAATGCAATTGAAATCGACTCTACGACTTGAGCGAACGTATTTATTTCCAGTCATTCATAGAGAAATAAGTCACGTTCTTAATGAATCATGTACGTACATGATGCAGCAGACTTCTTCATGCTTGTGAAATACTTTACTTTTTTTTCCATATAACGCAACTTCAATTACTTAATGAAATGTCACTTAAAACTTAACATATAGACAGTTTCGAATTCTTTTTTTTTTAATGTTCTAAACCATTTAACATACTTAAGATGAAGAGGAGGGGAGAGCAAGCAGTAAAGGGTTTTATAACCAGCATGATTTGGATTATTCTTTGAAAAATAGCTTCCAGCAGCTAGAAACTGAAATATGTATATTTAAATTTTTCTTTAAAAGGAAATCATGTTTCCCCAAGTATCGTGTTGACATTCTTTTTAAGCAGAAAAATTTCAAATTGTTTAGTTTTATTTTTTTATGATTTCATTACCTAAAAGTAATTTATGTTTATAGTGATGCAATTTTCTTTTTCGCCCGCATTATTTCTCTCATAAGCGTATCTCTGTGTTTTCCCTCAACTCATTATAAAGATTTGCTTTTCTACACACCATCCAGACAAAAATAGCAACAATATTTTCTATATTCATCGAGTACTTAGGCCATGAGTTCATGTTTTCGAAAAATACTCGTATTATTGAAAGTTATTGAACTGTGCACATTTTACCTACAACAATAAATTAATTGCACAGGAGGATCAATATTGCAATACAATTATATTAAAAACAAGAGAAAAAAGTAGATGAGGGTTTATTTTACCATTTAGTACACAATTAAGGGTAACAGGATTTTTAAGCAAAGATTCCAAATACAATAGTTTACATTAATTAAACAATTTTTTTCGGATTAGATACACACGAATATGCATACATACGTTTGTATCTTATGCTTGCGAGGGATGTTAAGACAATGATTTTTAGTCAAAGAAAAACTTTTGGCTAAAACACAAACAACTATTTAATAAAGCTGACTTCCCAAACATCAATTGCTTTGTGTTCGAAAAAAGTATGTATGTATATGGTTTGTTAGTACCAATACAATGCAAGGCTCCAAATTATTTTTTGTGGAGTTGTGTTTTACCCGTTAAAAAACCTCAAATATCGTCAGTCTGTCAAAAGTTATTTAGAAAATTGAATCTTAAGGGGTAATGCCTTATTATCTGAAAATTTTCGGATCAACAATTTTATTATATGTACTTTTTTATATTAAAACAATATATAGCACATGAGGGGTTAGAGCACAACCTAATTCCAAAATAACAAAACCTCTCAGCTTATACATAAACTCCCAAAAATAAATTGAGAATGCAAAACCATAGAATTTTAAATTTCAATATGTCGAATAGAAGATTTTAAAGTATAACTTAAATTAAATTAAACAAGTAATATTCGACCGGGTCGAATCTTAAATACACTCCAAATATTTAGTAACTAAATTTAAAATGTTTAACTTGGTGGGACAGAGTTGCTTTATATAATATCGTACGTCAAAGCCGAACGTATGGGCATTGCTAGACCGTCTTAGACTTCATCATTGATAAATAATATATATACTTTATGTGGTCCAATTCTTTTTGGAGGGCATTAAAACTGTTTTTTGTCGGGGTCTCTCTGCCAAGGGCCGTAGGAGAGACATTTCTCCTTTGCCATAAAACTCTAAAACTAAATGTTTTGGGATAATTATATGTAAAATTTATTTAAAAAATTTTTTTTTTATATTGTCATTTAGGGGGTAAAGGGGGAGGAGAGGGTAGGGCAGAGGAGTACCAGGTTCCGTCTCAGCTTCGTCATTAAAGCTTAAAAATTTAATTTTTAAGGAATGTAGGCGTAAGTAAAACAATTTGTTAAATTTTTACACTATTCTTGCATATAATAACGCCCACTAAAGGGGGAGGGGACCAAAAATTAATATTTTTTATTTTATGGGTCCAAGTTTAATGCGTTGGACCTTCTTTGACATAAAAATATATCATTTGCTTAACAAAATTATAAAAACAACGTCAAAAATCATGTTGTTTTTTAGAGGTTGGTTTAGTTATTCTTAGAGGAAATTTTTTCCCCTCTTGCCCGATTTAGCCCATCTCCGAACTTAACTTGTGCTATCCTTCAAGATATATTTATACCAAATTTCAAGAGTTTAGCTCTTTTCGTTTGAACTGCATCGTGATTTCATGGACATGCTCAGATCGTCTTAGATTTCATCACTGATCAAGAATATATATACTTTATGGGGTCGCAGATGGATATTTCGGTGCGTTACAAACGGAATGACAAAGTGAATATAAAAAAACATCCCAACTTCTTTCTTTATCTTCAATTTTCTCAGCCCAATGTTTTTGAATATAATAAAAACATCTTTAATTAGTTGTAAAAATTGTTTACAAATTGTTATGACTAAATTGTACAAACAACCCTCGCAGACGATATATTTTTTTGCAAAGCATCCACTATACGCTTCAATTGTTTAACTTTTGCACTTTTCGTTTTCCTTATCATATCATAGCATTCTCTTACTTCATGCATATACTGCACATATTCATACACATACTTGTACACTCGTCTTATTACTTTTTTGTTTAATTTTTTTTCTTCTGATGCGCCTGCAGACTGCATATTTATATGCACCTTTTACCTACACAAAAACCACACTCAAGCGTATGTACAACGAGTGAGTATTTAGTAATAATTACAACGCTGGCAACTCTGCGTTACCGACGTTTTTATGTTTCAGTTTTTTGTCTTGTTTATAGTTAATACACTTCCGGTTTTTAGGGTATATTAAGATGCGGAGAATGAAAAAAAGAAAGAAAAACTTTAGGTTATGAACTCTTGAAATGCTAGGTTGCATCACATTGTTGTTGTTTTTTTTATTATTATTTCAAACATATAATGAGCGTAACCTCATTTCAAGTACATCATCATATAGTACATTATTATGAATAGAAAGAAAAGAACTCGTTATGCACTCATACCAAAACATGTACACAATTATACAAATAGGACTACATACGAGTACATACATATATATTTTTACATGAATACGTGCATATGGATGTACATATGTATTTAATTAAAGGTACACACGTATTTAAAACTATAGTGGTAAATTTTGGGATTTAGTTATTTTTGAATTAAAAAAATTATAAATGTTTCTAGGAAAAAAGTATAAGTACTTTAATATTCAAGCTTTTGAAATAGATGTATTTCTACTTATAGTTGCCACATATAATAAAACGTTAAAGTGGATTGATTATACACTTATTCTGTAACACTTTGTCAACGTCACGTCAAGACCATATCAAAAATAGGACACTTCGTATCCATTGTATACAACAATTGACAACAACTGACAGTCTTTACATATTCTTTAATGCCTAGAAAATAGCAATAGGCGATTAAAAGTAGTCATCTCCTGAAGAAAAAGAGTACGTAAGTGATTTACATTCGATATTGTCTTGACGTGACATTGACAAACAGTTACAGAATAAAAGGGAATATTTATGAAAATAGGCAAGTTTCCATGATCACGAAAGGATCAAAATAAACTACGTTTCAAAAGTTGTTGATTGATTTTATGGATAGTTAAATTTTTTCCACTTTAGAATCCAAGAATAGTGTACACAGATATCACAAGAACAGCTAAACCCTACTATTGCGGATAATCTATTTGTCATCGCCCAAATTAGATTGTTTATATGGATGTCCCCAATAGGATTAATCATTCATTAAAAATATGTCACAATGCCATAGGAGCTAAAAGGGAAAAATAGGAAAGTCCCCGATTTTTTGCACATTCTTATATAGAGCACAAATAAATTTAATAAAAAGCAACTAACGTTAACACCACACAACTTCTATGAAGCAGAAACTACATTTACAGCATTCACAAGTAAATAAATTAAAAATTAAATATATGTAAACGTTTTTGCATTACAAATATTAAACACAAATCTTATATTGTTGTAATTTGTAGCACTTTAATTTTTTTATTTAAGCAATTACATTGAGCTTGAGGCCTTTTTTATAAAATAACTTTAAAAACTTTTATTTGTCTTTTTTTCAATATTTCGATATCCTCTGGATATCTTCTTCAGGATAACAATTGATAATAATTAATTCACAATAACAAAGTTATATGTAGAATATTGAAATGTTTTTTAATATGTATAGAAATATTTTTAATCATTGTAATTTTATATAAAAAAAACAAAACAACAAGAATATTTAATATGACATAATTTTAAAATTTGGTTAGTGTTAATTAATTATTATCAATTGTTATCCTGAAGAAGATATCGAGAGGATATCGAAATATTGAAAAATAAATAAATTAAAGTTTTTAAAGTTATTATTTTATTAAAATCGTTTATTCGACATATTGTCTCAATTAAATTAGTGCTTTTTGTTTCTTATGTGGTCAACTATGTCTATATCCCTGCATTTCATTGGTTCTTAGAACAATTCATCAGTAGACTTTAACCTAATTCCAAAATAACAAAACCTCTCAGCTTATACATAAACTCCCAAAAATGAATTGAGAATTACACAAGCAAAACCATAGGATTTGAAGTTCAAGAAATTTTGGAATTAGGCTAAAGTCTACTGATGATTTGGTGTAAGAACCAATGAAATGCAGTCATATAGACATACTTGACCACATAACAAACAAAAAGCACTAGTTATTATTTTATCCAAAAATTCCTCAAGCAAAAAGCACTAGTTATTATTTTATCCAAAAATTCCTCAAGCTCAATATTATTACTTTAATTAAAAAAATAATAGAGACAAATCTTTTTATACCAAAGATTGTGTTCTACATGAAACATCAAAATGAAAATTCTCTGTCAAATAGGTATGAAAACCTTCTGTCTTAGCTTGATACGGGTATTTTGATCAAAACTACAATCTAGCATGAGGTCCCCTAAATAAGGAAAGTTTCAAGACTTACCAGATTTGAGCAACGTTCATATAAATATGCAAAAAAATAGTTGCATACGAGAGTTGGGTCACAGTTGTTAGCGTTTTTTTATATTTTATTTAATTTTATTATATCACATTTATTCTGATTTATTTGTTAGTTCATTTATTAAGTGTATTATATTTACTATTATAATAATATCTTGATTTTTTTTCACTTGTTAAGTCAGGCGGTTTTGTTAACGCGAGACTTAGGAGTTGAAAATATCGAGTTTGTCTGCAATGGTGATCTGCATTAGTGCATTGTACCTGGTCACTGAACATTTATTGATACTACAACTATTGATGCGTTCAACACTGAGATTGATTTATATTACATGATTAAAAGTAAAAAGTGAAATATTAAAATCGCTACAACAAATTCTGAATCTTCTCATCTTTCTTCATCTATCCTCTCAATAATATCCCCTCGTTTCCAGTTCCGGCGTAATGCACTGCGTATATAAGGGTAATCCCCTGAGTATTGGTCCTTGTTAAAAAAATACGTGAACATGTGAAAAGTCTGCTTATTTTAAAATGATTATGCTTTTGAAAGCAATGTGATTTTATTACGCAAAGGATTGAAAGGGCAAATTATACGTGATCCAAAGGAACGGAATGTATTATCCGAAAACTATCTACATACAGGTCGTTATACGATAATCTAAACGATTTTTAAAACATCTTGTTACCAATAAGTTATGATAGCACTACGTGATATTATATTGCTGTTGAACTGCTCGCAAAAACATATCAAATCAAATAAGCCTTTTGCAAAATTAACGATTAAAACGGTTTTAAATAAAATTACAACCAGATAGAAAATAAAAAACTTTCAAGTCATAAATTTGCTTAATAAGACCCTGAGGTTTTTCGTTTTCCCTATTTGTTAAACTCAACAAAGCAGCAAAATACTCGTATCATAGAAAAAGAAGAAAAAAAATTAGCAAATTATGGTAGGTAACTCCCCAAACCATTAGTTAAATTGCATATTTCTTTCTATGATGCAGCTGCTTTCACAGCAGGCCCATTCATCTTTTGCGTTTCCCTTTTTATGGTTTTTCTGCAGTTTTTGCAAAAATCTAGCACTTGCCGTTGTAGTATGAGTACTTTGCAAGTACAATAATGTTTTTATATACATATATTTGAGAGCAGAGTATAAAGTACTTTCATAAATTTTCCTGAAAGATGCAATGAACTAAAAGGTCATTAACGTTGTTATTGTTTACAAAGTTTAAGGTTTTCCTCCCTCCACAGCTCAACAATTAAAACCTTAAACCAAAAACTGAACGCAATAAATACAGATCATAATAAAATTAATTGATTTTTGACATAAAACGATTTACCCTTATACAAAAAAAAAAAATACTTATAAAAGCCACAAAATTAATTTTTCAATATCAGGATACTGAAAAGAATAACATATACACATACTCGTACGTGTATCCGTTTGAAGTACCATGAGTTTATTCTACATATAAAAGAAACGAATAAACAGTTCATGGTGAGATTTAAATCACTTAATCACAGACAAACTTGTTGTGGAAAATGAAATAAAAATTTAATAAAAACCAACAAACACTTGGCCATATACATACATACATACATGTGTATGTATTTATACGAGTATTTATAAAAAATTGCACTTGAATTTTGTGTACAATTTGATGATGAGGGTTTAGCTGACGTTTCATTTGTAAAAAATTGAACTTCAATTGCTTAACTAGGAGTCCTTGAAGTATAAAAGTTTCATAGATGCCTTTTCAAAGCATCTATGAAATTTTGTTATTTTTTTATTTTAAAAATATCCCAAATTTATAAAAATTCAAACAGTTGTATATACATTTATGGTGTATGTACATATTTATAAACATTGCAAAAGATTTATATAACTAATATTATAAATGGCTGAAAGGATTAGGATGAAATTGTGTAGACGGATAGGTTATGGTCCAGCTTAAAATTTTGGATACTTTTTTATAAAGAAAGGAGAGAGGGAAGGGTGAAATTTGTCCTACCCGAAACTGTACAACCGATTCCTCCCTGAAACTGTACAACAGCGAGTAAAGTTTCTAGTTAAAAAATACAATTCAGATTTCTTTCATAACTTGGTCTTGTCAGTATTGCCATACGTAAAATATATATGCTTTTTTAGGATTTTTACGGAGTCAAAGAGATTAAGGGTTTCTTAGCAAAGAAAAATAATAGTTAAATATGAAACATTTCTACAGTCGCAAAGCAGCTCTGAGTCAGTCAACATCAAGCCTCGTTGGCAATTATCTTTTAAGTGCAGCCAGACCACTGATTGTTTACTCTCTTTCGAGAGTTTTGCGTCTCACTCGCACTAGTTAATTTCAACACCTCAGATAACTGTATAGATTTACAGTTCTTCTGAGGAATTTTCCGTGGTTAACTACGTTGCTACTTCCTATGTGAAGGCATAGGTCGTGTACAGTCAGTCACAGTAACGGATAAAACACGGGTTAATAACATCGCCGACATATGGTCTTAGTCACTCCGTCGGCATCTGTGCACCAATACTTTGCAAATTTACTTTGTAAAGTATTCTACAAATAAATAAATAAATAAATGAAACATTTCTATACCCTTTTGACGCTTTGAAAATATAGTTTTCTTGTGAAAAAAAATTTTTTTTTCAAATATATTTGCTCAGTTCACAAGACTTGTTGTATGTTTTCATTTTGAGAAATTTTCTTTGAAATTGTTGTTAGACTTTGAATAAAAAGATAAAAAAAGAAGCACGGAAGAGACCAAAATTTATGGAAGGTGTTTTCAACTGACGAGCATCTATTGTAACTGTACTACTTTTTTTGTAATAATTTCCTGAGATTTTAGTCGTTACTTTTATGCAATCGTAAAATCTTAGTACGAAGCCAAAATATTTTAAGTTTTACTGTGTTTTTAGTATCGAAATTTATCAACGATTTTATATTATATTAAATATAAGCTGTTATGAAATTTTTATTTGACATATTGTCACAATTCTATTTTAAATGAAATTTATTTGTTGGTGGTCATATTTATTCTGCTGTGAATTTTGAAAATAATTTGTAATTTACAAATTGTGAATTCGCAGATGGTTTTCAGAAGTATGTGCATAAGATAAGAGGTTTTCTACTTTTCAAAACTGTGGCTAAAGTCTACTGATGATTTGGTAAAGCACCAATGAAACACCACCAAGAAATAAATTTCATTTAAAATTATATATAAACTTTAGAAAAAAAATTTTTATCTAGGAAAATTCACTTACCGTTAGCATTTGCGATTTGTTTCCTCCACAGACTTATTTTTGACATTTAAAAGTTTTTTTGTTGTTGCATTCATTCTAAAAATATTGCCGTTTTCTACTTACAGATAGCGCTACCTATTTAGGAAACATTTTGAAAATCAAATCTGTTAAGAAGGAAGATCGTGGTACTTACTATTGTGTAGCTGATAACGGTGTATCTGTTGGCGATCGTCGTAACATCAATTTGGAAGTTGAATTTTCTCCTGTCATTACAGTACCGCGTCCTCGTTTAGGTCAAGCTTTACAATACGATATGGATTTGGAATGTCACATTGAAGCTTATCCACCACCAGCCATTGTCTGGCTGAAGGATGACATTCAATTGTCGAATAATCAACATTACAGCATTTCACATTTTGCAACTGCCGATGAATATACTGATTCCACACTACGTGTCATTACCATTGAAAAACGCCAATATGGCGATTATGTATGCAAGGCTGTGAACAAGTTGGGCGAAACTCAGGCCCATGTTAATCTGTTTGAGACTGTCATCCCCGTTTGTCCTCCAGCTTGTGGTCAAGCATATTATGATGGTGCCCAACAATTGGCTGCCACATCCTTGGCAACGCTAGCTATACTTTTAACTGTTTTGTATGCCAGATAAACAGTTTTCCTGAAATTGTAGCCAGTGATTAAAATGTTAAAATATATTTAACAAGCAAAAAAAAAAATAAATAAATAAAACGAGAAACACAAGAAACAAAAAATAAAATAAAAAAATAAAAAAATCTTTTAGTTTACATAATCATTCCAAAATTAAAAAAAAAGCTCGATAACATTCCAATACAGAAACCTTTTTTCGCATACAAATTTATAATATAGAAATTTTCTTCATTTTATACGTCCATTTTTTTTAAGTTAACAAATACAAAATAAGTTCTCTTTTTTTACTAAAACAAAAGCAAATTATTATCCCTTAACCCGTCCGTTAATGTATACAAATCTTTTAAGATAAATGGACCCACCATTCTTGCAAGAATCTCGGCTATTAAAACGACTTGATTCTTTATGAAACAAGACTAATCTTCATTACGAAAACTATCACAAATATAATTATTATTTTTAAACCCCATTTAGTAGATATAAATAACTAAAATTTAAATTTGAAAGTATTTTATATTTATTAAATAATTTATAAAATATTTTCATTTTAAATTATTTCTTTTACATGGTAAGACTCTAGTAATGTAAATTTCCCATTTCTAATATATAATAAAAAATATGTAATGTCAATTTAAAGTATCTGATATTTTGTCCCAATATGTTTTAGTTGTAAGAAGAAAAACCGAAACTCATTAAAATCAATTATAAAATATGTATTCCATAAAAAATTTTCGTAAAAAATATAATAATATTTTAAATAAAACTAAATGTATGTATATGTATGTGTAGTTTTTTTTTATAAAAATATTAAATAATTATTGATAATTAAATCTTAAGTTTTTTAAATGAATCAATTTTGTGACCCATTCCAATTTATTGAAAACTGGGTGTAAATAAAAATAAACAAAAACCGAAAATTTTATAAATAAAAGGCGTATGCCTCAATTTTGTACGAAATTTATTTTAAATAAAATTGCAAAAAGTATATAAAGTAACAAAAAAAAGTGTTTAAGCTTCATCTTTTGGATATACATATAAAAAAACACAGCAATGCATATTTAGGGGTCATCCTCCGAGTTCACCACGTAAAATGAAATTGTCATTATTTCCGTGTATTAATTATTCTTAAAAATATATTTTACATATCGCTCATTTGCTGCAAGAACAGCATAACTCAAAATTTTCGATTTTGAGATAAATGCGTTTTAAGTTTTCAATTGACTATAGCTCTGCAGAAAAATTAATAAATGTAAATATTTTGATATCATCTCGTAAATCAACTTATATTTAATATATCCGTATAGAAAAAAGTAGAGTAAAAAATTTTTAATAATTGTTTTTAGATGGAAAACTGTTTATACTTTAAGTTATGACGTTATTGCTGCTAAAGTTAATTGATAGTAGCGTAGTAAACTAAAATGTGCCGTTCTTAATGCGAAAAAAAATTTTTATAATCAGATGATTTTTTTAAACAAAACACAACACAACACAAAATATGGCAGTATGTAAGAAATTTTACTACATAAAACACATTTTACCTTTCAAATTATAAAGGCACAACGCAAATTATGTCCCTCTTTCCGAAAACAAAACGATGTTCACACCTTAACGACTGTGGCGTAACTAACGATGTGTCGTTGTTGTAAGTAAAAGAAGAACAAAATATAGGAATAGAAATAACGGCATATACTCGTCTCACACATTCTGTATACAAGATATCAAAATGAGTATTTTACACAAGATAGAACATGATATTGCCAATATTTCTGTATTATTAACTCAAAAATCGCGAATTTTGAGTTATGCCGTTCTTGCAGCCAATGAGCGATATATTCTTCACGTTGTCTGTACCGGTGTTGACATTTTGGCGCTTTTCGGTTATTTTACAACGCTTTTTTATTTTGTTGTGCTTTTATGCTTTCTGAACAAGTGCTTTTTGCATTACATATTTATTTCTACTCTTTCGTAGCTGTTGTATTAAATCGGCATGGCCACACATCAAACTGATGCTTCAATGGACCATCAGATAATATTCAGCCAAATCTCAGAACGCTAGATATTGTTTTAAAATTCAAAGTGCTAGCAAGATCCATTTAATTATATTTTTCTCTTGGCGCTGTTTGCCCCATTTTTTTTTTTTAGAAAATTGTTAAAATTTCCGTAATTCCTTATAGAATCTGTCACAATTCTGAGGTTATGATTTACAATCTTACAAAAATTAGCCGGCCCTGTAGCAAAAATTAGCCGGCGAAGTACAAAATAAGGTTGAAATAGCTACACTGTCTATCTTTCCTAATCTGTCCCCTCAATACTATCCCCTCGTTTTCAGTTCCGGCGCAATGCATTACATATATAAGCAGCTCCCCTGAGAGCTGGTCCAAGATAAAAAAAAATATATTTATGAAAGAATAAATGAGAATTATAAAAGATGCTAAAATATGTTCAGACATACCAGTTAGTAGTCGTCAAAAAAAGCAAACAACTCTGCAAATGATGAGGCAAATACCTATATTTTCTGTGCCAAAATCTTTTACGTATTTGGTGAAAAGGGGATTGGAGAAATTCAATACAAATGTACATAAACTAATGAGGAATACAGCTAAGCAGTTTCCCATTTGCCGCCTGTCTAATTAAATTGATGACATCAACATATGCTACAGATATTATATTCTTCCGCACGGCACTTTGGAAGATATCGCAAGATGGGATACACACACACTTATATTTACATACATACATATATATTTACTTCTCTATTTCTTACTACTGTTGCTTACCTTCTACATTGCCTGATGTATTCGCTTTTCGGCGTGTTTGACTTCTGCTGAATTTTTTCTTGATTTTTCTTTTTACCTTTTCAAATCCGACTTTTAGTAGTTTGCAAAATTATGTAGGCGTAATTTATTATTTGATTTGAACGTTTCTACTTCCGGCAGGATGATGGCTAATAGGGTCGACTAGGAAAAGCGCTTAATTTGCCGACATAATCACTTTTATAACGGTGCATATTGTTAATACCAAATATTTATTGTTCCAGCTAAAGAGTGAGATAACATGTGCAAAACTTGTGAATAATTAAAGACTTTCAACCTAAATTCCGGGTTGGGACATTCACAAACTAAAAAATTCGACGTTGCATCTGTTTAAGATTTCCTCGACTAAATCAACAAACTTTACATAAATACGTCCGTATGTATATCTGGAAGATATTTTTTTAGTACCTATGACGCTAAAATACACAATTTAAATTTCTTTGTGTGTGTAATTTCTTAATAGAATCGTAAGTTTGAAATTACCTCTTTAAGAATATATATGACGATGTAACCAGGTTCATTATTTTAAGAATTATTTTAAGGATTTGTTTACGAACGTTTTTTTTTTAATTCATTAATTTTTATTTACATCTTTTTACAGCATAATCATCATAAATTGTCCACATATAAAGCCTTATTCAACACTTCAAAATTGTTTTGAGTATCTGTAATGTACAAAATAAATTTAACATCTTTAGAAAATTTAAATTATTTAAGCCAACATTAGAAACCAAGTCCATCCAAACACATGTATGCATATTTTCAGCTTATAAAAGGGGTAACGCATTTAATAAAAATGTAACTCTTATCAAAACACACACATTCCCTTAAAATTAGCATGCCAATTGAAACACTTCAAACATAAATAATTTACTTAATGGAATTTCCAGTTGTGGCAATGCGAATGTACATGAGCAATTCAGCTTCGTAATCAGGATATGATTGATTGTTAAACAATTTTGTAGAGGGTATAAAGTGGCGTAGAGGATTTTCAATTAGAAAATCATAAATTTTTGTCAACTTCTGCAAACTACGCAAAGTGTTTACCGAACAAGCACCAATTTTATCTAATATTTCAACAATGCGATCATGCTGATGTCTAGCACGTTCTTGAAATTCTCGTGGATCAACTGAAATGGAAGGGAATATAAAGAAATGTAATTAGCAATGTTGAAATAGGAAAAAAATATAATAAAATGTCTAGTGGTTAAATAGGTTGTATCACGAAAAAAATAAAAATTAAATAAAAATCGTTTGCAATACTATACCCAAAAAAGTTTCCAAATTTATCTTTAAATCATTCGAATGTTTTGCAATCAAATCCGCCCACAAAATACGATTACGGACTTCCTGTAAAGCACCAAAGGGAGTTAATAAAATGCCTGGGGCTAACTGAATTGTCGAAGTGAGTTCACGTGATTCGATTACTAATGGATTTGGTGACAAATAGAATGCACTGTTTCATAAGGGGAACAAATATACAAATTATTATTTTTTTATTAAAATGTAAATATGTGCATACACATAAAACAAAATGGTCTTTGCATATACATACCATACATACTTATACATATGTATATGTATTTAGTAACATGTACATATTCGTACGTATGTATAACGTTTCTAACAAGGACCAACTACCAACATGGTATGCATGTGTTTTCTGTTTATCTATATTTACCATTCTTTGCTTATACAAGACAAATGGTCCAATGGCAGCTCACAAAACGTATTCAACTCCAAGGTATGAGGTGTCAATATTATATTTTGTGCCTGAGGCATGAACGTAGTATCACCAGCATTAAAGTTGCGTCTCGCCATTGTTGACTTATTCAACGGCGAACTGGTTGAATCAAAATCTAATTTTGTACTACAGAAAACATTGTCATTACTCATCTCAAAACTGTCAATTCCCAATGGTGAGTGATTATTACTGAGTTTTAATTTAGTTGGTATGAAATTTGATTTCGTATTTTTTGTTGTTTCTAAATCTTCCAGTTGATGTTTCATAATATTTTTAGAATAAATTATTTTGTCCTTAATCTGTGTTAATTGCATCATATCGTATTGTAGGCGATTGACTGAAGTGCTTATTTCTCCATAAACTTGTTTAATTGAACCAAGAAGCATCTGAAATTTAAAAATTTCAATTATTTAACAATCATATATTTTATATGAAAATTAGTGGATTCTTTTTGACGTGTATTTAAACGAGTTGCACGCTTTTTCTGTAAAACTTTTAAAATATTCGATAGAAGTTTTTGCATTTTCTACGACGATATGTATGTGTCACAGCATGATGAAACAATTTATTAAATTTATTATAAATAGTATACTTTCGTTGGGAATTTCAAATTGAATACCCCTTTTTTAGATATATGTTAAGATTTTTGTAAATATACCATTTATTTCTTCTCAATAAATACTTTTCGTGTTACTAGTTCCTAGAATATGTAAAACTTATTTCTAAGATGTAGGATTAATGTCCGTTTTATCATATGAAAAATCTCGGCTGGAATTGAAAAACCACATCTAGGAACAACAACTTCTTATTTACACATACATACATATATTATAAGTAACTTTTATTAACATATTTATTATAGAAATATAAATATCTTATATATAATATACTAACCTCATGATTTTCCAAGTGCTTTTCGGAATTACCTATTTCCGTTTTGAGCATTTCAATTGCTTCCGCCAAATATTCATTCTCGCCCTTAGTGAAATTCACTGTATAATACTCTATTACATAGTTACGCATAATGACTTCATTTTGCTCTGACTCTGCATCAGCATTAAATATTTTTAGTTTTTCCATAAGTTTATCTTCAAATTCATTAAATGCCTTTACATATTGCTCCTCCAAATGTTTACGTTCCTGACATGCTGACAAATATTTACCGACCAGACGAAAGAATTGCGATTTAGTTCTCATCAAATTCAATTCAAAATTAGACAATGTTTCTCTATTATTAGCTACATTAGTTGTGTAAGATTCATTACTAGCGGTTTTGTTAAGAGACATTATGTATTGTAATTGATCATTCTTAAGGCGCATAATGGCATTAAATATGAGAAACACAGGTATATTTGTAAAAATTGAGCGCAGTTTCGACCATAAAGAATTTTTTGACTCTTGTAATTCTTGCGCTTAAAAAACACAAGACATCACATTATTTTACAATACACATTAACGTTTATATTTTAACATACCATTAATATTGCTTTCACAATATGTGTAAAAATTCTCCAATTCCTTAAGCGCTTTACCTACAGCCTCTGCAGCATTTGTTTCACTTTTATTTTCATTTGTTAAGATTGCCGGCATTGTGGCCTTAATTTTTTGTTTGTTCTCCTCTTCTCTTTCGATTTCATTATCCAATGCAGTGGACTTGAGAAGCAAAATGTCCACTTTAGCTTCCAATGTATTACATTTATTTTCCAAATTTATTTGTCGAATATCTTTTTATGGAAAGTTATAAATTTTCTTAATTAATTTAAATAACCCTAAAATGTAGAAAAATACTTTTAGCTTTAATAGAGGCCGCCAGTGCTTCGTATTCTTTTTTACGTTCATCAAAGCGTTGCATTAAGTCCGTGTGCTTCTTTTTAAGATCCTGAACTTTAAGATGGGTCTGCATTTCCCGAGGTAAAAATACACGATCTGCAAGCTTTAAAGAGAAAGTTTTTTAACCCTTTTGTACCACTTCACGAACAAATATGATATCAAGCCAATGCGTATTGGATTCTACAAATGATTTACTTAATTGTGATCATTATGGTACATAAAAGGTACAAAATTATAACAGTTCCAAATAGTTGTCACATAATTTTCTTTAAGAAATTTATTAATTTGATCTCCAATGCAAAGATACATATATGGAAAATTGGTTGACGATATCATTAGATTTTATATATACAATATTGTATAATCAATACGTCACATATAAATGGAACTATCAAAATATCTCCCGATATATAACGATACGATATAATACTAGTAAGTACTATTTTATTTTTAATATCTGATATATTGCAAACTTTTCAGTATATATTTGTTGCAATTTCCTATTTCCAAAATTTATCACAACAGTCTTAACACATTTCTATGTCGTTTCCGCACACTGTCTGATATCACAATTCGTAATAATTCTAATTTACAAAATTAAAAAATCCATTCCGCAAGTTCTTAATTCTTTTTTAATTCGTATTATTTTCTGCATGACCTCCAATCGAATTTTTGCTATATATGTGTATTAAATAATTTAATCATGATACAAATCGAAACATTTTAAAACTGCCTAAAGAGACAATCCATCAGGAACATTCTAAACCTGGCCGCGTTGTAAAAGAAATTTAACTTACAGGAGTAGCGTAATTTTGTTTTTGCATTATATCATTGTATTTTACATTTTTTTAGAATTAATAATTATTATTTTTTTAATATAGAATAATTTCTTTTAAATCAGAGGAGTGTCGGTAAAGTAAATTTAAGTTATTTGGTAAAAATGAATAAAATCAAATAGAAATAAATAAAACCATTAAGAGCCATTGTTACAACTACAACACTCCTGTATCTACAAAAATATACACATCTGTATGTATACATATATGTACGTATTAGAATTACTATTTCTTACCGACAGGACTTGACCTTTGACTTTCTCCACCTTATGTATCAAGATATTCTCCCTAACATCTTGAACTTCCTGGCGTGGACAAACGCGCCGCATTAAGTCACAAAAGTGATCGCGCTGACGAGATTTAAAAACACTGCAAACCAAACAAAGTTACACACCATATATGCAATAATTCTGTGGCTTAAACTTACGATTTTAAAGCATCTTCACTGGGCATTGCATCTGGCGGACAACCGATTTTTGTTGCCCACATGCGAAAGGCTTCCATGTCATCTTCAATTGGCATTTTAAAATTATTTCGATTAGATTAATTTGATCAACAGAATAATTTTATTTGAGATTCGTTCCAAGAAAAAGTATTTTTTTCGAAACTTGTCCGCCCAAAACAAGCTAAAGTGATGCCAAGTTCTGTCAATATTTACCTCATATGAAGATGCCAGACTGTTCTTAAAAAGGTGCCTCTATTTACAAGCCACTTTCGCATAGTGTAACCAAAACGTTGATAGGTCAGAATTCAAATTATTTATTTTGACCATTTGTACAATGATTTTTATATATATATTAAATGTATTACCAATATAAAATAGGTGAACTCTATGTAGAATATATATAATGTCTTGCATTATACAGACTTAATTATATATCGCTGACTTGCGAGAAAAAACCGCAGAAAGGTTATCACTTTTGGATGATCTTTTTGACAAAGCGCGCATTTTTACTACGCCAACAACTGTCATATGTATTTATGCTGATTTTTTCATTCAAAATTTTCTTGCAGTGCTTTAGAAGTGAATATGAATTGCAATTAGTTATAAAAATAAATAAAACAATATTTAATATTATGAAAACAATGAATAATGTACAAAAATTCTTCGGTAGACAACTGGGAAGTTGTAAGTAGTAGATAAAAATCAAAAGTGTAAAAGTAAACACGGTTTCTGCTGGCATTCGCATCAAAAGTAATTAATATCTGTGGGGTTTGCTGCTTAATGTGTAACAACAATACATTTGGCGCTTAATAAAAGTTTTGGCTCCAAAACTCATCCTCTTACTATTATCTGGGCGGGAAGTTGTAGACCTGGTTTTTCCCAAAAAAGTTTATCAAAATAAAATAGGTTTTATGTTTTGTATGCCACTGCCATATTTCGGGATATAAATGCTGAGCCTACAATATTTCTTCGTTTACATTGACAATGGTAATTTTCTTTCTTCACAGCAAGCGACCTAAGCTACGACTTTGCTTTAAGACGTTTGTGTGTGGCAAAAGAGGATAGTTGGCGTGGCATTTTCCCTTCAAATTACAGTTCAGATTATAATCCAGAACCACCCATATTCGCTGCAAAATTTGCAAATTGTACGGGCTATCGTCATTTATTGGCCATCGCTAACGAAGATGGTAAAATAGCCTTGCAAGACACAACACAACGCAATTATGAACCTGAGGAAAAGGCGTTGGCAGCACCACAATGCCACTATAATGCCGTTTTTGATTTGGAATGGGCCCCCGGTCAAATGCGTTTTATCTCTGCCTCAGGGGATCATACGGCCCGTCTGTGGGAAGTAACTAACAGTGAAATAATTGGTATACGGCCGTTCGTAGGGCACACAAGGTCAGTGAAAACGGCAGCGTTTCGCAAAAATGATTCTTCAGTATTTGCTACCGGTGGTAGAGATGGCGCTATTATTATTTGGGACACCAGAGCTAATTTAAATTTGGATATGACACCCAGAGTGGATAATTGTATATATAGTGGTCATGTTGGTGGGCCGGGTACGCCGGTGTCTCAAAGGAAACGCTCACGTACCCCAAAAATGCCACCAAATACAACGTCAAGCAGTATAACTGGACTAGCATTTCAAGTACGTACAGTTCTGTTGTTTCAAAAATCAGCCCAGTGCGTATGAATTTAGTGTATCTAACCTGCCTGCTTTTTTTTAGGATGAAAACACTTTAATATCTTGCGGAGCAGGCGATGGTATTATAAAGGTGTGGGATCTAAGACGCAACTATAGTAGCTACAAAAAAGAACCACTTCCGAAGCACAGTTTGCCTTATGCGGGATCATCCACTTTTAAAGGCTTTACAAACTTAATAGTAGATGACTCGGGATCTCGTCTCTTTGCTAATTGCATGGATAACACAATATACTGTTATAATTTACATTCATATTCACCAAAGCCTCTAGCACGTTATCGTGGCCTTTTAAATAGTACCTTTTATATAAAATCTTGCCTTAGCCCAGATGGTAAATATTTGCTTAGTGGCAGCTCTGATGTGAAAGCATATATTTGGAATTTGAACTATCCCGATGAACCGCTTGTGGGCTTATCAGGCCATACGGTGGAAGTCACATGTGTAGCATGGGGCTCTACGCACGATTGTCCCATTGTCACTTGTAGTGATGATGCAAGACATAAAATATGGCGTATAGGGCCAGAGAAGTTATCACCTTGGGACATAACGGATAATTACCGTGGGCATGCTGAATACGTTAGAAAGTTTTCAAAACCAAGCAACCACACAGCATCTACGCACAAATATAATCTTAGGGATTTGGAAAGTACGCCTAGATCTCTTAAGAGGATGGTGGAGCAGAATGAAAGAACGCCTAGTACTTTGGAAAAAATATCCACAAAAAGAAGTTTTTTAGAAATGTTAGGTTGTTCTTCTACAAATCTAAATGTTGATGATGGAGATATAGACATGTTTGAACCCAAGAGACCTAAAACTTTGGAAAGTCGAGGTCGCAGACTGTTCAGTCCTTGTTCTTCCAATGCTGCTGTACCATCGACGAGTACGCAAGATGGTTCTGTATCGAGAAGTATTTTTAAAGAATTATCTAGTGTACCGGAAGAACGTATTGTCAATAATAATGTAAATACTTCCAGTCCTATACATCACGATAATTTGCTAAATAATGATTCGAATCAAGAAAACAATAATGAAACTGTTGTTTTGCAAACGCCACCGCCAAACGTTGCTGTTAATATAACCCATTCACCATTGAGCACAAGACGAGCAGACATGGAAGCGAATATTTCAATAGCTGCGTTTACATCACCGCCAACTTTAGGTGCACAGTCGGGCCTCACATTTGCACAACAACCCTTCTCTTCAATGATTTTTTCACCCACATCGAATTTACCAAATTACGTATTAGATGGTGAAGCTCCACATCTCGGTATTATGTCACCAAAACGAAAACTAAAAGATAAAGTAGATTGGCTCACCAAAATACGAAAACAAAAGATGATGTCTACATGCCGAGGGACTTCGTTGACCGAGAAAATGCAAGAACATCAACCACAATCTCTTACAAGCCACACAAATGAAGCAACTAGTGGGGGAGGGGTTGGTACAATAGCACAAGTGTCATCACCCCGCTTACAAAGCCTTCGTCAGTCAGAAAGCAGTCCTAAGTCTCCAACACTTCGAAGACGTTTGTCACAAAATCCTCATTCTTCCCCCTCATCCTCTTCACATAATCAGCATGAACCACGGACTCCTACGTCCAGTCGAAGAAATAGTGAAACTACTCTTCTACGATTTTTTAGTGTTCAATCACAAAACCCTTCCTCGGCCAGCTCGTCCAGTCAAGAGCGGACATCATCTTTAAATGCAGCTGATGTGGGAGAAATGAGGCCTTTGTCTCCTATTACGGTCAAAACAGCTCTTAATTCCGCTCTATCTGCTAATATAAACCATAACGCATCGAGTTTACATCCAAGATCCTCATCCGCTACCGCCTGCACAGAGTGATTTAAATATATATAATTTGGTTATATTACTTCTAAATTAACTTATTTTCATACAGTACATACATACACATATTTTTTTTTATTTTCATTAATTTATTTTGTTCTAACAAACGTTGTCTATTAAAGATTTCGCGTAAATTATTTTATATTTTAATCGACAAGCATTCGTTTCGTTTTTATATTAAAGCATTTTCCATTTGTAAATTTTTTATTTTGTATTTTAATCGTGAATGGATTTTTTATATAAACATAAATGAAATTTATTTGTTGGTGGTTAAGCAATGTCTATATGCATTTCATTGGTGCTTTACCAAATCGTCAGTAGACTTTAACCACAGTTTTGAAAAGCTAAAAAAGTTAAAGGTTAAAGTCTACTGACGATTTGGTAAAGCACCAATGAAATGCATATAGACATTGCTTAACCACCAACAAATAAATTTCATTTATATATAATAGTATTGTGACAACAATGTGTTAAATAAAAAAAATTTAATTATATAAACATAGTTTTTAGTATTTTCAAATTTCTTAACTTGTTTAAGATGAATTTCAAATACGTTTTAATTTTAAATTTAATAAATTGGTAACCAATTTATTGCTGTAGAAAACAAAGTTGTCATTATTATCGCAATGGAAAAGAACAAATATAACAAAGACTTATAAAATAATTTATAATTTAAATAAGTTTATGCATGGTACAATAATTATTGTACCATGAGTTTATGTATAATTACGATTACCAAATGTCACCATATGTTGAAAGAGTTTTCGTTGACAAATAATATAAATACTTGCGTCTATATTTTGGCCTTTTTTCCAAAAAAAAATGGATGTATTTATAACATTTATTGTTCTTACGTATCTCGAAACAGCTCTAAATTACAAATGTTTTGTCATTTTTAATCCAATTTTATATTACGACAGTTCATACTGTAGAGGCAAATTACTACATTCGATATCAATAGAAAATTATATTTAAATTGTACTGAAATTTCGATTTATATTGAATGCTGTAGTTTGAACTCTGTTATTAGTCTGCGCGGTTTTTCAATATTGTTGATATTTCAATCTAAAAAATCAAAATGATTTAGTAATGTTAGGAACATAATTTGATGTTCAATAAAATGATTATTGTTGGGCTTATATTTATATATATATTTGTATATTTAACATTTTCGTTAAATTCTCGGTTTTTTTTGGTTATAGTTAATAATATTTACGAAATAAATAACAAACAAATCTTCATCCACGTTTTCAACTTAAACGCGAAGAGAGATTAACAGAACGAGAGCATAATACAAACGTTAATCCGAAAGCTTTCATAGAAATATCAATTGTCAAATATTATTGCTCAAATTGTTTTTATTAAAATCGTTATTGGGTTTTAAAGTAATTAATTCTTTTCGATTACAGTTTCTTACTCCTCAATTTGGTGTGGGATATTGAACCATTAAGAGTTTGCTGCTGAACCATGCTCTGGTCTTGCTGATTACATATGACAGTAGTTTGCTTCAAAGTTTTAAACATGCTGTGTCCTACACCAAACAATAAAACCAAATGACACAAATGCAAAATCAAACTGGAGACATTCGTGCTGGGATAAGTGTTCCAACAGAATTCTATAAGACCTAATATGAGATAACGTAATCCTAAACTGTAGTTTGTGGACCATGCTAAATATGGTAGTGAATGGAAGTACCAAACGTAAAATTGATAGTGTAAAGAACGCGCACACAATACGCCAATAAAATTGCACAAGAAAAATGGCAATAAAGCCAATTGTGTGCAGCGATCGAAGTGTATAGAAACTTCATCAGTGTCGGCTTGAGAATTCGAACTATTTGTAGTTTCTTGTGATTTATTTCCCCTGATGCCCCCAGATTTTTGTAAACCTTTTTCAAAGCTGTTAATAAAAGCTTTTTGATCCGCAGTGAGCTTTTCTTCCTCTCCGATATTGTTTCTTTCAATTTTAGCTGATTTTCTTTGCTTCTTGTTTTCTTTCAATTTCTTATTTTGCTGATCCAATTGAGGCTGTAACTGACATTGTAATTGTCTCAGACGAGCATAGTTTTTAAAAAACAAAAGTGATGGTTTCACAAATGCTACGAGTAGCAAAATATGTATCGCCAATAGAGAGAAGTGAAAATATTTATTTTCAAAGTACTCTCTCTGCAGGAATCTATAATTTACTGTCCATTTATGTTCAAAGACACGTCCTAAATCAAAACTTCCTTTTATATATTCCCATGGATAGAATAATAAAAATGGGAGGCCCAATAATATTTGCAGCAAGCCACAAATAGCTAACTGTATAATTGTACTTATAAATCCCAAATTGATCAAGTAAAACAACAACAGAGCGGGAGCAAACAGTAGAATATTCATTTTACATCCCACCCCCAAACTGAAACATATGCTACCCAAACTCCAATGACGATCCATAAATAGGTTGAGTGCAGCATATAGAAAAAGTATGGCCACTGGATCATTGAAGAGACGCAAAACATAAATTGAATGTATGCGATAAGAGGTGAAGGCACTTATTACTAAGACGTAAGGAGGCATCTTTCGACTTTTGGCATAGAGACGTAAGACTAGCCAGGTTTGCAGTAAATAGATGAAAGCAAACACATATTGGGCTAAACGTATATTCTGTCCATGTGATGTGAGAAAATAAAAAGCTGAATAGATGTATACAAACGCTGCAGGATAAACCAAAGGACCTGTGTCTCCTAGAAATACATAAAATAAAACGAAATAATTAAAGAAAAATGCAAAAATGACCTAAAATAACTTAAAAACAATTTGCACAATTACGTTTTTTTAAATTTATTCTTAAAATCCTTTCTTATAGACAATTAATTTAGAGATAAAATGCATCGACACTTTATTTCGTTACAGTTACATTCCATTTCTCTTGGGTAACAGCCTTAACAGTTAATTTTCAAACATTTCTTCAAATAAATTTATGCTACAAGAAGGTACAAACATATATATCTACATGCATATGTATATCCTATAGGCACATAAGCGAAGGAAAAATTATTTCCTTAGTATGCTTGCTATTTAATTTATAAAACATTACAACAAATACATAATGCAAATTTCTTAACAATGCATTCAGAAGGACTACGCATAAAATTAAAAGGTTTCATAATAAATCTTTACTGCTCATAATAGGTTAATCTAAAATGTTGTGTAACAACGCCCGATACATATTGTGAATGACTTTTCTGGCATTTTCTAAGTTTTCATTCTCTCTCTACTCAAAAGTGAAGCAGCATGCAAGTTACGGCATTTCATCAGCTGGAGGTTGTGTGATAAAATATTGTGTGCTAAGGAATTGTGTGTAAAAAAAGAAAAATTTATGTAAAAATGATAACGTGTAAAACCCTAAATATGAATATTTTACGTAAAGCATCAATTAAAATCGTATCACAACAACCTCTACTCGCAATAGAAACAGTGGGAAACAACAGATCAAACATAAAATTCTTTGCTAGCCTGGGTTTATTAAATGGAAATTCCATATCGCAAAGACAGCTAAAGCAACAACAAACTCAAAAAAATCAAGTACAACGTAACATTTATACCTCCCACATATTCAATGCAAAGGATTACTATCAAACGCTAGGAGTAGCGAAAAATGCATCTGCTAAAGAAATAAAAAAGGCATACTACCAATTAGCCAAAAAATATCACCCCGATACAAACAAAGATGACCCCGATGCCGGTCGCAAGTTTCAAGAAGTTTCTGAAGCTTATGAAGTATTGAGTGATGATACTAAAAGGCGAGAATTTGACACGTATGGACAGACCCGAGAAAATATGGGCCGTCAGGGAGGAGGATTCGGCGGGCAGGGTCCTGATGGATTTTCGCAAAGTTGGCAGTTTAGATCTACGATAGATCCAGAAGAGTTGTTCCGTAAAATATTTGGTGAGGGAAATTTTCGCTCGAATTCATTCGATGATTTCGCCGACTCGCAGTATGGTTTTGGCCATTCGCAAGAAATGGTCATGGATTTAACATTTTCTCAAGCCGCAAGAGGTGTAAACAAAGATATCAATGTTAATGTCGTTGATACTTGCAACAAATGCCGTGGCAGCAAGTGTGAGCCGGGTACAAAACCTGGCAAATGTCAATATTGCAATGGTACGGGTATGGAAACTATTTCAACGGGCCCATTTGTTATGCGTTCTACTTGTCGCTATTGTCAGGGAAGCCGCCAATTTATAAAATATCCCTGTGCTGAATGCGAAGGCAAAGGTCAAACTGTCCAAAGAAGAAAAGTTACTGTACCTGTTCCAGCTGGTATTGAGAATGGGCAAACGGTACGAATGCAAGTCGGTAAAAAAGAACTTTTCATTACTTTCCGAGTAGAGCCTAGTAAATATTTCAAACGTGATGGCGCCGATGTTCACACTGATGCAACAATATCCCTGTCGCAGGCTGTATTTGGTGGATCCATACGTGTTGAAGGAGTTTATGAAGACCAATGGCTTAATATTGAACCAGGCACTTCGTCGCATCACAAAATTTTCCTACGAGGCAAAGGTCTAAAGAGAGTCAATTCACACGGCAATGGTGATCATTATGTAAACTTAAAAATAGAAATTCCCAAAAACCTTACAAAAGAACAAAAAGAACTGTTACTTCGATATGCTGAGTTGGAAACAAATACACCGGGATCGATACATGGACTAGCAAAACGAAAGGATGGCAGCAAGAAAGCAACGTAATGTATTATCAGAAGTTATTATATTGCATTATATGTCAGAATTAATTACAATAAATTTAATTTGAAAATATAGTTCAAGCCATGCGAAAAATTCCAAAGCAAATGAGACTGAGTCCACATCTAGGTCAACTCAATCTTTCACTAGATCGACATCATCATCTACAGCAGAAGAGGAAGATAAAAAAGAAACTGGGATCCTTTCGAAACTAAAATCCATGTTTAATTAATTAGCTTCAATAATTGGCTGTCTTCTTGATATTTTTAACTTTTGTGCATCCTTTACTCTTTTTAATCAGCATTAGCAAAAAGTTCATAGAACAGATGGCTCTGAACTATTCGTATGCCATAAAAATTGTAAATTTGATGAGAAAGAAACTTTACAAGAAATATGTTGTTACAATTGTGTTATTTTGAATTAAAAATAACAATAAATAGACAAAATAAAGCATAAGTGGATTCATTTTTTAATTTCATGTAACCGAAATTGTTAACATTTCAAAAATGGGAAGAAAATACATATTTTTGAAAACATTCCTGAAAGTATCGACACAAATTTTTAAATACAATGAGGAAATTAGATTACAATTTTTAAGAGTTACTATTTTACTGCTGATGATTGTGACACTTCTAAATTATTAAATATAAGCAAATTGAACATTATGTATGGACAAATACACACCATTAATTATTCAAAGTAATTCCTATCATAGCTCTTTTTTCCCCTTCAAAAATACTTTCCGGCGACATGTTTATAAGCATTTAATAGAAAACCAAAGTACGTACATCTTGCATCAACAATGTTGAGCAAAATTAAATAAAAATAGAACAAGCTAAAACAGGCTCGACACCAAAGTTGAAGAAAAATGCATATATATACACTGGATATAATAAATACCTTTTAGTAGTGCATAGTTACGAGTACCATTCAAAAATCCTTCACACTCCTGCATGTAAGCCTTCCAGTCGATTTCCGTATACGGTACACGGTTTATAATTAAAAAATTCAACACCAACTCTCCCAACAAGACGAACACAGTAACAATAGGTAGAGCAGATGGATCAAATAGAAGGTACTTAAGAAAATCAAAGTTTACATATTTTCTATTAAGCGTTTGCAAAAAATTTTTACTGCTAAGTCGTTTATTGGCGGCTGCGCGAGCTAGAGCCGCTGGAGGTTTTATGGATGTAGGCGCCATAATTGACCACGGAACTTGCACAAAGCACCGGCTCAATTCTGTTGGGTGATGTGTCTATAGATGAAGAAGAAAAAAAAAGAGCCAAGAAATGTTGGGGCTAAACAGCTGTTAGAATGTCAATACAGCGTCCGTTCAGTGTTTGTGAAATAGTTGGCAACCAGTATGACCATCTTAGCATTTTCGCTGACCTTGTTCTGATTTTGCATATGCTTGTTTATAAAAACTGAGAATTTGTCTTTGTATGTAATTCGTTTCATTGAGCTGTTGTTCTTCCAATCACTGTCCGTTATGTTTTCTAAAAGCACGGGTTAGGGTCTTTCAATATAATTGTAACCATTGATATCAATAAAAACTGTTGGCTGCATTATATTTTCCAAGCCTGGTCACACTGGCCACGGTCTATGCCAAATCAGCATTGATTCTGCAAAAGACCGTTATTTTGAATACACTGTCACTCTCTCGTTGACGGCGGCAAGAAACGGAATTTGTCGGCGAAAAATTTTGAGATTGTACATTAAAAAGAAAAGAAAATTCGTCTTGATCATAAACTTAGCAAAAAATTAGTTTTACTCTGAAAAATTTATATAAAATGTGATACAGAAATAAGATTTTTAAAGATGGATTGTCCTACACAAAAAATAGCATTTTTGCCGTGAAAGAATGCAGTATTCGGGAAAAAAATGTCTGTGTTGTGGAGAGATTGCTGTTTAAAAGTCTTGAAAAGGTTTTTACAAGTATGTAAGTATGTTAATATGATTTTCCTTATTTAAATTATAAAATTATACATAATAATTTTTATCGTAAAGCTTACAAATCCTTAGTAATATAATAAATATGTCTGTCTAGTTATATATATTATTGGCTCCCATTTTTGTTATTGTGCATTTATCTTGGCCCTCATTGAAAGTAAAAAAAAAATTATTAATAAATTTAATAAATTGGGTCATAAATGAATGTTTGGTATACATAATAATGATTAAAAATTCATGGATGAGTCGCACAGAAGCTCTGAGTCAGTCAACATGAAAGCCTCGTTGGCAACAACTTCTTATGTGCATTCAGTCCACTGATCATTTACCATTTTTCGACAGTTTTACGTCTCACTCGCAATAGGTAAATTCAATACCTCAGATAATTGTATAGGTTTACAATTATCAGGAATTATCCGTGGTAAAACAGTTGCTTTAGTACTTCTTATGTGAAAGCATAATTCGTATACTGTCAGCCACAGTAACGGATGACGCTGGCATCTGTGCACCGATATTTTGAAATTTGCTTTGCAAAGTATTATTAATACATATACCAATTAATATATCCCTTGATTATCTTGAATTATACGATTTTGCATGTAAATATCTATACTTATAATATGACAAATTTAAATAATATAAGAATCCAACGATCCGGTTAGCCAATATGTTGCTCGAATACCTCTCCAGTATTCAACTATACTTGCTCTAATCATTTTCGTGAGTATTTGTCTTACACTAAATTAGAAATATAAACGGAATATGAAAACTATAATAATAAATAAATAAATAAAGTAATAAATTCATTGGATTTTTATAAAAAAATTCATAGTTGACCAAGTGGGAAATCATCCCAAAAGTTGTCAGAATAGTTAAGATGAGAATGAAATTTGAATAAGATTTGGGTACGAAAAATCGACACAAAATATTTATGAATCCTTCCATTTTTCGAAACTGCGCATAACAACAAAATATGTTCACTGGGTGCTATAGAAAATCTTAGAATGGATTAGTGAGAATGAGAGAATAAATGTTTTCTTAATATCGGTTATTTGTTATCAATATTCTGTTATTCGAAACACGTTAACAAAACTCACTAACTAACATTCAGTTGCCGTTATCAATTTGATTACTTTCTTGTTGTGTTATAGTTGACTTCATTGTTTGGATTCTAGTGCACCCTTTTGCTAATGCTTGCTGTTGTTTAGTTGTGTTTTACTTTTTCATTTAGTCTATAAATCAATAATTTTTTAATTTGTGCTGTTGATAAGATACAAAGTCTATAAATTAAATTTTTTCAGCACCCACTGTGGGACTCTTTTGCAAAATAGCAATCACAAATTTTATGAGTTTAGAATGTAGATGCATACATATAAAAATAATTTGACTTATGAATGTTCCTTATTATGAAACATACACTTTTTAACAAATAATATGTTTAAATCTTTTTAAAGCAATTATCATATATTGAAATCATCTGCTTACTTAACTACTTGCCGGAGCTAAAACGAAGAAAAAGTACGGGCAGTTTGGTGTTTTTTAAAAACTTACAAATGCACATTTCATAACGAAACATTATATCTATATATATATATATATATATATATATATATATATATATATATATATATATATATATATATATATATATATATATATATATATAAATATATATATATATATATATATATATATATATATATATATATATATATATACATATATATACATATATATATATATATATATATATATATATATATATATATATATATACATATACATATGTACGTGCCTGCTTTGTACTAAAATATATTGAATATTTTTAATTGCCCTGGTTGCAAGAGGGCAAATATTTAGTTTCATACAAGCTTGATAGCTATCTCATAAAATGTCCCACTGTGCGTCGTCTATCTTCATATACATATGTATGAAGCATGTTTCTTTTGTTGTTAAATAATTAGCACACATATGTTCGCAAATGCATTGTAAAAAATCTATGAGATTGAAAATAAACAAAGTGTTTTATATTATAAAAAATATTAGTAAATGGTGTTAATGATAATACATTGATACATTGAACTCAGTTATCAACTACAGAAGCAAAACAAATACTAAATGTATGTATGTGCAATGTATGTTCATCCATGGACACATTCTGAAATGTTTAATTTATATAGTGAAACACATGCTATCTTAAGTGTTCGAAAACATATTGATAACTCACAAGATGTTATTGGGTTAAAACTAAGTAAGAAATATTTACCGATTAGAGTAGAAATAATACGTAGTAGCGCCGGATCTTATAAAAAGATTAAAAAATAGGTAATACTTTCCTACTTTCTGACAAAAAAACCAACTGTCAAAAAATTATAATTACAGAAAGTACACTTTGAATATTGTGCTATACCCAAAACTACCATGTTAAAAATATTTAGTACTTCTTTAAAAGAAAACAATTATGTCTTACATATGAATACACCACAAATATTTTTGTGGAACACTTAAGTATTTTATAGTCCACCAATATTGATGAAACATACATACATGGTTTAAACGGAATTTTTGTATGTATGTATAGGTATGCACAATATAAATAATTATGCTAAATTAGCATAAAAGTTGTAAAAATAATTTTTCTATTTATTACTTAAATTTAGTTAAAAGTATGATTTTATCGGACGTATAAAAACTTTATCCTTCGCAAAATTTTACTTTAATCTAAAGTGCGCGATAATATTGGAAAGCTTTTTATAATGACCCTTATAGCTATAAAAAGGTCTATAAATTTTTAATATATTTCTTTCTTCATTGACATCCTTTTTGGGAGCTGAATTCTGAGGCGGTTCTTTAAATAAATTTCTTTGCATAGGTATAAATACAAAAATATATGCAGACTTCCAAAATAATACAAACTTGGATTCAGCACAATATGCATTTATTTTTAATTTAGTATTTTTGCTCCGCTTTTGTTTCATATACAATTAAAATATTGAATTCTAATGAATCTGTAGTTTCAATGACTAAATTTGGGTCAAGTGGAGTACTTACCAAGGTAGGTATTCAATTAATCGAGGTTCTGGTCTAATCTAAAACCAATTAATACCTGTGCCTATAGCGAATATCTGGTTCCAATGTCTACATGTGACTCCAAGTGGAGTACTGAGCCAATAGTTGCTATAGAAATATTAGATTTTAACTTATCTGCCCGTTCAACACTATCCTATGCGGCATAATGCCGATTTATACTAGAAGTTTTCCAGTTTATGTTTTAGTAATAATCAACAATCTGATCATGTTCTAGTGTTCATTGGATTTTAAAAACTTTTATTTCTGCTCTCGTACATTTGCCCAGCTAGAAATATCTACAAAAGCACATTCAATTTAATAGATACTATGACAACAGAGGAAAATACATTGGCAAGTAAATTCAGTAGCAAACAGTGTTGCCAATCTGTGGGTTATGGTATCACTGTTTAATGTGCTTTTAATAGCTTTCAGATAAAGAGGAAAGTTGTTCATCTCTTTTAATTAAAAAAGAAGATTGTTTCTCCAGATTACTGCATGAATCCATAAGTGCCGTTTCCCACATACAGACATACATAACTCAAAAGAGATTTCAATAGAAACGTTTACGTACATACATATTTACATATTTGTACATGCCGTTTGTTTATTATTAGTGGTCCAAAACTTTAAAATGTCATGAAGTTAACAAGAGAGAGAACGTGAGTCACTTCGCGATAACTTTGTTTAATATCCTTGAAGTGAAGTAAAGTAATTTTTTTATACTTTTCTTCAAAGTTTCTATTAGGCTTTATTCATATGTTATATACCCACGTACATACGAGTATATTCAAGAAATATTCTCTTAAATGAAAATTCCAATATTTACAAAGCAATTGTAACTATATATAGTTACCTCAATTTTGTTAATTTTGCTTTTCACGTTGTGTTATTTCGTAAATTCATAATAGCAATGCTGGCAACAAAGATTAGATGAAAAATAACAACAGTACAGGCCAAAATAATAACAATATACACACATCCACACCCATCTATACATCCGAACATTCATATAAACACTCGCTAAATCAACGAAAACACTTGGATGAGTTTGAACTGAACAGACTTGACTGTTGTTGTTATTATAATTTTATTTTATTTGGTTTATTGTTGTTTTTGTTGCTTTGTGGAGAAGCCTGAAGAAAATAAGAAAACAAAATAAAAAAATTGTTCACAACAACATAACAGTTTCAGTTTAGTTACGGTCGGTTGTGGAACGAGGTATATGTGCGTTACGTTTTCGTTTTTTGTTAAAATTTTATGTTATTCTTCTAATTTAATTTTGGAAAAAATGAATTTTTATTAAAAGAAATAGCAACAATTGAATGTAAGAAGTTTATTTTTGTTTTATACCTACATATAATTATATTTTAATGGCGTTTGTAAAGAAAAAAATCATAAATTTATGGTTGATTTAAAATTGTTATGTATTAATAAAAATCTGACGAAATGTGGAATAAAAACAAGTAAATAGATAGTATGTACGTACATATATCTACACATATTTACATACATATATAAATATGTATATGTAGTATATATTCTTATGTACATATTATGTATGTATGAAAGTACATAAAATCATGTGTTGATTTTGATAGGCTTAAAGAAAAATCAAAATTTTATTTTGACTTGTTGCAATACCTGGTTAGTTTTTTCAAAAGTCAATTTAATTTACATACATTTTGTTGTAGCCTGAAAGAGTGCTACGTGCATATGCAATAGTGTGTGTGTATCTACTATGTGGATATGTATGAACGTATGTATATGTTTAATTGTTTATCATGGCATGATAAAAACCAAAAACAAAAATCCTAAAAATCATATAAAAGAAGAAAATAAAAACTTGTTGTTTTCCTTGTTATTTGTTTTTAGGCGGTCTTTTTCTGTTGTTGTTTCGAAGTACTTTGCTTCATTCACTTAATTTTTGGTAAACAATTTATAAATTCCACCAAAAATAAAGCCAAAAAAATATGTTCTTGTTATTGTGTTTATCGTGGCTCCTGCCTAAGTTTATTGTTAAATTGATAAAAAACAAACAAGACTGTTCTAGTCAGTTGGACCGAATATAGTATACCCTTTAGCCTTGTCTTGCATATAAAATATGTAAGTACTCTATATATGCATATACTGATAATGCTTATGTGTATTTACTTACATATGTGTATGGACTTGAATCCAGTG
Source organism: Linnaemya tessellans (assembly GCA_951800035.1). Classification (NCBI taxonomy): domain Eukaryota; kingdom Metazoa; phylum Arthropoda; class Insecta; order Diptera; family Tachinidae; genus Linnaemya; species Linnaemya tessellans. The sequence continues at coordinate 97,886,430 of OX637534.1, forward strand.
TATAAGCATATTTGCGATTAAAAAGTTATTTTGGGTGATAGAAAACTAAAAAATATGTAAGCAGAAATTTCGAAATTGTAAAAAGGTGAGAAAATATAAGTTTTCGAGTTTCTTCAAATAAAAGTGCAATTAATAGATACCTATGTAAGTACATAAATACAAATCCGGCTTATGTGCTAAAAGTTTCTCTGCATAACCGGCTTTTCACCGGTTTGAAGACTGTTCGCCTCCATAGTATAACAAACACCGGCTTGATTAACTAAAGGCTCTTTGCGTAGCCGGGACTGCAAACAAGTCGGAATTTGTTTTTATTTTTCAATTTTCTATCACCATGTGAACTTTTTAAATTGCATGCGCGTTGGTAAACTGGGTTAAATAAAGGGCCAATAAATTTTCTACCGATTCCCAGTTTATTTTACAACAACGATATATTGTTTTGGGACTATGGGAAACCGGTTTCACATACAAGTTCCGCCTGCAAAAATAACTAATGTGCTGCAAACCAACATACCTAAAAATTAAGCGCTTTTTATCTTACCTCACGTCGCTCGTGCAGAATATACAATGTGGCATGAGCTGTGTGGTACATAGCGCCGTTCTATTGAAACCACATGCCATGTAGTCAAATTCAGTCCAAATAAGTTTGTGATCATCAATCTATAGCGCTCGCCGTTGACAGTAATGACCTGGCCAACATCGTTCTCAAAGAAATATGGACCAATGACGCCGATGATTTGCAAACAGACGGAATGAAGGGTTTTTTCGGTAGCATATGTACATATACATACATACATATGTATGTATTTATATAAAAATGAGTTAGCGCTCTACAAACTTGTACAATCTCTTTCAACAAGTGATGAAATGTGCCTATAAAAATATCTACATGTGAACATAATTTCTTATTTATGCAAATAAACCGATAATCCCTAAATTAAGTGTAAAATACCAGCAATGCCAACAAACATACGACCTATAAAAATGGAAAAAAGTAGTTTTATGCTATTAAATTGTTCAAGTCTGCGCGTTTTCATTGTTTTTGGTTATTTTCTATAAAGCGTTATCAAACATAGCAGTTTTGAAATAATAAACAATAAGAGTAATAATAATAAACACAATGAAAAAAATAATAATAAAATTCTTGTCAAAATAAAACATATGTATGTAGGTGTCTGTCAATCAGTCATTTCTTATCAAAACTTTCAAAATAAAATAGAAACTGTTTTTCTCAAAGTATATCTATATATAGATATACTTTGGTTTTTCTAATATTTTTATAGGTATTGTTTTCGCTCTACAACGAATTCAAGCTGCCGGAGTTTTTTTAATTGCTGATAACTATAGGCACCGCGTCATATCTACACAATTTGACAAAAACTGAATGAATACCTTTCAGAAATGCAACGCATAATAGCTAAAAATGTATGTAATTCCATGAAAAGTTGTCATGCTAGAAAATGTTTAGGATATGTACCAAAGGCGAAAGAAATTAAAATATTTTCATATCTGTACCTATGTATTTGAATTGCCGAAAAAGTGGCATTTTTAGACATTCGTATTCGACATTTAGACAAATATTTTGTAATCAACATACTATAATAATAAATGCATTAAGGTTCGAAAAAATTTTAAATCACTGTAAAAAATGAGTTGTATAAATTACATTATTTTAATTCAAAGAACAAATAGTGTTCTTTATTCTATAGCTATTTGTCAACGTCACGTCAAGGCAATATCAGAAATAGCACACTTAACTATTTTTTGTCGACAACAATTCACTACTTCTGACAGCCTGTGACTACTCTCTAAAAACCCGAATATATCAAGAGGCTGAAAATGTCAATTGTTGATGAAAAGGAATACAGTGTTCTGTTTTCGATATTGTCTTGAGGAGTTCCAGATGTTTTGGTATAAGACGACATTTTTGCAAATACTAAAAAAAATATAAATTTGTCATGAACCGTTGGCATTCGTTTTTTACAAAAGTTTGGTGCATTTTATTTTTAAAAATTCTGGCAGCTTTTTATTAACTTAAATGTAAGCGAAAATAATTATGTTAAGTTTTTTTATATAAAGTATTTCCTATATCCTTTTGTAATTTATTTAATAAAATGTCTTTAAATTTATGCACAATATTCTTATCGTATTACCGAATGTTCTTTTAGATGTTCGTATTCGCTATTATCAAAAATTGTCATTCGGCACATCACTAATCCCTATACACCACATTGTGTGCTCTTTACTAGGCAAAGATGTATAGTATTTTGCAGCAGAAGGTGCATATAAGTAGAATAATATATCTCCTATTTAAAAGTAGTTGAATAAAAATAATAAATTAAATATATCAAATATGTACATATTTATATACGTAGTGGGTGTGTAATGTAGCATATTCATTGCCGATCGCTTTGTTTTCATGCAATGTATAATAAATAATAGCCATTTATTAATAGATCTTTCCAAGACATGATAATTATTTACTTCCTTCCTATTTGCTCGATTTTTTGCAAAGAGGTACCCCTTTCCTAAAAAATTGGCCAAAAATTTTTTTTGCTTAAATGCTTGCGACTTAAACTTTTTTGGAAGCTTATTCGCATTTGAAACTCCTTTCAATACTTAGTTATTCGAAATAAACGCCTTTTGGGCAAAATTGGGTAAAAAATTTATTTTTTGCAAAGAGGTACCCCTTTCCTAAAAAATTGACCAAAAATTTTTTTTGCTTAAATGCTTGCGACTTAAGCTTTTTTGGAAGCTTATTCGCATTTGAAACTCCTTTCAATACTTAGTTATTCGAAATAAACACCTTTTGGGCAAAATTGCTTCCTTCATATTTGTACTTTTAGTTATAATAAATTTGCTTATTTTATCTATATATTTCTTTTTTTTTGTAGCTTTTTATAATATTTTATAGTTTACTTATTTATTTCAATATTTCGCTAACCATCGCTTAACATCTTTAGGAAATTATATCTATACACATGTGTATATTTATCTATATTATATATTTCTTTTCCATGAGATTAAATGAATGAAATGTATGGAGTAAATATGTATATGTAGAATAAATGTATGTAAGTATATTCTGAATTTTCTAAGCGATGGATGGCAAAGTATTGAAATAAATAAACAAAATATAAATATAGTTTTTCCAACTTTCGCCATATCGATTGATTTTTTCACACAATCGAAAATAATCGATGGTAACACTAGGTCTGTTTCTTTACTCTACATTTGAACGGAAAGCGTTCCCCTGTGGTCGCTGTGGATAAAAATATATTTTCAGAATAAGAACTACAGAAGAAAAGAGTCAAAACGAATTCTGCTGTACTTTTTTAAATAGTTGCAGTAATCGGGTGTATTTCTACGTGGCAAATGTCACCGCTACTGTATAATTATCAACATTCATTAATTATGTTAAAGGTTTTGTCAACTGACACGCAACATTAGGATGAGATTTCCCAAATCCAACCTTTAATCCAAACTTGGGACTCCATTGATTATATCCACATAATCCCCTTTATTCTGTAACTATTTGTCGACGTCAACAGAAAGACAATATCAAAAATAGGTCAGTTATTTACGCTTTTTCTTCGTCAATTCTCTGTTTTTAACAGCCTCTTGAGACTTTGTAGCCTTTAGAGAATAGTTTGAGGACATCAGGTTAATTCAATTGTTCACCACAACGAGTATCTAAGTATCCCATTTTTGATATCGTTTTGACATTGCCGTCGACAAATAGTTACAGAATAAGGGGGATTGTTTTTTTTTCTTTTCAGGCTCATATATTTTAATTTTTTATGGATAGAACAACATTTTGAATACCAGAGGATAGCGTATTTAATTGAGCTCAAAAGCATATTGTCGGCCCTGTAGCAAAAATTAGCTGTCGAAGTAAAAAAAAGTTGAAATAGATACAAAAAAAAACTATCTATCTTCTCATCTTTCCTAATCTGTTCCTTCAATACTATCCCCTCGTTTTCAGTTCCGACACAATGCATTGCATATATAGGGGTCATCCCCTGAGTACTGGTCCAAGACAAAAAAAAAATTATTTGAAAGTAGTTTTGGGCGGTATTTTTATTTATATGATCTGCTAAGTAAAAAAATAATAATAATAATAATAATAATATGTGGGCATAACCAAATAGAAAAAGGGTGTATAAAAAAATGATAAGAAAACCGTATTGGAAACACTAATCTAATCTAAGCAAGAATCAATATTAATTATTTTAAGTTGTTGGTAGACGGGGGGAATATGTAACACTATTCGCAATCCCTTTATGTAACTGCTGATATATTTTTTAATTTCAAAAGTAAGTTTAAATGAAACACATATGTATGTATGTGTATGTAGCCGTGATTTTGACGAAACTTATCTTTCGTTATAATACTTGGGTCTTGTCATATACACGATATACAATGTCATATAAATAACCACCTTGATTTTATTGTTTGCGGTAGATGAGTATCGGCCATATTTCACTAATGCAAGCGATACTTAGCCTGCCAGTCCAATGATCGTAGGTTCGATCCCCACCGGCGACCTTGGGAGTTTTCCGCAAATAGCTTCGCGGCTTGTGCTGATTCAAAAAAGAAAATAGATATTGTAGATGTATTTTATATGCATATATAATTAAATGTAGATACATACATAACATTGCTATGTGATACTGAATTAATTTTGTGAATTACTTCCTTACTCTGTACGACAACAACCTTATTTGGCTGTTAAAAGATTAATAATTTTATTATCAGACGAAGTTTCATTTAAACAAGTACAAGCAATCTAAAATATACTCGTAGTATGCTGACTGAAGAGTTATGCGTTATCACCAGCGATTTGATAATGGTATCACAAATAAACTTGGCAAAACTTTTGTTGTTTTCTACAAATAAATTCAGTCTTATGTTAATTGTTGTTTAGAGCAAAAATATGATAATAAAACAAAATCTATTTTAAACATTGACTTTTTTGTTCTCGGCGACTTCTTCACTTATATTTTGTTTTAATTAAAACTGTAATCAGTTAATTGCTTGGTTATTTCACTTTATGTTTGCGTGAAAATTTCGTTTTTAATCCAACATTAACAATGGCTGACACTAAAATAGAGAAAGAAAACAACAACTTTAATGCTCTTAATTGAATGATCTTTTTGGGATACAAGAAAAATGCATTCCAATAAATATGTATATATAGGCAAATTTGTAACGATATAAAGACAATACACGTTCTCATTCTTCATTGTTCTCTTATTTTCTAAATAATGGTATAAAATAGATGTTGTCCTGCTTGGAAGCTGAATTTCTGACGGGATGAGGAAAATCAATACACGTTCAAACAAAATATGTACTCGTATATGTATATCTATTATCCACTTGTGTTATATTTGAATACAATTGTAGAATTTATAATCACCCTTATCGTGTTTGGCGTTTTGGCATTCAGTTTCGACATTTTGTAATAGATTAAAGAACATTTTACCTTTTTGTCTTTAAGCTATTACAATTTGTCGAATTTGCAGGCGTAAAAAGCCAAACACAATAGGGGTGAATATTGCAGGGATTAAGGATTTTAGCCACTTTTTTCATTGCTTCAAATTTGCAATTTGCCTTTTTTGTGATTTTTGAAATAATCTTAAATTAAGTTTGTGCTATTTTCGATCTTTAACTTTTGTGAGTATTTTTCTATTATTATGCTGAATATTTTATATTTTAATATTTCCTTTCATATATAACGATTTTTGTTTGTAGTTTATCATTTTTAATGGCTTGTTTTTGTTATATTTTCAGTTTCAATCTTTTTGTGGATTTTGCTGTAAGAAAATTACGCTCCGAAAAAATATGAACATTTACAAAAAATATATGTGCTTAAAATTAAACTAAAAAAATATAATATCTGTCTCTCCATCTTTTCCTCGTGATTTTAAGTTAAAAAAAAAAGAAATTTAATAATAATACAATATGTGAAAAACGTCATACGTTTGAAAAATTATAAAACATTTTATCAACAAACCAATCAATTAACATGAGAAATTAACTATAAAGACTTAACAAACTTAAACATATTTGTCTGCCAACAAATTAACACAACTAAAGAAAATTATTTATAGCGGTAAGTTTGTTGTATATATTACTCAAAAACTAATTTTTACATATTGATAAAATTCTAAAATATTAATGGACAATGTGCTTTTATTAGGGGCCCTTTTACGCTCCAGATAACATACAGTCAATTTTTACAAAACTATATGAGATTATACGATTATTTATTTAGAAATGTCCACAATATGTTCATATACGTGCATATATTTTATTTTAATCGGTTCAGTATTTTATGAGAGTCTACACATTATCACATATCCATACCCAGCGAACATTCGGCTTTTATTTTCGATTGAAATTGTTGGTTTAATAATATTTTGCAAATAGGTAAATTAGTGCTGATGTTCTACACAAAGAGGGATTGAATAACATTTGGTATTATTAATTCCAAGTTGTGAACCACGTAATCGCCACATGCATCCACAAATAAGATCTGTAATGGATGGCTGTGGCGGGTAGATAACAACTTACAGTTTCATTTGGATTCATTATGATGCATGAAATATGCTCTGTTTAGTTCGTGATTCACTATCCTAATCAATCGCAAAATCTGCTAAATATGACATGTGTGATTGAAAAGTGTGGTAAAAATGGAACTGTGTGATCAATTTCTTTTTGGCAAAATAATAGTTTTCATGTGATTTATTTTTTTATTTATTGTCAAACAGCTGAGAGTTTTGTGGGCGACTAAAGAAAATTAATTAAACAGATTGTTAACTCATAAATTTGGTTATTCGCAATATTACTATTGAAAATACGGTTCCAGAACTGGATAATTTAAACTTATTTTTAGTATATAGAAGTAACTAAGGAAAACTAATCTTTTTGTTTCTTAATTAAACGTATTTTATACTTTAGAAGTATTAAATTGATATTAAAAATAAAACAAATCAATGATTCGAGGGTTGGACAATTCAAACTTTTTTGGTACAAAAGTTAACTAAACAAATGTTTTCTTTTTCTTTATATATTAAACATATTTGATGTTCAAAAAAAATCCTTGATATTCGAAATCAAAAAGCTAAAACGTTAAATTAATTTTTTTTTGGAATATTAACCAAAACTAATATTTTTCTTCGGCAATCAAACATATTTTATATTTTAGAAAGAAATAAATTAAAACTGAAGATCAGAAATATATATAAATATGGTTCCAGGGTTGGAATGCATGATTATATCACTTTCATTTGTTTTATAATAAATTATTGATGATTATACAAAAAGGTTAGTAAAAGTGCTATATTCGGTTCAACAAAATCTTTTGAATTTGATTGAACAACAGAGCCTACCGCCGGAGACTCTGGACGTTTTCCGCAGGCAAGCAAATCGCTTCGCGGGTTGTGTTTGTTTATTTTAAAACAAAAAATTTGTAAAACCAACATTAATAAAACGTCGTCAGTGTGAATCCGATGTACTTACCAAACACATTACAAATAATTATAAAATGAAATAAGTGAGAATTGTAAGAAATAGTTTTGCTGTTATTTACTTACATACATATATACATATTAGATAGTTTTCGGAAAAGATTTTAGCTTTTCGATGGCGGCGGTGCTTATTACCCACTGATAAGCGATGAAAGTAAATTAGATTGTGGTTCTCGAACTTTGCAAAAATTTCGTTAAATACTTGTGACCTTCCTGTTTTTTCAATAATCATCTAATACAATAGAAACTTTCATGTTCATTATTTAATTACATAATATACCTACTGACAAGAATATTAATTATTAATAAACAAGTATTCAGAGAATCACTCGGACTTGTTTTTAATACCATTTACAGATTTCTTAATAACAAAATATATTTAGCGGAGGTGTATGATTTTGTTAAAAGCTGATATTATTGCTTATGTTATTTAAATTTGTTTTTAAAACGAAAGCTAAGAATAATTAAAATTTAAACTGATTTATTGTGCCTCGCAGCGTTGTTATCATCTCACTTTTTTCTATTTTCAAAGTTTTGTGGCTATAAATCCTAAATATGTAAATTAAGTTATAATTTTCATTATAATTAATTATGAAAAATGTAGCAAAACACTTTTTTTTATATAGTTTTCTTTTAATTATCATACCTACAATTGAGATATTTCAATATAAATGTTATTTGCTATATGTTCTACACTTGACCTTGGTTAACATTAAACGGATTAGAATACCAACGTATTTTATGTGGCTGAGTGAGTGTACTGATTTATACCTCCGATATTATGTATGAGTATGTACATCCATGCATGTGTGTGTTTATGTATGGAACACAGTTCTGAACAAAATAATAGAATCATAAAGTGTAAAATGTATTAGCCGACAGCCGTTATGGTTCGCTGCCGTTTTAGGAATAAAAGAAAATAAAAAATTTTATGTAAATATCTCAATATTAAATTATAGTTTTATGTGCATACTTGTTTAATTATTTTTTTCCAATTAAGGGCGCCACTAACTATCATAACACAATCGCACGGTCAGCCTTAAAATATAACTGTGTAACATCTATCTGATTTGGAAAAGTTTATAAAAATTTTAATGAAATGATAGTTTCCATGCGATCAGAATAGTACTTATTGTGAGCCAGATATTTTTGCATCATTGTTAAATAATAGTATAATATTTTAAAATCTGTCAGATGCAAGATTTTCTGCAATGATGAATCGTGCGATTGTGTAGGATAGTCAGTTACGGACTTTATTAGACTTATTGACGATATACACCAAGAATAATATTTCGAAAATATAATGTCGTATTGGCAGTGTCTTATTTTCTAAATCGTCTTTCTGTACCATCCGAAAAAGGATTATAGGGTATATTCACTTTGTCATTCCGTGTTCTACGCAGGGAATATCCCACTAAGATCCCTTAAAGTATATATATTCTTGATCAGCGATGAAATCTTCGACGATCTACCCGTAAGTCTGGGGAAATCGCGATTCAGTCCAAACGAAAAGAGGCAGACCCCTAGAAATTTGGTATAAATACATCTTGAAGGATAGCACATGTCAAGTTCGTAAATGGCCTGAATCTGGCCTGAGGTGAAAAACTTCCCCTAAGAAGTACTAAACCAATCTCTAAAAACAACATAACTTTTAAAGTTTTGTCCAAAGCGTTGAACTTGCGGCCATAAAATGGGAAAAATCTATTTTTAGACCCCGTCTGGTTTAGTGGGCGTTGAAATAACATATTACATCGAAAAAGAGTGTAAATATTTAACAAATTGTATAATTTAAGCCTACATTCCTTAAAAAATTAATCCTAAAGCTTTAATGATGAAGCTGAGATATTCTCTGATCTGCTCTACTCTCCCCCCCCTTGTCACCTAAATGACCCTATAAAAAATAATATTTTTTACAATTAAGACCGAAAATTGACTTTTTAGTGTTTTATAGCAAAGATGATATGTCTTCCCCACGGCCCCCTCTCGGAGTGACCCTGACAAAATTGAGTTTTTATTTACTAAATATTTGGAGGTCATTTAAGATTCCACTCGGTCGAATATAACGTTCTTACTTGTTAATTTTTATTTCAATCGGCAGCATTGATATTGAAATCTAGTAGATTTGAATTCCACACTTCATAATGTAGCTATTGCGCACATCCATGGCCCGATAAACAGTTCTAGTCATCTCTATACAATACATTTTCCATATTCGTAAATGCCGAACTTTTTACTAAATAAATAACATTCAGATGACACATATTTAACAGCTGACAGTTTTGTCAGACGTGCGGCTTTGAAACTGCTAAATATTTAACCCGTTACATGGCTTGGTGTAATTGTCATAAGAAGTACATACCAAGTGGCATTTGCTTATCGTTCGGATAGATAAAAATTTTCATGTGTATAATTAAGTAAATTGATAAGTGCAGCTGGCAACCGCCTGATTTTGTTAATGCTTTGTAAGATATAGGTTTTTTCTATATTTTTGCCCTCATTTGTTTATATACATGTACACGTTTGTGCAAAAGAGCTTGTGTGATTGTTTATGATTGCTTGTGGCATGTTGCTAAGTAAACAAAGTTGACAATTGAAATAAACAGATTCGAAAATAACGATATTAATTATAACAATAAAAAAGCAAATCAAAATAAATACGAACAACAAGTATGTACTTGTTCAAGTCTAAATCTGTATAATAATATGCAAATTTATTCAAATCCAAAATATAAAATGTAAACAAATGTATTTTTTATTACATTTATTTCATCTAGGTATAATACATGTATACATGTACATACATACATATGTATGTGTAGTAGAGGTTGGTACTAAAAATTTGCTGTTGAATTTATTTCGTTTCTGTACAGATGATAATAATAAGAAACTAGATGTTTTGACTTGCATAAATAATTATTGTTGCTTATGTCAGTACATAAGGAGATATTAAAAAGTATTTAGTAGGTACTCTTGTATTCTGTAAATACATACATACATGCTTTGTCTGTTGTAAGTTAATCAAATTAAATAAGATAAAAATTTCATTTTGGGATTTTATAATGAAAGCAATAACAAATTCGAGTTTTTTTTTATTGTGTCAATATATCTAAACGATCTGACGAAAATCTTCATTTTATTTACAAAAACAGACAGTTAAACTCATTTCATCTTATCACAAAGAGATAGGTAGAGAGAAAATATAGGGAACTCATAATGAGTTAAGATTTATGCTAATTATCTATATCATACGAGTCATAATGACTTTCCTTTCTTTTTAATAACTTAATGGCCATCCAACATTTTACAACTGCACATTAGCAACACCCAAGTCATAGATAGAAGTACCATACAATGAATTGCATCTTTTCTATGAAAGTAACAACAACAACAAAAAAGAAGAAAACACGACACCTTTACCTCAAATCATGGGACTTATAAAGGCAGAATAGAAAATACAAACCAAACCAAACAAAATGTGTGTGTAGAAAGTATGATTAACTGGTCAAGTAACTGAAAATGTGCTGCATACAATGTCTTGATGTGAACATGAAATGAATAAACAAACATACAAAAACAAAAAAAAAAACAAAAAAATCAAATAAAATAAAAAAAAACTAAAATAACAAATTGAGGTGACTGAACTTGTTGAACTTTAACTAAAATGTTGCACAAACGAATGCTAGTACTTGTAATTTTAGTGATTGTTATTTGAAGTTTTCTTTTTCTCTTTTCCTACCGCATATTTCCAAAAGGAAAACTGTATGTTAATTGTAATTTTGGTTGCACAAATGGGGAAAAAATATATATTAAAGAAAATATCATGATTTTTCTACAAGGTATGACCCAAATTGGAATCTGTTTTAGTTTTAGATATCTTTCTGAATGTAAAATTGCTTTTATAACTATAAACAGGGTTCATAATTCTGTGCGTTTGATACGTGGTAAAATTATTCAAATTTTTATTGTATTTATTTTATTAGTATTTATATTTTACCCTGCAAGCGCTTTGCATTGTTGATCAACCCTCGTGAATATTAATTTTGGAGGAGAAATTGTACTGGTTTTATTTTTAGCGTATTAATTTGCAATTATAATAATAATATGGCCACCCTATAATCATGGCAGATTTTATACATCCACAAACAAATGCATACAAGTACGCAATCATGTGCTTTTGCACCCAGTAAATGTTTTTGTACTGGATTCGGTCATGTAATTACCACATGGGGGGGGCTCAAAGCTGTACCGAACCAAGTCATGAAATATAAAAAATTCCAAAATTACTGCCAAATTCTGCGCAAAATTTAACTCTATTTACTTCAGTAACCTGCTAACTCAAAATGTGTTTCGTTCCTAAGGTAGCGGTAAAATCCCCAAGTCAATGGCAATGGAAATTAATGACAGTTAATTTACTAAAACTCAAAATATCTTCGAATTGTCTTTTTGTGACTTGGTTCGCTTCAGCTCTGAGCCTGCCATATTTTCTTGATGTGTTGTAGTCTTCTAACTACAAAAATACTCTAAACGATATGGAAAGTTTATTTAATGTTTGTTTTGCTTATTTTACATCAGTTGCTCTCTTCCAGGATTTTATCATAATTTTACAAGGACTTTATCTACTTTGTAAAATATACACAACAAATTTAATTTAATTAATTTCAATACTATATACCTATACATTTTAATTAAATAATTATTTGTTCAAAACTAAACAAAAAAAATGTTTTTTTTCACAAAAATTTTTCGGTGACAAACTGCGGTAGACACTTTGTGTGCTTGAAGTTAATGATACCCAATATCTGAGTTGAAATTTTTATTACCCGTGGCCATGAAATAATAAAAGTGAACAATTCGTTGTCATATTATATTTAAATTATTGAAGAAAACAGCTTTATAAAAATTGTTGGAATATTTAATTTAGACATCTTTTGTAAATGAAAAAAAGTGAAGTCTATCAGTAGATTGTAAATTGTGAAACGCTTTGTGCATGAACCGAAATAAAAGTGAAAAATCTCTAGCATTTTAAATAAATCCCTTCTGAAAAAATTTCAGTTTTTAAAACATTTTTTAATATAATCTTTTATTTTGCAATCGATTAATATTTAGTAACAATCGATATTTTTTAAATACTATCTATCGATAGTGAAAGGTTTACCTGTGCTTCGAAACTTTTTATCAACATTGACCCATAAAATCGTTAAATTAAAAAATCGTTAAAAGCAAAGACTTGAGAAATAATTGCGACATTCGATATCGGTCGAAGTTTCAGTATATATTTTTCCAAACTATAGAAATGTAGAAATAATAACACTATCGATAGTTTCCCATCTTTAGTTGTTAGTGATGAATTTTACGTTAATTATGAAAACGTCAGGTCGGCAAAATTTACTTACATACATACATATGTGAAATGTTCGCTGGGTGTGACGAAGTGCAAACATGCATATGCACACAGTTGTTTATGTATGTTTGAATGTTTAGCTGGAAAATAACCTGTTGTTGCTAACTTCAAACAGTAATAACAAAATAAATAATTCATACATACGCATATAAAATAATTAGTGTGTATGAGTGTGTGTGTGCGAGTGTGTATACTTTTATGTGCATGTACATACCATATAAATGCATCAATGTATGTGCATGCATTTTCATGTCTTCAACGAGAAAACGGTATTATTGGAAAGAAAATTAACAAACAATACTGTTGCTATGCAGGTTTTGTATGAGTTTCTGTTTTCATGTACATACATACATGCATACATGTACATACATACATATATACATGTGTATGTATGTATATATATAAAACAACCTATTCAGAGTACGAAAGCAACATGCATTTGAATAGCAGAAATTTAAAAGAGTTAAATTTTGGAAAAATTTTATTAATTTATGACGTTATAATATTTTCAAAAGGGCCAGATTTTATTGTATGTTGAAAAAACGGTCTTTCATAAAAGTGGCAAATTTAACGCTGATCATAACATATTTAATTTAATTGGTAAATATTCTAAAAACTAAGAAATTAACTCTATTAAATTGCTTTGATTATAGCAAAGAGTCATGAAGTGGTAATTACTGTCAAATTCGCACTGACATTGTTTGCCTTCTTTTTCTGCGTTAAAGTTGCAATTAGTACAACTTAATTGCAATAGAGGAAAATTGCATGTATAATTAATAGATTAAATCGGTTTCTAACAAAATAAAATTATCTGGCTCTCACAATTTCATTTTGTTAAACTTCAAATATCATGTCAACCCATGCCACAATGAAAATAGCGAGTATCACGAAATAAGCTTGTAGATCGACACGCCACAAAATTTAACATTCTGTTAAGGAAATGGAACTGCATGAGTTTTTTTTCGTCTGTGCCGCCTTTAAATGTCTTTCATACATTTAGTTATAGGTTCTATTTAAATAATAAATACATTTTTAGTTCACACTCAAATGAAAATTCAGTCCTTTTGAATTTTATAATTTATTATATATGATTTTGGCAATGCGAAGTAAAAAGTTTTGGCTGCTTGAGAAATTTGGTCTTCTTTTTTTCATGTATTTCTTTAGTTAATGCTGTTTTTATAATTTGATTATTATTGATTCTTGACTGAAGAAAAATAGAAAAGCTGTTTTGTTAAAAAGCGATAGAACTTTAAATTCAAAAAAATAGCACAAAAAAATTAGATTTTAAGAGAAATTATTTTATTTGAAACATTAACGGTTGACATTAACATGCAAGTATATCTGGGCGAAGGGCATTCTAGACGTTCAATATAGGGTCGGTGTTGTTACCAGAATTACCCGCCGTAAGTCACGTATACCACGTACAATGTTGGCCTCCAATTGTTGCTGGCAACACTACATTCACGTGACCTTCCAGATGAATTTAAAAATACTGAACCGGTCAAATCTAAAGTCTAATCAACTCGATTAACACCGATTGTTCTCAAAAAATATTCTTGTCAAATCGATTTTGAAGATAAATTAGCTGCCTGTCCCACGATGTCACTAGATATCTTTCTGTCAAACAATTATATCTAAAACAATACCAATTTTTTTTTGGGATATGTTTTTGTTTTATATGTAAAACATCGTCTCCGATAGGCAATAAATTTTTTTCAGTTTGACTGTGCTGAAGACCATAAATTTTATCAAGATCGAGAAATATCAGTGGCGGCGAAAAATGTCTAAGAAGTCTGTTTTGTTTACGACTACTGTCATTGCGTTTGAACCTTTAAGGTCAATCACCTCCATATTATTTTTTCGAAATTTTCATCTTGCGCGAGCATCGAGAAAGAAATAATGAATACTCATCGTTTTGATTCACTAGCACTTAATAATAGCAATAACAATTTATTTATAAAGCACTGACAAATAGTTCATAATAGAAACTATTACAATATTAAATTCAATTAGGATTGATAAGCTAATTGTTCGAAAATTTTTTTAAATTCAGAAAGACATGATAAATATTGCAAGGCACAAAAGGAAAGTCATCATAAGTTTTTTAATTGTTAAACTTACGCAGCAGCGCAGATATAATAATTGCTCCAAAACAATTCAGAATGGAAGTTTTTACTTCCATTCACGATACCCCGATATTCGTTGGACATGGGAATATATTTTTGCACTAAAACTAATTATTCTCATAACATCGCGATGGGGAATATTGATTTGCAGGCAAAATTACTTAAATCTGTAAGTGAGAATAGATCAACAAACTCTTAACGTACGAAGCCTAGACAAGAAATGTTTTTTAAAAAATATTCGCAAAAAATATTCTGTGGACAGAGACAAGTGAGGCAAAGACAGAGATGGTATCAGCTGATGATCGAAATTCTCATAGCATTTTAAAAAAAATTATACCAAGTAGAAAATTCAAAGTGAATGTTATTCTATAATTAATGCAAAACTAAATATTTGTGTACATAATCGTATGTACAATGATAATTGTTTTGTGCCTGTCATCATGGTAAAAATGCGTACATAGATAGAGATAATTTTGATAAATGTGCTTATACTTGGGAAGATAATATTCTTCTTCTGGTTAGTAAAAGCAAGATAATAAAACTTTATAATTTACTTGGATCACGTGATCAACTTTAAACATAAACAATTAAAACCAAACGAATGTTACACTATATACACATCTTGGCATTTCACTTCATAAAAGAAAAAGAAAAAAAGTAAGTAAAAACGTTATATTCGACCGGGTCGAATCTTAGATACCCTCCAAATATTTAGTAAGTAAATTTAAAATGTTTAATTTGGTGGGACAGAGTTCCTTTAAAACCTCTCTGTACCCAATCTTAAATCTCTATTTTGATGGAGTCATTCCGGGAAGGGCCGTGGGGGAGACGTTTCACCTCTGCAAGATCAGAGAACATCTCAGCTTTTTATAGGCTTAAGGAATACAAATTGTTCAATATTTACACTATTAATGCCTATAATATCGTACGTCAACGCCCTCTGAAGGGGGAGGGGTTCAAAAATAGACAATATCATGTTTTCCACAGACCATCTTAGATTTCATCACTGATAAAGAATATATATACTGGTACCTTATGGAGGACATTAAAACTGTTTTTTGTCGGGGTCTCTCTGGCAAGGGCCGTAGGGGAGACATTTTTCCTTTGCCATAAAACTCTAAAAATAAATGTTTTGGGATAATTATATGTCAAATTTATATAAAAAAATTTTTTTATAGGGTCATTTAGGGGGTAAAAGGGGAGGAGGGGGTAGGGCAGAGTAGTACCAGGTTCCGTCTCAGCTTCGTCATTAAAGCTTAAAAATTTAATTTTTAAGGAATGTAGGCGTAAGTAAAACAATTTGTTAATTTTTTACACCAATCTTGCATATAATAACGCCCACTAAAGGGGGAGGGGTCCAAAAATGAATTTTTTTATATTATGGCTCCAAGTTTAATGCGTTGGACCTTCTTTGATATAAAAATATATCATTTGCTTAATAAAATTACAAAAAAACTTTAAAAATTATGTTATTTTTTAGAGGTTGTTTTAGTTCTTCGTAGGGGAACTTTTTTCCCCTCTTGCCCGATTTAGCCCATCTCCGAACTTAACCTGAGCTATCCTTCACGATATATTTATACCAAATTTCAAGAGTCTAGCTCTTTTCGTTTGGACCGAATCGTGATTTCCACAGACGGACGGACGGACGGACATGTGCGGATCGTTTTAGATTTCATCACTGATCACGAATATGTATATATACACTTTATGGGGTCTCAGATGGATATTTCGCTGCGTCACAAACGGAATGACAAAGTGAATATACCCTCCATATTGTTTTTTTGGGGGGTATAAAAAGAAAAAACAAAACAGAACCAAAGAACATGTCAATTCTTTTTTAGTGCATTTTTTTCTCTCTCCCATTCTCTTATAAACGGATCTAGTAATCTGGTAGCCCTGCAGACCTTGAATATTTTCGGGTATGTATTTGTAAAATTAAAATAAAACAAATAAAAGTGTTATTCGCCTGTACGTCTGCAATATATATTTACATATATTCATTCCAACCCGGAACAGTATTTATGATCTTTCTGATTTTCAATACTAATTTATTTTTTTCTACAATGCAAAATATGTTTGAATGCTAAAGAAAAGAATTAGTTTTATTTAGATACTTTAATATATAAAAAATAAATAAATAAGTAGTATTTTCCAGCTTTGAAGCAGAATTTGTGACTTTTTTGATTTCTAATACGAATGAATATCTTTCAAAAATATTAAATATTCTTAATAGTGATGTCAGTCGGAAAATCCCGATCCCGAAACTCCCGGGATTGATGATGTATATAATGCATCCTATTTTAAAAGTTGAAATATTTGATACACCCTGTTAAAAATGTAAACAAATTAATTGTCAAAAATAACTACTCCGTGGAACAATCGAATATTTAGAAAAGTATTACAAACTAGATAAAAAATAATTTAAACATAAATAAGCGCAACTAAAACATACATGGAGCTTGTGCCTCACAAAACAAAAAACGATGACATCGATGACATTGTCTGGCTTCACTTTTTGGTGGAATTAGTGATATCAATCGGGAAATTCCGATCCCGAAATTCCCGGGAAATTCCGATCCCGAAAAATCCCGAATCCCGGCATTTGTGAAAATCGATCCCGTTTGACATCCCTAATCCTTAATTTATAAAAATTTATACTTTTATGTACCAAAAAAAGTTTCAATTGTCCAATCTTGGGATCATCTTTTTGATTTTAATTTAATTACTCCTGAAATATAAAATAACAATTAAAAATTAGTTTTAGCTCGTTACTTTTATATACCAAAAATAGGCTAAAATTTTCCAGCTATAGAAGTGTATTTTGGATAGCGCTACAAGACCGAATCTCTAGTTTTATTGGGGGCTTCGGAAAGCCGATTTCAGTTACAGATAGACGAACATTGCTTATTCCCTATTCCCAACGACTCAAAATATACATATGTATAGCGCCATATTCACAAGAAAATAAAATGTATTTGAAACAATTTTAAGAAAATTTTCAATAAAATACATTTCAAACTCTTTTTAAATTTTATGAATATTCTTCATATAATGTATGTGATTCCATATTAATATTGTGGAAATTACACACGGAATGTACTCGTAAATATATGTAATGGCAACACTGCTCTTTTAGTAGATTTAATAGGAAGCAATCAGAAATAATTTTAATAAAATGAATTTCTTTAATTCTTTCATATTATGCAGATATTTATTTTTTTAAACACGCAACGCGCTTTTGTGTTCTTTTCTCTTTTTCTGGTAATTTTCCCTTATTTTAAAAAATTGTTTTGAATGCTTAATGCGTTATCTATAAATATGTATGTATGTTTGAGTATGTACACAAGTAGATATTATTAGTATTTATTTAATTTTATTTGTAACACAAATTGTTATTTTTATCAATTCTACTTAAAGTATTAGATGTTCTGTTTGGTCATGGTTAAATATTAAATGCGATAAATAACGACCTTGTTTCCAAATTATCTTCAACATAAAAATTAATTATGAAAGATTTCCTTAAAAGATAGAATATTTGTAATTAAATTGGTTTTTTTTGTGATCTCAAAAATATATATTTTCAATTAAATTGTAAGTGTTTTAATATGTTTTGCTCCGGTGTTGCCAACCGTTTTAGGATTTCCTCAAATTGCTTTATTATCGCAAAGTTAAGATTTTGTAGCGGGACAAGAAAAAAAGTAGCGATTTTTATGTTTTTTGGTTATTTTATTTAGGCAAAACTATTACATATTTTATATATTTTGCACATTTAAAATTTTTTGAAATTTTCATTTCAAAATATGGTGCACAACATATTTGTATCGGCTGTGTGAACCACTTTTATTAAAACGGGTCTTACAACAGGGATTCCGAACTTTGACAGTTGATAACGGCCATCATGTTGAGGCTGCATCTGTCAAATTAGTTGTCATTTATTCAAACCACAATGGATGGATATATGTAGCAAATAATAAATTTTTTTTTATCTCAATGGTTGTCCTTTACGGGCAACGTACCGAGTAATTTTCACCAAAAATCATTTTCCTCATTTCTGGATGGATGGATACTGCAGACCTGGATACACGTGAGATACAAGAGTGTCCAATACATCCTGAAAAGCCACTGTTTGTTGTAGATTTTGGACTGGCGGCCTTATGGGTCCATATTTTCTTGAGAACGATGTTGGCCAAGCCATCACTATCAGTGGCGAGTGCTATAGGTCGATGATTACCAACTTTTTTTATACCCTCCAAAAAAGAATATCGAGGGTATATTCACTTTGTCATTCCGTTTGTAATGCAGCGAAATATCCATCTGAGACCCCATAAAGCATATATATTCCTGATCAGTGATCTAAGATGATCTGAGCATATCGGTCCGTCCGTCTGTGGAAATCACGATTCAGTCCAAACGAAAAGAGCTAGACTCTTGAAGTTCGGTATAAATATATCTTGAAGGATAGCACAAGTTGAGTTCGGAGATGCGCTAAATCGGGTAAGAGGGAATAAAGTTCTCCTAAGAAGAACTAAACCAACCTCCAAAAAATAACATGATTTTTTAAGTTTTTTTGTAATTTTGTTAAGCGAATGATATATTTTTATATTAAAGAAGGTCCAACGCGTTAAACTTGGAGCCATAAAAAAAATTTTTTTTTTAACCTCGCCCCCTGTAGTGGGCGTTGTTATATGCAAGAATAGTGTACAAATTTAACAAATTGTTTTACTTAAGCCTACATTCCTTAAAAATAACATTTTTAATGACGAAGCTGAGACGTAGCCTGGTACTGTTCTGCCCTACCCCCTCCGCCCCCTTTGTCGCTTAAATGACCCTATCAAAAAAAAAAAAAAAAAAAAATTAAATTTTGTATATAATTATCCCAAACATTTATTTTTAGAGTTTTATGACAAAGGTGAAATGTCTCCCCCACAATCCTTGCCAGAGCGACCCTGCCAAAATACAGTTTTACCCTCCAAAAAGAATTGGATCCCATAAAGTATACTATATTCTTGATCAGTGATGAAGTCTAAGACGGTCTAGCAATACCCATACGTGAAAAACATGATATAGTCTATTTTTTGGGCCCCGCCCCCTTTAGTGGGCGCTGACGTACGATATTATATAAAGCAAATCTGTCCCGCCAAGTTAAACATTTTAAATTTACTTACAATATATTTTTGGAGGGTATTAAAGATTCGACCCGGTCGAATATAACGTTTTTACTTGTTTTTTTAGCTTGAATTGAATGTCTTGGATACCAACGACATGTGGTTTTAAAGAAAGACGATTGAACACTTCGAACACAATATTCGCGAGCTATTGTCGGGCTTGATGTGACAGCCACTTTAGCGAAAATATATCCATACATTGATGGCATAAAATTATCTGCGCACTAACGCCAATTTAATTGAAATTAAATGCCTGGCCCACGATAATTTAGAAATAAAAAAAATTGAAAAAAATTAAAAAATGTTCTTCTTGTTTTAAATGTATTTCTTCGACAGAACGATATCGAGTGACATGCTGGGGCAGGCAGTAAATATATCTTAATTTATTTGATTCTGTGAACCTTTTTTTTAAAAATACACCCTTTATATTAATAGTGATTAAATTACTTTTCCGGACTTTTTAATTCAAAAATAACGGAAAATAAAAACTATTAGCAATACGAGGTACGCGAACTATTATTAAATTATGTTTTTTTTCTTTCTTTCCAGATTATTGATTAATTAGCTAAAATATTCTTGAACAAGAGAAAAAGTATTCTTCAACAACTAAAAAGGTATGTAACCCTATTGCTATGAAATGTAGTCGGCCCGTCTGCCACAATATTTTGCAGTTTATCGCTGTGAAAAGAAATTTTATCCATTTTATACTCTAGTCAAATAGGAGTTCAATCTTAGATTGTGATCTAAAATTTCCTATATAATAATATTTGTTGGGGCCGTGCATAAGTTTTCCCAAAAACTCGTATATAATCTGGTGTAGACATGATTGATCTGGTATAGACATGCTTGATCTGGTGTAGGCATGAACTGATTTGTAGTTATTCTTTAGTTAATTAAGAAATAAAATTGAAAAGCGTTTGAAAAATATGATTAATAACTGGATCAGTGCTGGTTGTTTGCCGAGAGACCCAGGTTTAAGGCGGCATAATTTGGAGGGCCACAAATTTGTAATGACATCTAACAAAACAATATGAAGAAATTTTGTGCTGGAAAATAATTCACAACGAATAATAGCGATTATTAAATCATTCACAATAAGAGCGCCCTCATTTAGGGTACGTTTAAGGAATTCCACCTCCTCCATAATGGAAATTTCTTGGGAACGTTCGAGCTTCTTGTTGAATTTAATGCGGCAGCGAAGTTTCTTCCAAAGTTTTGATTATTGAAAACATCGTCATTGTATTCTCTAGATTTGGCTCCCTACGACTATTTCCTCTTACCAAGATTGAAGACACCCATGAAAAGTCGGCATTTCGCTACGATTGAGGAGATAAAAGATGAATCGCTGAGAGAATTCAAGGACGTGCCAAAAAGTGCACAGCAGAACTCCTTGGAGGAGGAGGGAAATAAAACTGGCACAAATGTATTTTCTCTGTGGGGACTTTTTAAAGGGGAAAATATTGAAATTGGTGAAGAAATAATTATTTTTGGGGGAAAACTTAAATTTAAATTATTTTTCGAAGAGATCTCGTATGTCATAATATCGATTTAAAATGAATAGAGATGTGTAAATGCAAAAGGGCAGTCGTTTAGATACAGCCTGTGACGGAAGCAACCCTATATCCGCCCCTGAACCGAATCTGTATACCTGGATGCACCCTAAATAGATTGACACCGACGTGTTAATGATCTGTCAAAAAGGAATCATCCAGATTCTCTTTAAATGCCTAAGGGAAGTGGCCAGCCACTCAAACCACCTTCTTACCTCACTTGCTGTTTGTGATACTAGGGAGATTTTTGAAAATCAAGTTTTTATCAATTTTAATAAATCAATTGAAGTTACAAATTAAATTGTTTGGCAAAAATTTCATAAATTCATTTAATATAAACATTTTTTTTTTATTATTAAAATTTAACTCAATTTTAGAAGGCAATCTCGCCCATAACAGCAATTATAAGAAAACAATTCAAATAAACAATTTAAACAATTAAAGTCGAAAGAATACTTACTTTATTCGAAATGATGTTAAATTAAATAAAACCCTGCGGAGTCTCTTTTTTTTATCAATAATTAATTAAATTACATAATAAAACGGAATAAAACTCATGTAAAATTTTTAATTGATGGCAAATACGCATAAAAAATAGGGGGAGATTGCTTTAGAAACACTTAAATAGATTTAATTGTACGCAGAACAATATAATTTTCATGTTTAGATACGTAAATTGTGGATTCGGTTAAAAAAAAGAAAAGAATAAGTTTTGCATGATGATGCTGTTTGTAGATTTGATAAACGAAATTGGATGTGTGCTTCTCTTAATATAATATTATTATTTTTGTTTTAAATCAATAAAGAAAAAATTCACTGAATTTACGAGTTGGCTAGTTCATACACGCAGAGAAAAAACTTGGGTGTATATGAAAAAATATAATTTACTTTATCGAATAAATTGTAATTAATAAGGGAGATCGCGTAGTGAACATTGGCATTGAAATCTGATTCCGTACTGCAAAATGGGATAAATGAGAGTGATTTTGAGAGAATATTCTCTTCTTCTTTTTGCACGAAACAGCCTGTACTTTTTATGTTAAGTAGTCAGCTGTTCGAGAAGTGTTTAATAAAAAAAATATAGAAACAATAAAGGAAAATAGTTGACCCGAAAGGTCCATCTCCGCAACTTTTCGGTAATTTAAACTGTCAAAAAAATACTCAAGGCGAATTCATACAAAGTGAACTCACTTATGCAACTCTGTGTAAAATTTATTGAACTGTCAAATGAAATGCTTTGGAAAAAACAATGTCCACACACAAAAACGAAAAACCAGAACACTTTGACAGTTCAATAATTTTGCCTTGTTATAACAGCTGATCACCAATTTCTGAACTAAGGCCACCTGGTATGAATTCGCCTTGAAAATACTACATATTATATTAATTTTCAAACTGCTATAACTTTTGAATGAATCTGGCGATTGCTGCGTGATTAGCGATGATTAATGTAGTTTTTCGGGTCCCATAAAAGAATCGAGAACGCTAATTGATCAGGGGACAAAATACCGCATTCGATGTCTATCGAAATTTCAATACAATTTAAGTGGGAATTTCGCTTGAATGCGGCAATTTGCGCCCCAGATATATAAATTGGGATTTAAAAAATATAATTTTTTTAAATTTTTTCGTTCCCTATATCTCCCGAACGCATCAAACGATTTTGACCCGGTTAGTGGCGCTCGAAGTGGTTTTTCAATATCAAGAGCTGATGAAAATTAAAATCGAAGTTAAGCTTTTTGGATTTTTTCGAAATCTACCGAACTGAATCGGTTCTTATTCACAGGAAATCTAATGGTGAAAACCAATTTTTTTTTTTCTAAATGGGTTTAAACCAGTAACTTCACTTTTTTTTAATTTTCAGTTATTTTTTGGTTCAAGAAAAATATATATTTCTCCACGACAAAAAATAAAATTGGGAAATTGTATAAAAAAGATTGTTCAAAAAACTTTTTATTTAACTATAATCAATAGTCGTAAAATAAATTATTGTTGTTAGTTTGTATGTTTATATTTTCATACATATAAACATACAAACTAATAACAATATCGGATGTTCATTCCGGATCGGATGTATTGCATTTTAATTTAAATTCTCATTGTAGTTGAGAGAAACATTCTCTAAAAGTAAAAAGACTTTCCGTCCTTTCACTTCAAATTTGATTTTTAAGCGCACTACCTTCGGCTAAAGAATCTTTATTTTCATTAAAAAAGGAACAGAATAGTGAAAATGGTTTTTCACCGAAAAATCGTTATAAATTCAAACAATCTCCTTCGGAAGAACAATTCTGTACTTCAATTTTTCTTAGTGTGTGCTTAAATAAACAAATAAATATTCTTCAATTTATCTTTTTTCAGTGTATTGTGCTGATTTTAATTAATTTTTTTTTTGAAACATTTATGTTTAAAATCTTTAATGTTGTTATATATGTTATATTTTGTAATATTTATTGTTGTTTATTTTTCTTTGTTCAAGGCAAATGAAAGAAATGTTTATTTTAAAGTGGCCCACTTACAAAACATTTCCTATTTAAAACAAAAAACAAAAAAAAAACCATTAAAATATTCTGATTACAATTTTTCCGAAATACTTATCGTAAAATTGATGAGAAATGTTTGTGCATGTCAAAGAAATTGTCAAACTGTCGAAATGGTCGAACTTTGAATACAAACAGTTTGCTAATGTTGATTTTTAAAAAATTTGTTTGATGCCAGCGGAAATTTTTAGAAAAGAGTACCATCAAACTTGCCGGAACTAATCGATCTTTGGAACACTCAAGTAGTTTTACATTGATTTTGGTACTTTTATTCTATATTTCTCTTTAGGCTCTTAACAAATCGATGAAATGTTGAAGTTTTTTTTGGTTTTCTTCCATGAAATTGCTTAATGTTTTATAAATTATTTGAAAAATTTGTATATCTCTTTTCTTGGAGTTTGGAATATCAATTGTTTGTATAAGATTTTCAATTTCCTCAAAATATTCGCGCTTTATAATTTTTCCAGTGTGGCATAGAATGTCTTTGAATTATAATGATATATCTGAAGGCAAAAGCTTAAAAAGCTTAAAAGGATATTGGGGTAATGATAGACCCCTAGGTAATGCTACCAATATGTCAAAAAATTGTGCAAATTATTTCAGAGTTAAAAAAAAGTTCCCAAAAATTAAGAAGGGGAAGATTTATCAAAAAAAAAAAAAAAACAATTAAGAACGCTATATTCGGCGGGGTCGAATCTTAAACA
Organism: Linnaemya tessellans; assembly: GCA_951800035.1. Taxonomy (NCBI): domain Eukaryota; kingdom Metazoa; phylum Arthropoda; class Insecta; order Diptera; family Tachinidae; genus Linnaemya; species Linnaemya tessellans. The sequence goes on from OX637534.1 coordinate 97,911,442, forward strand.
CCCTCCAAATATTTATAAATAAAAAAAATTTTGAAAGGCCGTGGGGGAGACATCTCACTTATGCCACAAAACACTAAAAAGTCAATTTTGAGGGTTATTAATGTAAAAAAAAAAAATTTTTTTTATAGGGTCATTTCGGGTACAAAGGAGGGGCGAAGGTACGGCAAAGGAAGTTCAGAAGAGAACATCTCAGCTTTGTCATAAATGTTTAATTTAATTTTTAAGGAATGTATTTAAGAATTTGTTAAATATTCACACAATTTTTCCCTGTAATATGTTAGTTCGACGCCCACCAATAGGTTTCTATGGGCGGTGGGTAGTGGGCGTGGCCAATTTTGATTAAACTTTATTTTATTCTTAATTGAGGTAATAACAAAAGGCTCTGCGCCAAATTTCAAAAACTTTGGGCCCAAAATAAATTTTGGTTTCTATGGGTGGTGGGTAGTGGGCGTGGCCAATTTTGATTAAAATTTATTTTATTCTTAATTGAGTTAATAAAAGGCTCTGTGCTAAATTTCAAAAACTTTGGGCCAAAAATAAGTTTTGGATTCTATGGGCGCTGGGTAGTGGGCGTGGCCAATTTTGATTAAACTTTATTTTATTCTTAATTGAGGTAATAAAAGGCTCTGTGCTAAATTTCAAAAACTTTGGGCCAAAAATAAATTTTGGTTTATATGGGTGGTGGGTAGTGGGCGTGGCCAATTTTAATGAAACTTTATATTATTCTTAATTGAGCTAATCAAACGCTCAGAGCAAAATTTCAACATTCTACGAGCACTCCTTATATATTTTGCCAAACATTGTATGAACAAATCCCACTGTGCGGGCTCCAAAACTGGATTTTTCAGATTTTCCAAGTTCAACGCTTTGGACCTTCTTCGACATAAAAATATATCATTTGCTTAATAACATGACAAAAAAAAACTTTAAAATTATATTGTTTTTTAGAGGTTGCTTTAGTTCTTCTTAGGGGAACTTTTTTCCCTCTGTCCCCATTCAGCCCATTTACGAACTTGGCCTGTGATATCCTTCAAAATATAATTACACCAAATAAGGTCTGGCTCCTTTCCTCCTCCTTGGACTGAATCGTGACTTCCACAGACGAACGGACGGGTGGACGAACGTGGCTAGATCGTCTTAGATTTCATCACTGATCAAGAATATATAAGTACATATACTTTATGGGGTCTTAGAGGGATATTTCGCTGCACGGAATGACAAACTGCTTTAATTAATTCCACGTTATATGAACCAAGAATGTACAAAAAAAAAATAAAAATTAAAGTCTCTTAATACTTTAAAACGAAATCGTTTCCACGTCATTTCTGTATGTACAGTCGTCTTCATATGCTCTGAAGAAGGGAAGACTTGTCATCGAAATTCGAGCCCTAATTCCACTAACCTTGTGAGTGTCATTAGGAACTTTTTAGGGAAAGGAAAATAATTTAAACTGTTCGGTAAATATAAATTTTTCCACAAGTAATATTCACGAATTTCATGACCGTTGAACATATGAATTTTGGCATTGACAACAAAGGAAACAACATATTTTTGACGTATGTAAATGCATCTGTCAATATAATTTTTGACAGTTTATTTCAACGAAATTAAATTAACCGCTATGTTTATGCTTTATTAAAAATAAAATGTTGGCAAAATGTATTTGTTTCGTTTTACTCGTTAAATGTCGTTTATGTGGAATATTTCAAACAAGAAATAATAATATAATAACGATAATAAATATGTATTCGTATTTGTATTAAAAAGCCATAAATAAATTTCTTTAATTTCGCCCGCTTTAAATGAAGCTTTTTGTTGTTATTTTAGTTATACGAACAGCTGTCAAGCAGCTAATTGAAGTCAATTAAATAATTAAATTAAATTTAATTAAAATCAGTATGTGATAAAATAAATTGGATAGCGCGTGTAACATTAGCCAACGGCAAAGTTTCATTCAGCACACACATATGTACATACATATACATATGTACCTGGTCTGCAGGAAATCTGGAGATGAGTGTAGCCAAGTCATCACTTATGTTTACTATTTTGGTGACTGTTTGGCGACATATTGTATTTGCCTTTGATGAGAAAAAATTTGTGGCGTTTGGCAGATGAATGAAATGCTTTAGTATTTAATTTCTGTTTTACAACTTAATTTATAAAAAAATTGTTGATTAATAAGAGCCTTATAAAACACAATCTTGTATGTTCTATTAACCTGTAATAAATCGGAATTTTTTTATAGATTAGGGCTTTTATATTTCAACCAACGACTTTTACCAATTGGTGGCTCTTAGTTTTTTATTATAGCCTCAAAAAAAAAAAAAAATAAAGAATTGGGGAGTATATTTACTTTGTTATTCCGTGTGTAAAGCAGCGAAATATCCTTCTAAGATCCGATAAAGTAGGTATATTCTTGATCAGTGATCAAAACTAAGACGATCTAGCCATGTCAGTCCGTCTATGGAAATCATGATTCAGCTCAAACTAAAAGGGTCAGACGCCTGAAATTTGCTATAAATAAGTTTTGAAGGAACGAACGAACGAACGAACCTTAACTGTGCTAGTTCAGGTTCTCAAATGGGCTGAATCTTACCAGAGGAAAAAAAGTTCTCCTAAGACATACGCCTTAATTGAGTTTGTCGCAATTAACAGCATTATTGAGCTCAATTATCCATACAAAATTTTAATTAGCTAATTGATCAATTAACGCTTAATTGTCTATAAAATTGAGCAAAGCTTAATATGCAGCACTGTAAAAGTTTGTTTAGTGAGCACCATAATGCCTACTGAACAAACTTTATGAAATTTGAAAACTCATATGTAAACAAATTCACAGAAAAAAATGGCGAGTCAAGTTGAGGGTGAGTTTTTAAATTAACAATTAAAACAAATGAAAAATGAAAAATTTATTACGTACAATAAAAGCAAACTCTTTTTAAAAGCCAAACTTTGTTCCATTTTCGCAAAATTTTAACCAAAAATTTTCACAAGCAAAATGTAAACAACACAATTTGTCAGCTGCTGTCAAACGCTAATTGAGTTAGTTATATTGAGTATGTGTGAACACTTTTCAATTAACTTATTATTGACTCAATTAAACATGCATGTCTGAACATCATATAAGAAGAACTAAACCAACTTCTAAAAAACAAAATAATTTTTAAAGTTTTTTTTTTGTAATTTTGTTAAGCAAATGATATATTTTTATGTCAAAGAAGATCTAACGCGTTAAACTTGGAGTCATAAGATGAAAAACATTTTTTTTGAAGCCCTCCCCTTTAGTGGGCGTTGAAATAACATATTACATAAAAATAGTGCAAATATTTAAACAATTTTATTCCTTAAGCCTACATTTATTAAAAATTAAATTTTTGAGCTTTTACGACGCAGCTGAGATGTTCTCTGATCTTCCGCTGCCCTACCCTTCCACCCAATTTTACTTCCTAAACGACCCTACAAAAAAATAATTGTTAACACTTAATTGCCACAAAAATTTATTTTTCCAGGGCCCTTCCTGGAGTGACCCTGTTAAAATAGAGTTTTAAAATTGTGCACAGAAATGTCTTAAATAAACTCTGAGCCAGCAGGTTAAATATTTTTAATTTATTAAAAATGTTTAATATAACGTTGTTAATTGTTTTTTTTTTATAAAACTACAAAAGTTGACAAAATATGCATTTGCATTATTCACATCTACATATTTCAGAAATGCCTAAAATATACTAGTCAATCACTAGTACTAATGTCAGTAGTGTATTTTCAGTAACACGGACATGTTAAATGTCTATAGTAAATACCATTGTCTGGGGTATTATAAGTCTATAGTATGCCAGTGCAGTTTCGCTATTGACGTTTCCTACAGGGTACTTATATACGAATCATACAGTCAGATGTAAATACACTCGTACATATGTTCATCTTACATATACAATGAAACATGTAACAGATAATAATTATTTTTTTTACATGCAAAAAAGTTTTGTTATCTGTACTATTGATTAAATTATATATAAAATCCAAGTTTATATACACGTTAAGCAGGCGTTTGATAGATCTTACAATGTATTGGCAGTTAAAAATTGCCGATTAAACGGTTCAATTAATCGTACTATATCCATAGCACCATAACCATAGCGATATAACCTCAAATCAAAATGCTTTTGGTCAACTTAATTGAATACACTGTTACCCGTAAGATGGGACATCCAATTTATTACCGACAGTCAAGCTGCAATAAGGTCTCTTGCGGGGGTGTATAGCACATCCCAACTTGTCCAAGAATGCCGGACGTACTTGCGGAATATTCACGCATTACCTTAAACTGGGTGCGAGGGCATGGGACCACCATGGGCAACAATAAGGCTGATGAACTAGCTACGAGGGGAACCACACTTCAGGAGGCCGACATTGACCAACTATGTGGGATTCCACTCTCTTTCTGCTAGAGACGCTTTGATACTGCACTATTCGAATTAGCTCAGGACAGGTGGTTCAGAGAATCCACTTGCGAGATATCAAGAGTCTTATGGCCCCGCCTAGACTCTAGGAGGACGAAGGATCTTTTGAATTTGGCAAAAGGTCATCTACGCAGTATAGTGGCCACACTTAGTGGTCACTGCACCTTTGGGATCCATGCTAGACGCATGGGTCTCCCCTATGATGACTACTGCTGCAGTTGCAATGACGAGGAGGAGGAGGAAAGCATTGCACACTTACTCTGCTTCTGTCCTGCTCTGGAGGAGCAGCGCCTACAGTCTCTGGGCAAGACACGTTTTGAAGACATTTCGGAGATATCAGAAATGGAACTGAAATACCTGAGTCTCTTTATTAGGAGCAGTGGCTGGTTCGGCAGCTGACGCCCCTGGGGCGTGCGTGCACAACCAGAATTTTTGTCTATTATGTATCCCACCTTCTTACTATCCTTCTTACCTAAACTCTGACTATCCCCTACTTCTTCCTCACCTCTCTCACCTATTCACTCTTCCTTTCATATACAGGTGGCACAAAGGGATAAAATTAATTGGACCAAAGTGGGCTGGACTCTATTTTTCCTTTTACCAGCAAACCTGCTAACCTAACATAACCTAACCTACCCGTAAGATCGGTAAAAGCCTTACCTGTTGTGCTTTTATGATTATATCAAATCTAATTTGAACCAATGCTGAGTTTTTTAAATTATTTATTGGATTATTTCACTGTACAACACAACAAAGTTTAGGTCTTCAGACAACCGATCGTCTTACAAGATCACATGGTCATTTAATTTTGAAGGCGGTTAAAGTTGCCCCTTTCGGCCTGTTCGCCCAGCATATCAGTACATGAAACTCTGTGTGTTCTTAACATCTGCGGTGTAGAGTATGTTCAGCAAATTTGTTGAAAATATTAAGGCCAACATTTTGTGGAATGTATTAACCCACTAAGGACCACTTAAAAATTGTAAAAATAATAATTGTAAAAAAAATATTGAAAATTCTATAAAAAGTTATTTGATGTATTTTATACTTTTAAATTGTCAAATTCACGGTAAATTTTTTAAATATTTTATGGAAAAAGGATCAACATGATGAACACTAAAAATTACAGTTATAAACAACAATTCCAAAAAATTTAGTTTTTTTGTAATATTATTTACAGGTTAAAGGTTAAATTGGACTTTCCATAACACCATACCCATAACAGATAATGCAGGTTCGAACCTAATTTAAGGATAACACTGTATTCCATTATTTTGGTTGTAGGTAATGGCGTTATGGGGATGGTGTTATGGATAAGTCACGACTAATATAACCTTAAATTAGTCGTGGCATATCCATAAAATTAGTTCGAACTGCCTTACCATATATGGTTAGGCAGTTTTTTTTTGTAGGACCCTCTGAGTGCTGGTGGGTAACCCTTACATATACATTGCATTACGCCGGAACAAGAAAATGTCCTAATGAGATGACAGATATTTTAACCTTTACTTCACCGGCTAATTTTGGGCTACACGAAGGACCCTAGATAAGAAGAAATTTTATTTTAAAATTGTAGCGTTCCGTACCTTTTTTGAGGGTGAAATTGCTATCGTTCCACATTTTCAAACTTTTTGTAGAAATTTAATTTTATTTCTGCTGACACTTGTGCCCCTCCTTTTCATACCCTCCAAAAAAGAACATGGAGGGTATATTCACTTTGTCATTCCGTTTGTAACGCAGCGAAATATCCATCTAAGACCCCATAAAGTATTTATATTCTTGATCAGTGATGTAATCTAAGACGATCTGAGCATGTCCGTCCGTCCGTCTGAGGAAATCACGCCCCAGTCCAAACGAAAAGAGTCAGACTCTTGACATTTGGTATAGATATATCTTGAAGGATAGCACAGCTTAAGTTCGGAAATGGACTAAATCGGGAAAAAAGTCCCCCTCAAAAGAACTAAACCAACCTCTAAAAAAACAACATAATTTTTAAAATATTTTTGTAATTTTGTTAAGCAAATGATATATTTTTATGTCAAAGAAGGTCCAACGCGTTAAACTTGGAGCCATAAAGTAAAAAAAATTGGACCCGGCCCCCTTTAGTGGGCATTGACGTACGATATTATATGCAAAAATAGTGTACATATTGGAAAATTTTTATTCCTTAAGCCTATAAGAAGCTGAGCTGTTCTCTGATCTTGCAGAGGTGAAACGTCTCTCCCACGGCCCTTCCCGAAATGACTGTCTCAAAATAGAAATGTAAAATTGGATACAGAGATGTCTTAAAGGAACTCTGTGCCACCAACTTAAACATTTTAAATTTACTTGCTAAATATTTCTAGAGTATTTAAAATTCGACCCGGTCGAATATAACATTTTTACTTCGTTACGGTTCTTGCTGGTTTTTACTTGCACTTGGCGCTTTTCGTCAATTCGAAAGTGGCAGCACTGCACAAGAGAAAATGAGTATTGCTCTTATTGCGACAAAGAGATTTCCGGAAGTAGAATTTTATTTTTATTAATTATCTGGATCTTGCTAAATATAAATTTGTGTGAAGTTTGCAGTTAAAAAGTATTTCTTTAAAAATAACTTGAGATGATTTTTACGGCGATATTGAATCGAACCAAAAATGTTTGACTCAAGTAAACTCGAAAGAGAGAAGCAAACAGTAATGCCAATTAATTGTTGCTATTTGAGGACAAGGAAGCAGTGGAGCATTTCTTATGGGAATGATATTATGTTCTGCCTTGCAGATTGCAATTAATTAAAACTTCTTTGCTATTTGAAATATATACAATTTGTTTTATAAAAAATTCTTTTTCGTTTACTGTTGTGAAATAAATGATAGCGCAAGAAGTTTCTAAAATGAAATTATCTCATTTATATGATGAGTAAAAGTATAAAACTGTATTTTTATCAAAAATATTTTAAACATATGACACATTTTCTTCTTTATTTTATTTAATAACTTTACACCTGAATATACTTTAGCAAAATAATCTAGCTCTTGCGTAATTTCTCATAAACGAAATTAAATTTAAAACAAATTATATTCAAGACAAAAAAAAAAGATCAACGTTCTATAGCTAAAATTTTTCTTTTAGTTTTATTTATTTTTTAAAATTGTTCACATTCTATTTTAAAATTTTTACTCACGCGATGTGCATTTGTTTGTTGTTGGTGTGTTAAAATTTACTTTTATTTTACACAAAATATTTTTGTGCCAAAGAAATGTGAATAAGATAAATACTTCAGATTCTTATTTAATGCCTTTTATTTGGTTAAGAGTGTGAGTAGCTTTCTACAAAAATTCGTATCATTTCTTTCAGTGAGAATAAAATAAGAATTAAACACAAATAAATAAGTTTTAACAACAGATGTAGAATTTTATCACATGATTTAAATTTAAAATACTAAATGCAATTTAGTATTTGGAAGAGGCATGACGTACAAAATGTTTACACATATACATATTTTTACAAAACGACTTTTTGTTTTACTTACAAAATTTCAGTAAAATTGTTTTAAATATAAATTTATACACTTTCCCTTGCAGTTTGCGCGTCGTCGTGTATGTATTTCTATGCCTTTTTGCATATTTAAAATGGAGGCGGGATTGAAAGCAACTCTTCTCACTGTCTCTAGCAAAAAATATTACTCATGTCGGAGAGCAAAAATAAAATTAGTCATGATACTGCAAACTCACTATTGCCAAAATAAGTTAAAAAAAAAATTACATTAAGGAAATCATTTGTTAAATTTTTTTAAATGCGCCTTTTTCCGTGTTTGGTCAATTCAAGTCTTATTGATAAGCTGATTAGTTTTTAGGCGGCTGAGGCAAAAGGAAAAGAAACAAGTACTCAACTTCAGCTTTATGTGTTCTTCAAATTCGTTTTGTCTTCTTATTTGTAATCTTAGCCATTTAATATCAGATTAAGCAACAAGAATTGCATCAAAGACTATAAATGTATTTATATTTATACTCGTACAGGCTAATTTCTAAAAAAAAAAAAAAAGAATAAGAAGCTTATAAAATAGATTTTTGTATGAAAATTTGTTTTATTACTCTGTTATAAATCAGAAAAAAAAAATTATAAATTAGGGCGATAGTGTGAACGCCCATGAAAGTGACGAAGGCATGGCGCTGGTCACTGAACATAACTTGCAGCGACGGGCACTATCTTACACTAAAGAGCAGAGGAACACCACCCACCTTCGTCGGCCCTGTAGCAAAAAATTAGCTGACGAAGTAATAGGTTCAAATAGGTACAAAAAAAATTCTCTGGCTGCTCATCTTTCTTCATATGTTCTCTCAATACTAGCCCCTCCTTTCTAGTTCCGGCCCAATGTGTATAAGGGTCATCCCCTCAGTGCAGTTTTTCAGCTTAAAATCACATATAAGGCGGATTCACCCATGTTGTTCGAACAAAATTTTTGCCCGGACAACATATTTTTTATATGTAGTTTGACGTCTCTCTTCTTGAGAGAAAAAAAAATATTTTTAATTTTATATATTGTCCAGACAAAATTGAACTGAGCTGCCAATAGGTTAAATTTTGTTACACAAAGTTGAGGTGTCACTTTGTGTTTGATATATTAAATTGTGTGTGAGATTAAAAACATAAATTATGAGAAATAATATTATCTATTTGTTTTTTTTATATGCATTTTGCTAATAACAATGCTATATGCAATTCAATGGCCATAAGGAAAAGCAATTTTCTTTTTTCGTCCATTATTATTATTACAAATTCTTCAAAAATAATTTAAAATATGTTTTATTCAAATATTCAAAATATCAAGAAAACAAAGCAAAACACAAAAAATCGCTGCAGTACTACCATTTTGTAAAACTAATTTTTTATATGTATGGCAGCTTTGTTTTTCCAAATAAATTTTTCTCAATGAGTGAATCGTGCTGCAGAAAACTCTCAGTAACGAAAATTTTGTCTGAACAAAAATTTTGTCTGGACAAAAATTTTGTTCGAACAACATGGGTGAATCCGGCTTTAGTGTTTAATTGTGACAAAAGTATGGTAGCACAATTAAATGGTAAGAAAATTACCGATAATGGTACAATAAACCTTCTTACCGACATTTTTCCTCAATAAACAGCTGCTTTACAAATTTCCAAGTTGCAGAATGTAAACAAACTATCAAAAACACATGGTAGTATGAAAAACTTAAATTGAATTGAAACAGCTTTGGTAAAAGATTTACAGCAGTATTCACAACAATTAAAGTAGACTTGATCAACACTTTAAAATAAATTTTCTATGAAATTTTTACTTTAAAGCACACTTGAAGTACACATTAATTTTTGTGAGTACAGCAGTTAAGTTTTATTTAAATATGATCTATAAAAATGAATTTGGTGTTTAAAGAGATTTTAAAAATAAATAACGTTTAAGTATCCACTGAATTATTGGGCATTAGACCAGGGAGCATAAGTTGCGGTGCTGATGCAATGAAACGAATGCCATACAAGGGAAACTTTGTTTTGGGAGTTTACATTTTAAAGCAATTGCCCGAATAAATGCAGTGTGTGTGTACTGATCATTCCGTAATGATAATACTATTAAACAAATTTTTAATTAATATCAAATTTATACTTATATGTACATACATGTCTGTTTTTCAAGTTCTATTTATACTTTGGTTTTCATTATTTGAAAGTCCTTTACAATGTATAAATACAATTATTTCCGTGCACCACAATTTCGAGTATAGGCCAGTACTCTATCACTGATCTGCCTCAAAGTAAGCAGCAATTAAATGCCCCTACAGTGTTTTAACGTTAAAACAACCGATTTTGCGTTCAAATTGCAAATTGTAGTTTTAACATACAGGCTGTATAATAAACTTGTTCAAAATAAATCAAATCGCTCATAGAACTGTTCGAATTTGTTGCTGTACTCGATCTCTATTTTTACAACACTTAATTGACAACCAGTACAATAGAATTCATTTTGTGAATGAATACTTTAAAATTATGGAATTGCTTATACAAAGTGAAGAACTTTTTGGAAATCAAGTTGTTATATTTAAAAAACAAGTGGATTCTGAAGGAAAAAATTCGCATGTTTTATCTCAACAACTGATAAAAGCAATACCAGCTGTTTCCAATATATAACTTGGCAGCACTCAACTTAGCACAGTCAAAAAGAGTCAAAAACAAGGTTGCATTTCATAAAACCTACTTAAAACCAATTCCAATTCGAAACTGGTTTTAAGTTGACCGTAACAAAATCATTTTGTATGGTAAAACCAGGTTTTAACAGTTGGTTTTAAGGTTAAAACCAGAATTTATTAAAACCATGGCAGTGTGAAAACACTATTATCCCAATATTTTGCTATAGACTGTATTCCATATTTTGTATTTAGCCTTAACTTGTCGTAGGATTTATCACACAACCCTCTTAGTGAGGTTTTTTTTTTATTTTGTCATATTTTCTCATTTGCTGATTAAATACAAATGCATTGCGGTTCATTCACTTGATTGAAAATTTATAAATAATTATATTGCATTTATTATTGAAAAACATATGTTTTGTTAAATGACATTCAAGAATAAATTTTGCAGTTAACAATTTAAAAACACATACAGACACACACACACACGCACACTTCCCCACAAACATACTCGTACAATGTACTCGCAAAGCAACAACGGTTTTGTAATAAAAATCAATCATATACTCATAATTACTTTTTGTCTGTGAAGGTTTCTTTTATATTTTTGTTTTTCTATAATTTTTATCAGCAAATTTTATAAAATAAATCAACTTTTTATTTATTTTTTTTTTTAATTTTATTTGATCACTATGTTTTAATGACCTCCTGTTCTTGCGTCAAAGAGACTGACATAAAGCAAACAAATATAAAATAAAATGAAAAAAATAAACCGTTTTTAAAGATGAAAAAGCGACAAATTGTCTGTAGAGATTTTGCAAACAAAAAAACACACAAAAAAAAACATAAAAGCTGTTTAAATATCACACTGTATCTCATGTGCGATCAATAATCTTTTAGATCTTATGAAAATTCAACGGATGCAAGCATGATTAATACAAACGTATTACTATATAGAATATCTCATGTACAAAAGCGGCTTTGTATTAGGGCGATCTACCATAAAAAAATAAAAGCATTTGAGAGGGAAGAATCATTAATTATTTATTAATATATTCACCCTTATTGTGTTTGGCGTTTTACGCCTTCAAATTCGGCAAATTGTAATACTTTAAAGACAAACAGCTAAAATTTTCTTTAATCTATTACAAAATGTCGAATCTGAAGGCGAAAAACGCCAAACACAATAAGGATGAATCTCCTGTTTAAAAGTTTATATGCCCGAAAGCCGTCAACTTTTTTAAAAGTTGCCCGAACTCGGGATCTGAACCTTTTTGCATGAATACATTGTTATGAAATTTTCTAAGTTGCAATTAACCATAAAGATCATTGTACTTTAAAGCAGATTCAAATTTTATATATTAATAGTATACGAGTACTGTATCAACATTAAACTGATGGCAACACACATCAAACCCTAGTGTTGCCAATTTTGGTGTGTTTTTTAATTTTGCAAAACACAAATATGAAATGATGAATAGAAAGAAAATAAAAAAGCAACGCTAAAATGCAACACTGAAAAATGGTACTCAAATATACAATTGGGGGATTCACACTGTAGTCATAAAGTCATAAGTCATAAAATAATAGCACGAAAAATATGACTAGTGTGAACAACCCGTCATAATTTAGTGTGCTATTTCAAATATACATAGATCAGCTGAGAAGAAAACAACACATTTGTAATTAGATGTTATCAAAGCAAAAGATAATTAAGATAATTGTAATAAAGTTGTTTTAAAATGTCAAAAGGTCTAAAAATCCATTTCTATTTAAAATTATTAAATTTATCTTCTGGTGCACAAGAATATCCAAATGAATTTGTATGTATAAACTAAAACAGCTGCTGCTTTGATATGAGCTGAATAATTTTTTTTTCGCGGCGGCATACGGAAAGACGTTCAGTGGTTGCCAGCTACGCAAGTTAAACGAGAATAAATTTTCATATATTTAGTTTTTGCGATTTAGTTCTCTTTTAATATTTTTTATGTTATAAAAATGTTATTTAATGTACAGACATATAGGTATGAATAATTTTTTGTCGTTTTTCAGTCATGAATCATATATAAGTAACGGCGGCAAACTATCGCCGTCTCGCCTAAAGATTTTCAGCCGTCAAATCGCTGGCGCTATTTTATGACAAAACAAAAACATACCTGAAAGAGTGCTATTATTTTATGACTTTTTTGTATGCAGCACAACAACTTTTTTAAACTGGTATAAAATATTATGACAATATGACTAAATAGCACGAAGTGTGAATACCCCAAATAACTGCACGGATTGCTACACTTGCAAAGGCGATCTATGAAATGTATGTAACCACAATTTTTTTTGTTTAATCAGGTAACTGAACATAATCCCCCAGAATCTTTTGCCTAAGTATAGAAAAAAATCATTGTTGTCATATGAACAATTGTTTTATTGTGGCCTTATTTTTCGTGTTGTTGTCCGATATTGTGGTTTGATACTCGTAAGTCTTACAATTTGTCATAAGCGGTAGATAAATTAAATAAACAAAATATAACCGCAGACATATTTTTAATAGGAGAAAGAAAATAAAACAAATTTATTGTTATTTGTTTTGTTTGTTTTTTTTTTATTTTGCTGTTGTTTGATTATATTATAAAAACAATTTTTTATTCTAGACAACAGACGAGTGTCAAACTATTTGCATGCAGCGTAAAGAAGACAAAAAAAATATACATACATATATATATATATATATATATATATATATATATATATATATATATATACATATATATATTTTATTTTTTTTATTTTTTTTTTGTGTGACAAACAGATGTTTGAATATTTAAATAAACGTATAAAATCGATTAGAAATATCGGAAATTAACGAGGTGAAAAATTAAGGTGTTGACTATATAAATGGAAAATCAGTATATATTTTAAATTCTTTTCTACTCTGAGCGGTAGCGTGAAATTTAAAAATATTTAAATTTTCTACCCGACATTTTTTGATTTCATTAGGCTTTTTACAATGCATATGATGATAAGCCGAACAGGAGAGTGGGGAATGTCTGTTTAAGCGATAGAATACTGAAAAATCTTTCCTAATTTCCAGCGAAATGTTATTAATATATCGAGGGAATTAGTACATTCTTTCAAATTCTGTACCATGACAAACAGTCACGTCTAATGCACACGATGATTTTAAAACCTTGATATTATTTTAAAGAAAAACATTTTCCAAGACCCTATTGCAATTATGTTATGAATTTTAAGTAATCTCCCTTATCGTGTTTGGCGTTTTACGCCTTCAGATTCGACATTTTGTAATAGATTAAAGAAAATTTTAGCGTTTTGTCTTTAAGCTATTCCAATTTGTCGAATATGAAGGCTTAAAACGCCAAACAAGATAAGGGCTAATGTTTTTTTTTTTTTGGGCAAAGTATTTTTTTTTTGACGTGTAATTACTTAATATTCTTTAAAACAGAATAACAAAAAGGAAAAAGAAAATAACAAAAATGAGAATGAATAAAAGAAAAAATGGAAGACAGAAATTGCGATTTTTGCCCCTCTTTCTTCTCTACCTCGCTCTCTATTACAAAAGGGCAAATGTTTACATTCATGTTTTTAAATCATTGTGTGAACCAGCATAACTCAAGCGTTTCTTGACGTTTAGAAATTTAATGATTTGCTCGGCAACCAATTTATGCGGTTTTTGGTTATTGTAAAAACAAACTTCAAAAGCTTTTATTGAGTTTTGCTTTTATTTTCTTTATTTTTTCTTCAAAAAGTATAAACAATTGATGTTTTTTTTTGTAGGGGAAAAAATCCAAAAAACTTTAATCAGAATTATTTCCATTTGAGTTTAGTTTTTTTTGTTATAGTGTTTAATCATTATATTATCTTGTACAATATTAAATCACAAAAACAACAAGGTTTTTTTTTGTGAATGTCAAATTTGTTATCAAAGCATCATATTTTTTTCAAGTTAAAAAATTTTATACAAATTCGTAGGCACTTGTACATATTGTAGTCGTATGTCCAGTTATACGATCACGTAGGCCGTAATCGCAAAATTGCTGACGTACGGTACGTTCACGTAGACCATAATACGAAAAGCGTGCTTCTACGTGACGAGTTTTATATTCACGATTCATCTACGGCAAGTTCTGCGCTCAATATACTTTAATTATTAAAAAACTGTATATATTATATTTTTAAAGAACTCATATATATTATGGATGTATTTATAGCATTTTGTTGTAAAATTGTTTTCAAAAGCAACAAGTTTTACATTTTATGTAATTATTTATGTTCTTTTAAATTCTTTACAACATGACTATGATCGTCATCATCAGATCATGAATTTAATTAATTATTTTGTCAACAACACTTGGAGGCACAGATGTGCGATTGCAAAAGGCAAACTAATCTTGTTTTTATAATTTGTATTGTTTTAGAAAAACACATACCGAAAATAAATTAAAAACTAAATTTTATTTTCGTGACAACATTTAGCATCTGTTGCCAACAAACCAAATTGTTGGATTTGGTTTTAAGCGTTTTTGTGTCTCTTTAATTTTATATGTGCATACATTTTATTCAATTCGAAACTCATACCATTATGGGATTATTTTTTTTTTATTAAAAAAAAAATCATACATAAATATAATGCACTTGTTGTTTGCCAATAAGGATATTAATTGGATAATTTAATTATATTCAACTTTTTGCGAAGAAAAACGTCAAATGTTAACCAGAGTTGTAATTAAAAAAATCAAACCTTTTTATTAAATGCTGCAAACAAAATTTGTTTAATTGGTACTGTTGTACAACCAATTGAACACCTGAGCGATGATTGGTCAATTGATTAGTCGTTTGTCAAACAAAATATGAAAAGAAGTGCTATAATATTTGTTGTAATAGTAAGGCCACCTGCATCCCGCTGTAGCTAACTGATTTAGAGCAACGCTGGCCTCTTAGTACAGAGGTAGTGGGTTCGATTTACACCAAGGATCGTGGGTGTTTGTAGGGACCTATTAGGACCCAAATGGGATGGGTTTGTTAATCAAAATTGACAGCCCGTGCAAACTGTTTAAGAACCTCTTGCTATATACCTGTTCGCAAATAGAGAACTTTACATAAAGGCTGGTACTCCGTTTAAGATTGCGTGTGAAATGAAACATTTGCTTATTCTGAAAAACCCGCAAAACGCATCTGGCAGCTTGTTTTTCAAAGAAAACATTTTTTTTATCAATATATTTTTTTCAAGCGTTTTTTTTGCATTGAAATAAATAATGTTGCTCAAGTATTTTCACAAAAAAGCTAACACACAAACATCCATTCCATATTGACGACACCATTTGCAAATTAAGTTATAGATGTTGCCACTCGTTTTAGTATGTTTTTGTTTTCCCATCAGTGTGGCTCACCTATTACCATATGACGGCAGAAATAAATCGCTGTCTTTTGTTGCAAAACTTGAATGTCTTTGGTTACGTTGTTACTGTAATATATCATTGAGTTTTTGCATTAACTGGATTGCAAGACAAATAATGATAATTATTTTATTCTACTGTACAATTTTGGTACCTATATTTGTATCATATGTTTGTCATTAACGGTGCTACCAGATAGTTATATACTTAAGATTTGACGTCACATGAAAATTAATCAAATTAATTAATCGCAAATAATTTTTATTTGTGAACAGGAACAAATAATAAAAAATGGATAACCTGAGTTGTTTTTAGTGAAAATTTATAAAAAAATAAAGAGCACTGTAAAGACTTCTACATACATTTTTTCTTTCAATTATTAAAGTTTTAAATTCTGACTTCCATTCGGTAGCCAATTTATTTATTTTATTTTTTCATCTTAAAACAGATGGATTTATGAACAACTGAAACTAAATTAAGTGGTCGAAAACTTAATCACCCCTATCATGAATAATTTTTCCCTTTTCCCTAAAATTGCAATCATAAACAAAATTCCCCGTGAATGATTTCACGCTAAAATTAAATTCCCCTGATCGTGAATGATTTTTTTCCCGCGAGTTTTTTCACTTTTCCCTTTAATTTATTCCCTTAGTTTTTGGTGGGGAATAGAGTAGAAAATGTAAGTATTTTTTATTACAATTCGAATATTAGAGTTTGCAAATTTTATTTTAGTGGCAAGACCTATTAATGAGACACAAATCAGCAACAAATCAATACCCTGCGGCTTTGTAAAACTTGTTGCTCCAATTCTAACAGTCCAACCTAAATTACGACGCAAAGCGCAACGTAATTTAGCGCATAGCTTTTACGCTGAAATGATTAACCTAAATTAGAGCGTTAACGTTGCCCCATAATCAGTAATGTTTACTCACTTTGATTGATAAAAACTCTAATTAGAAATAAGAAATAGAGATGAACACGCTAAATTGACCTAAAAGTAGCTAAAGTTACATCACTTAACACTTCAACAAAGTAAACAAGAGTGCTTCTGCAACAAACTTCACTTCTTTACGCGCTGTCAAAATTGGATTTTCCAATTGCAAAGCGTTGGCGCCGCGTTATTTCGGTTGGTCTCATACATTTTGTATGAGCATGAGAAATTTTGACAGCCATATAACGCTTTGCGTCGTAATTTAGGTTGGTCTGTAAAGATTAAGAACATTTTTAATTTGTTTTCTCTGCTTTTCAAAATGTATCCAAATTATTTGACTACTAAATATTTAACCATACTTTTTTTATAAATTATTGCATAAACTTAAATTTTTCAACACAAATTCTTTGATTTTTAATGTTGTTTTCGGCTTCTTCTCTTTTTTTGCAGTCACTGAGAAGTGATAGCAAGAATAATTTCTCACGGGAGATTCACGATACCATTTTTCCCTTCGAGTGGAATAAAAATTTCATGTGAACAAAAATTTCCCTTGTTATTCACGATAGGAGTGAATTTTTCCCCAACTCGAGATAGCCCATTATGAAAATATGGTTAAAAAATTTTTTCTACTAGACGCAAATTATATTTGCCGCAATATTTTTGAAAATCATGATACAAATTGCTATGTGTGACAACCATTGCTGTAAATAAATTAGTTGTTGGATTTTGTGCCTTAACCCAAACTAAAAAAAACTAGTTTTCTTCTCCCATTTTCCTAGTGTTGTCGAAGACGGTTGAGAACGAAAAGTTTTGTAAAATTTTTATTAACAGTTTGGGCACCTCTGGTGTAAGCAAACAGCAATAAAAGCCATATGAGTTTTCCACTTAAAATTTTCTGAACTTGTTGTTAACAAAATTTATTAGTTGTTTTTATTGCTTTTGTTGTTTTAAAGTGCATCTAATACCGGCTGTTTGTTATTTTAAATAATTTAATTTAAATTTTTTTTCTTATTTTGCTTCTTTATTTGATAATAAAACAGTGTTGACAGTTCAGAAAATTTGCCCATAAATTTAGGGCATTTTGTTTTCTTTTTAGAAGAAAAAAAATATTTAAATATTTTATCATATTTTATAATCAGGAACATATTTGGGGTGAATGCTTATAAAATATTATTAAGAAGAAAAAAAATACTTGTGAATAATGCGGAGGCTATAAATAAAAATGTATAATAAAACTTTTTTGTCTTCACACTAAATGATGGGTGAAAGACTTTTAATGAACTAGAGCAGTTTTGTTCATTTAAGACAAATAAATAAGATCACATCCATTTAAATTGCATTTGCTTGATTTTGGTCCAGAAACGAAGTACTGGAAAATGTGGTTTCACACAACAAACTACACGATCATTTTCGGGCGACCGGAGTTTTTGGAAAGAATTAGCTGTATGCTTATTAATTAACAGCCGTTTTTATAAATATAATGTAGACTTGAAGCACATTTTAAAATAAATTTTTTTGACTGCGTCAGGGTGTCTGTAAATTTAATAATCCATTTCTTAAACTCATTAAAACTTTTCTAATTTCTATGCCCACATCTCTGTAGGAAGTAAGTTTAATAGTTTTTTTTAAATAAAAATGCCACACTGTGCGAGAATCTGGAGGCGGTTTGTTTGTCTTATATATTTTATTTGCATGTGCATAATTAATTAACAAGAAAATAAGTTTTTTATACCAAAAAAAATATTAATGGGTGATTTTTTAGCAATTTACTATTTGGCTGCTCAGCTGTTTTCGTTTAATAGTACGTTTCCAATATCAGGAAATTAACTTGATTTGAAGAAATTATGTCGACATGTTTGCATTATATTGTAAGTAATTTTGTGTTCGAATTTTCGAAATCAATTTGACGTTTGTATTGCTTGCTTGTTTTTTTAACATAAAAAAGGTAAATTCTTTTGTCCAATAATAACTTGAAATAAAACCTATAAAAATGTGATGTAACATTATATTCCACAAATAAAATCAACGCCATTTTTCGGAATTGTAAGTCAACAATAATGGATGCTCCAAGGTTGCATTTTTCAGCATAACAGTCCCACAGTGTTGCACATACAAATTTCGAAATAATTTGGAATAATTTCCTCATATGAAAAATATATGCATGGAAAATCATGTCCCAAATTACTTAATTTGGGCAAATGAAGTGATTCGTTTATACAGTGTATCTCTTACGGTTGTATCCTGGGAATTTGACCAATATCTTTGCTGATAAGAAAATATGCCCAACTTATTTCAAAAGGCAATAATATAAGCAAATAATTAAAAATGAAATTTGCAAAAATGTTCTTATATTTTAGGGGAATAAATAGAAATACGTACCTGGCATCTCTAATAAAAAAAAATCACGTCTTAGTCGTCATATTGGCTAATTTATTTTTCTTTTATTGTTGCTGTTGTTATTAGTGTACCTTCTTGTTCTGCCACCTTTAGTTGCTTTTAGTTAGATTTTCTTTATCGTATGCACTTATACAAAACTCTTGTTGTTGTTGCTCTTTTAATTCCGAATGTAGTCAACGTGATTCGTTTTGGTTGGCAAACGGTGGCTGTGCCGTGCCGCCTAATCAGTGTGGGAACTTTATGTGTGTTTTTTATTCTTCTTCTTATTCTTTTTGGGAACTCTTCGTGTGTTTGTTTTCCTTCTTGTTGTTTTCTTTTGCTTGATTTTTGTTTTTGTCTTGTGCTTTTGTTCTGTTATAAATCTTTATCATACGTTGGCCCATATTCATTCTGAACATGCACATCGTTCAGATCGGTTCAGTTGTTGAAGCGGTTAGTGGTGTTTTTTTTTTTAATTTGCTCGTTGCTAGTAATCAGTTTAAATATTAAAAGCGAAAAATCTTACGGCGCGTATATGTCTGCGAGTAAAGATAAAAACTAAAAGTGTTGTGAAATATTTTATTTATTAAGTTTATTTTACAGACATTTATTTTCCGTGTGAGTATTTAAATTATAGTGATTTGAATGTAAAAAAAAACATTTTAAAATGATGTTAAAAAAATGTTAATACCTATATTTTAGTGAACAAGATTAGTTGTAATAATTAAATTACTTGGGAAAAGTTGGTAGAACTCATTTTGTGTCAAATGATAAGTTTTAGTAGCGATTAAGGTTGCAGAACAACATCACACCTGTCGAACTAATTATAACAATCATAAAGCAGAGCTGGGTATAGCGGAAATCTACTTATTAAGAACCGGTTATGTGACTTATACATATGTATCGCTTAGCAAGGAAGAAACTTAATGATCTAAAAAATATATTATTCTAGTGTTATCTTTACATAAAAATTAAAAACGTTGCTGTTTAATTAAGAAATAAAATCAATTAATTTGAAGTATTTATTTTTATAGCTATAGGTATATTCTATTGAACAGAAACATATTTTGAGGGATTAAAATTAATTGACATATATGTATAACATTATTTACCTGTAGGTATATACCCGTGGCTTGAATCTGTAGTTTTCTGTGATTCTTATATTGATATCAAGAATAATTTCCATAAAATGAATCTACGTTTCATATAGCCATAAACAGATCCTTTAATATTATAAATATTTTAAATATTAAATCTATGACACACATGGCTGTGAGTGATGATCGCTACACGATCGATAATATATATCTTCCTATAAAGTTTCCCGAAAATCAATCATACACAGAATGGCAAGCATTCAAAAGTACTATGATGCACCATAATCATACTTGAAGGCTACAAAATGAGTGAAAACTTAAACGGACATATTAACAAAAAAATTTATTTTGGGTTTAAAGTACATAATAGCTGGTTGAAGCATGACTTCAAATGTTTCGGGCAGATGAATGAGTTTTATTGTGTTCTTCTAGGAATCCAAATTTCTAAGAAGTTAGAATATTATCACAGGCTAATAAATTTATAATTATGAATATGGAGAATTGAAAGGTTTATTGTGGTTTTTAATCGCAGTGATCTGTGCCTCCTTAAATATATGTATGTGACAAATAACATATCGTAAGACAACATGTACTGAAATACGTTACGGAAGAGTGAAGAGCTTTAAGGATAATAACGGGAGGTTTTTTAGCAAATGTCTTTTTGGCAACACTGTTTTTGGCAGCTCAGCTGTTATTGGCAGCTCAGCTGTTATTGGCAGCTCAGCTGTTTTTGGCAGCTCAGCTGTTTTTGGCAGCTCAGCTGTTTTTGGCAGCTCAGCTGTTTTTGGCAGCTCAGCTGTTTTTGGCAGCTCAGCTGTTTTTGGCAGCTCAGCTGTTATTGGCAGCTCAGCTGTTTTTGGCAGCTCAGCTGTTTTTGACAGCTCAGCTGTTTTTGGCAACTCAGCTGGTTTTGACAGCTCAGCTGTTTTTGTGTAGTATGTTATATAATTTAACCATGAATCAACTTACAAACTAAAAACGCTTGCAAATTACTAAATTTTATTATCAAAATTCATGATTGGTTAAGAAAGTGCATCGTGCAATTCTTTCATTTAATGGACGAAGCTCATTTCTGGTTGCCAAGGCATCCCCAAAAATGCACTCTTTTTGTGGATTATTGGCCGGTGGCATCATTTTTCAAAGACGACGAAGGCAGGAATATTACTGTGAATGGCGAGCGCTTCAGATGATTTTCTAAATTGAAAGGACTTTTTGTGGTTAAGACGGAATAGTTGGTTTTCTACAAATAAAGAGTATTAACTTTGGGCTCATTTCTATTATGCAATTTGAACTGCTTTGAAAAGCTTGTAATGAAATCATGAAACAAATATATTTATGAAACATGTCAACATATTTTCTTTCTAACGCTCCAAGTTGAATTTATTATACGATTATGAAACGCTCCAAAGAGCAGGGCCGATAAAACATATACTTCGTCTACATAATTGTGTAAATACAAATAAAATTTACCTGCCTTTTCTACAATGTAACTACTTGCATATCTACATACGAGGTCCTCTATTAAAATGAGGAAAATATTTTAATTTCGCGACTACGTACATTCGATACAGTTTTGTGTACAAAATGGAATTAAGGTCTTAATAGCACTTGAAACGTTGACAATGGCATACGATGATTGCATGATCTCAGACATTAACAACCGATGAACGTATTGAGAAATAAAAATATTGGAGAAATTGCTGAGGATGTTCCATATCGGTTGGTTCATGCCATGCAATTTTTTTTGGGAAGTTTGGTGCAAGAAGCTACATTTTAAATGTTGATCAAAAAAATCATCACTGACTACCTACAACAACAGCGCCGAAATCATACCTCAGCTACCGAAATCACATTCACCAGAGTTGTAATCCTAAGACTTTTCCCTGTTCCCAATATTGAACAGACCCATGAAAGAACGGCGTTATGCTACGATTAAGAAGATAAAAGACGAATCGCAGAGAGAACTTAAGGATATGACATCAGAACTGCTTCGAGGATTAGAGAAAACCCAGTGGTCTACTTTAAAGGATACAAAACAGGAATTGACGAATAAAATTTTTTTTGAACAGACCTCGTACATATTTAAATTTTTATATTGCTTAGAATATATTTGTTTAATGTAAAACTAGAAAAAAAAACATGATCATGATAATATGTATCTAATATGAATAGATAAAATAATAATAAATATTTAGGGGGAGACTGAAAGCAGATTAGAATTGCAACACAAATAAAATCCTCCTCAATGTCTGCACTGCGTACGTATGGAGTACATGCATTTGTATTCTTATCGCTGGGCTACTGTATATACCTATTGTTAATGTTGTCATGATTGTGCATATAAAACAACGACAACAAGTTACTCAAAGTTTGTGACAATAATAACAAAACAGTTTTGACAGTAATACGTGTCATTTCAATTACCTTTCATACTTTTGCCCGGAGCAGACAGAACCTGTCAGTGTAAACAATGCTGAAGATTAAAAAATATGTACGTATGTATAGATAAGTAGTTATGTATGTACATATGTAATATTCATATGTATGTATATATGTATGTATGCACGCAAGCCTGTCTGTGTGTATGTAAATAAACATGCATATGATGTATTGATGCATTAATGCATACAACATTGTATGAAATGACAATAGTAAAGATATCGGAAAGCACACTAAACAATGTCAATAACTTTTATGGCCGTACGTACTTATGTACTCGTGCTTACTTATTTACACATATTAATTTTGTGCGCTCAGTTATATTTTATATAATACGTATAGTTGCTCATATAAATTGTTATTTATTATAGGGCTTTTAGAAAATGAGCTTATTTACTAAATACAGATGTAACACATCACAGTGGGCTTTTTAAAAAAATAAATAAAACAACTCAACTAATCATTGAATTTGTCTTAAAACAAAAAGTATAGAAGTCGTAACTTTAAAGCGGCCCACCCACTTGCAATATAACTGTGCAATTTTTCGTATTGTACAATCATATCGCCAATGTGTATGTCATATTCAAAGGTGGCACAATATAAATATTGGCTGAAATCAAAAGACTTTTTTGATTTTTATTGTACAAACCAAAAGAAGAGCAATATACTGTGAAATGTGTTGGCAACATTGTACAATACTTAGTGCCCAGAGCCAGAGCCACGCAAGTCTCTTCTTCATCATTCATGTCGCTAAAAATTTTATTTACAATGAATTAGTAATAAATATTTTTATTTTAAATTGAACCAAAACTTTTAATAAATTGCAACCTCGCAATTTATAAATTCATATGCTTTTGTTTTGCTTATAGGTTATGTTCACCTTTTCTTGTAAGAAAATTGTGCCATATTTTATTTAAAAACATTGTGCCACTTATTGCATAATATAGGGCAAAATGGAAATAATATCACGGTTAATATATACAATTATATTGTATAACATAGAGTCTATACGTAACATAATATGTAACTGCCATACCTAAATACGGGCGGCAAGCGTTTTTTAACTGTCAAAAGTTCTCATGTCCATACATTTTGTATGGAGCATACCGAAATAACGCGGCGGCAACGCTTTGCTATTGGAAAATCCGATTTTGACAGAGCGTTTTCTAATGAAGTTGGTTGTAAAAGAAGAGAATTGTAAATAGAGAAAAAGAGCAAAGATTTACAAAAGTGAAATATATAATAAAAGAAAAAATTTGTGCACTTCGTATTAGAAAATGGTGGTAAGAATATATTTACAATATGATTATATACATACATATGTATGCACGTTTGTAATTTGTACAAAATTTCAATAACAAAATCACAAATGTCGTCCCTCCGGCTGTTAAAATAATCAGGGTTGTTTAATTTGTTTGTTTGATAACCCTGTTTTTATTGTTTTTTTACATAACGCTGCCGCTTTTGTTTAGGTATGGCATTTCAGCGTTAAAACTCAGCGGAAAAAAACGTTCCGCTTTCCGCCCGTATTTAGGTATGGGTGTAAGATGAGAGCGTCAAATTCAATCGCAGAGCGAATTATGTTACGTGTAGACTTCAAATTAGTGTTATCTCAATTTTATAAGATTTTTATGAGAGCGTTGTTCTAAGAAATCCTTAACAACAATCTTATGAGATGAACTGTCAAATAAGCATATGCATTGGTGTTTGTGTATAAAAAGTCGCCATTGACAACAACAATATTATGAGATGAACTGTCAAATAAGCATATGTATTTGTATTTGTGTATAAAAAGTCGCCATTAAAAATCTTTAGTTGTTCATGAATGTCTATTTTACAATTATTTTACAATTTAGTTCATTCTGCAAACAATTAAAAAATAAACACCAATAATTTGATCAAATTTCTTGGCAAATTATAAACACTCTCCATGGCTGCCAATGAATTATGAATTAGTATTCCCCTTGGACGTTCTCTCAAATATTATGCCGACGTTGTCTCAAATATTATGTCAGAGTTAATCGCAGTTGTAGACCCTATGTAATGGATGGGCCGCTTAAAACTTGTAGTTGCAATATCTATTATTGTGCAGTTTTTCATATTATACATTAATATGGATAAGATAAGTTTCACAATATATTGTAAAAAATCAAATCTTTCGATTATTATTGCACAACAAAGAAAACGATGTATTGGGGTTGGCTTCTTCTTCACTCATTTTCGTACGCATTTGTTCAATTCACATGCTGACTTGGAAGGCGTATTTAACAAGGTGGCATCACCACGCCAGATTGTTATATTTTGCTCTACTTTGTTTTCAGTTGCTAATTGTCAAATTTCCATTCTTTTTTTTATACATGGGCTTGTGAATATTTAAAAATAAAAAATAACTTTGTTAATATTGTGCACTTGATAAACATATTAAAAAAAAAAACATTAAATAAAGCCTGTCTTTTCAAAATACGTTTAAAAAATATCGAACGCGATATAAAATCAACCCAAAAATGACGACAAAATGGTATTTGCAAATGCACAAATACTACAAGAGGTAAAATATACAAAAACAAATAGATGCTTAAATTCATAACAACATTTAGAACGTATAAACGTATTTTTCCTGCCAGCATTAGCATGAAAACAAAAACGTCCAATGCCTGTTTTCATTGTTCTTAAACATTTTGGGTTTTTATTATCTTAATTAGTTTTTTCCCAGAAGTAACCAATAAACAGTTATTATTTCAACACTCATCTTTTTCGTTTCTTAGAATGATCTTAATGTTTTGGTAGTTGTTTAAATGTTTTCAAGGTTTTCTGAGGTATTTTGGGGTTTTTTTACATCCTAATTAATTGTTAATTAAAAGCCATAAGAAATATTTTTTCTGCAAATCTGGTCAAAATCATCAAATTGGTGCAGTTTTGATATATTCAGTATCTCTTTGAAGGTTAAAATTAACCTCAAAACTTAAACTCAGTAGCACCTCCTTAAGTACTGTATGCATTTTTATTACAGTGTAATTATCGGGTAAGAAATTTCAGAATTATGAAATATTTTTTTCGAAATTCCCCACTGTGCAAAGTTAGATAAGTTACATACTGTTTGGTTGGCATCATTGGAATTCAATGAATGCATGTCGAAACGTATACATATTGGCTGATTTCCAAAATTTTAATTACTTTGTATATGAAATATGAATAGTGTTGCATAACGCCGCAATAAAAAACATTGGCAATGAATATCTTTTCACGATGTCGGCAAAAATTAGCAACGCCGTCACAATAACGGCATTAGTTTTAAAGTTGAATTAATTTAACGCAAATTTGCGTATCAATACTGTATAAATATGTCCCTTAGGCCCTGTTCACACACTTCAACTTTTGCTGCCCCAGTACAAGCAGTTCCGTACTACAAAAAAAAATTTAGAAAACAGAAATCGTGATGTTTTTTCTGCCCGTCTTTTTTCTCTACGTCTTCATGTTTACTCATGTTTTTAAATCATCTTGTGTGAATCGTGTGCAAGTATATTCTTTGAATGCAGTCTATCCGCTGTGAATAGCACTGGAATCAGTGTTGCCAACATAAAAGTTTGTATATAAGACAACTTTAGCCTCGTCCAACTTATATTTCGGTCGCAATTACCTTGATAATTTTCAATATATTTACTTTTTTCTCCATAAAATCTAGGCATAATCTTATTTTATATACCGTACATAATTTGTTGTTTGTTTGAATGAAAAAAGGAAAAAAAAAAACATAAAAGTGTATTTTTTTGTTTGATGGTGCTCGTAAAGTTTTATTAGGCTTTTCTTTTTTGTATATTTTTTTGAGTTTCAAACATTTTATCTATTTTCCAATAAATCTTTTATAATTTTTTAATCTTTTCTAATATTTTCTTTATATGTGTGTAAACATATTTTTTATGCATATATGTAAAATATATATTTATTTTGTTTGTGCTCTTGGGTATTAAAGTCATTGAAATAAATTAATAAAAAAAAGTAAGGGAGGTGCCCTGAATATGTCTGTTCGAAGAAATATATAAAATAAATAATTATAATTCGTTATTTATTGCGAAAGGTATCTGTTAAAAGTGGAATGCACCCTGTCATACTGCGAAAGGAAAATTTTGTAATAAACTTTTATTTTTTGTAAAATCAAATAAAAAGTTTGTGCAATGAATCTATTTATCAAAACTTTTCCATAGTTAAAAAAAACTAATTAAGTAATTCATGAAGAATTCCTGTTAATCAAATTGATGAAACAAATTATTGAAACCTGAATTTTCTCTAACATCATAGAAACATATTTTTGTTGTAGAAATTGTAATTAATTCATATGAATTAAGAAAAATTGGAAACCAGACAGTTTTAGTAAATAAATTATTCAAGTTTTCCTAACTTTGATGAAGCAATTAATCACGATTTTGAACAAGGAAATGGAAAACAATTGATTAATTATGAATTTTAATTATTTAATAGTTTAATTATTCAATTAATCAATATGTTTTAATAGTTGATTTCAATAAATCAACAGAATCATGTTCAAATTCTAATTAAATTATTTGTTATAGATAAAGAAAGATTTAGAAACATAGATTTTTGTATTTTGGAGTTTCTTAAAATGTTTCCAGGGAATCCCCTGAGAGGCCTGTGCATCTTTAATTAGAATATTAATAGATGTACATTTTACTTTACCAGCATGTGACAGACTGTACAATTACACTCTGCTTGAACTTTACATTTTTATTTTAATGAATAAATAAATATATTTTGAGAAAAATTAAATTTCAGCTTACATTTTGAACAGACGCCATATATTTGGCCTTCATATATCGAACACAGTGTTATTTTTCAAAGTTTCAATAATCCATTTACTGTCTAGCAGTTCCTGTTGCTTTGAATTTTTTATTATCGTTCATTTTCTCTTTAAATAATTTCAATCCCTAACAACAAATAAAAAGGAAAAATAGTTTTTTTTTCAATAGAAAATATTAGGCAATAATGGAAATTCATAAAAAAACAAGCACACACGCACACACATGTAGGAAACGAAGGTGCCTTTATAAATACCCCTTGGCCTGGTACCACATCAAGGCGTATCAAAAAAAAATGTATAATAAAAATTTTGAAAATAAACTTACATTTTATGGATTTCATTTACATACTGTAAATAATAAAAGAAACGATAATAAAATTTTACGATCTTCAGCCAAATAAAGAGCATGTTTTAATCGTTTTTCGTTTAAAGAAAACGATAAAGAATCGAAAATGAAACTATTCAAAAAATTTTATGATTAAAGAAAACTATTCAAAGTTCTCAAGTGTACTATAGTTTTATTAGCCGTCAGATAAATGAAATGAAATAAATCAATTGTTTATTTATAGAGGTGCAAAGTGCCAACCCTGATATCAGTGTGGTAATGCGTTTAGTTTAAAACAGCTACTAAAAGCAAAAACATATAACACGGTGCAACGTTGCCAGATGTAGTCATGAGCGGCCAGCATATTGTTAAGTTTCCCTTACATCCTCGTACGTAAAATACATTTCACTACTATACGAAATATAAGAATAAGACAATTACAGCGAAAATACCGAATGTTCTGAATTTTGGAATTTATTATATTGAGAATCGCTGGAAAAGCAGAAACAAGTTTTATTTGTTTTCTCGCACTCATTAACTTGATTATTTTCCAGCTGAAAATATTGAGAAAAAAAAACTTTTTAGCATACTTTTGTTCAAAACTATAAATGTATTTTTAGTATAAAAGTCTTATAAAAAGATGCTATAAACTTAATAGAGTCAAAAAGACATAAAAAGTCTTAAAGCCAAAAATACCAAGAAAATTTCATTTAGTAATTTTGTTACTAATTCACAAAAGAAAAGCCTTTGCTAATCTGAGAGATTTCACTTTCCTATTTGTAAAACAGTGGGCTACGGCAGTTAAAGAATTCAATAATTAATTTCTTTTAGTCGAATATGTCCTAAAAGGTAAGAGGAATTTGGCAAACACATAAAATTTTTTTTAACAATCTACTTGAAAAAAAGAGTATATTTTGTCACATCAAAAACATTAGCCTGTCACGAGTGTGAGTTCCTTGTCACTTCTGGGTTGCCCCTATTCCCTACCGAATGCTTCGCTGAAGACATTTTTGTGCGAAAAATCTGCATTAAAAATGACTGGTGCTCTAGCACCCAATCGAAATACACCGTTATGTTTGCTGGGAATGCCGTGGTATCGAGAAATTTGGCTTTCCCATCATAGTTTCACTAATAGAAGTTGTGTTATCGGCAGTGCGTTGATTCACAGGCCTGTCAACATCTGCAACACTTCCAGACTCTTTAAATTCCCTTATAATCTTGCCAATTCTCTGCACAGTAGGTCGATTATGATGCTTGAAAAGTGACTGCGTTTATAATAAAGGTTTTAACTATTTCTTTGACGTGTTCTTCGCCAGCAAATCCTTCATAAATAAATGACATTTTAGATCATAGTTATTTAACAGGTGACAGCCTTGCCAGATTAGCGGGTTTGAAACCACTAAATTAATAACTCGTGACGATGAATTGTTATTATTATATTTTAGGATCGGCATTTTGGCGATAGGAAAGAGTATAGAGGGAGTAGTGCATATGGCAGGGAATTTATTCTACACACCGGCATTTCGTTCACAAACACGATTTTTCTCTGTAAGATGATTCATTGGATTCTGTAGTGCGATTCATTGATAGAGCGCCGAAAATATTGTTTAATATAAAAGAAAAGCGCGTAGTACGAAGATTAGTGTGTAATTCGTTAAAACGACCCCTGATTTTATTAGATCTCATTCCATTATATTAAAATTTATTTTGTGGAAAGAAAATCGTTCATAAAGCTTTTGTTTGTATACAGAAACCTGAAAACTAAATAAAAAAAAAAAGAAAAATATGACTTCATCGAACTCCGAACCCTGCTTATAACTCACTGTAAATTGCAATTGTTTAAATGTTAATTTGTAAATAAATCACATATAAATTTAATAAATATTGTAATACAGTGAATAGATAACAACATTTTACACAATATATTTCTTTTAAATATCGTGTCGTTGCGGGGGCGTTAGCGAGGTAGAGTTGAAGATGGCAGATTGTCAAGATAGTGGATGAATTTATGTAAACGCTTGAATAGTTTCGTGGCTCTGTAGCATTAGTATGCGAGTAGATTAGATGATTGTTTTAGATATTATTTTCAAGTTTACAAATTAGTGTGTTTACTCGTACAGCTGGGTGTTAAATTTTCAGTTATTTATGTGTGTATTATAGCCTGTAGTTCTATTGTGTAAATTATTAATCAAAATAACGATAAATCTTTGAATATTCTGGTCTTGGATAAACATAAAACTTGAAATAAAAATAAAAATAATAGATTTGGGGAAGTAATTTAAAATTTGGTTTTAAATTACATAAACCCACGATTGGTAAAGCCAAGTTTCACACAAAAAAAAAATTATTTTAACTGCTGTTTGTTGTTTTTTTTTCTGGCTTTCAAGCCCAGCCTTAATAAAGTGATTTCGACTTTTTTTTTGATTCTTTTGTTTTTGTGATTCGTTTTCTGGATATAGTAGTAGTATGTTTCTTACGTTACATCATATTTTTATATCAGCCATTTGTTTCGAAAGTGTTTTAAGTCCATTAAAAAATTATGATATAAATTTCACTTAGATTACATATATATTTTTTGTGACCTTTTGTATATGGGGTATTCAAACGCTGTGTTATCATGTCATATTATCGTAATGCCATAATGTTTTATACTAGTTTGAAAATGCATTTATTCATTACATACAAAACGTGTACTAAAATAATAAGAATCAACAACAAACAAAATGAAATTTTTTTGTCCCAACACGTCGAATTCTTTGGTAAAAATTGCAGCCAATTGGTATTTTTTATTTTATACTAAACAAGTTTATCACTTATAATAGTTGTTGTATTTCATCGTTATTGAATTTCATTTATAGGACGAATTTTTACTAAGAAATTCCTCGTGTTGCAAGAAATTTGCCGTTATTCTCAGTTGTGCCTTCAAAAATTCTGTTTATTTCAAAACTTATTAAAAATATTCACCCCTATCGTGAATAACAAGGGGAATTTTTGTTCACATGAAATTTGTATTCCACTCGAAGGGAAAAATGATATCGTGAATCTCCCGTGACAAATTATTCACTCTATCAGTTCTCAGTGAATGCAAAAACAACATGAAAAATCAAAGAATTTGTGTTGAAAAATTTAAGTTTATGCAATAAGTTAAAATAAATTGTATTAGAGGATTTTTTGAACGGGTTCAAGTTTTTTTTTAAATTTACATCCTGTAATACAATTTACATAAGAAAGTTCGACTAATAAAATAGAAAGTCATACATAGTTTTAAAAAAAAGTTAAAAAAGTATGACTAAATATTTAGTAGTCAAATAATTTGGATACATTTTAAAAACCAGACAAAACTAATTAAAAATATTCGGAATCTTTAGAATTGGAGCAACAAGCTTTACAAGGACGCAGGCAAATGATTTGTTGCAAAAAATATAAGTTTGTGTCTTATTAACGGGTCTTGCCACTAAAATAAAATTTGCAAACTCTAATATTCGAATTATAATAGAAAATACTTAAATTTTCTACTCTATTCGCCACCAAAAACTAAGTGAATAAATTAAAGGGAAAAGTGAAAAAACTCGCGGGAAAAAAATCATTCACCATCAGAGGAATTTTTATTTTAACGTGAAATCATTCACTGGGAATTTTTTCATGATGGCAATTTTAGGGAAAAAGGAAAAACTTCGAAGGAAAAATTACTCATGATAGGGGTGAATGTAAGAGCACTATCCGCTGCTTTGTAGTTCCAGCTCAATGCACTGAGTATGACGGAGTCATGCCCTGTGGTGCTGGGCCGAGTTAAAAAAAAGAAAAAAAGCAAAAGGTAGAGAAAATTATAAAAAAAAATTTACAACTTATGACTTCATGACTACCATTTGAATTCCTCTATTATATATAATATTACTGGATTAAAAATTTGTTCTCCTTATTACATATAAAACATATAAAAAAAGCTAAGAAATAAATATTAACTTACGTCACTTTCAAAGTAAACGATCCATAATATTTATTTATTTGATTTTTGTGTAAACAAATTATTACTTTAATCGGCACGAACGGCAAACAAATAAATTTCAAAAGGGTGTACAATGACGAACGTGACTTAATAAGATACGAATAAAATCTTATTATGATTTTGAATACTGAAATTTATAACATTGTAAAATCCGGCCCGCTTATTAGATACACTGAAAGCATAGCATTTGCAAATATAATATTTTTTTTACGTTAGTACAGTGAAGAAAATTATATAACGAAAGCTTTAGAATGCAGGGCAACCGAAAACTAAATTTGAAAAAGAACTGTGTTAGAATGAGTATCGGTGTTGTTGGCTGAAGAACTTATATAAGCCGAAGGCCCAGCACTCACTCATTAATAATGGTATGGAATTTTTCTGATCTACTTCAATTTCCTTCGGGGATACAACTCGGTGTATGTCCACAACTTGTGTCAGTGATTGTAGAGGGAAAGTTTCTCGGCTACTGCTTAATGTCAGAAATAATTGAGCCACGTGTGTACTTATCTTATACAAGTATAAATATGATGTGGATATTTTTGTGGTACACTTTTAGGTGTCTTATAGTCTGCCACTATTGATAAAATATATATCGTTTAAAAGGTATTTTTGTATAGATATGCACTATGTAGGCAATTTTGTAAAGCAAATTTAACAAAACTGTGTTGACTGGAGAAATACATGTGTATATATTTTCCAAAGTTCCTTAAATAGTCTTTAAATATGTCATTCCAAAGATCTCAGTTTATTTTTTAAAATCGTCAAATTGTAAATCGGACAGCATGCAACGAAATTTTTAAACTGTAAGTGCATATTGATATGAAAAACTGGCAACTCAAACTGTTAATTAAAATATATACAGACATTTTTAAATAGCATATTTTTCTTAAAATCGTAAAAAAAATTGAAAATATTTTTATCAAATTGAAAAACAACTTTTTAATTATATTATTATATGCATCATTTAATCAAGTAGACTAGCGGTTTCAAAATGCCAAATTTCTTGGGTTTTTCGTTTGTCAGAAGAAAATTTGAAAACACGAGGGATCTTGTGCCCAGAATTAATTATCTTTTTATGTATTCTATTTTGATTGGAAAAAAAATCAACTCTGATTAATAACTTCAATTTACTTATACAAATATATTTTAATATGTGTCAAAATTTCACTCCAGCACCAAGAAATATGATGGATTATTTCCCTCTTGATGTGTTAAATTCCATGGGGAAAACATTTTTTTTCTTCAAATTCACCTCACCTACGCTCACACCTTGACAAATAATGTTTTTTCTACAGCGTAGTGTTTTTTCGTACAATGAGAAACAAAGCCACAGTTGTAAATGTTATTAGTGTAGTTTTTAATTACATTTTGGCGAAATCCTAGTGGAATCTGCTAGATTTGGGTAGATTGGGTACTAGATTTTGTTCAGGTGTAGTATATACGCTATTAACTAAATTTATTGAAAAAAAATCCAAGTTAATTAGAAAAATTTTGCTTACCTAAGTTACTTACATTAATAATATAATAATCAGATAATGTATTACATATGCATGTAAGTGTGTGTGTATGTAAAGGCTAAAAAATATTACCGATAAGTTTTCTTTTGTCTAAAAAGATCTTTTTTAAATTTATTGAAATATTTTCTTTTTTTAAATAAACACTTTTGCTGTTCAAACAGAAAACGACGTATTTTTTTCTTTGTCATTATTTCAATAAAAATAATTGACACATTTCTGTTGAACAAAAAAAGAAAAAAAAAAATATATTGTTGAAAATAAATAGAATTTATGATGTTTTGGATCACTTGTTGACTAAAAACAAACGATTGAATGCCATTTCGTAAAAAAACAGATGTTCATTGTGGACACAAAAACTATATTGTTTCAAACTAGAAAAATATTTTTTCACATATGCATGTACATAAGCACTATATACAGATGTATGTTTGTATATACATACATACATACATACATACTATATATTAAAAACATTATCTTAAATGAAACACATGTCATTGTTTATTACATTTAAATAATGTCAGTAAAACTGTAGGAATAAAAAAACTAGAAAAACAGAATAAATTATATATAACAATTGAACAGTTGATGACAGCAGATGGACCAACACGGAATAAAATATTTTTTACTTCAACTGCAGCTGACAGCCACAAAACTATTTTCTTGAGCACTTGATTGCGTAGCAGCAATTGTATTCAAGTGCAAAGACTATAAATACATTCCAGCGACAAATACTGCCCACCCCCGTTACAACTTTTTAATGATGTTTGCCACACATTGCGTTCGATAAATGTTGGCTTCCTAAGTGTATGAAATATTGCAGTAGGCGTCTTCCAACCGCTTACAAAGTAAGCGAGATTTTTATTCAAGATGCTCACTACCAAACTGACAGTGTGTCTTAGGATTGCCAATCAGTATTGAACCTTGAATGAACACTTCAATAGCCCTCTTACTTTGCGTACAGCTGGAAGTCGTTTACGCTACAAATGCGACAATGCATCTAAAAATGTATAATAGATTCCAAGGATCATCGCTGTTGTAATTTCTCCACTGAGATAATGATAGTCCTTTCTCAGGTTATTCATGTAAGAGTAAATAAGGGAAGAGAAAGTTGCAGGAAAGTTTAAAAGAAAATATACCCTTGCAAA
The DNA here is from genome assembly GCA_951800035.1 of Linnaemya tessellans. Classification (NCBI taxonomy): domain Eukaryota; kingdom Metazoa; phylum Arthropoda; class Insecta; order Diptera; family Tachinidae; genus Linnaemya; species Linnaemya tessellans. The sequence goes on from OX637534.1 coordinate 97,946,101, forward strand.
GGGCACAGTGTTGCCATATATATTTAAAAAATAAAATCTTGAAAATAAATTTTAAAAATTTCATGGTTGTCTTACAAGTTTTCTTTGAGCTCAAATTAATTTATTTTGTACAAGACATACAACATTTTGAAATGAATCTGAAAAGCAATAACTGTTTACATTAAAAAACATCTATGATCAGTTGTTGCTTACATTCAAGCAATAGAGTATCAAATATAAAAAATAAAAAATCGCTAGATAGACTACATGTTTTTCGCATGAAGAAAATCAATGTTGCTCCACAATTTTCGCAAATTTGCGATAAAGACCGAGACACATAGAATCCGTTACACGTTATGCGTCGACTTTTTTAAACCATATGAATGTAACGAGGGATAAGATTGACACAATGAGTACTTTGTTGAAGGTTATTAAATCAGCTGTTTGCTGATTTTTGTCTTAATAATACATTTTGTCTTAATAATACATTTTTTGTTGTTGTAATATTTTAGTTTTTCTGAACACACAATACAACAATATTAACCAAAATCATTTAAAAATTTCACTGATGACTGACAATGTACGCCAAAAGTGTGTCCAACTTTCATATTTTGTGTTAAAGCAGAAGTACTGAATGTGACAACGCTCAAAAGAAAGCATGTATTTCAACTTAGTTGTCAGTTGAACAAGGCTCCGCATGATGTGAAGTTGAACTCGGAACTATAAAAAAATGATAATAACATTAAAACCTTAAAGCTTTGTAAACAACTTGAAACTCTTATATATCGAACTACAAATCTTTCAGCTCACCCCTAAAAAAAGTAACATAAAATTGAAAGCGAACTCCTATTAAGACAGCAAACTCAAAATATTCTAATAGTTGAAAACCTATTTTTTGGGCAAAAATATTTTTGTGTCTTTGACACCATAAAAAATTTAAAAAATACGACAAATATTTACATATGGCAACACCGCAATGCCATATGATTTGCACGCTGGAGCTGGCATAAGTTTGAAAATATTTCTAGACAAGAATTTCAATATAAATAATCATAAGAAGGCAACACAAGAGAGTAAGCGTCTAAATCTAATACGACGATTATGGATGGCAACCTGACATCAGTTGGATTGTCACTTGTTGAACGGCTGAAGGCATACGGTCTGTTGGCAAAACCCCAAGCTTAAGTTTTAAAACATTTTCTATTTGCATTGGTTTCAAATAGCACATGTTGACTAAAGTCCTTAATGCATTTTTACGATTTTATACTCCGCTAAGACATGAATATTCGTTATTTTATTTGGTACAAAAATATAAACAACGAACTTTCTTAAAGCACGTAAAATTTCTATATCAAATAAGCCGTCTTATTGTGGTAGTCGTGACGAAATCAATAAAATGTGGCAACGCTTGCCATATATTTAACATTGAAGTCGTTTATTTCAACGGCGAATACGACAGCGGTAATAAGAGAAAAGGTCACCCTGTGTTGCACTTAATACAATTAATTTAAATTATATGTATTTCATATTTGCTGTTGTATAGATAAAATCTGTATTAACACTTTCTTGACGTCTAGTTTACAAAAAAAGTTTTTTTTTTTAATTCTCATTATTGAAATGAAGAAAAGCCTTTACAAAAATTATATCTTATTTATTTCAACAATAAATTACTATTTAATTAATATATTAAGTTAATATCTTATACTTTAACAGGCCGATTACATGTCTGATTATAAATTAAACTTAATAACTTATTAATCAAATAAAATGTACCGACACACACACCCAAAAACAGATAAAAAATCAATAATAGATTGATTGGTACTATTGAATTGGCGAACTAGCTACTCATATTTGTTGCTAAGTGTGGAATAAATAAATTAGCGACTAAATGGCTGGCTGGCTGGTTAGTTGACTGACATGCGAGCCGATTGAATTGGCTGACAGAATATGTACTCTTGTTTTCTCTTATTAAATAACAACAACAAACAGCATTAAGTATCAGCAATTACACACGCTATTGATTAATTAAAAAAAGACAAAAAAAAAAAAAAATGATAAGATAGGTTCAAAATCAAAAACAACATAAACGAAAAAAAAACAACAAAATATATTTTAGTCATAGACTAATTCAAATCAAATACAGGTTGGCACACAATTAATCCCTCAAATTTATCTTTGAATATGTGTTTTACTAAAAAGGAAAATGATATTGTGCGGTGAAAATCTTTATGTGCATATTTTCTGTCAAGTGGCCGCCGCCAGTGTTGGTCCCCGTTTACACTTGCAATTTTTGTAACTGGTATATATTTCTATTTCAGCACTCTCACACAAAATAAGAATTACTGCAACAAAAGTTTCATTGTGTAAACCGGGACTTGATACACAGTCCTACACATTTTCCTTGACTCAATCATGGGGAAGATTTCAGGTATTGCAGGTCGAATAGCGTTCTATTTGGTTCCGATTATATGGGGTTTGTTGGCACAACGCCATGAGTTCAAGCAGTCCCAAATTAAGAAGACTGTAGTTGTATACGATGGCTAGATCGAGAGCTCTTGCTGTCCATGCCAAATCGCCAAAAAGTGGGGTTATTCTTTCACAATGTTACACTGTCTTGTGTAAACCCAGCGGCTTTCTTTAAATTCCGGCAGCAAGAGGACGTTTATCAGTCCCCTGTAGCGTGAGTAACAGTAACCGTATTTGAGTGGGTATAACGGCCTCTTCGTGCATCACAAGCGGATTTTCAGTGCCCCAAAACCATAGATTTTATTTATTGACGTAATCCCTTAAATGGAAATCTGCCTTATCGCCCATGATGATATTTGACTCACAATCCTCTTTGCTGAAATTTAAGATGTCTATAAAGTAACTCACACGAGGAAGACGACCAGCAGGCATTAATTGATGAACAGTTTGCTTTCTATGCGGCAACATGTGTAAGTCTTCCACTAAAATTCGCTGATTGAGTGGCAGGTCGTCTTGTTGATGATATTTTGTTCTGTGCCATTGCAAGCCACAGATTGACGAACTAAGTCATTAAAAAAAATTATATGTAACATATTCCGATAGTATGATTAGTTTTGTGTCACCCTGTGCGCAATAAATTAAGCAGCCTGTACTTATTGTCTACATTGAACAAATTCATTTGTTTAAAATCATTTACTTTGCTTACAATGCCCGGTGGGTTGAATAAACAAATGATTAGAGGTAGATAATGATTTGTTTTTGATTTAGTCGAAAGTACAGTGGCGTTCGTTTATACATGTGAGTTGTGGGTTCTCCCGATCTATTTGACTTGCAGGGAAACGGCAAATGATAAATAACATCCCTTGGAATCTAAAAAAATAAATAAATAAATAAAATAAAAAAGAATTATCTTTTAAGCTAAATAGAATTTTAAATATCAATGAAAAATAAAAATGTTAAGTTATTTTAAAGTGGATTCAAGCCGATAGGATATTAAGTTGTCCTAAAGTAAGAGGTCGTATGAGGATTATCTGATCACAAGGACGGTAAAAATTTCAATAAAAAATTTTTTTTTTTATAGAGTCTCCTATAAGGACAGTAAAAACATAACAGAAACTGTAGTGATTAATTGCTTATAAAATCGTTACGGTACTAAAGGGTGATTTTTTAATAACTTTCTTTTTGGCAACTGTAAATGTCGTGCGCTATCATGCGTTGATTACAACTTTTTGTTGAGCCAAAATGTTAAAGCTGAGGGTTTACTCTCTAATGCGATGCGAAAGGAGTTGCTTTCGCAAAATCTAGAAAAAGGTCATCCTTCTCAAGGTTCTGTCTGAATCAGAGACACTTGCCACATCCTGCACTGAGCCACCACATCGCGCCAAGATTGTTATCCACGTGCAACTTAACGCCTTTATATTATTTTTGGTGGATCATGCGTATAAGGACAAGCCCGCAACGGTTGACGCATTGGAAGCTAACATTGAACAATTTATTCATGAGATACCGGCCGATATGCTGAAGAGAGCATGCAAAAACTTGCACTTTTTTGGGGCGCACTCGCCATCTACATTTACATGAAATTTTCACTAAGCATTGAATTATATAGATCGTTCTATCGACCCAAACAAATATTCATACATTTCTCCATAATAGGTAGATATTTTTTAAAATCAGAACCGAAAGCTTTTAAAAATCACACAATATATAGAGATATTAAGGAATTCTGTAATATGAGAAGCACAGAAAAACGCTTGTTTCATTCATGAAGTTGCCTAGTAACATTTTACTCCATATGTGCATAATTATATATTAATAGATGTAAATTTTCTTTATTTTCTTTACAGAAATTATTGCATAATAAATTTCTTACAACAATCTAACAACCAACAACCTTATTTTAACAGTGAAAAAGGATTTAATTGAAATCAACTTCTCTCTCTCTCTCTCTCTCTCTCTCTATCAAAGAAATAAAGTGTAATTGAAATTTCTTGCCTACAAAAGCTAAAATTTCGTTGTAAAATACCAATGATTACATGTCGAAAGCACAAGAAATACAATAAGTGCAATAATATAAAAAATATTCATAGTGCTGAAAAGTTGATTCTTTTGCAATTTTATCATTTTAATACGCAAATCATACGTGAATATTATCAATTTAAACGTTTAAATCACGAACCAACACCATTAAGTTGGGCAGCACTGAAAATAGAAGATAATAACGCGTTATAACGTCAACAAACGACGCAGCAGTAGCAGCGGCAACAACACAATACTTTTCATAGGTATGAGCACTTACTAAAGCATTACTGGTTGTTCTGTTGAGTGTGAGTACCGTACAGAGTGAAAGGGAGCAGAAACTACTAAAATAGCAGCAGCGACAATAATAACAACAACAGCGGGAAAGTTAACAACAATTACAAAAGTTAACGACACACATACGTACTACATACATGACACATGCTTAGCTATTATTCCCTGAGGAATAAATAAAAGTTTTAGTTTTGTTGCTGATTTTCATTATTTAATCTAAATTTGTATTGTGTGCACACGGGACTCACGGTTGCCAATATTGTGTGTAGCTGTATTCACTTAAATGTGTGTAAAATAGTGTTTCATAAACGAAGAGTGACGTTGACATCTAACAAGCAACAGCCACAATAACAAGATATTAAACTAAAAAGCTAAAGTCTCGAAACACTCCAACACAAAATATTAGAAGTAAATCCACCAAACAATATCAAACCGGTTGATTAGACTTTGAATCGGTTGGTTTAAAAAATAGACAAGCATACACACACACACACAAATGCATACATACTTGCCTATGCATGCAGTCGTACGTAGTGGTGAACTGTATTAAGAAAACAAAAACAAAACACAACATTGTATACATATGTACATATGTATGTATGTAGGTATTTGGCATCACTGTTAAATGCTAAAAGTGGAAATTTGTTGTAAAATTAAATAAATTTTGTCGTTTTAAAGAGAAAATTTTATAAAACAAATTTAACAAAGAAGCAAACACCCCCACCGTTGCAAGTTAAATAAATACACAAAACCTATGAAGAGAAAATAAACCTTAAATAAAACAGAAAATTTTCCCAAAACAAAAAAAAAAAAAAAGCACAAGCAAAAAAAAAAGAGAAAATCTCCATGCATGTCCCAGTTTGAGCTGCATTGCCATCAACAAACACAGAAATAACAGCAACAGCAAACCAATCTTGAATCAGTGTTGCTACTCTTTCCTAAGTTATCAGCGAGTGAAGTAGACGTGTGTACAGCAGCAACATCACTACGATAAAACTGCACTTGCAACTACACGCGATTTTGTTTTATTCTTCTCCTTAAAGAAAAACGTGTTTTTTGTTTGCTTTAACTTTGCTTTTGTGTTATTATTGTTGCCATCATCAACAGCAACAATTGCATCTAGCTGCTATTTTCCTGTGTGGACTTATAAGATAATATCGTGATTTATTTTGTTAGTGTTCGGAAATACACAAATAATTTGTAAATTCATTCTCCGTGTTGGTGCTGAAGAAACTGGATTTATCGCTTAATGTACTCAATGGTTGATTGCTACGCAGATATGGGTCAAATTGGTCAAGAAGTAAGTCCACAATTATTTTATTTTAATAACATAATATATAATATACGTATGTTTGTACACTGTCGTACAAAAATCAAATGACAATTATTTAAAATAATTGCAAATTTTAAGATTTTAAGTCAAAAATGCAATAATAATTAATTAATTAATTTTTTTTTATATTTTAAATACTAAAGGTCTTATTCATAAAAAATATTTTGGATTTATAAAAGGTTTATAAAACAGATTTCCATACAAAATTTGTTTAATAAACTCTTTATAAAGCACAAATATTTTTTGTGAATAAGGCCGTAAATATTAAAAACCTTGTCTCCGTTTTAATGCTCCTACATACTTTATAATATAATTTAATTAAACGAAAGCAAACCCCAAAAGCTTAGAAAAGCAGAAAAACGAGTCCCCAAAATATATTTTTTTTTTGTGTTTATTGAAGGAAATATTTTTTACTTACTAGTATAGCACTGAAAATGACACTCCCGAAACCGGTCTGACTTCGAACCAAAATTAATGTGGGAATTAATTCTCAACTTATTTATATTTACTCTTAATATGGGTAATAAGCGGAATTGTTTCCAAAAACATTTTTATTCTCCTAAAAGGGCAAAATGCTATTCCGTGAAATGTTTTTTCACTTCAGGGAACATCTGTTCAGAACAAAGAAAACTATCCGTGCACAGTGAATAAAAGATGAAAACAAATAAATAAACTGTAAGATTGTTTATAACTGGAGCAATTATTTTAATACAGAGGCAAGAGAATAGGCGGCAACGAATTATTTGCCGACGTTTGCGTGATTAATATGACCACTTGGAATTATCTATTCCTTGCTCTGTAAGTGATTAATTCAATAAACAAATGTTGTTGTATGTACATTAATTTGTACATTTGTTTTATTTTTTATGATTACAGGAATAAAAATATTTCTATTTCTGTTTCACTGTATGTGATTAATAATTCTTTGACATCTCCTAAAAAGTCATATGGTGGGTATTCCACCAATATTAATATTATAAATATTTTTATTGGAGGACCAACAGTGTTTAAAGCTTGTGTAAGAGACTTCAAAATTTTTTTTTCCTAAAGCCACACTAACATGTTGGTTTGTACAATTTTCCAGCAAAAATTATGTATTAATATTAAAATTAAAAGCGAAAAAATTGCTAGGGAAATTTCTAGCAACGAACATTTTGCCATGCTATTATTCTCGATTGATTTACCAGTCGCAAAGCAGCTCTGACTCAATCAACATCAACTATATGGCAACTATATTTTAGGTGTTGCCAGACTCACTAGCACTAATTAATTTCAACTCCTATGACAACTGTATAGATGTAGGGCTCTTCTGAAGAATTTCTTTTAGTTAATTACGTTGCTACTTGTCTGAAGCCATAGGTCGTGTACAGTCGGTCACAGTGACGAAATTAAAATAGAGATTAACAACATCGCCGGCATATGCTCCAAGTCATACCGTCGGCCTTCGTGTGTCTATACTTTGCAAAGTATTTTAGTAATAATAATAACGAATCACCTACATAAAAAAAAATTTTGTGACAGATTTTTTAACAACAGCAAATAAGTGAAAAGTCAAAAAAGTAACAGGGAAAAATGATACATTTTAGTGTTGATCCCTCATATAAAGTGTTAATTTATATAATTGGGAGCTTGACACCATTAAAAGAGTTTGTATATTATATAATTTATTATAACTTAATTGCATAAATAAATCTAGAATTTGCATATGTAACCAGTGTAAGAAATGAATTAGAGGGTATTTACATTAGCTGTAGAACTTGGTTTCATTTGCAGTTTATTGTACGCACAAATTAATACAGACTTTAGCGTGATATAATTTACTTTAAATTCATAATAGTTCAAAACAAATTATACAATACAACACATGCCGTGTGTATTTAATAATACTGCAAATAATTTTTTTGGTTTTTACTTACATATTTCTTTGTTCATAAAAAGCTGAAAAATTAATTAATTATTTTTTAAATGCACATCTATCTATCGCATTTATATACACATATTTTATTTCTCTAAACTAAACCATGAAAAATAAAATGTATAAATAAATGTACGTTGTCTTAGGTTTGGCACGTTAATAAAAAAAAAGTACTAAAAAATTTATTGACTAAAAAATAATAATAAAGCCATGTTAATGTTTAAATATTTTACTATTGTTTTTTACTGCTTTGAAATTGCGACCAGTTTGACAAAAATTATTTTGTTAATTTGCTTGCTGGCAATTTTGTTTTAAATACACATTAAAAAATAAAGTGGAAATTTTTTTAAATTTATTTTATTACACTGCAACGTCAAATTTTGGTATTGAATGCGAAATATTAAAAAAACTATTTACAAAACTAGTCTCATTACTAATTACCCATGAATAGTCGGAAGAAACTCCCGGAAAATTAAACATGTTTTCACTTGCCAATTTAAATGTATGCACTTGAAAATTATAAGTTGATTAAAATACTATTGATAAGCTTTTTGCAATCTAAAAAAATCTCTAAATCTATCATCGCTAAAAATGTGAACATGCTTTTTAATAAAATCCTTGCAATTAAAACTCTTTCGGTTTAAAATTGTAATACAATGAATTCGTCATAAAATATAATTACTAACGCACCTAATAAACATGTATGTACTATATAAAAAAATAAATAAAAAAATAATAAATAAAAAAATAATAAATAAAAAAATAATAAATAAAAATATAATAAATAAAAAAACAATCAAAATGAGATAAACAAACTCTGACAATAATTATATTTGTAAAATATCTGGCCAAGCCTCTATTAAGCTTTAAGTTATGTATATGACGAGAACAAAACACAATTTATGAAAAAGTGCAACGCCCTGTTTTTAAATAGATGGCCGATAAGTTTATTTATCGGTACTTAAAAATTTTGTTATTATTTTTAGATTCCAATAACATTTAATGAAATGATGAGTATGAGTCTAGCAATTGATTTGTTGTTATTTCTGCACATATTTCATAATCATATTTCTATTTTCTTTCGAAACATTTAAATATGTTTAAAAATTGCTTGTTTTTTTTTTCTACAATTTAGTATTTGTCTTATTCCCTGTTTATATAGTCTTCTTCCTTCTTGACATCCACTAGGTATTGATAGTGGGTACAAACGTTCCCATGAAATTCACAATAGCCAATTTCCTTTCAGGGGAACAAAATGTTCACAGTTTATTCGCGATAGCAGTGATTTTTTGTTGTAGAAAAGAACTCACCATATATGAGTGTTTAGTGCAAAATCAAGAAATTATTTATGCACGATTGATACCACAAAACAAGGCATCACTTCCTGGGAGTGTGGTTAGTGTCTAGCCGAATAAAACAGGTCAAGGCAACTTTTCAGATGATTTTTTGTGTTTGGGCCGTTAAAGTTATTGCAATGCAATGACCTGACATTTCGACCATAGATTTGCCTATTTGAAAGACACGTTAAGATTATGATCATGGAATATCTTAATTATAGAGATCTCTCTTAAAAAATTTATCCTTATTGACTTTTTCACTAAATTTTTGCTTGTTGATAAATGTTATTTATTCGTAAAATAATTCATATACATAATTAAATTATGCAATACCGTACTGCAACCATTTTCTTAAAGATGTGCCTTCTCTTGACTTGTTTAAACAACCGTTTTAGTTTATCTTTACCCGTCAGATGAATAATTATCTTCATTTTACGATGATGCCATGTCTAAATTAGAAAAAAATCTTAAATTTATATTAAATTTTCATTAGCATTTCTATAACTAGTTTTATAACAAAAACTTGTTCATGTACTCGTACATGTCTATGGGTATTTGTTTGTTGAATGTAAATAATTGCTAATGGGCGTATGAAGAACATTTAATTATTACACATACGCTGTAGTAATTTAATTAATATCTTTTGCCAATAAGATGTGTAAACATATATATTTATTTTTTTATTTCAGTATTCTTTAATTAAATTTTTATTACTCAAAAACAAATTGAAATATGGCTTTATTTTTGTTTCACCCGCTGGCAACGTGCAACGAAATGCTTACAATTTATATACAAATTATAAATAATTAATGATACCGATTTAGTATATCTTTTTTTATAATGAGTTTAAAATGATTTTAAATAAATAGGAAAAGAGCAATACGTTACACGTTTAAAAGCGGATGCAAATTAAAAACAAAAGAATCTATTTATAAAAATGCATTAAATATGAAATTCTTATGCAGCAAGTAAAAATTAATGAATAATTTTACTAAATTCGCTTAGCTGCTGCTGTTTCAGCAACAAATAAAAAAAATTGGCAGTGAGCCGAAATTTTTTAATGATTGTATTCATATCTATAGTATATCCAGAAAGCAATTAAACTAAAAATTATGTACGTAGATATTTCAAAATTTTATTTTTCGTTAAATAATATCACCAAAATAATGAGTTTTTCTTTTGTGCAAACAAATATTCAAGCATAAACAAATTCTATCATACAAGAAACATAACCTGCGACAACATTAAACATATTGAAACAATATATTAAAAAAAAACTTTTTGTACTGAAAACCAAATAAAAAATTCTCTAAAATACATTCTGACACAACAGACGTAACCACAGGCAAAAAATACATACATGCACACTACATAGCGAAAGTATAAACGCACTCTTGTTTTTAAAACAAAAACTCTTGTTTAGGTTGGCTTTTGCTTCTCTGTAGGCTTGTAATAAAATATTCAAACAGATTTTGAAGTAAATTTGAAGTTAATATGTATTATTATGACAGCTTTTGCTCAACCATTACTTGCCTACATTGATGACAAGTTTTTGTGTACTCGTTGTGTTTGTATATGTGAGCATTGCTATAAATTTTGGCGTGGATCATGACTTTGCACAAACAAAAATCCAATTTTTTGTTGTAATGTTGTATTTGTAGCCGTAGTACTGCCACCTTATATTTATTTCGCCGGGATTGTAGTCATTTGTATACGAAATTATTGTAACAAAAGTTAGCGTTGCCACCCGTACGCCCTTGAAGAAAATTTGTCAGAGATAGCCATAAACTGTGATTTCTTCTAGCAACATTCTTGGCAACACTGTTTTTAGTAACATTCTTGGCAACACTGTTTTTAGTAACAGTCTTGGCAACACTGTTTTTAGTAACAGTCTTGGCAACACTGTTTTTAGTAACAGTCTTGACAACACTGTTTTTAGTAACAGTCTTGGCAACACTGGTTTTAGTAACAGTCTTGGTAACACTGTTTTTAGTAACAGTTTTGGCAACACTGTTTTTAGTACCAGTCTTGGCAACACTGTTTTTAGTAACAGTCTTGTCAACACTGATTTTAGTAAGTCTTGGCAACCATGGTTTTAGTAACAGTCTTGGCAACAATGTTTTTAGCAACATTCTTGGCAACAGTGATTTTAACTCCTCAGCTGTTTTCGTGTAACATGTTACTGTTAAACATGATTAGTTTGGTATAGACTTGAAAATTTAATTTTATTACCAAAATTCAAGGCCAATAAGGAAGCGGCTTCTGTGAACAGTTTAGTTTATTTCACAGTCAATTGGCCGCATAGATCATGTGACTGTTTTAGAGTGCAATTTCATTTACATGACTTTCAGATTTTTAAACTTACATGTTTATCGATATATGCGTACATTACAAGAATATTTCTCGACAAGAACAAAACTAGTCACCTGCTCTTATGATTGTGACGTGCAGTGTATGTAAGAATGTGTTAACAAGTACGTACGTATGATATTTTATCGTTGTTTCGGTATTACTACTTCTCTCCTTTTGCCCATCTATCAGGTTTTCATTATTTCAATAAAAGTTAAAACTTTTGTTTATTCTTTTGTGACTGAATGGCTGGTTGATGTTAGGAAATATTCGACGACAAAAGCAAACATAATAATGAGTGAATTATTGTTATTTTTGGAAAGGTGACGGAATCGTACGCCGTACGAGTGGAGGAACAAGAACCAAACAAACCATGAGTGAATTATTGTGTGTTTAATTAAGGGAAAAAAATAACAAAAGAAAACAATTATGTATAATATGTTATTTATATAGGTACAATGTTTTCTTTTTATTAAGAAAAAATTCCAAGTTCGTAGATTTGAACTTCAGCCTTAGCAATAATTAAATTCATAATTAAAAAAAATGTATAACAGTTTCTCCACCATTTTTTTTAAATTAATACTCCTTTCGAATGTGGCTTCTTTAAATCAAGCAGGAACTCTGGAAGCATTTTACACAACGTGCTGAGTGGCCTTTTGCGTTTTTCAAACGATTTCAAGACGCTGCTGTTTGCAGAACACGAGTGAAAGTCCTATAAGTAAAATTTTCAATATTTATTTAAATAGAATAAAACAAAAATGCGGAAATTCTTTTTGCACTTGATAAATTAAAAAATAATAGATATAATTATAATATACGTAAATAATTTGTATAAAACTAAAAATAATAAAATGAGATGGCAAAAGCGACGGACATCATTTATACATTTTATATCGGATAACAACAGCAACAAATTATTAATATATGAAAATATTTATATATATAATTCTTTTATTTTTTTTTTTTTTTTGTTATTTTGTGCAAGTGCTAAAATTATAAAGAAAATATTTATTTAAATTAAAAATCTTGTTTATAGTTAAGATGCTATTTATCGAGCACAAAACCCATAAAAATATTAATTGAGTTGTTTACTATTTTAAGGCAAAGAAACTGAAAATATTTTAGAAAACCTCATTAAAAAGTTATAATTAGAAATTGTGAAATATTTTAAATGTTTTTAGCAATTTAAAAACACAAAAAAAAACGTTGAAAGCTAAATTAAAATGCTCAAACCGAGTTGCACTTCTTTAAGCATGCGATACCCTCTTATGCTGAAAGATACACGTACACAAATAGTTTTGCAAATTCAAAGTTGTTGACCTCTTAGAAATATTATTTTTAAATAAACAAATAGACAAGGAAATAAATATTTATTCTTGAATATGAAAACATTTCGTTTGCGAGAATTTAAAATTACTAACATAAAAGCTAATGAACCTATTCGTGTTCGAATAACCGAATAATTAATAGTCTTTGTCTGTAGATGCGATCGATTAAGGAATAACAATATGTAACCAAAAAATTTATGTTATCTATATGTACGTATCATGATCGCAAAATCATCGGATGTGTTATTGTTGTACGAGTATTACTTTGTAAAAGTGTATAAATGCTCGTATATGTCGCTGGTAATTTGTATTCAATACTTTTTGACAAATTTAAACAATTTCATTTCCTATATTCTGAAAAGTTGTATTGAATACATAACCGGCAGTGATAATTTATTTTCGACTATTTATTTAAAATTATTCAATTTGTAGACATCAGTATTAGAATTTTATATATTTTAGTTCCTGATGAAAGTTTATTTCCAGTACAATTTTATTTGCACTTTAATTCTCAATACAAAATACCATCTGTGCTCACATTTCATTTTATCAATTGCATGTGAATGACAATTTTAAAAGAAGAAGAAGCATATGTATATAAACTGAATAGTTTGCGCCATGGTGAAATAAATATAAGGTGGCAGCACTATCACAGATAACAGTTTTTTGCTCAACCCATGGTGAGTTCAACATTGATGTCAAGGATTTTTGTGTACAACAAGTGTTCCTTGTGTTTGTATATGTGAACGTTGTTCATAATTGTGCATGTGTGCAGCAATACAATGTTTTTTGTTGCTATAATAATAATTTTGACGTGGACCATAACTTAACACAAACAAAAATTCCTTTGGTTGTTGTAATGTTATATTTGTGTCGTAGTACTGCCGCCTTATATACATATATATTTCACCATAGTTTGTGCTTCATTCACAACCAATTGACTACATTCAGCGTTGCCAATTTAGCGCATTTCGCGCTAGATGTAGCGCATTTTAATAACCAATTTTTTATCCTTATTTTTACAATTGTTCTTAATAGCCATTACAAATAGCCATTTACAAAGTTACCAAACATGTGCCATTAATTATTAAGTTTTCTTTCTTCTAATGCAGAGGCCGAAAGATCTTTTAGTACAATGAATTTTTGCAAATCGAAAGTAAGAGACAGAATGCCACTTAATACTGTAAATTCATTAATTAACTTAAAATATGGTCTAAAAGTGAAAAATTCTTGTTGTGAAAACTATTGTATCTCACATGATATTGTGCAAAAATTAATAATAATAATACTTATAAGAATGCTAAGTATTACATTAAAACTATTTTGTGACCAGAAGGTGAGCATTATTGCCTGAATGAAGATATACTTTTTTCATTATAATTTATTTAACTTTAAGTGTCATATCTACAGATATATATCCATATATACTTGAGTTTTCACAAGGAAAAAACAATGTCTGCAATGTGTTAGATCTCATTTTTAAAATGCAAGTATCAGTAATTATTAATTAAATTAATAACACTTCAACATTTAAAAGTTTTTCATACTGTTTTTTATTTAAACCATATTTAGCGCATTTTAGCGTATTTTGAGTTAGAGGACGGCGCATTTTGGATGAAAATAGTTGACAACACTGACTACATTTAAAAGTTCTTATATATATCTTTTTATATAAAACTATAAAAGCATTTACAAAACAAAAGTACGATTTTTATAATATTAATGATGTTTCATAAAATTAAATGTTTTTAAAAATTATGTATTTACTAGAACTAGATTAGAAGATTCGTTTCAATTACGAGTAGTTTAACATATTTGCCACAAACTAATTGGAAAACATTATTCTTCTTTTCTGTATTAAAAAAGAAACGATTGCTAGAAGGAAATACTTCTGAGTTGAAAAACTTGAAATCGTCTCTCAGTACATCTAATTTATAGATTTTTACTTAAATCGTTTGCTGTGGTATTACTGACATTCTTCAAATTATTATTTAAGAATTTATTAATTCCTACAAACTCCCCTAGAAAAGCAGGATCTTTACTAAATTCGTTCATTGCCACGCCCAACAGCTTTAAACTTTTCACAACAAGCATGTTTAAATAGTACGAATACGTATGATAAATTTTCTTTAATCGGGTAATCGAGCGAATTAAATTGATTTAATCGTTAATTACAAACATACAATTACAAATTAATCGAACAGTTAAACGGGTAGCAATTAATCGCTTAAGCAATTGAATACCCTACTAGATACGCATCACCATGAAAGCTTAAATATTTAGTGAAAACATTTTTAAGTAATTTAGTGGCAAATTGTTGCTAATAGAAGACTGTTTGTTAATATATTATATTTTATTTTTATTTTTGTAGTTAAAACTAAAAGTTTTGTATAAATAAAAGATTAAGCTATACCAACAACTATAATGGTGTTGAAATAACGCAAATATTTCGTAAGAAAATGATAAGAATTCTTAAATGTTTACATATGTTCTTAAATGAAATGTTTATAATTATGGTTATATGTCTATTTCTTTATATACTCGTATGTATATGTCTGTATGTTTATGTACATTTCTATTAGAATTATGAGTGCGTGTATTTGGAACAGGTTTTTGGTTATTATACAGAACAAGACGTTTGTGACTTTCCAGATTCCTTTTTGTTTGGCAAGACATTTTCAGTCGCTTAACGCCAGCACAACGCTTCGAAATTGTGGAAATTTACTAAAAAAAAATATATTCTGGCGAGGTAAATTGCTACAATTTAAAAGCATTGTTCTGCCGTTAAACGATTGATGATTCATGAGAAATGTCAACACAGTTTGGCATTCTCAGTTGTCAAACCATAGTTTCGTTATCGATAGTTCTCGTGCAATTAAAAAAATACCCAATACATTTTCCCTGATTTTCGTCAATAATACATATACACTACTTGCAAGTAATTACTTAAATGTATCAGCAATCATGTAGAATTTGCTTTATTAAGAGTTCAAGTTGAAACTGGATCACAAAATATTTGTCATAAAATTTGAAATTAAATGTAAAAATGTAACGTTTACATGTAGTTAGCGATAAAAGAATTCAAACCCAAAAAGTTTGATTTAAAAAATGGAATATGAAAAAATAATCAAACGGCAACACGGGTATTAACGAGTAACAGGTGTTACCATCGGTTTGATATGCTAATAAAATGTTTATAAATAAAAACCGTTGTCATATTCAACAAACTCACCTAATAAGTGGTGAAAAGAAAATACTGCTGAGTACTGATGATGAAAGCGTAGCGGCTTTCAATCACGAGAACAGCTGATAGCAACTTTAATGAACAAGAAAACAGATGATAGCAATTTTATCATGCGTTGCCAGCATAATTTTTATGTGGTTGGTTTGACTATTATTTCTTCTAACACTTTCAATGAAGCAATCAATTTTAGTTGTTTTCGACAATATCTTGTAAATAAAATTGCAGCTACATTTACAGCCTTAAATTTTTGGGGATTTTGACAAGCCAGTATGTGGCCAAAAACTAAAATTGAGCGTGTGGTCGCAGTTTCAGCATACGATATATTAAACTTTGCCCATACAAATGATAATTAATAGTAGAGTTGACTAATAGAATAAATAACAAGCCTCTATAATGCCAATATGGCGCTGGGGTGAGTCATGTAAAACTGTTTATATTTTATAATAAAAATTTATTAAAAAAAAAAATAAATAAATAACATGCAGTTTAAAGTTCAAAAAATGTGCTTTAAGTATTCTTTAATAATTTTGATTTTTTTTGCAAGTAATCCATTTTTGCTTCTATAATTTTATAATATATTTTTTTAATTTTTGTGTGTCATCAGTTTTGCATTTACATTTTCTTTGTAATTTGCTTGTTTTATAATTTTGAATACAAACATACAAATTTGAATAATTAAAATACGAAATACACATTTGATTAATCAGCAATTTGATTAAATATAATAACTCTTGAGAATTGAACTAAGCGATTAATCAGAATATTGATTAATCAAAAGATTTCATTACTCGACTGAACACTTATTTACGGTTATAATATTCGTATAGCAAAAAAACAAATAGAAGATAAATATTTAAAAAGATTTTTCAAATTGTGTGCTATAATTTATTTTCTCCTAATACTAAAATTATTCAATAACTAATGATCAGCATTATAAATTGAATAAGTGCACAATTATCATAAATATTAAATCCATTTGTACCACATATTTATTAAATTTTACTTATTATTTTATTTTTTTAAAGTTGTTTTGAATTTTATAAATGAAATTTACAAGCCCCTATGTAGTGGTTGCTTTTCATGTTATCAATTTCATGTGAATGACAATGTGCGAAAAGTATTTTGTGCTGCTTTAATGTTTTCCTTCAAAACTAATTGACTTCATAGAAAATGTAAAAAGCCCTATCTAACATTTTAAAAGTGTTATAGGAAAAGCATAACACTTGTTGTTTAAGTGAAAAAATTTACAAAATACAAGTGAAAAATTTACAAAATACAAATTTATATATTTATTGCATAATTTTGCGCTAATTATGAATACATTTTTCATTTAAACCAGTTTTATGGTGAATAAAATTTATTTTGACGGCGTCAAGTGGAAAAATGGCCAGTGGCTGCCAGTTACATGCTAAAGTTTAACAAGAAAAATTTTGTACTTGCACTTTTGCATTTTTATACTTTGCGGCTTAATTCTATTTTAGTTATTTTTTAATTTATAGAAATATTAGTTAGTGTACTAAGAGCCATAATGATATAATTTTTTTTCAAGATTATTTCTAACAAACAACATTTATTCCTTATCACTCGTTTGAAATTCTTTTGTTCAAGTTTGTTTTTCTAACCCAAATATTTTATCATGGATAAAGAGTGCACAGTGGAGCCAGGGATTTACAATCTAAGCAAATGTCTGAGTCAATGTGTTAAATTCGTTCGCCTGTGTTGTTATTATTATTGTTAAGCTTGTTTATTAGCATTTCATTATCTAAGTTTTATAAATCTCTTTTATTGCAGTTTATTTTTAGTATGAAATTATTAATTTTATTTTTCCATAAATTTATTTTTATAGAAAAAATAAATAAAATAAAAAGTAGAAAGTGTTATCATATGATTACTTATTATTAAGTGGTGACAAACAAAACTACACATAAGTACTGATGATGAAAGTGCAGCGGCTTTTGAAAAAAACTTTTCTGCTTTGCTGTGTGAGTTAAATAATTAATAACTGACGTTGACTTTTACCTTTGTGCTTTGGAATATTTACCAAACTTTTTCCGAGTTTAAAACATATTTTTAATATAAAAAATTTTTTTGTTGGCACTTTCCTTCAAAATAGAGCAAAAAATTCAAGTTCAATGCTATAAAATACAAGTCCATTGCGCCGTCGTCATTTGGAAAAGGCGTGTCAAAAGAAAAATACAAGTTTTGTATTACTCTTACGTAAACGCTTACGTTGTCTATCAGCTGTTCCAGTTTGCTTTCCCATCTTACTTTCACGTAACCATGACGTTGCGTGTATGTGAATTAAACCTTCTCCCTTTTTAGTTATCATCTGTCTTTTGTTTTTATTATTGGCTACAAATGTTTTGTAATTAATTTTGGGATGCTTTCCCAACGCTAATAAAATTTGAAATATAAAAAAAAAATATAGGGAAGTTATTGGTTTTACGCAGTTTTGAAAGATCGGATTTTCACCGGCTTTCGACGGTTTGTGTTCCTAAGAAGCTTCCCTGACTACTGCAGCTTTGCGGCTAAAATTAGTGGTAAGTTACAGAACCTTATGGTCAACAATACGTAATAACCGCATAAGTCTACTTAAGAAAATTTTCTTAATCACTATTTTGTTCCTTAAGTATTATTGCATTCAGTTGAAGTTTTCAGTAATAGGAATCATACATAACCCAGGAAGAGTTCACAAAAAAATTTGAAAAAATATAATAAATAAAAAAATATATAATAAATAAAAAAATTAAAAAAATATATATAAAAAATAAAAAAATGAAAAATAAATAAATAAAAAAGATTTAAAAAAATAAATAAATAAAAAAGATTTAAAAAAATAAATAAATAAAAAAGATTTAAAAAAATAAATAAATAAAAAAGATTTAAAAAAATAAATAAATAAAAAAATAAATAAATAAAAAAATAAATAAATAAAAAAATAAATAAATAAATAAATAAAAAAATAAATAAATAAAAAAATAAATAAAAAAAATAAATAAAAAAAAATAAATAAAAAAAATAAATAAAAAAAATAAATAAAAAAAAATAAATAAAAAAATTAATAAAAAAAATAAATAAAAAAATTAATAAAAAAATTAATAAAAAAAATTAATAAAAAAAATTATTAAAAAAAATTAATAAAAAAAATTAAAAAAAAAATTAAAAAAAATTAAAAAAAAAATTAAAAAAAAATTAAAAAAAAAATTAAAAAAAAAAATTTAAAAAAAAAATTAAAAAAAATTTAAAAAAAAATTTAAAAAAAAATTAAAAAAAATTTTAAAAATAATTAAAAAAATAATTAAAAAAAAGTTAAAAAAACTAAAAAAAAATTAAAATTAATGAAAAATTCAAAAAAAAATTAAAAACAAATTTAAAAAGAATTTAATAAAAAGTTAAAAAAAAAAATTAAAAAAAAATTTAAAAAAAAAATTTTAAAAAAAATTTAAAAAAAATTAAAAAAGAAAATAAATGAAAATAAAATTAAAAAAATATATTTAAAAAATAAAATAAATAAATGAATTAAAAGACGTCTTTGCAGTAGCATAAAAACTTAAGAAAAAAAATTATTTTCTTAAGTAGACTTAAGCGCTTATTACGTATTGCCATAGCTGTCCATTTACTGTGTCAGTGCCTTACCTTGACTAACGGGTGGCAGCGCTGAGTTCCAACTTTCTGCCAGACTTAGATAGTCTGGCAAGTATAGAGCTTTTTAGGATATCATCCTTCCTCGGAGGTACAGGAATGTTTGATTTGTTGAAGAACTTCTCCAGGGTATTACGAAGAGACCGAATAAACAGTCTCAAGGGGATTGCCTCGTTGAGGCAATAGCTCTTAAACGTATGCTGGCCTACGTATTGGTACAGATATAATTTTCGACCTTCGAGTTACTTGTTCCATTCGATTAGTCTAATTCTTGACTATTTGGTCTACTAAATCTGGCCATATGGCGTCCATGGTGGCTTGAATACTTCAAGAGGTGCTGGTTATTGGTCGGCATGAGTCAAAGACTTAACATAGGCCCATAGTTAGTAATATCGCGTGAACCGAAGATGCTAGTGAACAGGTTAACTGCTGAAAATTAAGTTGACACCAAAGTGGTGTGGCAGGTCACGCTTTTTTGTTAAAAACAAATATCGCTGATATTTAGCTGATTAAGTTTTGGTAATTCTCAATTGGTTTTCGAGAGCTTGTGCATAACCTAAAAGGTTTTGTTAGTTTGCAATTAGATTAAAGTCTGCCGGTGATTTTATGTAAAAAAGCAATGAAACACAGACACAAAGCCACAACAAATAAATAAATTAACTCAGACAGTCTATAAAAAAACAAAAATATTAAATTATTTTAAATATTTTTTTTGTTCCAGCAATTTTCTGTAACTCATTGCCTTTCCGCTGGCGATAACATGAAGTTAACATACGAGCATTTTTGCGCGGCTTCAGCAACAGATTCTTTAACAATCTATAATAAGCAAACATCCTACAATTAAAAGCAGTTGTTTTGCTATTTGTTCTGTAATGAAATCTAGAAAATAACAACGAAACAAATAAATAATAATAAAACGATAAAGATTATTAAAATGACTACACCCATTTTAGTTGCTGATATTGCAACATTTTGTTTTCCACATACGAATTTGATAAGAAACAACTGCCTCAACCACAATAATTTAGTCCTCATAATCTTTGAACTTTTCCGATTTGAATAAAACTGAAAAAGAAGAAGAAAAAAAAACCAGAAAACAAAGTAGTTGTCAAGATTACTGCTAAACGATCCGAATAGAAATACATACTATTTGCACAAATACCAACGCAGACTTGGTTGCAAAAATGGTTTATTGGGTTCCTTGTGATAAGAAAATCGCACATTTTATTGGTTATTTTTTTTTTTTAGTTTTTATTACGAGATTATCATCAGCATAACGATTTATATATAGAAAAAAAAAACTCAAAACAAATGACTTAACCCAGCAAATTGGTATTAGAGACTAACAGTTAACAATGGATCTCTTAGTTGGCCTGCTATTTTCGGTTGGCTTTAGTCTTCTGGCGATAAAACTTTTTTCATTCTATTGTACTCACTCGTCTATTCTGAGCACTACTTTTGCTTTTATCTGACTCATATTTATAGCCTCCAAAAAAGAATTGAGAGGGTATATTCACTTTGTCATTCCGTGTGTAACGCAGCGCAATATCCCTCTAAGACCCCGTAAAGTATATATATTCTCGATCAGTGATGAAATCTAAGATGATCTAGACATGTCGCGATTCAGTCCATGCGAAGAGAGGCAATCCCTTGAAATTTGGTATAAATACATTTTGAAGGATAGCAACAGGTCAAGTTCGTAAATGGGTTGAATTGGTCCAGAGGCAAAAAAGTTCCCCAAAGAAGAGCTGAACCAACCTCTAAAAAACAACAACATTTTTAACATGTTTTTTTTTTTGTAATTTTGTTAAGCAAATGATATATTTTTGTGCCAAAGAAGGTCTAGCGCGTTAAACTTGGAGTGATAAAATAAAAAAATAAATTTTTAAACCCGCCCCCTTTAGTGGGGGTTATTATATGCAAAACTCGTGTTAAAATTTAACAAATTGTATTATTTAAATACATTTTTAAGCTTTTATGACGAAGTTAAGACGTAACATGATCTTGCTATTCTATTTTTGGACCCCACCCCTTTACTGGGCGTTGAAGTTACATATTATATGAAGAAATAGTGTAAATGTTGTAACAAATTGTATTCCTTATGCATTAAACACATCCTGGACAGCAGGCTACCGACTACAACCTGTCAGAATTAGAATACACGTGTTTACATGGGAACGATTATTTTAACGACCACACGGCAGGTTGTTGTCCGTGCTACTTTTGTGGTTGTAGTCAAATTAAACTAATTTCTATTTTCATAGGCGACAATAAATAAAATAGTGCTGCCAACACAGTGAAACGTCTTAAATAAATAAGCGTTTAAAAATATTTTCAAACTGGTCAAGGACATGAAAATTGTTAAAAATAAAAAAATGTAATAGCCTTTTCAAGAATAAAAATTATTTTGTAACTTTTATTATTTTTTTTTGCATTCTCTTGGCCTTTATTTTTTAATTTTATTTTATTTATTTATTTTTTTTTTTGCATTCTCTCTGGGCTTTTATTTTTTAATTTTATTTTATTTTCATTTTTTTTTTTTTTTTGGTAATAACTCCTAGAATATAGGACGCATATAAACGATATGGGTATCATTTCAAAGTACTCCATAATGACTTTCTATTGTTAGACATATTTTTCAAATTTATTCACCTATTGCGAGTATTATTAAATTTTAAAAATTTTGTATGAATTAACTCATAAACTCATTTTCATAGTGCCATAACAAAAAAAAAGGACATCAAAATGTATTTCTTACAAATGCAAAAACAATAAAGAGCTGTAAACAAATAAAGCGTTATTATTCATAATTTTGTTTCGATTTATAAATAGATTTAGAATAAGCGCTTTTTTATATATGAAAGTGGCACCACTAAAATGAAATGTTGACAATGTAGCTGCCGTCTCAAAAATAATTAAGTAGCTGACTACGAGGCGACCATTGTAACCAACGGCTTTTGTAGTCGTGTGTTCGTGTAGCCTGCTGTCTCGAATGTGTTTGATGCATTAAGCCTACATTCCTAAAAAATTAATTTATAAACCTTTACGACCCCTGCCCTACCCCTCCACCGCCTTTGCCCCCTAAATAGCATTACCAAAAACGTACATTTAACTACCCCGAAAATTTAGTTTTTAAGTTTTTACGATTTAGGAGAGATGTTACGACCTTTCTCGTAATGACCCTGTATAGAGTTTTAAAATTGGGCACAGCAATATCTTAAAGGAATTGTGACCCAGCAGGTCAAATATTTTTATTTTATCTCAGTCTCTTTTTTGCACGTTGATATAAAATATTAATACGTAAGTTCTTATGCTAATGGAGAGGTGTCCCAGCGCCCTGCTGCTCGCTACACATTGGAAACGACCGTATTAAAATAATTTTTTTTTCTTGTTTACTTAATTCAAATACCATTGAAATACGTTTATGCTTGTTTTCTTTTAATCAAATTAACGTGTTAAAATTTAGCTTCACCATAATTTTTATTTGCTTCTTAAGTTGTTTATAAGTGATGATAACGGCAGCCTTCAGAGGCACAGACTCTGTTGATAAAAGAGATTTAGTGAACTCAGAATGGTAATTGATTAAAGTTAAACTGAAATAGACACTGGCTATGAATGAGAATGAACTTTTCTCACATTAAATTACAGCAAAACTGGAATAGAACTGGAATAAAACTGGATCTTCTCTGCAAACGATCTAGAGTTAAAAGACTTTTTTCAAAAATAGAAAATAATTTAAACACAAGATTAAAACTGAAATTAAATTTATATTTAAGTAGAACTTAAATAATAACGTTTTAAAGAAACTTGCTAACAATTTCTTTCCATTGGAAAAAAAATACACACATGAAAAAATATGTTAATTTTGTTAATATATTCGCATTTGTTTTAAAGGGTGTGCCCTGTATTAATTGTATATCAAGTACACAAGTCTTTAATTATTTAAATAAATAATTTGTTGTTTATTTCGAGCGCATTAATTGTGATGAGTCAACAAAAGTTTGTTTTTATAGAGTGGGAGGCGTGTAAGTTTGCAAAGTGGTGATAATTAAAATGATCCGACACTGCGCACTTGACAAGTTTTTCCTTTTTTTGTTTTTAAGTGTCATTTATAAACTCTTGTAGTTAATAACAGGGTGTTCAAACAATTAATCGCTTAATAGATAAATTTATGCAAGATTTTCTATACAAGAAGTTTAGATAAGGTTTCTTCGCGCAGTTCGAACGGTTCGCCGATAACTTGTTTAAAAATTATCCGCATAGACGTCTCCAAATTATGAAATAATAGGTTTTATAAACTTTTCATGTCATAAAGCAAAAATGGGATCACTACTGATCCCTTCTGCTAGTTTGATAATTAAAAAAATATTCTAAATATTCTATAATAAAGTAATTTGCATTTAATAAAATTCTTAACCAAATAATTTGCAGGTTGCCGATTTGAACTTGAGTCTGAATAAAAAAGTTCTTGTCTTAATAATAAAATTAATAATTTCGAACAATAAAATTCACATAAATTATAAAAAATTTTTACATTTCCCCTTTTTTTCTCCTTATACATCCGGTTGTCATGTGCAAGTAATTATTTGCAAGTTTTTGCACTACACTGTGCAAGTTCATTTTGAACAAGCAAAGTTGAAGAGACATGGCGTTACTTCAATTATTGTTAAGTCAGTATTGCCAAGTAGTCAATCACCCCTATCGTGAATAACAAGGGGCATTTTTGTTCACATGAAATTTTTATTCCACTCGAAGGGAAAAATGGTATCGTGAATCTCCCGTGAGAAATTATACCCGCTATCAGTTCTCAGTGAATGCAAAAAAGAGAAGCCCGAAAACAACATGAAAAATCAAAGAATTTGTGTTGAAAAATTTAAGTTTATGGAATAATTTAAAAAAAGTATGGCTAAATATTTAGTAGTAAAATAGTTTGGATACATTTTGGAAACCGAAAAACAAATCTCGCGGGAAAAAAATCATTCACGATCAGGGGAAGTTAATTTTAGCGTGAAATCATTCACGGGGAACTTTTTCATGATTGCAATTTGAGGGAAAAAGGAAGAATTATTCATGATAGGGGTGAATATTTAATTTAATATTTTGTTGTCATATATCATTTTAATATAAATTTTTCTTTTACCGAAAGTTTAAATTTGTGATCAAAATTACCTCTGAAATGGGTTTTTGTGCCGTTTCACAATCAAAACGTCAGCTATAATATTAACCAAATTAATGAAAAAATCGCTACACGGCAACATTTTTTTAAGTGTTATCACTTTACTTGTTGTAATTGTCAAAAATTCACTTGCTTCTAAGCCAAGCATTCTAGTTTTTAGAGGGACATTCTTGCAAGGTGGAAAAAACTTTTACAAAAGGGGGGAAGAATCCCATGTATCATATATGAAATCTTTGATTTTACACCATATCAAAAAGTCACATAAGGATAAACTGAAGCCATAATCTAGCCATGAACAACGATATAGGATATTTTGATAGCGGACTTTAAATGGCGGCGCTACATAATAAAATAAACTGCTGTATTTGGGGGCGTGACAACACGCTTACAAATTTTATTGTTTTATTGATTAATATGTCATTCTAGAGGGGGTGACTAGCACAAACTTTTTCTTTCAACCCGCCCTCTAGTGTACATTTTAGTTTTAAAAATGTTTCGGTATAAAAATAACAACAATATATGTGATCCTCTCCGAGAAAAAGGACCTGGTGTGTCAAAAAAACCGGTTTGGACTTAAGAGTGGATTCTGGTGTCTAAAGAGGTGTAGAATAAGATGAAGTGAGTTAGATTTCTGATAAAAATTTCACACACTAGGTCGCTTTTCTCGGAGAAGGTCACATATATTGATAATCCTCTTTATTCTGTAACTATTTGTTAACGTCAATTCAAGACAATATCAAAGATATGGTACCTGCCTCTACTCCTTGTTGACAACAATTAAGTACTTCTGATAGCC
This sequence comes from Linnaemya tessellans, assembly GCA_951800035.1. Lineage (NCBI taxonomy): Eukaryota > Metazoa > Arthropoda > Insecta > Diptera > Tachinidae > Linnaemya > Linnaemya tessellans. Next base: position 97,971,982 of record OX637534.1, read on the forward strand.
TATGACTACTATTTAGGGCCCAAGTTAAGGCTGTTAGCAAAGGAGTACAGAAGTGTTCTCTATTTCACATTGTCTTGACGTGACGTTGACAAATAATTACGGAATAAGGGCGAATATAAGAAACATACTTAATTCTATATTTAATGTTTAAAAATTAAACATTTTAAAAACTAAAACGGAAAGTATATGTGGTTCAGATTTTATTTGTTGCATATGAGTAGTTTTTTGCAGTAAAATTTGTCTGATGTCCATCACTTCAAATGGTTGTCGATACGAGTATTTCTGTACAAAAATTTTATTTTCTTAAAATTTCATACTTTCACACCCACAAAGAATAGCAATTAATTTCAACTTGTCCAAATTATATCTCTAGTAGTTTTAAACTAAAAGTATGACAATAAATATGCAACATCGTTTTTATTCGTGTTTTATTTTGCTCAATTGAAAATAAATAAAATACTTTTATGACTTTCACCTCAATTCGTAATTGTTTTGTTGTTGTAATAAAAGCTAAAATTCTAATCAGACAAATGGCTCGAGTTTTATTTTAAGTTTATCATGTCTAGACTAGTCAGTCATATAAATTTTTTGTTTTGTTTGTTTGTTTTGTTTTACAGAAACATGTAAAACATTACATATCAAAAAATAAACATTATTAAGTGAGAATAATAAATAAATTACATGTACTTATAATATTAATTATTTACCTTTTGCTTTGTGTATTTGTTTAAATTATTTGTGTGAAAATAGTACGATCTGAATATATTATACAAAAGTGTTTTACACATTCCAACGGCATTAGAATAGCCGCTAAAATTATTCAAATTTATTTTATAGGACGACCACTCTGGCGATGACCTCTATACATGGCAGTGAATTGTGTTAGCCCTACAGCTGATTCTAACCCAGCTTTTACATATAAAACTAATTGCATGAAAGTCGCAATACACTCACATTTTTTCACTACCATAATCATATTCACCCCTATAGTGAATAACAAGAGGAATTTTTGTTCACGTGAAATGTTTATTACACTGAAAGAGAAAAATGGTATCATGAATCTCCCGTTATCAGTTCTCAGTGAATGTATAAAAGAGAAGAAGCTGAAAACAACATGAAAAATCAAAGAAATGTGTATTGAAAAATTACATTTATATATGTAATAATTAAGAAAATATGGCTAAATATTCTGTAGTAAAATAATTTGAATACGGGCCCGATTATGGTTTACAACACAAAAATGTTGTGTTGTTTTAGTTACAACACAACACTAACCCTTTTTGCGATTATGGTTTACAACAGCTAGCTGTTGTGTATGTCACAGGGTTGTAATGTAATTGTAGTAGATATTTCCATAAAAAAGCATACCTGCGCGCCAACAAATGTCAAGGTAAAAAATTGAATAAACGTATTTTTCGTCTGAAATACATATATAAAACAAAAAGAATTATATATATTAACGATGATTTATATTTTGATGATGAAATTGAAAATAACAATAATACATACAACACGTATTCGGAAAAATATGCGCGACAAATCCATTAGAGCTTGGTAGCTCTACTGAGTACGTATGATTTTCCTAAAATAACAAATTTTTAAAATGTATTGATTACACATAAATTTTATAGTTTTATAAAATTGTTCCGGATAAACAAAGATGGTTTTTTGTTTTTGTTACAAAAGCTTGACTCTTTTTTAACACCTTCAACCCGCTGCTCTGCCATTCCAAAGGTTTTAAAATTGTGTTGTGCATCCAGGTTTCTTGCTGATGGTAGTTATCAAAGAAGCAGCGGCAATGATTTTAATATTGGAGTTTCACAACCAACTGTTTGCTGCATATTAAATGAAATAGTTAAATTCTTTGAGCGAAAAATTTGCAAGAAGTGGATAAATGCTCGGATGACCGAAGAAGAAAAAAACGTCGTTTTTTCAAAAACCAGATTTCCAGGAGTAGTCGGATGTATAGATGGTACGCACGTACGAATTGTAGCTCCTTCAAAGGAATTACAACATTTGTATTTAAACAGGAAAGGATAGCCTGAATGTCATGATTGTGATAATTGTAATATTCAATTGTATTTATTAAAAACTAAATATTTCTTTTAATAGTTGTGCGATTTCGAAATCTCCTCTTGGTTTTTCGATTGGCTTTTTAATATTGCTAATCGTTCGTCCTCCCGACTATTGCTTAATGCTTTTCTATTTTATGCCAATGGCGGCTCGGTGCATTTAACGGAAGTTGAAGGCTCCTCAGGTCCAAATGTTGATTCCGCCCCATCGGAATCATGCTGAGTTGCCAAGCCCATTGCAGAACCACTTGGGCTTACTTGTGTTTGCATTGACACAAGTTCCACAGTGCTCTGTTCCAATGGGCTCAAGCTCACTTCAGTAGATGGGCCACCACCAGTACTTTGAAAATTTCTCTTGTTTGAAGCCAATTTTCTTTTCAAATTGACTTTATAGTAAGGTAAAATAAATTATTCAGTAGATCTGCTACTAACTCGTTGCCATTCTTTGGTAGTTTTAATAGGAGGTCCTAAGCTATTTAATTGGTCAGAAAATTGATCCCATTTCTCTTTGAGATACATTTTGCTACATCCAAATGGCAGCTTCCATCGGCCAATCTCTGGATTCATTTTCATAAGATCAACCAGTTTTTCCATTTGTTTTTGATTTGTAATTTTGCTAAGAACAAATAATAACTAATTATTTTTCTGGGTTTTTAGATTTTATATGTTTACTTAAAAATTTTTCTCCATTTTGCGTTTTTAACTTGTAACGCTCGCGAAACAACAGCTAATGAGCTGTTGTACGTTTTTGACAGTACTGACAACACATAAATACACATGTTGTAAACGATAATCGGTGTTGTCAAAGGCAAACAACTTAACATACAACATTACAGACAACAGTTGTAAACCATAATCGCTTTTTCAAAAATACAACATTGAACTAACAACTGTTGTAAACCATAATCGGGCCCTACATTTTGGAAACCGAACAAAACAAATTAAAAATATTCTTCATCACCCCTATCGTGAATAACAAGGTGAATTTTTTGTTCGCGTCAGATTGTTATTCCACTTGAAGGGAAGAATTGTATCGTGAATCTCCCGTGAGAAATTATTTCCGCTATCAGTTCTCAGTGAATACACAAAAGAGAAGAAGCTAAAAACAACAAAAAAAGTCAAAGAAATTTGTATTGAAAAATTTACATTGACGTAATAATTAAAAAAAAAATTAAAAAAGTACGGCTAAATATTTAGTAGTAAAATAATTTGGATACATTTTGGAAACCGTACAAAACAATTTGAAAATTTTCTTAATGTTTAGAATTAGAGCAAAAAGTTTTACAAAGACGCAGGCAATTGCTTTGTTGCAAAAATATCAGTTTGTGTCTTATTAACGGATCTTGCCCCTAAAATAAAATTTGTAAACTCTAATAATCGAATTATAATAGAAAATACTTACATATTCTACTCTATTACCCACCAAAAACTAAAGGGAAAAGTGAAAAAACTTGCGGGAAAAAATCATTCACGATAAGGGGAATTTAATTTTAGCACGAAATCATTCACGGTGAATTCTTTCATGATTGCAATTTTAGGAAAAAGGGAAAACTTTCGAGAGTGATTGTTTTCAGTTTCCACTCAGATTTCAAAGATATTTTAAAGAAATTAATTTTTTGAAGTTTTCAATAAGTAGAATGATAAAGTAGTAAACAGTGTTACCCACTTTAAAGAATTATACAAATCTGCAGGATTGTGATAAATAATTGTTATAAATTGGGCTTATTTTGTTTAAATATTCAAGGAGTCTTATTTTCAAATATACATGAAGAAGACAACTCATGCCTTTTTAATACAATAATAATATTAAAATATTAAAAATAATACTTATTCCCAACTTATTGCCTATAAATTTGTTTAGATTTTAATATTGATAACTAACTCTATTGAAACTTTATGTTTCCACGGAAAATTTCGGTCGATATCGAATACGGTAATTTAGCCTCATATAAAAAAAGTTAAAAAAAAATAAAAACTAAAAAAAACCGGAAGCAAAGTTGTACGCCACAAGTTTATTAAAGTGCTATTAATGACATGCTAACTTTTCAAAAGCTAAAAGGCAGCAGCGGCATTAACATAAAATTAATGTAAACTTTATTTACAAAAAATTTTCAAATATTAGTTAAGCCCATGAAACTGTTTTGCATACTTTTTGGAAATTTTGCGTTGTATATTAAGTGTTGATTGGGTGCTGCCTTCATATATTAAAACTTCAGTTGAAGCAAAACTATTGTAAGTTTGTGGTGGAGATTTCAATTTTTACAAATTTAATTGTAAACTTCGTAGTTTTTATTTATTTATTTAAACGAACAATGTGGGCTTAAGTACTACAACACATGCTCATGTATTTTCTTCACAATTTAACTGACGATTGTTGTGAGGCATACAAAATGAGATAAAAGAATAGTGCTTCGCTTAAAAATATAATAAATTTTCATTTTACATAACATTTAATTTAACAAGCAAAAGTGCCGATTCGTATGTACCCTTCCAACGACACACGTCTGGAGTATATGCATGTATGCATTGCAACCCTGGAACCAATTTATTACAACCCTGAAATTTTCATTTCAGTTATTTGCCGCCGCCACAAATTTTCTTTTTTTGCTTATCAAAGGCAAAAATATATATAAACATTTTGACGCTTTATTGACAATGTCGCCAAACAGTCACCAAAATAGTACACAAAAGTGGTAACTTGGGGACACTCGTGCCCAGGTTTCCGGGTAAATATTTAAATAAAAAACAAACTAACTAAAAGACGCTTTATATTATTCTCAAATAATCTACATAATTTCAATGAGTTGTGTTAATAAAAAACTAAAATAAAAACACCATAAACTTAGAAGATGATGCTAGTGTACGCAGTCGTAGGTTGAAGATTTTAATTTTTTTTTTAAATCAAAACACAATTTTTGGTTTTTTTTTGTACCAGATGGTGGCATCAAACTGTCATGCGTTGATCACTCGTTCTATGATGACAACAATACAAGTTCTAAGTGTTGCTGTTTGTTTTGATGATTATGTTCATTCTTATTTTTTTTTTGTTGTTTTAATTTTTTTTTTGTTTGTTTTTGTTAATATTCATGGCTTAATATGTTTACTTTATTGTGCTAATTTTCAAGATTCATAATCTCTGTAGAGTCACGTATATGCGAAGTATTTGGAGTTTGTAGCGTACATTTTTTTTTTTTTTTTGTAATTTGTCTGAAGAGTGTTAGATCTAATTCGCTTTGAAGGTATTCTAAGGATACGATTTAATGCCATATTGCTGATTTTCTGATGTCAATGCTTTCGTGGCTAGAGCAAACATTCACCCTTATTGTGCTTGGCTTTTTTCGTCTTCAGATTTAGGCATTTTGCAATAAATTACAGAAATTTTTAACTTTTTGTCTTTAAGCTATTACAATTTGTCGAATTTGGAGGCGTAAAACGCCAAACACAATAAGGGTGAATATTTTTAAAATATTCAGCCTTCACAATTCAATAGCTCATGAACTAAATTTTTACTTGAAAACTGTGTATAAATGGGACTTTATGGACATTTTAAAATAATGTATTCTAATAGTCAAATCAGTAGATATAAATATTTTCCAAAAGCTGCTTAAATAAAATATATATCATTTGAAAGGTTTCAGTATATCCTCTTCAAATCTGTTAAGGAATTGAAAATCTGACAATATTTACCCAAGATATTGAACTTTAAGTGCATACAAAAAATACACATTGGAAGTGTTTTGAAAATTTAAAAAAGATGTTTTCTTGTTACACAAGAAAAATAGAATTACTTGACTTTCAATCCTTTTTTGTAACACAGTGTTAATTACACTAATTTTTTGCCATAAATTCTAATATAAAGATATAAAAATTATTTCAGTAAGAAATAATTAAGTGAATTTAATTAGTGGCAACTGTTACATTTGACAGTAGAAAAGTGCATATTTACTGAGACTCCTTTTAGTTTCTTATTTCGTTTTCTTTTCTGGAAAAAAATGTTGCCTTATAAAAAGGCAATCGCCTCTACTAGACAAAAAGGCATAAAAACATAAATCATTTCTGGATTTTTCACTTACTCTTAATGATTGTAACAAACATCGGATTTTTTCGTGCCAAATTTTTTTATAAAATTTTGATAAACAAAAGGTCAGGTTGATACCCTCCAAAAAGAATTTGCAGGGTATATTCATTAACTTTGTCATTCCGCAGCGAAATATACCTCTAAGACCCCATAAAAACATATATTCTTGATCAGTGATAAAATCTAAGACGATCTAACCATGTACGTCCGTCCGTCTGTGGAAATCACTATTCAGTCCAAACGATAACAGCCAGACATTTGAAGTTTGGTATAAATAAATTTTCCAGGATAGCACAGGTCAAATTCATAAATGGATTGTTAAGCAAATGATATATTTTTATGTTCAAGAAGCTCCAAAGAGTTGAAAAATTTATTTTTTGAACCCCGGCCCTTTTAGTAGGCGTTGACGCAAAAGCGGTGTAAATATTCAACAACTTGTATTCCTGAAGCCTAAATTCCTTAAAAAATGAAATTTATAAACGTGTATGGCGAAGGTAAGATGTTTTCCGATTTTCCCCTGGCCTGCCCCTCCACCCACCTTTGCCCCCAAAAGTTCCTAATCAAAAACAAAATTTTTTTTTCTGCACTTAATTACCACAAAAATTTATTTCTTAAGTTTGACTTAAATACACTTTAGCTACGCACTTCCGATTGAGATGAAATTTAGCATATCGATAGAAAATTGAAATATAAGACGAAAATTTGAAATGGTGAAAGTCTCGGAAATGCATAGTTTTCGAGTTATGGGCCTCCGAAATTTTCATATAAAGACGCAGTTTTCCTAAATTTTTTAAATTTATTTAGGTATATATGTACATATATGTATGAACACAGAGAAGCTTTAGTTAGCGAAGCCGGTGTTTGTTATACCATAGAGGAGAAAATCTTTCAGTCCGGCAATGCAGAGAAGCTTTAGTTAGCGAAGCCGAAGAATTTTTTCATAAGTTTTGCATATATCATAAGATTACTTCAACACCTTTCAAATGATACCAATATTGTCTAAGTAAATTAAAAAATGTAGGAAAACTTTGCATTTTTATACGAAAATTTCGGAAGTCCATAAGTCGAAAACTATGCATTTCCGAGACTTTCACCATTTAAAATTTTCGTCTTATTTTTCAATTTTCTATCGATGTGCGAAATTTCATCTCAATCGAAAGTGCGTAGCTAAAGTGTATTTGTTCCTTAAGTTTTTACGGCGAAGTGATCCTGTCAAAATAGAGTTTTAAAATTGAACACAGAAATGTCTTAAAGGAACTCTGGCCCAGCAGGTTAAACATTTTCAATATATCTCCGTCTATTTTTGCGCGCGTTATATAAAATGTCAACTGCAAAAATAACGCAAATTCCTTCATTGCTGATGGAAAGATATCTCAGCCATGCTACTCCTATTTGGAGGGTACTCGTATTTCACATTCGACCTGGTCGAATATAATCAGCCTTATTGTGTTTGGCGTTTGTCGCCTTCAGATTCGGCATTTTGTAATAGATTAAAGAAAATTTTACCTTTTTGTCTTTAAGCTATTACAATTTGTCGAATTTGAAGGCGTAAAACGCCAAACACAATAAGGGTGAATGTTCGTACTTGTTTATGTTGTCATAGTCCTTGACTTGTAACGCACCATATGTCAACCTTAAACAAAACGAACAAAATTAATTTCAAAAATTGCAAAGTTAAATTGTAAATTTTCCTTTATGTTTTCGTTTCAAATTATTCGAAACTTTCTGTTCAAATAAAGTTTTTCGAATACTCAAAATTTTACCTGAAGGTTAGAAATGCAAACTATTAGTTTAATTGCTGACGTTTTTTTTTTTGTTAATTATTATTTTTATTCGTATTTGTTATGTCTTCGCATTCTAGAGCATGATAAAGATAATAATATAAAATTAATTATAAAATAATAAGTGCCTTTGTCATTCTGACGTGCGCATGTTTAACGTCATTTCAAACATAAAAACTTTTAATGTACGAAAATATATTATATATTAATGATGAAAACATAAATTTATTTGAAAAATTTTAAAATGAAACAAACAGTAGATTTGTTAAAGAAGAATTCTTTTTTAATATATGATACAAAAAATTTAAGAAACAGTGTTCGGACTGCTTGTTGCTTTAATTCATTAAGAATATTTTTAAGTTGTTTTGTTCGACTTCCAAAATGTATCCAAATTATTTTACTTTTTAATATTTAGTTATATATTTTTTTAATTTAAATTATTAGGTGAATGTAATTTTTCAACACAAAATTTCTTAGATTTTTTATGTTGTTTTCAGCTTCTTCTCTTTTATACATTCACTGAGAACTGATAACAGGAATACTTTTTCACGGCAGATTTACGGTACAATTTTCCCTTGGAGTGGAATAAAAATTTCACGTGAACAAAACTTCCACTTGTTATTCACGATAGGGTTGAATAATGGTTAATAGGTTTCAAGTTGAATGGCATATTTTCATAATTAGTGCATATTTTTGCATATATTAACAATGATTGCGTATTTTCGGAGTTTGAAATTCCATTTTAAATTGCATATACATATTTACAAATTTTATTTGACTTGTATTTTTTTATGCCCTTCAACGAAAATCGTAAAGGATATAAATATGTGGATTTATCATTCCAAAAATTTCAAAATACTGTTCGCCGATGTCGAAAGCTATCGTTCGATCGAATAAATAGCATTTAAAACAAAAAATTTAAAATAATGCTAGGAACACAACTGCGACGAACGACGAATTTTTGGTCGCGAATATTCGTCGCCAAAAATAAAACACATTGGTGTATATGAAAATGCACACAATCGTGGCGTTGGGCGAAATTCGTCATACTTAGCGAAAGTTGAAATACATTTATTTTTAATTGTTTCGTCAACGAACGACGAACAAATCAATATAAAGTGACCAGGTTTCATATACTCAAACTGGTTTTTTGTGGAAAAACATAGTTCACTACTGTATTGTTGCATGTAGCACTAAAATTTTCAGTACATACTAAAAATGCATTCACTAATTCACAAAAATGTATCATTCGGACGACTTTTTATTAATTTTGAACACTTTTTATTTCTTTCTATTTCTCACTTTTTCATATGGTCACCCCATCAGCTGTTAAATGAAAATAATAATTTATTTACAGACAAAAAATTTTTCAGAAAAAGGAAATTGTTCTGAAAGAAATGGACAACACCGGGATAATTATTGAGTGTCTAAACAATCTGACTGGCATCAGAGGATTACAATGATTTAAAAAACAAATATTAAAATTTTGTTTGCTTATTATTTTAATTTATTCGTCGTTATTGAGTTTCATACGACGAATTTATAGAGCGATTTTTTATCAACGAATTCGTCGTACTAAGCGAAATTCGTCGTTCGTCCCAGTTGTGTTCCTAGCATAACATTTAAAACAAAAAAGTTTAAATTTGTTTTTGTTTTAAATGTTATTTATTCTATCGAACGATAGCTTTCGACATCGGTGAACAGGCAGTTATTTTTAGTGTATAAAAGTTACCAGCGAAAACAAATTTTAATTTTTTTCTGTTAATTAAAACTATTTTCAGTATATCCGAACCCTGAAATTAATTTTTAGAACAACACAAGATGACATGACAAAACATGTTTTTGGAAAATGTTCTAGTTTCATTTGTTTAAATGTCAATGACCTTTGCTACGTTTCCGAGCGTAGAAAAACTTTTTTTTTGTAGATTTTATATTTTTATTATATACTTTCTCTTATTAGACAAGCATCTAAATGTCTTATACCGGACAATATAAAGTGTGCACATCCATACGTGCATTCAGACACTTGCTTCGAACTCGTATAATAAAATTCATACCTTCGAAAGAAAGTATTTAAGGCAGCGTTGCAACTCAGTCTTAATTGTTTTAAATGAACAGTACAACCTCAAGTGATTCCATTTTGAGAATATAAAGAATTAAAACGTAAAAATATTATGTGAATGTATGTTGTATAAGTTTTTAAAATTATTATTTATTTTTTATGGTGAAAATAAACAAACATAAACGCTGCGTTGCCAAGCAGATATCTCTAAAAAATTACTACACATGCTAAAAAAAATCCGATTCTTCCCTACACGTTGAAAAAATTACCCAGGAAAAATATTCCACAAAAATTTTAATCTAGAATGAATACGGGTTTTTTGACATTTCTGTACCAGGCGATGGTTACACTGTACAGTGGTTACTGCACAGTGTAATCAGTTACTTTGTCTTAATCCCCTGTTTGCTCTTACCAGGGACTTTGACTGCTAAAGTCCAGACTTTTTTCTTTGTTTATTTATATTTAATATTTTATTGTCTTGCCATTGATTGTTTTTTTTTTGTCATTAGTCAACCAGGTATGATAAAGTAAACATGTAATTAACGCGTGCCTGGTATTTTGTATCACTTAATATTTCACGTATAATTCTTTGCGTTATCTTTATACAGTTAAAGTAAATTAAGGCGGCTACCTGCAGTTTCTAGCCTCTAACAAAAATACAAAAATTGTTTAAACTACAAATACAATAGAAAAAGTTTGGCACGTGCACGTGTATGTGTGGGTATAAATAAATATATCATATAATACATGAATAAGCAGCATTGCTATGCGCTCATGCTGCACTTAATCGAATATATTTCGGCTCTAAAAATGTTTTTTTTATCTAATTGACCTGCTTCTGGGGCGCCATTATTCTTAAATTGGCTGCGTATAAACTCCAACTGCCAGTTTGATATACAAATAATATTTCTTACGGTGCATTTGAACTCGATTATCGTAATGATGTTGTTTTTATCACGGCGTTTTGTTATTCAATTAAAATAAAAAATAGTTTAATCGTTTTTATGTTAATTAATTTAGAGATACAGAAGAAAAATAAAATGATTCAATAAAATTAAAGAAATATTTATAAATTATACAAAAATACTGTGTTAATTATACAGTGTGTAACATAAGTTCTTCACTCTTAAAGTGCTAGAGAAGATACGCTATTATTTACATATTTCACATATTGTTTGCTTTACTAAATTCAATAAAGATTAATAGGCATGATAAATATATGAAATTACAAGGAAAAGTCAACATTAGTCTTATTATCGAACGTACACAGCAGAGCAGAACGACTGTTTTCGAAATCCGCTGCACTTTCATCATCAGTACTCAGGTGTCTTTTTGCTTATGACCATTTATTAAGCGGCGTAGTTAATAACAGTTTTTATTTACTTAAATTTTATAATGAATAGTATGCCAGAACTGTATCAATATTAAAGTCATAATATACTTTGAATCCCTGTGTTACCATTTGCTTAGTTTTTTCAAATCCCATTTTTGGTTTGGATTATATAAAGTATTTAATATCCAAATCAAAGTTTCGAACTAAATGAGAAGCACAATATTACAATATGCAAATTGATGAACAAACAACCAACAAGCAATTACAGTTTTACATTCTTATTGCAATTTTTTTTCTTAAACAGTGAAGTAATAACCGTTTTAAGTAAATTTGGATAAAAGTTTGGTATAAGGGGGCTTTAATCAGGCAGTTCCGAATATATTAAGCCCTATCGTGAATAACAGGTGGAATTTTCGTTTACGTGAAATTGGAAAGTAATATCGCGAATTTCCCGTGAGAAATTATTCCCGCTATCAGTTCTCAGTGAATTAAAAAAAAAAAGACAAGTAGCTGTAAATAACATGAAAAATCAAAGAAATTTGTGTTCAAAATTTTACATTTATGTACTAATTTAAAATTTTTTTAAAAGTATGGCTAAATATTTAGTAGTAAAATAATTTGGATACATTTTGGAAATCGAAGAAAAAAATTTTTTTTGATTTGTTGCAAAAATATCGGATCTTGTCCCTAAAATAAAATTTTGTAAATTCTAATATTCGAATTATAATACAAAATGCTTAAATTTTTTGCTCTATTCCCCATAAAAAACTATGTGAATAAATTAAAGGGAAAAGTGTAAAAAAAAACTCGTGGGAAAAAAATCATTCACAATAAGGGAAATTTAATTTTAGCTTGAAATCATTCACAGGGAATTTTTTTCGTGATTGCAATTTTAGGGAAAAGGGCAAAATTTCTAAGGAAAAATTATTAATGGGTGATTAGAATTTCAGTATCACTGACTTTAAGTAATAAATATTTCCAGTACGATTTTCGAAAATTCTAACGAATAAAGTTTTACAAAATTTATGAAATTACTTACGAAATATACACATTCATGTGAAGACAATACGGTGATATAAGCAGCTGGCAAATTGTTTAAGCATTTATATGGTTCTACTGAAATATAAATTGTATGCCAGAAATAAAAACCAATCTGTATCGATTTATCTTTTAATCAATTTTTTAATAAAATACAATTTGTTTTTCTAAAACTTTCTATACTTTGTAACAATTTATATACATATAATTCAAAACTCCAGCTATAAATAAACGCATTAGTTTATCAGAATATACATCACGACTTTTGATCGTTTTACTTGACAGGCTATAAATTTTAAAGTTAATTAATATGCTAAAAACACACACACAAATATGTTAAAAAAAAAAAACAAAAAAATTAAATTTAAATTATTTTACTATTAAATAAATGTTTCGACGATCTTTTTCTGACACACGTGCGAACAATTTAGATACAAAAAAAAAGTTAAAGAAAAATATACTCGTACTTTTTGTAGGTTGCACTGAAGTTGAAATACCTTATACAGCTTTTTGCTTAGTGAAAACTTTTAAATAATATGTATTGCTCCCACTGTACGACTTTGAGATCACTTTATTTAACGATTGGCGTGTGTCTGATTTTAGGTTGAAGATTTTTGTTGTATTAACTCAACTTACCAAGTTGTTCCTCTGTCGTGAATTCATGTTTGTTTGAAGAAAAAAAAAATATTGACAAAATTGTTTTCTACATGAAACCCAAAAATCATTTCCTGCTAATTGGTGCTAATGTTTCTTTATAATTATTGGACATGAAGAAATGATGTACATAAATATTTTATAAATACAAATCGAAATTGAATTTATGGAAGTCGTGCAGTTGTTAAATTGGAAATATATACACACACCAACATATACATCCATCGTTTGCTGCCATAGAGTGATAACTCGAAATTTTTAAAATATGGAAAAAGTAACACAAAATTTTCTTTAGGGGCATAACTATAACTATAATGTAAAACAAATTTATGCATTTATTTTTATTCTTGTACACTCAATTTGGAACATTTATATATGATTGATTCCAACTGCAATATAAAAACAGAATATAGATTTTATTGTTACTTTTCAAACAAAATTAAAAATTTTTATATAATAGCCCAATTCACAATCCTGTGCAAATGGTCTTGCATTATAGCATTTGCAAATTGAGAGAGTATTTGAGAGCATTTTCAATGTATTTTGTTGGTGTAGAGTACAATTATTTTGCAAATGCAATGATGCATGACCATTTGCACAAGATTGTGAATAGGGCTAATGAATTTAGAAAAAATATTTATTATGTGCAAATCTACATTCAAATACCTTTCAATCCATGTTTGTTTCATCAATATTGGTGGAAAATAAAATACTTAAAAGTGTACCATAAAATATGTATGGGACGTATTTATATGTGTATAAGATTTTGTTACTTTTCACAAACTTCAGTGCAAAATTTCTTTGGCTCTATCAGTGTGTGATCGTTACAGAAATAGTTTAAAATTTAAATTCTTAATAAAAATGAATATACGGAAAAATTAATATATTTTATCAATTCATCTGCTTAATGAAATTTGCTCCTCCGACTAATCGAAATTACTGTGGGCGTGGCACCTGGTAAACTATTACACTAATAGGTTATTACTATTTGTTTGTGTTGGTGTTTAACAAAACGTGTCAAATAGAATTAAAATATGCAAGTGGTAGGTACGGGTATAAAGAAAAGGAGCGTTGCACCTCCTACTTAAATACTTACCTTCAATTGCATTTTAATGATTTTCTTTGTTAACAATTTGTTAACTTTACATGTATGTATATGTGCGAGTATGTATGCCTGTATGTGCACGTATTTATTATTGCATTATTTATTTATTCATATGCATATACAATGTAGCCATTTATATACTCGTACAATTAAATATATTTTGTTGTGACAAATTAAAAAATATTTTCTTTATTTAACAAGTCGCGTAGGTACGGGCATGTATTAATATATAAAAAAAAGATATAAATAAAAAAAAAATTAAATACACACAGAACACGTTCGTGTGCCATAAGACCATTTTTGAATAAACATGAACAAACAAAACGCGACACATCACACAAAACAAAGCCCATCCCGGCACAGTGTTACGAATTCAACTCTTTGCTTGTGCGGCATATTGCAACAGTTCAAAGTTCTTCCAAATAAAATTACTTGATTTCTTCTTATTTGGCTAAACATTTATGTTCGGTTTAATTTTATATTGCGTGTGTTTTGTGCCGCTTTGTTTTGGAATTTAAATTGTCATTTGTACAATTTAGTAAGACCGACAAAACGCAGAAACTAGATAATCATTTAGTACAGGTTATGTTTTTAGTAAAAATTTCACTACATCAAATTGTTAAAGCGTGATTAGAAAAAAATATAGATACGTTAGAAAACTCATTTTATATGCCCAAGAAATAAAATAAAAATATATAATCAGAAGCTTTCCCTATGATTTCTAACTATGGAGACTAGGGAAAAATTATAACCTTCCAGGGCAGCCGGCTGTAACAGGTGTGTGGTCACCACGATTATAAATGGTGTTTTTTATAGAGCGATACGACTTTGAGTTGGCATCACTGCTTTATTTGACCACCCATTTAACAGCTGATAGTTACTTTTTGTTTAGTTTGCTTTGACATTTCATTATGGATCGACTTACACCAGAGCAACGCGTGCAAATTGTGAAAATTTTTAATCAAAAAATGGTTATATTCGTCAAACTTATCGTGCACTTCGTCCATTTTATGGCGTACATAATGGTCCTTCAGAGCGAAGAATAATATATCGTTTTCGGAACACATTTACTGTTACTGATAACGTGCATTTTGTAAGACGCCGAATAGTGTGCACTGAAGCAGCTGGAGCCACTGTACAGAAAAGCATTGAAGATGATCCTAATTAATCAACACGTCGCCATTCTCTTCCACTTTATGGACGATTATTTTATTTATCGAAAATTGATGTTCCAGATTGCGCCTTGTAAGCGCCAGCCGTGGCGGCCACATGACCGAAATTATATTTAAACATTAATGTCATAAAATTTTCTGTCCATTAAAGACCGTTTCATTGATATGATATCAAAAATATATTACTATGTTTTATTATGATTTAAACTTGTATCACTCTATAAAAAACACCCGATATTTGTTACCTTATATTTTATTCTGCGTGTGTACTTTTCTATCGCTCTAATTATGGAAATGGGTTGCTTAGCAGCAAACTTAAATTACCATTCCCAATAAAACGGTATTGTGAATATATTGGGAGTACAGGTTCTATTGTGAATTGCTTGAGATTAATAGTTTCTATGGTGAATTGCTTGAGATTAATAGTTTCTATTGTGAACTATTTGTAAGTGTTTTATAAATGATTTGTGTAAAAGGAAAAATATATTCTGTGTATTAATGGGTGATTTTTTTTTAGCAACTTTCCTTTTGGCTTCACTGTTTTTATCAGCTCAGCTGTTTTCGTGTAACATGTTACTGTCAAACATGTTCAGTTTGAATTAAGATTCTATAGGCTAATTGTTCGAAATTTTAATTTAAATCTCAGAAAGACATGATAAATATTCCAAGGCACAAAGGCAAGTCAACATCAGTTTTATTCAACTTACACAGCAGAGCAGAACAGCTGTTTTCGAAAGACGCAACCCTTTCATCATCAGTGCTCATGTGTATTGTGTTTGTCACCACTTATTAGGTGGCTTAGTTGAATGTGATAACAGTTCCTATTTACACAAATTTTATTGTGAAAAAGAATACGGGAACTGTATCAACCTGATGTTATTGTTATAATACCCGTGTTACCGTTTGATTATTTTTCTTCATGTCCCATTTTTCTGAATTTTTTGTTCCATCATACCTCAGTTCAGTTCAGTTTGGTTTATAAGTTAGCCATGCATCGACTTAATCGGTGACTAGCGCTATGCCTTCATCATTGAAACAGGCTGGCAACAACTAAAACAACCACGCACTAATGCTGATCAGAAGAATTCTACATAATATTTCATGACTCAGCGCGGGGTTCAACTCGGGACCCTCCAAGCAGATTTATGGATGAATGGATACGTGAGCAGGCAAAATTGCCGTATTTGTTGTGAAGAGTAGTCAGCAGCAATGCAAGAAGTGCCAATCTTTCCCGAAAAGTGCACTGTTTGCATATTTCTGGAACACGACGAAAGCAGGCAAGTTACTGTGAATGGTTTTCGCTACCGTGCGTTGATTCCTAATTTTTTCACCCAAAACGGCAGGCCTGGACATGTGATTTCAACAACACGGTGCCACTAGCCATATAACAATCAAAACCATGGCCCGATTGAGAAAGGAGCTGTGTGAATAGTTTATTTCGAATTTGGGGCCGTTCCATTGGACGCCCAGATCGTGCGATTTAACGGCTTTAGATTGTTACTAGCGCGAACAAAATTATTTCCTTTCTTAGCCTTTAGAGAGTTTCATAGTAAACAATATCGATATAAAAATGTAAGGAATCGTAAGTATTTTAGCGCGGCTACAAAAAATAGATCTTTCTTATATTTTAAATAATTTAAAAGTTTCTATTTGCTTGTAATAATCTCTTAGATCTTCTGTATTTGTTCTTTGGTTTTTGTTTTATTTTGTTTTTAGTGTATTCACTTGTTGTTAAAATAGTTTTGAATTTTTTCTATTGTTTCTATATGTTTTAATTTTATTTCCATTTAGCCACAAGTCCGCTTAGAAATTTAATATAATTTCAAACGAAATGTTACACCAAACTTGGCCTTAACGAATAATTTGTATTGAAAACACGATAAACAATATTTTGTTGCATTATTTGATGCATTGATGTGTGTATGTACATCTAATTTTTTAATATAGAAAAAAAAACGAACACAATACAAATTGGAAACCACATTATAATGCGGAAAGTGCATATGCATGCATAAGTGCAATATACTGTGAAATGTGCTGGCAACATTGTAAAATATTGTTTTCATTTTGCTTATAGGTTATGTTCACTTTTTTATTGTAAGAAAGTTGTGTCATATTTCATTTAAAACTATTGTGCTACTTATGGCATAATAGAGGACAAAATGAAAATAATATGACAACTGCCATATGGGTATAATAGTATAGCAATATAGTACAATGAATTGGCCAGTGTACAGTTTATAACGGGTTAAAAAAAAAGATTTAATGGAGGGACCAAAATTTTGATACGAGTCTATCTTGAATTTAGCTATAATTATTAAAAAGAATTTATAAATAATTTAGTAAAAAAATAAAATAAATGAGACAATTTCCTAATGGATTGCAAACCTGCAGTTTTTTCTTTATAGTTCTGGAATTGCAATTTCTAGATTTCAGTTCATGCACTGTTGCCAACATTATAAAAAAATTTAATTTAGTTGACTACTGTGGCACAGTTTGACAGTTCTTTATTTCACTTATTCCTTCTTTAAAAAACTGTACGCCAACATCTTCCTAAATAGAAATTTTAAAGATGGACGGATGTGTTGGCATTATAATCAATATAATTTAGTCAGAATTATAACAAAATAAATGTTATTGACAAATAAAAATCTCAGAATATTTTATAAAAATTAAGTGAATTAATTACTATTTTGATATGTTTTACTTTTTTTTGCATTCAATTAAAAAAATTCTTTATTTTTCTTTTCATTGTAGTGTTCAATTCATGAATATAATATGGATGACCTGGAGTTGGACCAAGTAACGCAAGTGATTGGTTATCATCCTCGCTTTTTGGATCATTTTTTAAGAACCCAGAATTTTATTATGAATGGCGATGGCCCACTGCCGTATGATTATCGCTACTATATGGCCATAATTGTAAGTATTATACCTTTAAAAAATATGTATGTTTAGCACAAAGTGCGGAATGAACAAATAATCATTGGGTGTTATTGCACGCATTTGATGAAAATTTATACTATTGTGAATTTTCTACATTTGCGCTATTAACGATAGCATGTTTCTAAAAGCAGATATTTAATGTAACACTATTCGATTTAAAAAAGAATAATTCTTGCACGAAAACATATTAAAACTGAAAAAGTTTCTAAATTGAAAAATGGAGAAAAAAATTTTCAAAAAAGTTACACAACTTAGTATTGATCATGCACGCATTTGACGAAAAGTAATACTATTGTGAATTTTCTATTTTTGCTTTTCTAAAAGCAGATATTTAATCTAACACGATTTGATTTAAAAAAGAATAATTCTTGCACGAAAACGTATTAAAACTGAAAAAGTTTCTAAATCGAAAAATTTAGAAAAAATTGTTCAAAAAAAGTTACACAACTTCATATTGATCATGCACGCATTTGACGAAAAGTAATACTATTGTGAATTTTCTACATTTGCACTATGAACAATAGCAGATATTTAATATAAACACGTTTTGATTTAAAAAGTATAATTCTTGCACGAAGACATATTAAAACTGAAAAAGTTTCTAAATCGAAAACTGATTAAAAAATAGTAACAAAATTTGACATCGATCATGGCTAATATTTTCTGCAAAAGGTTTTTTCAAATTTTCATCCAAGTTTATAACACGAGATTAGTGCATGATTCGGTCATTAATTAGCACGTTTGATCATCATCAAATTATATTTATATTGCAAATTCAATTGCTTTGATTGTTTAATTATGGTTAAGAAATTAATGTCTACATGTTATTTTTATACTTATAAAATTATTTATATTATTTATAAAGATATTTAGAATATATTTTAAATGCATTACAAATATCGTCTTATTTGATTGCTGATTCTTCAATCTGTTAGATTTTTAATTATCTGTTTTTTTTTTGTAATTAAGCTTTTAGGTCGCTTTTTTATAAAAGAAATTGATTAATAAAAAAATTCCATTTCTTTTATAAAAAAGTGAGGTGCAATTCTAAGTCATCAGTAGAACTTTAAGCGCCATGAAACCGTTTCAGTCATTGGGGTTAAATGGCTACTGATGAGTTGCCATTAGTACCAACTAAATGCAAGCTATAGATATATATTTATATAAATACATACATATAATCATGTATTATATAAATAATATAATATAAAGTAATTAATACCGGTCCATACTGCAGCAAATGCAGCTTGAAACCTCCCAACAATCTTTCTCGCCTAATTTACGCGTTGTTTTGAAATTCTTTATATATATTTTCTTTTATGATAAATATTTTGAATTCATAACTTTTCTTGGCACATCAAGGATTTCTTTTAAACAAATATTCGGCCGGCCTATTATTCTGATCGGTTCGTTGCTGTTGTTAGGTAAACAATTCTTTAGTCAAGGCCAAGAGAAGGCACGTTTGGCTAATTATGTACAGTTTTGAGTCAGTCACAATTAAAAAACAAACAAAAAAAAAAAAAAAAAAAGAAAACAAGATACGCTGACAGGAAAAATTTGATTGTTAAAAATATCACTATTCTGTTTACGTAAATGAGTATAT
The DNA here is from genome assembly GCA_951800035.1 of Linnaemya tessellans. NCBI lineage: Eukaryota > Metazoa > Arthropoda > Insecta > Diptera > Tachinidae > Linnaemya > Linnaemya tessellans. The sequence goes on from OX637534.1 coordinate 97,991,826, forward strand.
TTTTTGGCTCCTAAAAAATAATGTAAATTTATAAAATTTCAAAAAATTATTTGTTTTATAAAAAAAAATACATTTATGTTTATAAAACCTGCTTTAAAAAGTTATAACAAAACATATTTTTGTAAACAAAAAATACGTGAATGTCACCCCGGCAGTTCAGTTCACTGTAAACGTAAACGTTTCAGTTCCATTTCGCTATTCGAGATTTTCCTGCGTCATATTTACAAATATTTCATTCAATACTTACATAAATATTATTATTGGACCCAAGTGGACTGGACTCCTGCAACCTGCTAACCTAACCTAACCTACATAAATATTACTTTCTCATAGATTTACTTCTTGCTTATATTTTTCTTTACTACAGCAGAATGCTGACTTTTTTTTCGTTGTGCAAAACAATACGAAGGAAATTGTAATTCACAATAGGGAGAATGGGAAAAGTGAAAAATGTCTCAACCAATTTGTATTCATAATTGGACTAAATCTACCTATTTCGCAAACATTCTATTCTGTACTAAACAAGTAAGAACGTTTTATTCGACCGGGTGGAATCATAAATACCCTCCAAATATTTAGTAAATAAATTAAAAATGTTTAACTTGCTGGGTGAGTAGAGTTCCTTGAAGACATTTCTGTGCCCAATTTTAAAACTATTTTGTCGAGGTCGTTCCGGTAAGACCCGTGGTGAAGACACCTCAACTTTGCCATAAAACACAAAAAATAAATTTTTTGGGATTAAGCGTAAAATTTTTTTTGATAGGCTTGGCAAAGGTGCGGTGAGGGGTAGGGCGGGCAGGTGAAGATCAGAGAACATCTTACCTTCGTCGTAAAAGCTTTTAATTTTTTAATTTTTATGGAATGTAGGCTTAAGTAATACAATTTGTGAAATATTTAAACCATTTTTCCATATAATAACATACGTCAACGCCCACTAAAAGGGGCGGGGCTCAAAACTAGATTTTTTGTCTCCAAGTTCAACGCTTTGAACCTTCTTTGGCATAAAAATATAAAAAAAAACTTTAAAAAATTGATTGTTTTTTAAAAGTTGGTTTAGTTATTCTTAGGGGAACTTTTTGCCCTCTGTACCAATTCAACCTATTTACGAAGTTGACATGTGCTATCCTTTAAAATTTATGTATACCAAATTTCAAGGGTCTGGCTCTCTTCGTTTGGACTGTATCGTGATTTCCCCAGACGGACGGACGGATGGACCTGTCTTCGTCTTATATTTCATCACTAATCAAGAATATATAAACTTTATGGGGTCTTAGAGAGATATTTCGCTGCGTTACACACCGAATGACAAAGTGAATATACCCGCCAATTCTCTTTTTTAGGGTATACAAATAAAATATTCAAGCGTTGGAAAAAAAAAACAGTAGCCATTTGGCCGCAAAGTTTTCAACAAGACGTTTCATTTTCATTATCACTTTCCAGAAATGATGTTAAGCTGTTAATAGACAGACGGCCATACTTACAATTATAATTGCAAACAGTAAAAGTATTTATTTTATTTTCGCTGCCTCACAAAACTAAATATATAAACAAATAATAATAATAATACCCGTTCTCGTAAAAATAAATGGAGGTCTTTGTTTAAAAGAATTGTTTACAATTCATCTGTTTGTTCAATATGTTGTGTGCATATTATTTAAATGCACATATAATTTTATTGTATTTTCAATGCACTTTTTTTTTACTTACATCTACAGCTCGTTAAATTAATTGAAGGCGTTGGTTGTTTAAGGTCATCATCGGCATTGGCATCAGCATCGGCATCGGCGTCAAAATCATTTATAAAATAAAATAAGCCGACCGTTATGATGACGCCTTTATTAATTACTGACTTATTTAGTGGCATACTTAATCATGTCAGAAATAATTTGTATATTGTGTTATTTATTCACACTTAATAAAAATATGTAAGTAAAAAAAAAAAAGAAAAACCACACAAGTATTGACTGTCATGCCACTAATTAATGGGACAAATTTGAAATTTTATATTGAATATTAAACAAAATGATATTTGATCGGAAAAACATAGTCCACTACTTTCAATTGTTCACTGCTACTTTGGCATTTAAAAATTTTATAAATATTTGGCCGAATTAGAAGCTCCCTTTGTTCGTGTATGGTTTATTGAAAAGCACATTTAAATTACACCTTGTGAGCAGCGAGTTAGAATTACAGCGCTGGTGTCTTGTGACGGGTGATATTTTTAGCAACTTTCATGTTGGCAACTCTGCTTTGGACAGTTCAGCTGTTTTCGTGTAACATGTTCAGTTTTGTCTGTAATTTAACCATGAATCGATTTATAAACGAATAACATTTGCGTATTGTTGAATTTTATTATGAAAATTCATGTTCGATTAAGAAAGTGCCACGTGCACTTCTTCCATTTTATGGACGAAACTCATTTCTGTTTGCCAATGCATAAAAAATGCATTGTGGTATAATTTTTGAAAGACGACGAAGGCAGGAACGTTACTGTGAATGGCAAACGCTACTTTACAATGAGTATTATTGAATTTCAAAATTTAATAATACTCGCAATAGGTGATTAAATTTGAAAAATATGTCTAATAATAGAAAGACATTTTGGAGTACTTTGAAATGATACCCATATCCTTAATATGCGTTCTATATTCTAGGAGTTATAACTTCTAGAAGTTATGTCATGTACTAAAAAGCAGAGTAACAGCACCCACCTTCGTCGGCCCTGTAGCAAAAATTAGCCGGAGAAGTAAGAGGGTTGAAATAGCTACAAAAAAAAACTGTCTATCTTCTCATCTTTCCCAAACTGTCCCCTCAATACTATCCCCTCCTTTGCAGTTACGGCGCAATGCATTGCATATATGAATGCTGGTCCAAGATAAAAAATAATAAATTAATTAAATAAAAAATAAATAAAATAAAATTACAAAACAATTTTTATTCTTGAAAGGGCTATTACATTTTTTATTTTTAACAATTTTCATATTCTTGACCAGTTTAAAAATATTTTTATGCGCTTATTTAATTAAGATGTTTCACTGTGTTGGCAGCACTAATTTATTTATTGTCGCCTATGAAAATAGAAATTAGTTTAATTTTAATACAACCACAAAAGTAGCACGGAATAAAACCTGCAATGTAAAGGCCGAGACACATAGAATCTGTCATACGTTATACGTCGCCTTTTCCAACTGACGTCAACGTACTGACGGAAAAGGCTGGCACAATGAGTACTTTGTTGACGGATATTAAATCAATTGTATGTCCTCCATTTTATTTAATTATGTTAAATTCATATATTTTGTAAAAATTTTTTGTATATTATTTAATTTGTCTTGAACACACAATACAAAAAATTAATTAAAACAATTTGAAAAACTCATCGATTTCTGTCAAAGTATTCAACGTACGTCAAAAGTTAAAACTTGGCCAACTTTCGTACTTTGCTTTGACGCAGAAGTACTGAATGTGACAACTCACATAAGAAAGCATGCATTTCTACTCAGCTGTCAGTTGAAAAAGGCGATGTATAACGTATGACGGATTCTATGTGTCTCGGCCTTAACCGTGAAAATAATTATTCCCATATAAACACATGTATTATATTTCTGACAGGTTGCAGTCGGTAGCCTGCTGTCGTGAATGTGTTTAATTCATAAGATATCGAGTTTGATGAACATTTTATTTCATTTTTGCGTCCGGTCAATTGGCCGCCTAGATCGTGCAATTTAACGCCTTTAGACTATTTTTTGTGGGACTTTGTTAAAGCTCATGTCTACAACGGTTGACGCACTGGAACCGAATATTGAAGAATTTATTAGTGATTTACCGGCCGATATGTTGATAAGCGTATACCAAAATTTTATCCAGCCTATGAATCATTTGAGGCGCAGCCAAGCTCAATATTTACATGAAATCAGCTTTAAACATTGAAATATATAGATCGTTCTATCAAAATAAAAACTTCATACATTTCTTTTTATTTATCTTCTTTTTTTTGTTTTTGTTAATTAGAAAATCATCCATTATTTATAGACGTCAAAAACCTTTAAAAGTAGTCATATCTTGATGAATGAAAAATTAAAGTAGAAGCAGGAATTATTATTCTCAATTTGTCATTCACATGAAATAAATGAAATGAAATGTGACCACAGATGGCAGCTTGAGTTTAGAAAATTAACATAATGCTAGAGTTAATGTCGACGCCGTTGACGGCGTTTCAACGCCGAAAAAGTTGAAATAGATTGAACTTTTACGGGGTTGCAACGCGTTGAGATTAACTGCTCTCATACAATTTCATACGATTCAACTTTTTTTTTGACATTTGACGCCGTCGACGACGTCGACATTAACTCTAGCATAAAACTAATTTTAGGGAAAATAAAATTTTATTTGAATAAATGTTTGCTATAAATGAACTATAATTGTGCATCAATCTAATTCCCATACTGATGTAGTCATTGAATAGTTTCAAGTAATTCACGAACTTGACCTATGCTATACTTCAAAATTTATCAATACGAAATTTCAAGAGTCTGGCTTTTTTTTGGTTTGAACTGAATAGTAATTTCCACAGATGGACATGGCCAGATCGTCCTGGATTTCATTACTGATCAAGAATATATGTATATACTTTATGAGATCTTAGAGGAATATGGCACAAGGAATGAGAAAGTGAATATACCCTCCAATTCTCTTTTGGAAACAATTCTTTTTTAAGCGAAACCGTCACAGTTATTTACACATATTTTAAAAAATTTTGTTCTAGGATGTCACTAAATATTGTGTCGCATAATTTTATTTCAAGCAAAAAGAAAATTTTAGCATTTATTTTTTGCTTTAATTATTATCGTGTTTATTTATTTATATTTTTAAATTTAAATTTATATAGTTTGAAAATATTGCCTTCACTATCTTTATTTTAGTAGAATTTGTCTGCCCTGACTTCTATAGACGCCACACATATTTTACTTCCTTCACTTTTGCCCGATTTCAGTTTACCCTGGTTAATCTCGGTTTTATAAATTTCTATAGATTTTATAATTTTATATATTTTAATAATGCTTAAGGTATTATTAATTAAAATAATGCCACTCATCATAATCCTTCAGGTTGTATATTTCTCATATGATTTATTATACATAATTTGTATAAATGAGCGTAACGCGATTTGAGTTTTAAACAGAATAAAACTCATACGTGCATTGAATTTATTTAGAGAGACTTAAGGCAAAAATAGCAAATAATATTAATAATTGTTAAATTTGATATATTTTTTTCTTCTTGTTTAAAGTAAATATTTTTTTTCACATTTAGCGATGTGATGATATTTATTTAAATCATCAATTCCCCACCCTAGAAAATACACTAGCCTTGATTGGCAAGATTTAGTTGATTCTATATTATTCGTGAATTGTTATGAATACATGTGGCTAATGTACAAATAGAAAAACATATAAAGAGATTTTTGTGACAATTATTTTGTCCTATTTGAATTACAGCATGATTTTTGTCTCAGCTGATGAATGTATTTTGGAGAAATTCTAAATACATCATCTCACGTATTCACTGTTGCTGATGCTGGCAAACGAAAACATTATACTTAAGTGAAAGAATAGAAAATCCGCAACATCGCAAATTTTTGAAAGATTCAAAAATTAATTTCAAAGAAATTTTTGTCCGAAAATTTTTTCAAATAAACAAAAAATTTTTTTTTTTAAAAAAAAGTTGTTTAAAATTACTGATGATTTGGTTCAAACCCCAATGTAGTGTATGGACATTAATATTTAAAAAAAAACTTTGTATAAAAGGTTTTTTAAAAAATTAAAAATAAAAATTTTAAAATTTTTGAATAAAATTTTTTTCATATAAATTATAAAAGGTTGAAATAAAAATTAAAAAATTTTTGTACAAAATATTTTTTCATATAAAAATTTTTTTCTGTGTACTTTAATCGTACGATTGAGTATATAGTGCAAGCCAATTGAATTATTTTATAATATTTAGTGTATCTTTGTTTCCTCTTTTGGAGTTATGTCCCAAAACAATCGTTGTCCATTTAAATGTGTGCTTCTAGTTCGTGAATTGTTTTTAATGTTGAAAGAAAAAAAACACAAACTTAAAATAAATTGTTGTCATATCAACAATAACAATAAATATTTAACAAAAACAATATTATTCTAATAAAAATTTATATAAAAATCTGCAATTCAAATATGTGAATAATTTTATTGTTGATTTTTATTTGCATGAGATTTGTTTTTCACATCCACTTTAATAGCTTAAATAAACAAATCGTAAAATCTAGCAGCTGCAATAAAAATATTTGCCGCAGAAAAATTTATTTGAATAAAATAATAATTGACCGTGTTTTGTGAAAATATTTAAGAAAAAAAAAACATATATAAATAAATATAAATAAATAAGTACATATTAACTATTTAATACTTGAAGGTATTGGATATTAAATAACAATTATTTTGATACCCTAACGATGAACAGGGCTGCCAACTATAAATATTAATGTTGATTTCATTTTATAACTGCTGACATATTGCAAAAAAACTAGATAAATTCTGTCACTAATACTAACAAAAATTTCAAATTTCAAAATTATATATTTCCAAAGTCAATTTAAAGACTTTGGAAATTTTAGCACAGAATTATATATAAATTTTGGATTAATTATAATTCCCACATTCAGCTGAGACAAATGAAGTGTAAAGAAGGTTTAATTACGAATATGCTTGAATCTAAAAAAAAAATACTTAGTAACCCACTAATCACCAAATTATTAAGTATTAAGTTGACAGTTTTATTTGAAACTCTCGATGTTCACTTTTAAAATTAGAAAAATATTCAATTTGAAATATGATGATGATTAAAACATCAATAAATTTCCTTAAAATCTACATAATTCTTATAAAATCAAACTTCTAGTACGTTTCCATCTACATGATTTCGGCCAAATTATTTTATTTGTCCAAATTAAGTAATTTCGAACAAATTGTCTCAAATGACTTAATTTGCTCCAAATTATATTTCGAAATTTATCTGTGCAACACTGTGCGGTTGCTTTTCTCACAAATACAACCTTGGGCCATCCATTATTGGTGAGTTACAAATGCTAAAACAAAAACTGACATTTAAAATACGAATAAAATGGCACTGATTTTATTTGTTGAATATAATTTACGATAAATTCAATTTTATTTTGCATTTTTATAGCTTTTCTTTTTGTTTTGCCATTTCAAGCTAAAATTAAATAAAATTTTTGCTCCTTTCGTATTGATGTTAAAAAATAAGCAAACAATACAAATGTCAAATTGATTTCGAAAATTCGAACACAAAATTACGTATAACATAATGGAAACAGTTCGACATAATATCCCCAAATCAACTTAATTTGCTCATAGTAGAATATCGAAATAGGTCACAAGTGCCTCAGTAATTGATTGTTCAGTCCATTAATGGTTAGATCTGGCAATCACCGGGACACTTATCAGTACCGGCTTTTACCCTAGACTTTACTGATCTAAACTGCCACATACCCTACACATCTAACTTTATTTATAAACCAAACTGCACTACTATCGCAGCTTTTTCCAGACAGTCTACAGGGATAGGGTTTTCATCTTAGACAGATGATACCTGAAGTTTCCACAACCTGCCTACAACTTTCCATCCCCCTCCTATTTTCCTTTTCGCGATGGGCCATTTTCCTTTTTTTTTTTTTAGTAATGAGCTTCAAGTGCAAATGAATATCACAACTTCATTAGCCCTATTCACAATCTTGTGCAAATGATCTTGCAATGTTGCATTTGCAAATATAGAGAGTATTTGAGAACATTTTCAATGTATTTTGTTGCTGTAGAGTGCAATTATTTTGCAAATGCAATGATGCACGACCATTTGCAGAAGATTGTGAATAGGGCTATTATGTTGAAGTGCAGAATAATCCCACACCTCGTGTTAAATGCGAAGTGATATCTATTGGGATCACTTTTCATTCGCAGTGCTGATATTACTGCCATATTTCTTATAAATACATAATTGCAATTCAGCATTGCTGCCATTGCTAATGCTCTGAATCTCATCGAGCCTCCGCTTGCCTGTGCTCCGAGAAGCCTGCGACTAGCAAACAACCGATGCGTAAGCAATTGTAGGTGTGAATATCATAATATAGTTCCAGTGTGCAACCTTAGACCACATTCTCCACTTTTGAACACAAACCCGTCTACTCTGGCATAGCATTCTTTTCGCCTTATGTGTCTTCACATGAGGGTCTGTTGGCTGAATTAGTGAACATGGTCCTGAGTTCGACTCCGCGCTCACTCATGAAGATCGTGTCGAATTCTTCTGATCAGCATTAGTGCATGGTTGTGTTAGAGTTCATGAAGGCATGGCACTGGCCATTGAGCATAAATGACAGCTGTTGACACTGTCTTGTACTAAAGAGCAGATTAACAGCATCATCCTTCGTCGGCCCTGTAGCAAACAATTTGCCGACGATGTAAAATGTTGAAATAGCAACAGCAAATTCTCTATCTTCTCATAATTTTTCATATGTCGTCTCAATAATATCCCCTCTTTTCCAGTTTCAGCGCAATGCACCACTGCATATATAGAACAGACATGACCAGAACAATTTCGCTCACTTATACAATAACATAAATGAGTCAAACAGAAAGCACATAATTTGATTCGTTTTCTATACTTGATTCAGTTGTCGCTGAAACGGCGAGGAATGTACATGTAAGCCGGAGATTTGTATTTTTTTTTAATGTTACATGAATTAATTTTATCTAAAATGAATTCATTGTAGTTTCAATATTTTTTTTTTCAGAAATATCAGCATCTTACAAATTTTCTGTAAAAAGTGAGTTGTAGTCTCCCCTGTCTTCTTTAATATTCACTCTGGCTTCGTTATGGCTGTTAATTCTTATAAATTTCGATGCAATATTAACTTATTGAATAAGGCAAGGAAAAGTCAAACCAAAAAAAATTTTCTCTTAAAAATCTATTTTTTCTATTTAAAATCTATTATTTTTATAGAAAAACTTATAATGTTTTTCTATAGAAAAATGCATTTTATTTTTCCTTCTTTCATATAAAACAATATCACATACAACGTACGGAATATCTCCCAGTGTGTATGCGTAAAATGAGAAAAAATTGTTCTCAGAGAAGAATAAATAAAAGAGAATAAGAATACGTGTGACTTCGAGTGGGAAATACGTTCTTCCTACTGAGCATGCCTGATGTAGAAGTCAACTCCTAAGTGCTGATCCTAGTTAAATAAAAAGCAAAAAAAAAAAACATGATCATTCCTGATTACTTAGTTCCGTCTAGCGTTAGGATAAGCTTTCTGAAGACATCAATTTCCCACTTGAAAAGTCTTAAGGAATTAAAGATCCCAGAATCTGATTAGCTTCACGGTTACCCAGAGAGCCTGTCTCATGCAGCCTATAACACAAACTTGGCTTATTTTATTTATAAAGGGTGTTTTTATAAGAGCTTACTGATTTGAAATTTAAATAAAACACATGCCAAATTATGAAATGGCCAAAAAAAATTTTTTATTTGGTAGATAATTTCTTGTCATTTAACATTTAAATATAATTTCGGGCATATGGCCACCACGACTATTTTGCACAAAGGTCATACTGGAGGTCCAATTTTCGACCACCTTTTCAAGCATTTGAGGCCGTATTTCAGCAATGACACGTGGAATACTTGTTTCCAAAGCGTCAATCGTTGCTGGTTTATCCACGTAAACCAATGATTTATCCCCACAAAAAATAATCGAGTGGCGTCAAATCACACGAACGCGGAGGCCAATTCACCGGTCCATTTCTCGAAATAATGTTGTCGTTGAATTGTTCTTTCAATAAGTCCATTGTTTCGCCCGCAGTATGACAAGTGGCACCATCCTGTTGAAACCACATTTCGTTTACATCCATATCTTGAAGTTTTGGCACCAAAAATTCATTGATCATGATTCTGTATCGATTTCCATTCACGGTAACGCGTCGTCCTTCCTCATTTTTAAAGAAATAAGGACCGATGATTCCACCAGCCCATAGACCGCACCAAACAGTACATTTATCGGGATGCATTGGTAATTATTGAACGGCGTGTGGATTATCTTTGCTCCACATACGGCAATTTTGCTTGTTGACATATCCATTCAACCAAAAATGCGCCTCATCACTGAAGAGAATTTTGCTCTATAAACATTTTTAATTGAACACTGTTTTTGAAAATAAATTTCCACGATTTGGAAGCGTTGTTCTGGAGTTAACCTGTTCATGATGATTTGCCAAACAAAACTGAGTAGAGACGTCACTTTAAACTGTCAAAACAGCTGTCTGACAACAGAGTGATTCGTATAAAAAAAACTTCATCAAAAACACCCTTTACATAAAATATAAAATCTATTAATAGTCATTGTCTAAAAACTAATTTGAACCCAATCAAATTAGACGTTGATTTAATTAAAAATATATTTACTGCGTAAACAGTCAATTGAAAAAAATTTAGCAGTCGTTTTTTTTTTTTTTTGTTAATATATTTTACTACAAAAAAAGACGATAGAATAAAAACTGTTAACAATAAAAACTAAAACAATGTTCATATGTACTACTTATATATTTATCTCTATAACAATAAAACTTGGTGTTCAAATAATTCAAATGCAACCAGAAACAGCGTTAATTAATTAAACTTAAATGCTAAACAAGTGTTGCACTTAACAGCTCACACGTATAAATTAACAACTTTCAACTACAATAACCGAATAAATAATAAAAAAAACACGTTAATAACAACAGCTTAATTGAAATAAATTCAAAGTACATAATAAAAAACAATGGACACAGTGGGACATGTTTTGCGAAGGGAACGCTATAAAAATAGACAATATGAATTATTTGATATGGAAGAAATTCTATGCACAGCTGCGATTTTTCATATTGTTTCCTCCTATAGATATTTATAATTTTACTCAATCTTATGCATGAAATAATTTTCTCTCAAACACTCTGTTAGCCGCCACATAAGTTGCTACCAATATTATTAAAGTGTTCATTAAAAGTTTATTAAATTTAAATTCCTTTCTGGTATTAATTACTTGCAACAAAAAATATGTAGCCCACAAAAAAATAAAAAATTAAAACTAAAAAAATAAGCGAACAAAAACTAATTATTTCTCACACAATGTTGCAGTTCAATGACTTATTCTCGGTGGGCTGAAATACCAAATGCTTGCACATGTTTTATCTGATGCACGGGCCTACTACTGGCTGTTTGTCTGCCCGACTGACTATTTACGCAATACTTGTGTTATGCGGCAATTTTATAAGTAAACAAGTGACTGATGAACTGACAGGCAGCCCGACTGACTGACTGACTTCTTGCAAATAGCAGTCTTAGAATTTAGTACGCTGAATGCAACTATTTTGTGTGTGTGTGTGTTTGTTCATTTTGTTGGCCTGCCTGCCTGCCTGACAGGCATTCCAAGGCAGTTTTGTGGTTGAAAATAAATTTTATTTTTAACACTGTATTTTTATTTATTTTTTCATTTAATTTATTTTTATTAAAACATCTGCATCTGGTTTCACTTCTAGTATTTTATTATATATATATTTTTTTATAACAAAAAAAATAAGAAAAATTACGATTTTCTTTTGAACTGTGTCACTATTTTTTTTTGCAGTTGATTTATTTTTTTTCAGTTATGTGCGACTTTTTTTTCATTTCATTTCAATTTAAATAACTTGGCTTTGAATTTTGTGACTGTGCAGTTGTTTGCTTGGTGTTGATGTTGATAAAATTTGTTTTTGCAACAAAAAACCTGAGACAGTTTGGCTACAAATTGCCAGAGAATTCAAAGAAGAAATAAATCAAAATGTTACGATTTAAGAATAATAAATAAACTAACGATTTGATTTAAAGAAAAACGATTATCTAAGATTTTTAATATTTGCTTAGAGAATTTTAAATGTGTGAGAACGGTGGGCATGTGCGGCACGAAAGTTAAATTTCTGTGATCTGAAAACGAACTTTCTCCAATTAAACAAATTTTTTTTAAAATAATTCAGTTAAAAAAAATAAATAAATCAACAAAAATTATTAAGATATGAAATTTTTTTTTTATTCGGACTCCAGTTCAAATCTTCAATCTACAAAATATTTTTTTTACGAATTTTTTATTAAGAGTGGAATATTTAGAATATTTTTATATTTATCAAACTAGCAGAACGGTTTAGTACTGATTATGAGGACGCTATGCCATCCCATCAGCATTAAATAGTTGATATTCCTAATGACTAGTAGCACCGTGTAAAGAGGAAAAAATTGAACAAATACCGCTGAAGATTATAAAAATATTCTAAATATGCCACTGCTTAATAAAATAACTTGAATTTAAAAGAAATTCGTAAAAAAAATTATTTGCGGATTGCAGATTTGAACTTGAGTCCGAATAAAAAAATTATTATCTTAATAATCCCCCTGATTGTGTAAGGCGTTGTCGTTTACGCCTCAGTCGTATTTCGTAGTAGATTAAAGAAAACTACGTGTCTGTTTTTTTAATCTTTTACAAAAAACGCCTTTGGCGTAAACGCCAACGCCTTATACAATTAGACCGAACAAAATTAATAAGTTAAAAAAATGAAAATTTACATTCATGACAACAAAAATTGTTACATTACTTGCAGTGTTGTACTGAGGCAATTAAACGAATTGGGTAATTAAACGTACGCACATTTACACTCTTGTTTGAAAAGTGAAGGAGAAAAACGGGGCTTTAAAATTCGCGATAATTAATCGGGAAAGTTACATAAAAACAATTTTATTAGGCAAAACAAACGTGTTGAACCATTTCATATGCGAAAAAAATTAAATTTTATAATTAATTTAAATTTTACCCTCATATTCATAAAAAGTAAGTAAAATATATCTAAAAACAATTTTAAGAAAATTTTTAATAAAATATAGTCAAGTTCTTTTTAAATTTTATTTATAAGAGGATAGAGTTTCGTCAAGATCGGAGAATTAGATCAGGCTGTTTACTTCTTCATTAAACATGATTTAAGTTAAAAAATAAATACCTGCAAAAGTTCAGCAATTCTGCAGCTGCACGTAGAAATGTTTGGTTTCAATGTTTTTGTTTCATATATTCCCTTCGCAATACACGTCAAATATGGCATTGGCGGCATGATGGCCATTGAAGTTAACTCAGGCTGCAGAACTGAACGCAGTGATAATAATAAATTAATATTTTTTTTTATTCGGACCAGCGCTAAGAGAATGATCTTTTCTTACATACACAGTGCATTGCGCCGGATGTAGTGCAAAACAGTGTTGCCATACTAAAGCTATTTACTTTCAAAATTTGCACTTTTACTTTTCAAATGAGTCACAAAAAATTACCTTGCCTGCTAATATTACAGATTTTTATTACACATTCTTCAATAATTTAGTTTTCTGCACAAACATTTTCATAACTAAATAAATTAACTAATAAAAAGTTATAATAAAAATTTTCCATTTTTTTTTGAAATTATTAAAAACATATATTCTTCACCTCAAAATAAACGTGTAATTAGCTTTGATTTATTGCATAGTCAATTTAAATTTTGGGTTAATTTAAAATGAAACATTCGTTAAAATACAAAAAAAAACTTGTAAGAATAAAAATCACGCGGGCAGCAAATCTTACAAATAGGATTTTTTACTTAAACAAATTTTTGAAACATAAATCGAGCATGTTCAGCTACTGAGAAGTGTGCATGTGTGCACACATTTGCTGGGACACACAAACGCACACACAAACATACACACACATACACAAAACAAGCCATAAAAAATCGACCGTAAAAATGCACAATTGAAATGAAAAATAAAATGTTTGAATGCAAACAATAAATAATTAAACAAAAAAAAAAACAGTGGGCAACAACAAATAAATAAATAAATAAAAATTCAGCTGTTAATTTAATATTCGCTAAAATATAAAAAAAATATAATAAAAACGATATTTGGCAGGCAGATTTTCATATTCAAGAGGTGAAAAAACTCCACTTAAATTTTAAATTTTTCTTGTCTGCCTTGATCCACTGTTTTGCTATTAGGCAAGCCAAATTTTGTACTTTTTCTTTGTGAATACAAAAAAAAAAAAGTTTACATAAGAAAAATATTAGTAAAATGGCACTCATTAATTAGTCAGTCCAAAGTTATAACCCCATATTCACAAAAAAATAAAACGTATTTGAAATCTGTTTTAAGAAAATTTTATATGAAAAAATTTTATTAAAATACATTTCAAACTCGTTTTAAATTTTATGAATACCGGGAATAGAGTTTAAGATTAAGCATTTTAAAAACAAGTAGAATTTGTAATATTTTTTTTTTTTAGAATAATTGTGTTAATTATTATTTAAAATATAACGGCCGGTACCCTAACCGGGAAAAAAAAACATGCGTTACGTAAGATTTTTTGTTTCTAAATCAATGTTTAAGACGTATGAGTAATACGATTACATACAAACAAATATTAATCATACGCAGCCGTGCCGTGACAGAATTCAATTTCGTTTGGGAACAAAATTGATTCTGTATTTTCGTTGGTCGGTGAAAAACAAAATCATAATAAAAAATTAATACCCGAAGAATTATTTTCTTTATTCCTCGAATAGAACTTAAAATTAATATTTTTATAATAAGGAACTTCGTTCCTGTCCGGTGTCCCACGACAGCACACATCTATTTTTTTCCCAAATATTTCCATAAAACAAGTAGTTGAATGTAGCGAAAAAAATAATACAGTGAAAGTGCTGAAAATCCCAATTTTGGGACTTAGAAAATATTATTTGGGAATTGCGGGGATCTTAGAAATAAATCTCACTTGTATAATTTTTCAACTAAGTGCAAACTTTCACCCCAAAATCTTGAAATTCTATGGCATCGATAAGAATTTTTAATTACACTCAAGTTCAAATCTGCAATCTGCAAATTATTTTTTTAACGGATTTTTTTATTTAAAAAAAAAAATCGTATCTCAATAATAAAATTAATAAATGCGACATATAAAAATTTACATTAATTTTATAGCCAACTTACCATAGCAAATTTCAAAACGCCATCAATATTTATTGCTCTCCGATCTATTTTGAATTTAGTTTTAAAAAGATTAGCAATTTCCTTCTTAACATCTCGCACGTAATTTGTTAAAAAAAATTTATTTTCCCCTACATCTGTTAGAAGAGTATAGGTACTGTTTTGCTACCCACTGTACGTACATTTATGCGTGCATGTCTTTACATCGTCATGATTAGACTCATCGTCATCGTTAACACTCTAATAAAGAAATTTTTTTTTCATTGCTTTAGAAAATCATTTCAATTTTGTTTAATTTTTCAGTTGTTATTTTTTTTACGCAAAATTTACGAGTTCAACGAAAACTGAATTTTTATAGAAATTAAAATCATTACTCATCGCAATAGAATTGAGGGCGATTAGGCTGTAAAGCGAAAACATATATTTACAATTATTGCATAAAATATGTATGTATGTTTGTGCATACATATGGATGTGTGTATGTATGCATGAAAGTTGAAAAACTAAATTTTAATATGTTAGTCCCGGTTGACGCCCAAGTACAGGCAGGTCCGTACAGCAACTCTCGTTTCTCTCAATAGAGACATACACCCAATTCACACGATGAATTTTATGACGTCCCATTTTCGACGTCGTTTTTGGTTTCATAGCGAACGGGGTAGAGAAGAAAGAGGGGTAGAAAAAATGATTTGACTTCTGATTTCATGGTTTTTTTTCATATTTCTCTTTACATTAATGCCTATTCTCTTTGTTACGTTTTATTCTGTTTTTATTTTACATGTGAAACAATAACAAAAAATAAAAATAAACATGAAAACCAAATTCAATCGTATGAACGCATAGAGTTTTTGGAACCAATTTCAAAAGGGAATTAATAAAATTAGACGTCATAAAAATCATCGTGTGAATTGGGTGATATAAAATTTGTAGATTTTCTACTGCTCTCTCTCTCTCTCGCAGAAAAACCAAAAGTTAAAAATCGGTTTTGTTCAGGAGAGTCATTTTAAAGATTTCAATACGTGTATCTTTGATGTACCATCACCATCATAAAACGCGCATATCTCTGGAAGGGAACACTTTTGGGGCATGGGATCGGTCTCATTCGATGCTTAGATGTTGTTCACATCAAACAAAAAAAAAGTGAAAATTGATTTTTTTTTACCCTTAGGTCCCTTTCTCTAGGCGCTGTCACATATATTATTTCAACTTTTTCTTCACAACTTTTGGTTTTTCTGCCAGAGAGAGAGAGAGAGCAGTAGAAAATCTACAAATTTTATATCACCCAATTCACACGATGATTTTTATGACGTCTAATTTTATTAATTCCCTTTTGAAATTGATTCCAAAAACTCTATGCGTTCATACGATTGAATTTGGTTTTCATGTCTATTTTTATTTTTTGTTATTGTTTCACATGTAAAATAAAAACAGAATAAAACGTAACAAAGAGAATAGGCATTAATGTAAAGAGAAATATGAAAAAAAAACATGGAATCAGAAATCAAGTCATTTTTTCTATTTTGCGCGTCACATATACACAAATTTGAGGTTATGAAGTAAATAGGCTGTTAAATGATGAAATGTCAATAATTGAATTGTCAGCTTTTAACGTTTATTTAGAAAAAAAAATTATATGACATTTATTTAATGCCAATTTACGCTGTCCAATTCTCAGTGCTCAGCTTATCACTTTCTCTTCTTTGAACTTTTATCGGGGTTCACACAATGCAAGTCTTATCGCTAAAGCTGCTTTTTTCTTTTTTTTTTTTGTATATGTGAGCCTTTTCAAAATAGAAATCATGAAAGTTACAAATAAAATGGCAACAATCGCACGTACGCCAATTTAAGGTCACGCATATAGATCGTGCCTACAATTGCTAACATTAAAATTTCGTGCCAAGAGCGCAAGTAAGGGCTTAAATAAAGGGTGCATGCTAGACCGAACACCCACAAGTACATTTTAATTTTAAATACGAAATTTACTTTTTAAACGACACATGTCAGGTTCAGAAAAAAAAAGTTTGATTGAAATTTTAAAAATTTTATATCGAACGTTGTATAATTTATTTTTTTTAAAGACTCAATTTTTTTAATATATTTTTTTTTTGTACTCGAATCAATAAAAAGAAAATCAAAATGTTTCGCAAATTGGCATCGGCCATGTATCAGGCAACGCACCGGCAACTATTGGCATTGAAAAAGCAAAATTCGCTCAAAACTACCATATCGCAAAGCTTTTTGCGACACGAGCAGCCGCTTGAAACAAGTTGTCACAAAAAAATCACCATCGTGGGCTCGGAGGAAGCAAGTCTGCCCATAGCCAAAAAATATTTGGATCTTAATCTCTGTCAGCAAATTTGCATCATGGACTTGCAAGCCATGAAAGATAATTCGAATAATAACAGACTTCTGAGCAACCTGCCCCGCATCAAGGCCACCAAATATTTTCATGACACCAGCAATTCCGATTTGATCATTTTAACCAAAGATATACAGCATATTTTCAAGAAAACTTCCACCACCATCCAAGATACCCTGGAGCAATATACGAACGTAATGAAAAACCTCATACCAAATCTAGTGCGCTACAGTCTATAATATATCATATATAGATAGATAATGTAGATGTTTGGTATTTATATGCATGCATACATATCCCCTTGTAGCACATATGGTCGCAGCTGATGTAACCATATGTGCGTTGGGTTACCAGACTACTGGCCGCGCTGGTATTATGGCGGTTGCTCCGGCTGAAGCTCGCCGTCTTGGGGGAGTTCTTGCCAGTAGTCCAGCTGGGATGTCATACATCTATATATATATATATATACAAAAAATATATAAATACCAGCTTTAAGTGTCTGGTGTTGCGACACTGGATAATAGTTTTGTTTGTTTAAATTGGAGCCCGAAAACAGACGCATCACTCCCTGATGTTACACGCACATACTTACTCTAGACACAAGAAACCCTCTGGCGATGGTTTTGCCAGGTAACCCTCCCCTTAGGAGTCTTTCGGCTCCTCCATGACATCCAGTATGGATCTGGATGTCCCATACACGCTCCCTTGATACCTTTTTCTTCGCCTTACTTACCGCATGCTGAAAAAACTAAGCCTTCATGGCCAAAACACTACCAATTTTCAAATTATTATCAATATACACATGTTTATTTATATAAAAAAAAAAGGTATAAAAATGAAAACAATTTGAAATTAAAGTAAAGAAATTTAATTAACCGACAAAGAAATTACGAAAATGATCAACTAAAAATTACTAAAAAAATTACAAATCAAAGAAAATACAAAATTTAAAAATTGAATCAATGGAAATAAAAAAATCAATTTGCAAAAAAACTAATCGAAACAAATGTATATAAACCAAAATATCAAACAAAAATTTCTCAAAATTTAAATAAAAAACTCTAACGAATAAAAAAAACCCCAACAGCAGGTTGGTACGGCCG
Organism: Linnaemya tessellans; assembly: GCA_951800035.1. NCBI lineage: Eukaryota > Metazoa > Arthropoda > Insecta > Diptera > Tachinidae > Linnaemya > Linnaemya tessellans. Next base: position 98,010,405 of record OX637534.1, read on the forward strand.
TCCGTCCGTGGCGTGTCCTATTGACGCTCCGTACGTCGTCGCCGGTAACAAAACACCGTCACACTATATATAAACTTTCCACCTGTTTCGGTTTCGGAAACCCGCGGACTATGAAACAAAACTTCCGCGTGACCCTAGATGAGCTCACCTAACTCACACAAAACGTATATAAGCGTCAAACGCGGTAGATTCCCTACGGAGCTATAGCGGCAAAAATCTATATATATGTATATAAAACCCGTACGTCACCGTTCGTCCAGTAACGTCCTGGTCTAAAAGTTTGGCACGATACCTGAAAGCTTGGTGTTGGCTGCTGGCTACTTCCTGGCCGGTTCTCTGCTGCCCCTTCTCTCTGCTGACCCTATGGCTTGGCCCTCCTCGTTGGCTGGGTGTATTGTTGCGTATGGGGATGATGTGTTTTTTTTTATATATGCACAAGGTTTTGTTTAAGGTTTTTTTTTTTTTGAATTTTATGTATTGGTTTATGCACTTATGTCTCTGTGCTCAGGTTTCAAAGTATGTTTGTGATTTTGTTACTAATGCTTATATTATGTACGTGACTGTGTTTATGTATATTTTTTAAAAAGGTTTTGTTTAATGTTCTTATTTTTTTTGTTAAAGTTTATGTATTCTATTATGCACATATGTCACGGTGCGCACTTTTTTTGATAAAGTTTTCAAATGTATGTTTGTGACTGTCTTATGTATGTTAGCCTTTAATTTTACACTATATGTTTAAGTTTAAAAATAAAAAAAATAAAACTAGTTTAAAAAAAACACAACCAAAAAAAAATAACTCCACCCAGGAAAAAAAACGTCTTCTTTCCTCTCGACTCCAACTGTAATTAAATTCCTTTTTTTTCAAAACAAACTCCCGTAAGTAGCCTTTATTTTGTCCGCCGTCAGCATTCCTTTCTTCCAGGACCTTCTATTTCCCTCTTCTCTTTTTGTTTACAAAAAAAAACTCCCGCCACAACAAAGGTAACCCCACAGAAATTCCAAACTAACAGCTGATCACAACTGCCTTATCTCACAACAGGGTGCACATGACAAACCCAACCATGTCTGGAATCCTCCAGAGGATCCAGAATGGGAGGGCAAATGTATTCCCTATTGCTGAGATGTTTGCAAATGTCAACCTAGCTAAACAAAAAAAAAACGCTAGAGTAGCATTACTCATATTGTAGCTCTGTTGATCTGGCATCGCCGTAAATGAATGGCCATGTCATGAATGAAATTTACGGCGAATTCATTTACTACCATTTTACGACTTCTGTCTGTTGGCACTCATGCTGGATTTTTTTTTTTTCATTGATGGCGGTTGTTTAACATAACAGGTAGGTACAAATAGCTTTGCTAATCTTTTATATATATATTTTATATGGCGGATAATATATTCCCTCATTCCTTTTTTTATTTAGCAGATGCCCATGACCAAACGTAGCGGAACATTAAAAAAACCACAAAAAAAAACAACAGAGAGTGAACTGGCCGGAGGAACTTAATGACCTTGGCAGGGACTGCGTGAAACAATGCTGGATTGCACGTAAGTTCCAGTGTGCGTTTAAAATTATAAGTGTAAAAAAAAACCAACGAAAGAACGCCATAAACATTTGGTACCAATAAGAGGTTATGTTAACCCCGACGCCGGCAAGTTGACGGCGGCGTTTGGCCGTATGTACCAATCAGCTATTTTATTAACTACACCACTAAATCTACTTATATACCATTATTCTAATTATCCTACTCCTTCACAGATCCTAAAAAACCCCCTTTGGACCTGGAAGGGACATCGCATCAGGTCCACCTGCTGGTCTCCTGAGTGAGTGGTCAACTGAACCATATATATTTATCCCTAATTTAAATCTAAACATACAACTAAAGTCTTACTATCTATTTCAGGCACACCATCTCTAATTCATCAATCACCAATCAAACTATACCACACCATTGGAATACACACAGCATTCACACAATCCTTCTGAGGAAACCAACCTCACAATCATCCTTATGAAATCATTCACACTGCTTCAATCATACCACCATTCATTCAACTATAACCTACACCCTACTCTATTCTGCCTCAACAACAACAACAAAACCCTATTTGTAAGTTTTAACCTAGAATTTAATCTAACATTTAAGTACTAATTATACCTATACTAAGATAAATATATTTCTATATATACTAATAAATAACCTATTAACTATTACCCTACATCTAATTAATTATATATATATATACACATAATATACACATCTATACATATATACATACATATATACACATATATATATATATATATATATATATATATATATATATATATATATATATATACATATATACATATATACACATCCATACACATATACATATATATATATATACAAAAGTTAGCCACAAGCTCACCTTCGGTGTATAGGTCGGCCTTTTTTCCTCGTTTTTTTTTTTTTTTTTTTTTTTTCCCCCTCAGTACTTGATCTCTCATAACTGATTGACCTCGACAGGTATTCAATGTACCTATCACCTCAGCTTTTCTCCCTTACATGCTTACCATGTCCGGGTTCCCTCCAATTCACCTCTACGAGACACTAACCATTTGCATGCAGATGTTGGTGTAATGTTAATCATAATTTTTGCCTGAACTCGCTATAAGATCGGACTCAGATCACATTATAGCTCTAGGTGACTAAGAACCTTTAGTCCTTAATGGCATAGTTCCCCAGGATGACCATGAGGTTCCACCAATAGGGCTATGATGATTACACATGTAATCAGCTTAGAAACGTAAGCTTATGTTTATGGCAAAATGATTAATGACTCGTTCTGGTGACAATGGAACAAACTCAGAAATGATCAGCATCATAAGGATGAAACACTGCTGATCAATCATTAGCCTAGTTCTTGTTTCTGTACTACAGAAAAAAAATAAAGACCAATACTGCTGTGGCCTCCGTCCTCACCTCTGAAATTTGAAAATATTTGCTCTATTTACCTTTTCTGACTAAAAAAAATTAATATAAAAAAAATTAATATAAAAATCATAATAAATAATAAACGCGGTAATAATACAAAAATAAAACAAACGCGTCCTTCGAACTCTCTTCCGCGCGAAACTGATTCAATAAAAATATAAAGCTACGTGCGTCTTATGGGCTTAGGAATCGCTGAGACTAAGCCCACCAAGAGCCTTAAAGCCTATGGCTTTAAGTCCTTGGCGTGAAATACCCCCAGCGATTTACCTTGCAAATTTTCTACCTCATAAAGGCTATTCCCTATTGGTCGAACGATGCGGCATTTTAAAAACTTTCGTGCTAATTTAGCATTATAATTGTTTTTAAAATCGCTCTGCTGAAAATTTCTGCGATATACTTCCTGTCCCGGAATGAATTTGACCATATTACAGCGGGTATTATAGGTCTTTTCATTCCTAAGGTAAGCCTTATGCAAAGTATCGCGCATCTTCGCTCTTGTAAGGGACATTTGCTCTGGTTTAGTAACCAAATTTAACTCCGGATCCTCTAGACTTCTCAACTTCCTCGCTATTTTATATACACTGCCATGTCCTACCATATTCATGCCAAACAGGGCAAAATATGGGGTAACTCCAATCGATTGCTGCACCGACGATCTGAGCGAAAACTCAATCTCGGACAAATGTTTGTCCCACTCAGACTGATCGTCTTGTAAATAAGACCGTATCGCAGCTAATATCGATTGGTTCACCGTTCGGACGCATTAGCTTGCGGTGCGTGAATTGCCGTGCGTATATGTTTAACCCCAAAATTGTTAACCATCTCTGAAAATTCTTTGCTTATAAATTGCTTGCCATTGTCTGACACTATGGTTTCTGGTGTACCAAATTTATGAAACACTTCAGCAATTAAAAACTTAATAATATTTTTATTATTAGCTTTTGGCAGAGCTTTAAGCAAAACGAATTTTGTCAGATGGTCTAACACGATAAAAATATAACAATTGCCGTTTTTCGATCGGGGGTACGGACCTAAAAAGTCCATATATATGCGCTGAAACGGACGCTCAGAAATTGTTTCAGCGCCCGTCGGTGGTCGCAGAGTCCTATTTGTTGGTTTTGACTCCTTACATATTTGGCAGTTCAAGACGAAATCGCGGACTTGAGCGTTTTGGTTTGACCAGTAAAAGTACTCCTTTATGCGTCGGAGAGTCTTACCAACGCCTCCGTGAGATGCTTGCGGGGAGTTATGTGCCTTGTCTATGATGTGTTTCGTCAATTCCTGAGGCACCCATAGCTTCCATGAGAAATCCTCATTCAAGACCACGCCATCATAGGGTCGAACTCGCTTATAGGCAACGCCTTCAATTACTTTCAAATCTGGTAATTGCTCAGAATTTGCTTCAATTGTTGAGACAAGTTCAGAATAATCACTCGACTTGAAAGCAACTGAATCGAGATCGATCAGACCTTCTACATTTGCTGAAACTTCATCCATTTCGTAGCGTGATAGGGTATCGGGTACCACATTTTGTTTCCCCTGTCTATGTTCTATGGTGAAATTAAACGACTGTAAACGTAGACTCCACCGGGCTAACCGGCCACTTAGGTCCTTATGTGACATAAGCCACTTTAGACTGCTGTGATCAGTTATCACAGAGAAGGGCATAAGTTCTATATAGGGCCTAAACTTCTTAATCGCCAAGACCACTGCCAGACATTCACGTTCAGTAACTGAATAATTCTTCTGCGCAGATGTCAATTTATGTGAAAAATATGCAATTGGATGCTCCTTATCAGATTCGTCTTTCTGAAAAAGCACTGCGCCAGTGCCTATATCTGACGCGTCACACTGAACATAAAAATGTCTGTTGAAATCTGGGTGAATAAGTAGCGGGCTTGAAATTAGAGCGTTCTTGAGGCGATCAAACGCTACCTTAGCTTCATCTGTAAACTTGAATTGTTTCCCCTTTTTCAGCGTGTCAAAGATTGGAGCTGCCATGGTCGCATAGTCGGGTATAAATTTTCTATACCAGCCTGCTGCGCCCATAAAACTCCGCACATGCTTTGCCGTTTTCGGATATGCAAAACGAGTAATCGTTTCCACTTTGGTAGGATCAGGTTTAATTTTGCCTCCTCCTATTATATAGCCTAGATATCTTAACTCCTTGAAACAGAATTTAGATTTTGCAACATTGATTGTTAACCCTGCTTTCCCCAGACTATTAGATACTTCGATCAGCAACTCCAGGTGTGTCTCGAAATCTGGAGATACTATCAAAAGGTCATCTAAGTAGACAAAAACTCTATCACGTAGTGCGGCGGGGATCACTTTATCCATTAACCGACATAACCTTTGGGCTGCATTACACAACCCAAAAGGCATGACAGTAAATTGATACAGTGGCCGCCCAGGCACAGTGAATGCAGTTTTTTCTCTACTAGATGGCTCTAGTGGTATCTGCCAGAAAGCGTCTTTTAAATCGACACTAGATATATATATCGTGTCTCCCAGCCGACTTAACAAGCCCTCAATGTGTGGCAAAGGATAGGCATCCTTGACCGTCAGTGCATTGAGTTTTCGAGCGTCCAGACACAACCTGTTCTTTTCGCCCTTGCGGACTAAAGTGACAGGGTGATTCCAAGGACTCTCGCTAAGCTCAATGACACCGAGATCAAGCATCCTATCTAGCTCTGCAAACATAAGCGCTTGTACCGCTGGAGAGACAGGATAATGTCTATCTTTCACTGGGGTAGCATCTCCCGTGTCTATAGAATGAGTTTCTAATTGCGTTTTCCCTAGACCTTTTTTTGTATAGCAGGGGAATCTGGATATTACAAAATCTAGATTCTGGCGCTGTTCAGCTGTCAAGTTATGAGCTAAAACCTCGGGCGTATTTTCGGTCTCTTCACTGAGACTTATGCCATTTGTTGTTATGCTATCTATGTTGGCAAATAACTTGAAAACCTTCATAAAGTCGACTCCCAAGAACAACTCACGACTCAAACTAGGTACTAAATAGAAATTTATGACCTGCGTTGTTTGGCCAAACTTTACCCTAGCACGTACACGACCTACAATATCATGCTGAGTACCGTCCGCTGTCTTGATTATTGTAGAAAAGTCATGGATTTTAAGGCCAGCCTTCTCTACAAAATCAAGACAGTTGCGGCCCAGACATGTTACCGTAGCGCCGCTGTCGAGCAAACCCTCAATTTCATGCCCATTTAGCCTTATGCGGGTATATAGACGTGAGTCGTTACCCTCATAAAGCGATGCGGCTGAAATTTCGAGTCGCAATTTTTTCCGCGCTTTGTATCGTTCGCGCGCCTTCTTAATTCTATTCGATACTAGACCTAACCTACACTTAGCCTCATAATATTCGCGCATTCTAACATGCAGAGGCTTAAGTTCCCTTACCCTTGGTTCTTCCACTATTTTAATCCTATCCTTATTTTCTAAAATCCTAACTAAACCTAAATTCTCTTGTTGTTGTTGTTGCGGCCTATCGACTGGGTCTAGACCGCTGTCGAACGCGCCTGCCCAGTTCGAGGCGTGTTCCGTGCCCTGTTTCCCTTGCACCTGGGACATTTGGGTGACACTACTTCTTCCTGGCCACACCTAAAACAAAATACGCGTGTGACTGGCTCAGGACAATCCATGAATGCGTGACCGACAACCCTGCAATTCCAGCACTTGTACTGGCTTGTATCACGCATGGCATCCACTTCCAAGTATGTCGGCTCAGCAACATCTTCCTCACAGCTGACTTCATTCACCCTATGGGTGAAATTAGGCCGCTGTGGGTAAAGTTGTCGCTGTGTGATAAGCAAATTTTCGGCCCTTCGTACCTCGCGACAAAACTCCGATAATGTTCGCAGATGTACGCTGAACATCATCTGCGCTAATGCAGGCTTTAAATTACCGCGCATTATTTCCACCAGCTGCTCTTCATCATACGGCGTTTGCTGTTGATTTCTTAACCTGATGACAGAGTTATAGAAATCGTCAAATGGCTCTTGAGGTAGCTGCCGGCGACTTAAGATCTTCATTTGTACCTGGTACTCTTTTTCATAGCGCCTATACTGAGCCAACAGTGCTTTTTCCAGCTCCTCCCAGGTTGTGACTTGAACTATCTTGCGGTAGTCCCAATACCAATCCAGTGCCGGCCCTTCTAGTAGCAAATGAAAGCAACGCAATATCTCCCCATCAGGACAATTATAATCTCGTCTTAATGCGCTCACTCGAAAAATAAATTCTTGCACATTCATTGTTTTTGTTGTGCCGTCGAATTTCACGCCCCATTTATCCAACTTAAATTTATCTAGCGGCTCATGTTGCGTGGGCATAGCCCTTGGCAGATTGTAATTTTGTGGCTGATAAATCTGCGGCTGGTAATTTGTGGACTGGAAGTGTTGCTGTTGCCAATTTGGTTGCTGATAATTTGCTTGCGGCTGCGAATTTGATATTGGCCACCGGTCTGGCAGGTACTCTGGTCGTGAATCCCCTGAGACGGTGCGATATTGGACCGCTACGTTTGGTGGCTGTGTTACGAAGGGAGCCTCGGCATTTACACGTATATTGTGTGGTGCAGGAATTAGTGGTGGCATCGCTGCTGGCTGCTGTAGGCAAGTGCTCTGCCTGTGCGGTGGTACATATGCATTTGCTTGTTGTTGTGGTTGCATATTTGCGTACCCAGTCACGACAGAAGGCCGGAAACCAACTGGTGGCTGGGGTATTGTGGACTGAGCTGGACCAGATCCCCCTGGCAAATTTGCTGTAGCTCGGGACGTCCCTGGCCTATCTGCTGCTGCTGCTATGAAAGCCTGTTTCGCCTCATCCAACGCCTTTTGTATTTTAACATCTATTTCCCTCGACCATTTGGCTTGATTTAGGCCCACTGTTGCCTCAATCATTTGCTGTAGACCGCTGGGATCTGTGGATAATTCGGCTATTGGGCTGTAAACGGCTTCATCGTACTGGGCCCTATTCCCTGCAGTGGTACTGTTGAAGGACGACGAGTCTCTTATTTGCTCGTGCACTTCAGCATTGGCATGGTGGGTACTGGTCGTAGCGCGTATTTGGTTGGCTGCAGTAAACGTTGTTGCCGTACATATATTTGCTGACGGGTTGGTCATCGTCGCCATAGTTGTAGTGGCTGTCATGACTGTGCTGCAAGTAGTACTCGCGCTGGTTGCAGGTGCGTTATTGATGTCGGTCATCATCCTGCTGGCGCTGCGTGTCAACACCATTTAGTTCTGACCCCAGATGTGCAAAAAAAAAATTAGCTAAAACCCACTAACTAAAAATTAAGAAAATTCCACTATAATCCCTAATCTATGCTGAAATTAAGGATTATTATGAAAGTAAATAAACAAAAGCGGAAAAAAATAAGAAATACAATTATGAAAAATATAAATAAAATAACTAAAAGAAAAATTTATAATTAAAATATTAACCTATTAACCAAACAAGCCAAACCTAAACGCAAATGGTTTTCGAACTTGTTTGGGATAAAAAAACTAAAAAATTTAAATTATGTATATAAAAAACAATTTTGGCCTTTATAATTCCATTTGGCCAAAATTATCATGCCGTATAACGCAATTAATATAAATGAAAAATTAACACAATTGAAACTACTAAACCGAAAAACCAAATAAAAAAATTAAATATGTAAATAGCTTTTCCAACTAAAAAAAGGAATTCAAACTCGCAATTTGACCCTTACGTGTGTTAATCGTCTTGAACCAATCTAAACTACTAAAAGAAATGCACCAACGATAGCAAAGTATATCTATATCGAAATTAAGACAAAACGTCTAAACTGGAATAGATATGGGTACACCCAATAATTTTAAAATTCAAAATAATAATAAGGAATAACCAAATGTAATAAATACCTATATAAAAAGTAAAATATAACGAAATAATAAGAGCGAAAATATAATAAATAATATAAACCAATAATTATAATCAACGATTGGATTTATAGTGCCAATGATCACAAACTGAATAATGTGACCAAAATGATTTCTTTCAAACTCGGCGGAAATGCTAAAATTTTCCGATAGGCTGAAAATTACCCAAGTAAAATCAAAATTAAATTTGTATTTATGCGGTATTTTCAGGGAAAAGAAAGGTAATCAAGGTACGTTTTTAGGTTTCTGTGTCGGCTCGTAGGTGTGCTAACAGTAGACATATTTATACTTGAATGGTTTCAGGAGTGAACTAATAAGAAGATAAACTGTTGTCTTCACCCATCCACTAATTTATTTACCGCAACTGGTGTCAACCCCTGAGGTTTGTTGTACCAGGACTGGTCCCTAATTGGGGATAAGTGAAGAAATAAGCTTATTTCTAAACTTACTCAAAAGTTCTCGTTCCCCTCGTAACACGTTCCTTTGTAAATCAGCCCTTTTCTCAACAACTTGTGCAATTAAAATTATATTGTAAATTTTTAATTTATTTTAAGTCTCAAGTTGTGTAGAAAAAAGTAGAATGCTAAGTCAATAAACCCCCATGACCACATCACTGTCATCCTATGTCGCAACGCGTTTCCAAGCTACTAAGGCTTGCGAAACGGGACTTACATAGGTGATGGTGATGTGTCTCATACAAGTTTATTTGGCTCACCTCACATAGCAAAGTGTTACACAGTTACTCACTGGTTTTCCACAACCCGCGTCGCTACTGGATAGGGACTCTTACATAACCTACCAGGTCATACGCGGCTGTTAAACACCAGTCAATCACTGCTACCAAGAACCAACTTCTTATGGTTAGTCAGCTTTCGGGCCCCACGTTGGGCGCCATTTTTTTGTATAATATATCATATATAGATAGATAATGTAGATGTTTGGTATTTATATGCATGCATACATATCCCCTTGTAGCACATATGGTCGCAGCTGATGTAACCATATGTGCGTTGGGTTACCAGACTACTGGCCGCGCTGGTATTATGGCGGTTGCTCCGGCTGAAGCTCGCCGTCTTGGGGGAGTTCTTGCCAGTAGTCCAGCTGGGATGTCATACATCTATATATATATATATATACAAAAAATATATAAATACCAGCTTTAAGTGTCTGGTGTTGCGACACTGGATAATAGTTTTGTTTGTTTAAATTGGAGCCCGAAAACAGACGCATCACTCCCTGATGTTACACGCACATACTTACTCTAGACACAAGAAACCCTCTGGCGATGGTTTTGCCAGGTAACCCTCCCCTTAGGAGTCTTTCGGCTCCTCCATGACATCCAGTATGGATCTGGATGTCCCATACACGCTCCCTTGATACCTTTTTCTTCGCCTTACTTACCGCATGCTGAAAAAACTAAGCCTTCATGGCCAAAACACTACCAATTTTCAAATTATTATCAATATACACATGTTTATTTATATAAAAAAAAAAAGGTATAAAAATGAAAACAATTTGAAATTAAAGTAAAGAAATTTAATTAACCGACAAAGAAATTACGAAAATGATCAACTAAAAATTACTAAAAAAATTACAAATCAAAGAAAATACAAAATTTAAAAATTGAATCAATGGAAATAAAAAAATCAATTTGCAAAAAAACTAATCGAAACAAATGTATATAAACCAAAATATCAAACAAAAATTTCTCAAAATTTAAATAAAAAACTCTAACGAATAAAAAAAACCCCAACAGCAGGTTGGTACGGCCGTCCGTCCGTGGCGTGTCCTATTGACGCTCCGTACGTCGTCGCCGGTAACAAAACACCGTCACACTATATATAAACTTTCCACCTGTTTCGGTTTCGGAAACCCGCGGACTATGAAACAAAACTTCCGCGTGACCCTAGATGAGCTCACCTAACTCACACAAAACGTATATAAGCGTCAAACGCGGTAGATTCCCTACGGAGCTATAGCGGCAAAAATCTATATATATGTATATAAAACCCGTACGTCACCGTTCGTCCAGTAACGTCCTGGTCTAAAAGTTTGGCACGATACCTGAAAGCTTGGTGTTGGCTGCTGGCTACTTCCTGGCCGGTTCTCTGCTGCCCCTTCTCTCTGCTGACCCTATGGCTTGGCCCTCCTCGTTGGCTGGGTGTATTGTTGCGTATGGGGATGATGTGTTTTTTTTTATATATGCACAAGGTTTTGTTTAAGGTTTTTTTTTTTTTGAATTTTATGTATTGGTTTATGCACTTATGTCTCTGTGCTCAGGTTTCAAAGTATGTTTGTGATTTTGTTACTAATGCTTATATTATGTACGTGACTGTGTTTATGTATATTTTTTAAAAAGGTTTTGTTTAATGTTCTTATTTTTTTTGTTAAAGTTTATGTATTCTATTATGCACATATGTCACGGTGCGCACTTTTTTTGATAAAGTTTTCAAATGTATGTTTGTGACTGTCTTATGTATGTTAGCCTTTAATTTTACACTATATGTTTAAGTTTAAAAATAAAAAAAATAAAACTAGTTTAAAAAAAACACAACCAAAAAAAAATAACTCCACCCAGGAAAAAAAACGTCTTCTTTCCTCTCGACTCCAACTGTAATTAAATTCCTTTTTTTTCAAAACAAACTCCCGTAAGTAGCCTTTATTTTGTCCGCCGTCAGCATTCCTTTCTTCCAGGACCTTCTATTTCCCTCTTCTCTTTTTGTTTACAAAAAAAAACTCCCGCCACAACAAAGGTAACCCCACAGAAATTCCAAACTAACAGCTGATCACAACTGCCTTATCTCACAACAGGGTGCACATGACAAGTCCAAATACGACTTTGCTAATAGATACGGAGCAAGCAGATGTTGTAATACAGGTGGCCTGGAAACTATCACATTTACCCAGAAGCCGAATACTAAGTCCCGGACAAATGGACAAGTATATCCAAGATACTAGTCGAACACTGAAGCTGGAGTATAATCCGGATATGGCTGCCTTAATTAGAAATAGTACGCCGTACCACTTCGCGCCAAACAAGGAAAATCTCCATAATTTCCCCTTAATTACTTCAGCGTTTTGCAAAATGCTGCAACCAAATTTAATCAATTTTCAAAATATCGCATTTCAAAAAAACCGCAAAATCCTAGTGTAATTGGCTGCTTTCAAAACGGCATTTCCTGTATTTTTTTTTCCTATTTTCCTTTGAAATCTTCTAATGTTTACAATTTACAACGTGTAAATATTTAAATTTACTTGAAAGTAAATCTTTTTATTTACATTCGCTGAATCATAATGAATCAATGCCTGTTCAACACTGTCGCAAGTTATCGTTTGATCGCATGAAACACACACATTTAAAACAAAAACAAATTTAAAATTTTGTTTTTATCTTAAATATCATTTGTGCGATCGAGTGCTAGCTTGCTGCGACATGATTAAGCAGGCAGTAAATATTTCGCCATAACGCGTATTCATCCATACATTCTAAATTTGTTATTAATTCCAACACTTTTTAAAATTTGCTACTCTTTGTTATATTTTATGTCTCAATGAATTTAGAAAAAAAAAAATTTTTTTTTGAAAATGGAAAATTTTGTACTTTTTCAGGCTGAAGCCGAACCCAAATATGGGTCAATTTCGGCCGAAACCAATCTTTTTGGAAAGTGTATTCTTTTTTTATCAAATTTATTTAAAACAATAAAATTTATCAGATTTGTAAAAACAAAATGTGATTTTTTTTATAAATAAATAACAGAATTTTTTCCAAAATAAATTAAAAAAAATTTTTTTTGTGGTAATTTTTAACAACTTCTGGAATTGCAACAAAATTTTGTACACCGAACTTCGCATCGAACTCGAAGGTTCGGTCGGACACTAATATTCGCCCTTATTATGAATGGCGACGTCGACGTCACATCAACTCGACAGTAAAAAATTATCACTTGTCTGCTAGTTGTCGATAGCAATTAATTACTCTTGACAATTTCTTAGCATTTTCTGGGGCATATACATACTATAATATCGATCGAACATGTCAATAGTAGTCAGCTGCCGCCGAAAAAGAGTGGACAAGCAATAATTTTTTGCTGTCGTCTTGATAGAGTGTCGATGTCGTCATTCATAATAGGGGCGATTAAATCTTATTTAAGGATTTCTCTTGCCTATTTTTTCTCCTATGAAAACCAATTTTACAATTCTCAATTGCTTTTGATACAATTTTCACGGTTCATTGTGAGTGAGCAGCATGCTGTCATTCACAATTACTTAATACGAGTGTTTGGGTATGTGTGCAGCATATGCATGAAACGGTACGTAAATATTACGAAACATTCTCGAAAAATGAAATTTGTTAGTTATTTAAGCAAAAGTGCTATTTGATACCATTTCGATAAGTAAAAAAAAATGCCAACATTATATCTCTGACTAAACCGAAGTTATAGCAAAATATATTTTGTGCAGTCGTATCTGTAAGTGTACATTTTAAAAACTGTAATCGCATTTTCCTCACTTTGATCATTTTTGAGATATGGCTACGTTGCAATAAAGAAGCGATATAAGTAATTTAAAAATCTGAAAATATTGAATGGTGGGTTAAGCTATTCTACCAGAAAATACACAAATTTTAATTCTATTATAGTATGTAACTTGATTGATCATTAATTGCTATCGGTAGATAAAACATACTATATAGTAGCGTATATGCATATATGACGCCGGATGTTGCATTCAACGTTTCACACTCAAGCAATACAATGTGCCGAAACTGTGAAAGGAGGTGTTAGTGTTGCGGCGACAGGAAGAAATGTAAGAAAATCGAGAATTTGTTGTAGATGATTTATTCTAACCCGTTATATTTTAATTAAATATTTTATGATTTGCTTGATACCGAGAGATATTGGCAATATATCTTTAATAAAATATATTTTTAATAAAACGGCAACACGGGTATTAAAACAAAAATGTATTACCATACATATTGATACAGTTCTCGTATGCAATTTCCTAATAAATTTTTTTTAAATAAGACCTGTTATCATATTCAACTAAGCCGCCTAATAAGTGGTGGCAATACATATGAGCACTGATAATGAAAGCGTTGCGGCTTTCGAAAACAGCTGTTCTGTTCTGCTGTGTAAGTTGAATAACTAAAAAAACTGATGTTGACTTTCCTTTCTGCCTTGGAATATTTATCATGTCTTTCTGAGATTTAAATTAAAATTTCGAACAATTAGCCTATAGAATCTTAATTCAAATTTAATATAGCAATATAAAATGTTCGTTAAAATTCTTACTACATACAAATTTAAGCTATGGCTTGAGCTACCGATAATAAAAAAAATAAAATTTATCAGATTTGTAAAAACAAAATGTGATTTTTTTTATAAATAAATAACAGAATTTTTTCCAAAATAAATTAAAAAAAATTTTTTTTGTGGTAATTTTTAACAACTTCTGGAATTGCAACAAAATTTTGTACACCGAACTTCGCATCGAACTCGAAGGTTCGGTCGGACACTAATATTCGCCCTTATTATGAATGGCGACGTCGACGTCACATCAACTCGACAGTAAAAAATTATCACTTGTCTGCTAGTTGTCGATAGCAATTAATTACTCTTGACAATTTCTTAGCATTTTCTGGGGCATATACATACTATAATATCGATCGAACATGTCAATAGTAGTCAGCTGCCGCCGAAAAAGAGTGGACAAGCAATAATTTTTTGCTGTCGTCTTGATAGAGTGTCGATGTCGTCATTCATAATAGGGGCGATTAAATCTTATTTAAGGATTTCTCTTGCCTATTTTTTCTCCTATGAAAACCAATTTTACAATTCTCAATTGCTTTTGATACAATTTTCACGGTTCATTGTGAGTGAGCAGCATGCTGTCATTCACAATTACTTAATACGAGTGTTTGGGTATGTGTGCAGCATATGCATGAAACGGTACGTAAATATTACGAAACATTCTCGAAAAATGAAATTTGTTAGTTATTTAAGCAAAAGTGCTATTTGATACCATTTCGATAAGTAAAAAAAAATGCCAACATTATATCTCTGACTAAACCGAAGTTATAGCAAAATATATTTTGTGCAGTCGTATCTGTAAGTGTACATTTTAAAAACTGTAATCGCATTTTCCTCACTTTGATCATTTTTGAGATATGGCTACGTTGCAATAAAGAAGCGATATAAGTAATTTAAAAATCTGAAAATATTGAATGGTGGGTTAAGCTATTCTACCAGAAAATACACAAATTTTAATTCTATTATAGTATGTAACTTGATTGATCATTAATTGCTATCGGTAGATAAAACATACTATATAGTAGCGTATATGCATATATGACGCCGGATGTTGCATTCAACGTTTCACACTCAAGCAATACAATGTGCCGAAACTGTGAAAGGAGGTGTTAGTGTTGCGGCGACAGGAAGAAATGTAAGAAAATCGAGAATTTGTTGTAGATGATTTATTCTAACCCGTTATATTTTAATTAAATATTTTATGATTTGCTTGATACCGAGAGATATTGGCAATATATCTTTAATAAAATATATTTTTAATAAAACGGCAACACGGGTATTAAAACAAAAATGTATTACCATACATATTGATACAGTTCTCGTATGCAATTTCCTAATAAATTTTTTTTAAATAAGACCTGTTATCATATTCAACTAAGCCGCCTAATAAGTGGTGGCAATACATATGAGCACTGATAATGAAAGCGTTGCGGCTTTCGAAAACAGCTGTTCTGTTCTGCTGTGTAAGTTGAATAACTAAAAAAACTGATGTTGACTTTCCTTTCTGCCTTGGAATATTTATCATGTCTTTCTGAGATTTAAATTAAAATTTCGAACAATTAGCCTATAGAATCTTAATTCAAATTTAATATAGCAATATAAAATGTTCGTTAAAATTCTTACTACATACAAATTTAAGCTATGGCTTGAGCTACCGATAATAAAAAAATATTGGAAAAACGTTCACATGTACTTAAGTATAAAAATTCAAACCAAATAAGTTTGACTTAGGTATGATGGAACAAAAAATTCAGAAAAATGGGACATGAAGAAAAATAATCAAACGGTAACACGGGTATTATAACAATAACATGTTAACATCAGGTTGATACAGTTCTCGTATTCTTTTTCACAATAAAATTTGTGTAAATAGGAACTGTTATCAAATTCAACTAAGCCACCTAATAAGTGGTGACAAACACAATACACATGAGCACTGATGATGAAAGGGTTGCGTCTTTCGAAAACAGCTGTTCTGCTCTGCTGTGTAAGTTGAATAAAAACTGATGTTGACTTTCCTTTGTGCCTTGGAATATTTATCATGTCTTTCTGAGATTTAAAAAACAAATTTCGAACAATTAGCCTATGAATCTTAATTCAATTTAATAAAAGAATATATATAATTTATGGGCACTGCGTTACACACGGAATGACAAACTAAATTTTCTCTTTTAGAGGGGGGTAGAAATATTCTATAAATACATCAAAAAGCAGTTTTTAGAAAATTATCATCCAGTTCTATGTATCAGGCATTTTATTTTATTTTTTTATTATTTATGGTAATTATTATCTTTCAATTACTCCCAACAGCATTCACAAATTTGTGTTATTGAAGGCATTATTATTATAAGTATATTTTTTGCTTATCTGCTTAGTAATTGTGCTTTGCTGTGTGCCCACAGTCATAAATTGTCATGTAATTTACGCATTATTTAATTGCGTAAATGAGTCAAAAGTTCTATTCTTTTCTTTTATCGCATGCATAAATTAAAAATAAAATAAAAAATAAATAAAATAAAAATGTCGAGAAATTAAAAGTTGGCATCATTATGTGTTTACGATTTGTTGTCTTTATTCATTTTCTTATTTTTTTTATTTTTTTTATTTCAGTCTCAGTCATGCCATCTTTAGGTCATTTGCATTCCTAAATGATGATCGTGTTTATATCTGTTGATCAACATTTTATTTCGAATTTTTTATTCAATTTTTTTCTTTTTTTTTTATTATTTGCTATCAAAATAATTATACGAGTTCAATAATATTTATTGTGTTATTTGTTGTTTTCTTTCTTTTTTTTTGTGTTGTTTTATTTATTGTTTTAATTTATTATTGAAATTTCTTTTGCAGGCTGCTGGCCGCCATCAATGCCCCTATTTGGTGAAAATGTATGAAAAAGAATTTATAAATCAAGGTGGTAATCCGGAATGGCTAAATGGCCTGGACTATATACCGCCTAAGCTACGTGCCATATATGATATCAATAAAATTTTAGCCCATCGTCCTTGGCTTTTACGTAAGGAACATATAGAGGTAAGAAAAATTTTAATTAAAAGTAATCACTCCTGTCATGAATAAGTTTTCCCACGAAATTTTTCCCTTTTCTCTAAAATTGCAATCACGAAAGAATTCCCCGTGAATGATTTCCCCCCTGAGTTTTTCTAATGTTCCCTTTAATTTATTCACTTATTTTTTGGTAGGAAATAGAGTAGAAAATGTAAGTATTTTCTCTTACAATTCGAAGTCGACTCCGCTTTAGTGGAAATAATCAAAACCTAATTTTTTGTCAGTTATCCGATTTTTTCTCTAAAACGTAGTTCGGATTACTGAAATTTGTTACAGTTAAGCGTACTGCCTAAAATCATGATGTGGCACAAAAAAAGATATGTTAACTAATACAATCACTAACAAACAATTAGAAATCTTTACTGAGCTTAAGTGCAAGTATGAGAAGTGCATAGTAGTCATTTTGACGGAAGAATTCACAGTGTGGCACAAAAGAAGATATCCTAGCTAATACAATCACTAACAAACAATTAGAAATCTTTGCCGAGCTTAACTGCAAGTATGAGAAGTGCATAGTAGGCATTTTGACGAAAGACTTCACGGTGTGGCACAAAACAAGATATCGTAACTAATACAATTACTAACAAACAATTAGAAATCTTTACTTAGCTTAAGTGCAAGTATGAAAAGTGCATAGTAGGCATTTTGTTGAGAAGAATCCACTGTGAGGCAATTTTGAAGAAGTTTATTAGTTAAATGCTTTATATATTAACGCTACGGACTTGTAATATATCACTGCAAAGGTAATTACGTCTACGGTTTAAAAACTTGTTCAATTGATTTGGATATTTCGACTCCGCTTTACTGGAAATAACCAAAACCCAATTTTTTTCAGTTATCCGATTTTTCTTAAAACGTAGTTCGGGTTATTGAAATTTGTTACAATTAAGCGTACTGCTTGAAATCAGTAAAACAATACTTTTTATATCAAATGTCTAGCCACTTGCATTGACAATTTAATAGAAAAATAAAATAATAATTTTTTAACGGACAAAACATGTACAATTTTATCAGCCTTAACTTATGCAATCGATGTCATTGTTTATTTTTTCACTAAAGCGAAGTAAGTTTCATACAAAACGTAGTTGTGGGCTTGCTTTTGGTTCTCAGTAATACGATATTTTCAGTAAAGCGAAGTGAATAAGACTAGCTGCGTTTAAAATAGGTGCGGGGATTTGTATCGCTTTCAGTAATCCGATTTTTTTCAGTAAAGCGTGTTGTTCTAAAGCGGATTCGACTGTATTAGAATTTACAAATTTTATTTCAGGTACAAGATCCATTGATAAGACACCAACTGATATTTTTTGCAACAAGTCAATTGTCTGGGTGTTTGTAAAACTTATTGCTCCAACTACGAACCTTAAGAATATTTTCAATTTGTTTTGTTCGGTTTCCAAAATGTATTCATATTTTACTACTAAATAATTATTTAACCGTACTTTTTTTTAAATTATTACTTAAATGTAAAGTTTTCAACACAAACTTCTTTGATTTTCATGTTGTTTTCAGCTTCTTCCCTTTTTTTACATTCACTGAGAACTGATAGCGGGAATAATTTCTCACGGGAGATTCACGATACTATATTTTCCTTCAAGTGGAATAAAAATCTCACGTGAACAAAAATTCCACTTCCACCCCTATCGTGGTGAATATTCTCCATTTGGAGATTTTAGGAAGGATATAATTATTAATTATAATGATTAATTAATCACGCAATAAAATTGTGAACCCTAAGCTATGGAATCTCGGTTTTCTTAAAAAAAAGCGTTTACAATTAGATAGCAGTTAAGCTAATCTGGTTTGCATTTTGGTCATTTTACATTGGGAAAAAACTTAAAAGTCATTAAAACTACTGCAGCTGCAGAAAACAAAATGAATCATGTGCTCCAATCGAGAAAATGGAAACCAGCAAACAAGTTAAATTTTTTTTTTAATTTTGATGTTAAGAAAAGTTTTTATATTAGCCCAATTCACAATCCTGTGCAAATGGTCTAGCATTATAGCATTTGCAAATTGAGAGAGTATTTGAGAGCATTTTCAATGTATTTTGTTGGTGTAGAGTACAATTATTTTGCTCATGCTAGATGCTAGACTACTTGCTCGAGATTGTGAACTGGGCTATTGTGTATATCTACATAAAAATACCTTCTGAAGCATATGTATTTCATCAATATTGGTGGACGATAAGGCACTTCAAAATGTACCACAAAAAATCTAACAGTGTCAGATATAAAAAAATATCAGTTGATTCTGCAATGTTGTATTTGTTGTAACTTGGAATATTGAATTAAATTCAAGATTTATTGAGGAAATATCAAAAAATAGCAAGATTTAATATTAAAGAAAAAAAGATAAAAAATATATAAAAGTTTTTAATTCTGCCACTTCAGTCATCATTAAATCTAAAATCGAATTTATTGTGTTTCCTTGTTGATCTTTTTTTACTTCTTACAACCAATTTACACGATGAATTTTATGACGTCCAATTTTCGACGTCTTTTTTGGTTTCATAGCGAACGGTGTAGAGAAGAAAGAGGGGTAGAAAAAATTACTTGATTTTTGATTTCATGGTTTTTTTTCATATTTCTCTTTACATTAATGCCTATTCTCTTTGTTGCGTTTTATTCTGTTTTTATTTTACATGTGAAACAATAACAAAAAATAAAAAATAGACTTGAAAACCAAATTCAATCGTATGAACGCATAGAGTTTTTGGAAGCAATTTGAAAAGGGAATTAATAAAATTAGACTTCATAAAATTCATCGTGTGAATTGGGTGTTATAAAAAACTTACAACTGGGCTGTTTTTTAAAATGGAAATCAATTCTTATAAAGTATGATATAATTATTTTGTAATGAATAAATGACAGTCTTAGCTTAAAACATAATGTACAAAAATGGGAGACTTTATTTACTCTTATGGTCTGCTTAAATATGTTTGATTTTTGTAAATTTTTTATCAAGTCAATTCTTTTATATTCATGCGTTAACTTTGTGATGGCAAAATTTGATTGCAAATGGATTAAAGCATTCCTTAGATAGGAAGTTTAATTATTCAGATATCTGATAGGAATGAAATCAATAACCTGAAGCTTTTTAACCCTGGAACGTCATCCTTATTTTACATATACTAACGTCATCCTTCGTCATTTGATTACGGACCATAAAACACTTCGTGAGCAAAAATAGTTACCAAATAGATTTCTTCTGTATTAATAGACACTTTTTAATGAATATTTAAGGAAATGAATTTATGTATTTTTTAATATCGAATAAAAACTTACGATTTCATAGCCAGCCTTCCTTCAATTGGTTTTAATTTGAAAATAAAAGCTTTCGTCGCCATTTTAACGAAGGATGACGTTTTCTATGGTTAAGGGAATCTGCACAAATTGTGTGTTAGTTAGCGATATTTTTTTATGTGCCTCATCATTTTTCGAACATTTTCTACATCCTTACACAAACATTTACTTAATGATGTCACTAATAATTAATTTTTATTTCCATTTCAGAGCCTTACAAGAGGTAAGAACAGTTGGTCATTGTCGGAAGTCGTCCATGCCATGGTCCTCTTATCGCATTTTCATTCATTGTCATCATTTGTATTCTCCTGCGGTCTGACTCAGAAACTTGACGGTCTATCTAGTCCCAAATCGAAAACATCACCCACAACATTGTCAGCACCACAAACACCCACAGCTACAGTTGCACCGCAGCTGCATATTCTGGCTGCGGAAAATGCCGCCGCTGCTGTGCCACCACAACATCAACCACAAAAGACTGTATTAAGTGAAATAACATTGAACAACAATAATAATTCTATTGATCTTCATAATCATCAAGTGTATTGCAATAACAATACATCAGCTAATGTTAACGTGACGCTCAGTAGTGAAAGTGCTGGTGGCGCGACTCTTATGATGGGAGCTGTTGATGCAGCAGCAAATGCTGTCAATGGTGTATACAAATTAAATGGTGAGTTATTAGAAATGTAATAGACAGATAACATTTTAATGCTGCCAAAAAAAGAAATTCAGATTACATAAAACTAAAATTGCTTTTGCTTAAATTCGTTATTCAGTCAATTAGTCATGTGGTTCAAAGAAATAATTTCTGAAAATTTAAATAAAAATAATTGATAACTGATAAAGTAGAATCAAAGTGAAAAAAATCAAACCGAAAAAGTTTAGTCTCAGTAAAATAAGGAATAAAATTTTTTGAAAAATAGCACATGAAAATGCATTCAAAAACTGTTCTCTCTGGTCATCTTTCTTCATGTGTCCTCTTAACACTATTCCCATCCTTTTCCGCACAAGGCATTGCATGAGTGCATTTAAAACCAGACCATGAGTGTGGCTCCAAGAAAAAATAAAAAATAAGCAAACGGTAACGCAGGGACTCAATTTCCTAATAAAATTTTCACAATTAAAATACTATTCCCCTTTTATTCTGCATCTGTTTGTCAACCTGTCAAGGCAATCTTCCTGATTGTATAAGACATTTACGTTTTCCGTATTAGATTAAAGAAAACTGCTTGTGTGTGTTCTTTAATCTTGTACGACAACGCCTTACGCAATCAGGCTGAATATGAAAAATAGGTCACTTACCTGTAGACATAAATTAACTACTTCTAAAAGACTATTTTCTAAGGCCATGAATATAACGAGAGGCTGTTAAAAATGGTCAGTTGCTGAAGATAATGAAGTACAGAAATGTTCTATTTTTGTATTGCCTTGACGTGACGTTGGCAAATAGTTACGGATAAAGGGGTTTATCACATTTCACTAAGAAGCCACCTGATAAGTGGTGATAAACAAAAATACATACGAGTACCGATAATGGAAATGTGGCAGTTTCTGAAAGCAGCTGTTCTGTTTTACTATGTAAGTTAGATAATTAAATTCTTGTTGATTTTCCATTGTTCCTTGAAATATTTATAATGTATTTCTGAATTCAACAAGTTACGATTCCTAGTCTATCAATCTGAAATTAATTTAATATAAAAAAATAGGTAGATATAAATATATACTTCAAATTATTTTTACGGCCATTAATACAACTTACGGCCATTTTCACAATGTATGATTAAGACTTGACGTTTACTTTAACGACAACTTTTGTATGCCAAACTTGACGTTAAAGTCCACGTTAATTTTTAAACGTACATTATGAAAAGAGCTGTTAAAGTTAATTAAAAGTAGGATTTTATCGGACGTATAAAAACTTTATCATTTGCAAAGTTTTACTTTAACCTAAGGTGAGCGATAAATTACAGGTAAGTTTATCCTACCTGGTAAGTTAAATCCAATTTGCGATAATGAAAAGATTTGTATACGTCTGATAAAATCTTACTTTTAACTAACTTTCAGTTATAATAATGGCCCTTATTCTGTTATCTATTGTTTTAATTGTTTTAACCTTTTTCTTTTCGCAATAGTTATTATTAAGGCACTTTTTAAATTATTTGTTTTATTTTTATTTAATTATTTGTTTTAAATTATTTTGTACATATAACAATTGTAAAAATCTTTTTATTTAAATTTGTTTACTTGTATTAGCGCTTTTTGTGTGTTGCCTAATTCCAAAATAAAAAAACTTCTCTGCTTATACATAAACTCACAAAAACTAATTGAGAATTACAAAAGCAAAACCATAGGCCTTTAAATTGTTAGAAAACGCAACGAACAGATCCTATTCGATAGGATTCTAATTTATTTTCCTACCTTCATTTAATAAATCAATTAAGACAATCATCCCCTTTATGAATAATTTTTCCCTTTTCCCTAAAATTGGAATCATGAAAAAAGTCCCCGTGAATGATTTCACGCTAAAATTAAATTCCCCTAATCGTGATTTTTTTCCGGCGAGTTTTTTCACTTTTCCCTTTAATTTATTCACTTAGTTTTTGGTGGGGAATATAATAGAAAATGTAAGTATTTTCTCTTATAATTCGAATATTAGAGCTTACAAATATTATTTTAGGGGCCAGATCAGTTAATAACACATAAAGTGATATTTTTTGCAACAAATCAATTCTTTGTAAAACTTGTTGCTCCAATTCTAAACATTAAGAATATTTTTAATTTGTTTTCTCTGGTTTTCAAAATGTATCCAAATTATTTAACTACTAAATATTTAGCCATACTTTTTTTTAAATTTTTTTTAAATTATTGCATAAACTTAAATTTTTCAACACAAATTCTTTGATTTTTCATGTTGTTTTCGGCTTCTTCTCTTTTTTTTTTGCATTCACTGAGGGCTGATAGCGGGAATAATTTTCCACGGGAGATTCACGATACCATTTTTCCCTTTGAGTGGAATACAAATTTCTTGTGAACAAAAATTCCCCTTGTTAGTCACGAGTGGGGTGAATATGTCGAATAGACGACAATAATTTTTTTTTTTGTAATTGAAATTTTAAATTTAGAAAGAAAAATTATTTGTAAATTCTTACTATTAAGAATATGTAATTAAAATTGTAAATATATTTTTTTGGGAATAAATAACTCGCCAAAAATGTCAATATATTTGGGTAATTATGCGGGAAGAATATATAATACGCTTAAATAACTCAGTGAGGCAGTTATACGAATATGTATGTATGTACAGAAAATAATTAAAAAAACGTTCCTGCTGAATTTACTGAAAAACTATATTTTATGTTAAGACTTGAATTTTAACGGCAATTAAGCGAATTGTATAATTAAGAATATTGCAATTGAAAGTATACTTTTGTTTGAAAAATGGAGGGAAAACGGATATTTAAAACTTACAAGCGGGAAATTATTTAAGGCCGTGCTAATTAACCGTGCCGTGGTGCAGTAAATCATTTCATAAGTGTTTTCGAAAGATTTCCAAAACTTCTAAATTCAATTATGTTGACAATGTTGTCAACATTTATGCAACTTTTAATTAATATATAATACGTTTACAATTTTCATTAACAATCGAATTTTCTTTTCCCTTTTACAGCTCAATCCAGTGTTACCGTTGAAGCCTTAATGGAACGCATGAAAGTCTTATCACAAAAACAAGACGAATGCAGTGAAGCTGAACTGAGTAATCGCTTCAAGAATGTTGAAATGCAAACAGCTGAATTGCCCGCTGCAACGACTACTGCTCCCGCTAAAATACCTCCCGTCATTTCACACTACATTGAAGATGCTACATTTACGTATCAAGACTTTGCCCGACGTGGTGCTGAAAATATTCCCAATACATTTCGTATTCAGGATTATTCATGGGACGATCATGGCTATTCCTTAGTTAATGGGTAAGTTGTATTTTTGTAGAATTTTATTTATATATATTTTTTTTGAACTAGAATATTTTTCTAACAATTTTTTTATTTAGTTTATACGAAAATGTTGGCACTTTGCTGGATCACAAATTTCGTTGCGCCTATAATTTGACATACTTTACCATGGCTGGCGTTAAGAATGTTGATACTTCAAAATTTCGTCGTGCCATTTGGAATTATATTCAATGTATTTATGGCATACGTCATGACGATTACGATTATGGCGAAGTTAATCAAGTGAGTATGCGATATGCGAGTATCAGAACAGGGCCACTAATTTCATGTTCGATAATGCAATAATTGTTTTAGATTTCTCATTAAATTTGCATTAGGGTGTAATTAGGGTAACCCCCATATTCATAAAAAATAAAATCCATTTGAAATCTATTTTAAGAATAAAATATATTTTTTGAAATCTATTTTAAGAATAAAATATATTTTTGAATAAAATATATTTGAAACCCATTTTAAATTTTATGAATATGCAGGTTAGTCAAATACACTGGAATTGACAATTAAAACTTAAAATAATATTTTAGTCCCCCGTTTTTTTTTTGCGGAGATGCTATAAAATATTACTATATAATTAGATATTTTTATTGCAACTGCATAATCATTTCTTTATTTAATTTAATTTGTCTCCTTTTCTTTTTAAGCTTTTGGATCGCCCTTTAAAGATGTTTATAAAGACTGCCTGTTGTTTTCCCGAAAGAATTACAACAAAAGATTACGACAGCATACTGGTAGAACTGCAGGACAGTGAAAAAGTATGTCAATGACATTCAAACATTTTGTTCTGAAAATTGCATTAACAAATTTATTTGAAATATAATTTCAGGTCCACGTTAATTTAATGATAATGGAAGCACGAAACCAAGCTGAATTGTTATATGCTTTGCGCGAAATAATGCGTTACAGGACATGATCTCATTTAAATAAAACAAAGATTAAAATTAAAACAAAGTTATCGTAAAACTTTTTAAAATAAAAGAAACCCCTTAAAATATAAATCGTATATATATATATATTATTATTAACAAATATTGTTAACTAATATAACAAAACAAATTAATTAATTTTTTACTAAAATATTATTAAAAGAACTAAATTTTTACGCATACCTATACATATATATTTTATATATTACATACATAAATTTCCTATACAAACTACTATTTACATGAATTGAAACATAAATTGTTACAAAAAAAAAATGTATCTTTAGTATTAAGCTGCCGTTTCTTGATATCCTGATAATTTCCATTTTTTATAGCAAAAGGTGGTCTTAAATTACAGCATTCAAGATTGATGAAAATTTCAATACAATTTTTTATATGTATACTAATTTCGTTCGAGATCGACTACCGTAAAATCCTATCTGATTGCTGGAAAGATTTTTTGCATCAAGTATTTGTTTTATCGCTCGAAATTATCTAGACATGAAGAAAATGTGGCTTAAATTAACCTCTACCAAATCAAAATTGAAAAGAAATTAAGAAAATACCTACCACATATTAACACATACCAAATTTTAAAATCAAAAGTGAGGAAGAAACCAAACCAACCAATTTATTGAAAGAAAAAAAACTTTGTTAAAAAACCAGCCTTTAAACAAATTTTTACAAAAAAAAAAAAAAAAAAAAAAAGAGACTGCTCTATTAAATATATACACTGATATTTTGTTATCAATTAAAATTTTATAAAAATGCTGCGCAGTAGATAATTGAAGAAAGTATTTATGTAACCAACCTAAGCAAAGAGTGATTGGATAACACACGACCTTAAACAAATCAGCACATGATTTACAGAAATTCTAAGAAACATCTGAACTATTAAAAAAAAATGTTTTGCACCAAGATCACTGAAAAAATTTTATTTAAGACTCTTAATTGAAAGTCATCTCATTATTACAGCAGGATCATGTTTTTTTTAACCCCGCAGGCTGGACCATTTTCTTTCGTTCTTAATTCAAATTGAAGGAAACTATTTTGGAATTCTAATGAGTACGGTTTTTCATCAACCGCTTTCTATCTTTAAATTTAAATTAAAAAAAGAGTCGAAAATTTTTATTCATTTGGAAGATGTATTGACACCATTTTGTGTGGAATAATAAATAAAAATGCTCAATTTTCATTAAAATTGCATAAAAATACTGCTAGTTCTCGCTTAAATACAAAAAAAAAGTTTGATTTTATTTTTAATGTTCAATTAAAAAAATAATTCAGTTCACTTAAGAATACTCTTGCAATTTCAAGTCGCCAAAAATCTTATTATTGTGATTTATAAAACACCTTCTTTTCAATTCACAATAGCAAAAGATATATGCGAGTTGAGAGTTTCAGTCGTGGGGAACTATTTTAAAATGCTCCTCGACACAGTTATAAAATAAGTGTAAAAAACGGAAATGTAAATAATATTTATAATATTATGACAATTTATATAATTTTCTATGTGATAAACCGCAGCAGAAGGTAAATCTTTGTATTGTTGTGCTTTTTTAATTAATAATTTATTTATTTATTTAAACAACTTTTGTAAGAAATAAACGAGCATAGAAATACGGTTAAATGAACGGACGAGATAATAAGTAAAGAACAAATATTGTAACAAAAATATGAAGACATTTTTGTTAAAAAAATCAGCAAAATAAATACCCGAATAAATATGTTTGCTTCGGTTTATGGCCTTCTTGACAATGAATTCGCTGTAATTCAATGTTGACTTTAACTTTTAACTTCAACTTTCATGTGAAAACTTTAGTTTTTCGGCGAACGATGTAATAGTTCATAAAGGGAACTTGAAAGTTCTCTGAAATAACTAAGTTAAAAATACAATAAGTGTTAAAGGTTAAATATTTTTCTCATTTTGATTATTTTGATTATTTTCTCATTTTGATTATTTTCTCGGAGATGCGATAGCTCTTTAATTCTTAAACATGTCTGCTATTTTACGATTAGACTATTATTTTGTTGTTCTTTTGTTACTCTTTGCTTATAGATGTTATATTTTAAATTTTATTCAGAAACTGCAATAATAAATACTTTTTTCAAAACACTTAATTGTTGTAAAAATAAACATTTAACTAATCAAATTTATTTGTTATACATGCAAGATCCAAAAAAATATTGCACTCGATTAACAGGAGGATATTAAATTCAAATTTTTAAATTTTCATTTTCTAAAAATAATTTAAAATAAAAACTAAATAATTTCCTGAAGAAGCTAACCGATGGTTAGCGAAATATCGAACAATAATTATTATTATAAAATAACCTAAAAGTTTAAACAAATCTATTTCCTATAAAATATAAATTATTTGTTGGGTTTTTGCGTTTATTTTTGTAAATAAAATAAAAATTTTCGTGTAGGACTTTATCTTGAAAACAAAATCAGATTTCAGTATCCAAATTTCCAGAAGAAAATTTTAACTTTTATTACAAAAACAGGCACTTAAATTTCTTTGTATTTTGAGTTGATACTATTTTGTTGATAAAATGTGACTCTTTTTATAATATAATTATTGTTCACACTATTTTGTATTTGTGAAAAGCGTTGCACTTAGTAACGCAAAAAAAAGAGTTTTTGTTCAATGAAAATATTCAAAAGAGAGACATTTCAAATATATATTCTAAACAAATTTGTTTAACATAATATATTTGAATTTGAAAATCCAACGAAAATGTTAAAATTTCGAGTTAATACCCTCTTGTTGTTCAATTCCGATATATATTTAATTTTTAAAATTTTAACAAAATATCAAACGTTATTAAATATATCCTTTATAAAGAACAGGGAAAAATATTTTTTAACAAATTTTTTAACATGGAAAAATATTTTTTAACAAATAAAAGTTTTCCACGTTATCTGTTTTTATATGTATTTAACTATAGAGTTTAATTATATTGATAAAAAATAAATAATTTATAAAAAAAAAAATTATGATTTAAAACGTATAATATTTTATTACCTTTTATTTGGTTTTTAAAAATTTTGTTACTGATCTTTGTATATTAATTTTTTGCCTAAGATCTTTTTTTATAATTATTTTGTGTTCCATATATTTTATAATTGTGCTTCCTCCTCAATTCAATGTTAAACATTGGCATAAATATTATTATTAACGAACAGATATTAAAAGAATTATATAGATATATGTACGTACTATATTATCAGAAATAAAAATAAACACAAAATTTTAAATTCACCTGTGTAAAGATTTTATTTTATGCCAGGGAAAAATAAAGTTTATAAATTTGCAATTGCAAGTTTTCTTCAGGAGCCAAACGAAGTAACAAACAGCAACGTGTTGCTTCAAAATAGTTTTCTATGCAAAAAATCAAAAGTCCTAAATAAAACACCAATTTAATACATAAAATCAATATTTTTCAGCATGATATGGTGTAACACATTTTATTATATATAATTTACAATTATATTCACTTTTAATTCAGTTTAAAATAGTGTGACACATTTAATTAATAATAATTTAAAATTATACGCAGTTTTAATTCAATAGGCAATTTTAATTTGTCATTGTGAACAAATATGTTGCGGCAACACTGGTCTTAGTTACAAATTTGCAAATGCAAGTGAAATACCAGGCACCCAGAACAGCAGAAAAATCAGCAAGTAGCTTTTTTTGTTTACAAATTTTTTTTGGGGGGCCAAATCAAAAGCATACTTTAGGGGGTGAACAACATATTTGGCATAAACCGGGTGACTCGAATACATTCTTCATCCTCAAAGTATGCTTTGGATTTTGGCTACCAAAAAATTCGTTTAATTGAATAAGCACACGCACATACTGCCTAAACACTTTGTCATTGAGAATTTCTATCATTTTTCTTTATTCTACTAAATATGTAATAATTTCACTCTAATGAACTAATAGCGATTTTATTTATGCTGTTGTTAGGAATGTTTTAGATACATAAACATGTACATACTTATTTCATTTCCACTGATATAGTAATATATATCAGTTAGCTGTCGTGAACCTTGAACCATCGCAGATATACTTTGTAATAAATACATCAAAGATACATTTTATTGAAAAATCTTTAATTACATTTGATATGCAAATAATTCTATTGAGCACTATTACTGTTTATCATATCTTCAATTTAAAAGGTCGCTATAATTTTACATATTAGAATTATTAACTTTTTTTTGTATCCTTACATTTATGGAAATTAATTTATACAATTCACGTTTGTCTTGGATTTTATTAAAGTTTTATTATAACGTTGTTAGGTTGCTGTTTAGAATTAATAATTAAATAAATGAATAATAATTTTTATATTAGTTTATTGTAATTTATATAATAATTTTTTTTACAATAATTGATTTGCTTAAAGAGCGTTAAAACAAATATTTAAATATATTGAAAGAAATAAAAAAAAGTTAATTTTAAAGCCAAAAAATTACTAATTTGATATACCAAAAATAACATTTAAACATTGAATCAAGAACTGTAAGGAAAATATAAAGAATTGGATTAATTGATTGTTAATATGTTTAGATATGTTCAACATTTAGGCACATAATTAAATATTGCTTTTGATTAATAAACTTTTAAGTTTTAATTAAGTTTTTTTTTGTTTAGAAAATAAGAACAATTAAAGAAAATAAAGAATAATTACTTTGAAATATATGTAGAATTTTAAATATTAAACAAATCATTTTCTTGTTTTTTTTTTTTTAATATTTAGGAATCATTAATGTAATCGATATTTGCCTTCCAATATATATATTTTTTTTTCGTAAATTTTTTGTTATTTTTCAATTTTTTTTTTGTTTATATTGTTTTCTGTTTTTTTGTCTTTCTCTTTTTTTTAAGTTATTTTATGAGTTATTACGTTTTGGCGATGAAGTCAACACTTTTTCTTTGGCCTTTTCATGCTCATCTTCAAAAATTATTTTCGTTATAACAATATCTCCAGTGCTTAAAGTCTGTGATGACCCATCAATCATTTTCACCTGCCCCTTATCGGAATTTGCCGCTCGTATGTTATTAGTGGGCGTAGTACTTCTTGCCTCACCATGACAATTACAGTTTTTCATGCTGGAAATAACGATTTTAAAATAAAGGATTTCAAAGGTTAGCGCTATTAAAATTAATCTTTGAAAGATTGCAGTATTCGGCGGTCATATTTCATTTAGAAGTTTCAAAAAAATTGGCAACTTAATCAGATGTGTGTTTTTACACTCATTGAAATCTTCCCAATATTTTTATTAGTTGTTCTCCTGTTTTTAATATTATTGAAAAATTATATCTTTGCTTTGCTTGTTGCAAAATACCCGCTTTCTTTGCCATAAATTAATTTTTTAAACATCTGTGGTTGTTTACGTCTATTCTCATTTTCTGTAGGTCTCATTCGACAAATATTTTGTAACCAGAGTATTTCTTCGAATTCGAAATTTCGAGTTTCATTTAAATAACTGCTCTATATGAGAGTTACAGAAATAATCACAATCTCATCTAAAAGATAATTAATCAACATATTCTACAGAAACAAATATATTAATAAGATAAGAAATCAGTACTGATCCATTTTGCTAGTGTGATTATTATAAACATATTCTAAATATTCCACTCTTAATAAAAAATATTTGAATTTAATAAAAATTCTTAAGAAAATAATTTGCGTATTGCGGATTTCAACTTGAGTCTGAATAAAAAATTCTTATCTTAATAACAAAATTAATAAGTTTGAATAAACAAATTTGCATTCATGTGAATTAAATTTACTTAAATATTCTACAAAGAATTACATGAGGAACTCCTATACACTCCCATGTACATTTATTTCACATGCAAAATTTTATGTTTTTAATATTTTTAATTTTCCTTTTCATAATATTGAACTTACTTTTTCGTTTTCTCCCTAATGATTTGTAAATTATCCGTAGTTGCAATCGTTGTACCCAACTGATCCTGCATTGAATTTGATGTTATAATCTAGCAACAACGATTATAATATTAGAAGAAAAGAAAAAAAAGACAACATTTAACAAATTAAAAACTAAATAAACTCACTTGATCACTGGGCAATAGAGTCACAGCCGAAAGAATTGCTTCTAATTTATCAATTTTAGCCACACGGTCCATGGATTGATTAGACAAGATCTCATCCATCATTTGCATAGATTCAGTTAAACTGGGTGGTTCGGAGCTGAAACGTGGCGAGAATGTACCAGTCAATGAATTATCGGATGGCACTGAATCTAAACTGGGGAAGTTATCATTTTCGTTGGCCTCTTGTTCATCCTCGGAATCACTTGGATCTCTTTGCAGGAGTAATAAAAACATTAAAATATATTTTTTAGAGCAAAATACACAAAACTTACTTGTTTTGTTGCCCAGAAGATTCCATTTTCTCTAGTTTCTTAGCAACTTTGTAATAGCCCTTCAAGCGTTCCTTTTCATCTTCTGTCAGGTCCATATATCTAAGGAAATTATTTTTTTAATAGTTGTTTGTGTTTCCCTTTTCTATAATTAATAATTTACCTCAACAAACGAATTTCCCTATTGGACAATACAATACTTTTGTTTGTTTGGGCCAATTTATTTTTGAGATCGGATACTTCAGTACTTATTTTACGTTGCTTTTTGCGTATTTTAACTTCGTTTGGTTTGATAAGCATTAAAATTTGTTCGGTACAAAGTTCAGAAAATAATTGCAAATTTTCTGGTTTGATTTGTCTGAAATTGAATAGTTATATAATTAAATTGCGATTTAAATTAAGAATATGTATATCAAACTGACCTTGTTAAATTGCCATACAATTGATCATTGATTAAGACTAATACATCTCCAGCAGCATAGAGTAACATTTCTCTTGTTAGGGGACGTTTCGCCCAGTATTTCTGATCACGTCGATAGATTTGTTTTAGCTGCTCCTTAATGGGATTAATGGGAGCATTGTATTGTTCACATAAAGCATTCAAAGAGATGTATTTTGCCTTGTACACTTGCTTGCCATTTTCCTGATATTGTAAAATAGCATGGGCAGCCTAGATATAACGAAAAAGAAAAAATATATCAGAATTAATAAAACAAGATTAAACTTTTTTTCTGAGTGTTATACAACATGGGAAGTCATGTTTACTGTCCACTATGTAAATAACGAGGCATAACCGCCAAAAACAAAACTTAAGCGACCTATTAGGTGTGATCCCGTACATTTTGGGTAAACATTAGTAATAAATAAAAATTATCGGAATAAATACTCTCAATAAGAGGCAAAAATGCATAAAATACGGAAACTCGTCAAGAAGAATATTTATTCATTTATTTATTTCAAAAATACTCTGCAAAATAAATTTGCAAGAAATATTCTAGTGAATATACAATACATTTGAATCGAATATAGCGTATTCACATATATTTAGATACTCGTAAGATGAGTATGTAAATATTTCTTCCTTCCCTGCATGTTACAACAATTACACTTTAACTGTTATACTCACTTGTGTATCGAAAACATTACGCAAAAGTATACCAAACTGTAAATACAAATTGCCGGCATCATTGCGACAATCATGAACCACTTTAATGACATTTTCATGCTCCAACAGGGCCTTCAGACCACCATCATTTATCATTTCCGGGCAGGTGCGCACATCGAATATAAATGCTTCACCACGTGTGGTGCCAATCTCAATTAGAGTGATCTCACCCTTAAGACCCAAATTGATGCCCTCGCAATCCAGCGATATGACAATCGATTGGTTTGGATTTTGCTGGGCAAACTTCAGCATGGCTTCTGTGACAAACAGCGATTGTTTTATGTTGGCAATGACACTCGTATTTTGTAGAACCTTTATTTTCCAAGTATCACCAACGAAATAATTATGACTAGGAGTATTTGTGTATGAAGAGTTGTTAGATGCATTATGGCCGATAGAATTGGCATTGTGACTTGGACTGTTGTGGGGGGAGTTTTGGGGATTGTAACCAACAGAGCCAGCCTGCTGATTGGCCAAAGACTGTTTGTCTTTTTCATAGTTTTCGGCTAAAGTGCGTATGACCAGGTTATTGATGCGCTGCTTTAAAGTTTGATTGGCACTATTTAAACGCTCTGTGGGCGCTTGTGGTGGTAAAGTTATAGCGGGCGGTGTGGGATTCTGATTGTTGGCCGATTGTGGCTGATTGTTGGAGCCGCCGTATGAAGAGCACTGATTGGGAGTGGGATAGTTACGTTCACACAGATTCTCCAATTTCATTTCGGATATGGGTATGTAGCTGTCGAAACCGGAATTGGGTTCCGAACGATTTTGTGACAATTCACCGTTGCCCGAGACATGCGAGGAAACCGGTGCATTCAGTTTGAAATTGGGCGAAGAGATATTGTTGTTGTTGTTGTTATTGCTCATATTAGCATTTTGCTGCGAACCATTGGTGTTGTAACGCATAGCCGGCGACAATAGGCGCTGCTGCACAGAACTCACTTGCTGAGATGTCGCTTGCAGCTGCTGTTGTGCCTGTTTCTCAGCCTGATTGTTTTGATTGATAATCTGCCGGGCATTGCGATTATTATTCATTGCATTGTATTGTTCTCGAGATTTAGCTTGCGACTGTTGTATGTGAGAATCACTAAGTTTAGGTTTTTGTAGAAGAGTGACTAGATTGGCTTGTATATGAAAACAATCCGAAAACAATCTAAGAAATGTCATCAAATCGCTGGGCGTCTTGAACATTTTTAGCCATTGTTCCTGGGGGAATTTCGTGGTGACCAAATGGAAAAGTTGATCTACGGTTAAAGGTCCTTTTATCTCTATGCACTGGGCGAAAAAGTCCAACATTTGTTGCGTGCCGCGTGTATCGATATTTGTTTGGGGCAAATGTAAACGATCACGTGCCGGCAAATCGTTCATATCTTCACAACCAACTAAGACAACATGATCGTCGACCACCCTAAAGGTGTCCGTGTGCTTTGACAGAAATTCCGTAAACTCTTTAATATGTTGGCCTATAAGAATAAGACGAAGAAGAATATTATTATTAGATACAAAGGAAATAAATTTTCTTCAAAACTCACCTGAAATATGTCTTACTTGCGGCGATGCTTGTGATCTATGACCCAACAGACTGCGCACTGGCACCTCCACACCCACTCCGTATTGCAACAATTTATTTTTGAAATAGTCTTTAGCCTCTTTAATGTAATCACGTCTGCCACCATAGCTGCCATCATCCGAGTTGGAATGTTGATAGCAATTCACTTGCACGTAGTCGCCGTCCACCAGAAAAATGGAAGGATATTGAGCCAAAAATTTCTTCAAGCCTGCAAGAGAGAATGAGAAAAAAACACAAACATGATAAAATAAGACACTGAAACAAATATAATATTCAGTTTTATGTGCAGCATGCAGCAACGTGTTGGGTGTGCATGTGCAATAAAAATATAAAAACGAAGTATTTCAATTTTCTTAAAAGCTCAACAGCAGCAGCAGCAGCCGAAACCATAAACATCATGTTCTTTTAGAAATGCTTTTAAGTTACCAACGAGGGTGTTTACAAAAAATCTTGGTTGTTAATTTAACTGGAAACTTATTTTTCCTACCTCGTATCCGTCGGTTACAAAGATTTATTCACAGTTTTTAATTAAAACCCATTTTCCAACACAAAGACCAAAGGCACAAAAAGAATTGCAACTTGCTGTTGCACAAAGTACGAGTATCTAGTGCAGTTTGCAAGCATTAACAACAACAACAAGAAAAATTAAAGCTTAGATATACATAAATATTTACAATTTATTTAAAACGGAAATTCGTTATTAAAACCAAAAATCTATTGTTTAATTTTTGCCACAAAAGCAGTGAGTAAAAGGAGGAATTTTTGAACAATAGCAAAAAAAAAAAGCGAATCAATAATTTACTTGATACCAGCTGAGGAAAAAACTTGAATATTTTTTGTGTAACAAAGTGAAGTGTTATATTTTTAAATATAATTATCATGCGGTGAATTTTAAGCAGATGCTGGTTGACAACCAAATGGATTATTTTTAATGGGAATAACTGAATATTTTAACGTTGCGATGTCCTAGGAAGTAGTCGATTAAAAGACTCTGTATTGCTCTTCGACTAACTTAGTTACTTAGGCTGGGTTTTTGAGATGTCAGTTAAGCTAGGTTTAGTTAATCTGAAAACAGATGTATGCGTTCATTGCCAAGTTTTTATATAAAATTTTAACGGAAGAGCTTAATTATACTTAAAATGTTGATCTTTATCAAATACAGTCGAATCCGCTTTAGCGCAACACGCTTTACTGAAAAATATCGGATTACTGAAAGCGATACAAATCCCCGCACTGATTGTAAACGCAGCTAGTCTTATTCACTTCGCTTTAGCGAAACATCGCTTTACTGAAAATATCGTATTACCGAAAACTAAAGGTAGGCCCACAACTACGTTTTGTATGAAACTTACTGCGCTTTAGTGAAAAAATAAACAATGACATCGAATCGATTGCATAACTTAAGGCTGAAAAAATTGCGCATGTTTTGTCCGTTAACAAATTAAATGGCAAAATGTATTTGTCCTTTTCGCTCTTACGTACTTTATTGTATTTTTCTACTAAATTGTCAATGCAAGTGGCTAGAAATTTGATATAAAAAATATAGTTTTACTTATTTCAAGCAGTACGCTTAACTGTAACAAATTTCAGTAATCCGAACTACGTTTTGAGAAAAAATCGGATAACTGAACAAATAGGATTTTGGTTATTTCCAAAAAAAAAGCGGAGTCGAAATATACAATTCAATTGAACAAGTTTTTAAGCCGTAGACGTAATTACGTTTGCAGTGATATATTACTATTAATACATATATAAAGCATTTAACTAATAAACTTCTTCGAAATTGCCTCACTGTGGATTCTTCTCAACAAAATGCCTACTATGGACTTTTCATACTTGCACTTAGGCTAAGTAAAGATTTCTAATTGTTTGTTAGTAATTGTATTAGTTACGATATAATTTTTTGTGCCACACCGTGAATTCTTCCAACAAAATGCCTACTATGCACTTCTCATACTTTCACTTATGCTCAGTAAAGATTTCTAATTGTTTGTTAGTGATTGTACCAGTTAGGATATATTTTTTTTGTGCCACACCGTGATTTTAAGCAGTACGCTTAACTGTAACAAATTTCAGTAATCCGAACTACGTTTTAGAGAAAAAATAGGATAATTGAAAAAAATTGGGTTTTGGTTATTTCCAGTAAAGCGGAGTCGACTGTAATAACAAAACAGATCACATTTCGCCGCTCAAAAACACGCCCTTAATAGTTAAATCAATGTAAATATTCAGTTCACAACTGATATCTGTATGAATATGTCGGTTGAATATGTCGGTTACTTTTCTGAAAAGGTAGTTAATAAACTTTTTTAGGCCAACGAGTATAGATACACATATATGAAATATGAAATTTTCCCTCCCTGATTCAAATGAATGTGTGTGAAAAAAATTTGGAAAATCGATTAATAAATCCTTTATTTATTTTGAAAAGAGTAAAAAATTTAATAATAACAAGTAAGAACGTTATATTCTATTGGGTCGAATTTTAAATAGCATCCAACTATTTAATAAATATATTTAAAATGTTCAACCTGCTGGGTCAGAGTTCCTTTAGGACATTTCTGTGGTTAATTTTAAAACTCTATTTTTACAGGGTCACTCCGATAAGGGTAAGATAAGGTAAATAAATATTTTAAAGTTATGAAAATACTTATAAAAAGTGAATAAGTGCTTAGAAATCACAGAAGAATTTCTGGTGCATAATCAGCTGTTTCCAATATTTGATTTGGCAACACCCAAACAACAAGGTTGCATTTCATAAAACCAATATAAAAATGGTTTTAAGTTGATTTTAACAAAATCATGTTTTATGGTAAAACTAGGTTTTAACTTTAAAGCCAAAAGTTAATAAAACCCATATGAAGGGTTTTCCATCAAGGGCTTCTGAACTTTCACTGTTACTAATGGCCACTACATCTGTCAAATTAGTTGTCATTTATTCAGTCTAGTTTGCCAAATTACCATGGCCGTATAATAAAATTCTTTTATTAAAATGGGTATTCTGTACCGTAAGTGAACAAAAAAAGATTTTCGCATTTAAGACGATGCCAATCCACATGAGATCCAGGAGCGTCCAATGTATTCTAAAAATGGTGCTGTTTGGTGTTGATGTTGGGCTGGCGGACGTCAGCGGTACATATTTCTTTGAGATCTATTCTAACTTTTAATTCCTTTTCCTACACTGAAAATTTAACATATCATCTCTTAATCTTTAAAGATTTTAAGCTTTATAAAAATGCGAACAATTGTAGCCACCAACAAGAAATGAATAATTAAAGAAAACAGCATTTTTATATGCGCATATAAAGATATGACATCATTTGAGCCAAATACGGCATACACTCGTAATGTTAAAGTAAAATAAAAATAATAATATGCAAAATAGGCAAAAATGACAAACAAATAAACAAACAACGAAACGTTCATCCAGATCGGTTCGTTGGATGATTGTAAAATAATCATTAAAACAAATCATGCAGTCAATCAACCCAATGAAACATTTCGGTATTTAATGCAACTCATCTGCTATTTAATTGAACGCAAACTGGTAAAAAGAAAAGAAGAGTTTTATTGGACCAAGTCGAAAATGTTATATCCTTCATCTGATTACGAGTTAAACTTGTTATATGTTTTCGATGAGAACTGCTGCAATTGCTACCCATATCTCGCTAGCGGATGAAAATTCCATTTTGATCTCTTAGGCTCTCATTTCCCCTGACCTTCAACTAATAGTTTCATGTGTGATCACAATTTTGGAAAAAATACTTAGTCCCATTGTCCCAATGTGGTTTAGCCCTCTCAAGGCGAATTCACTACTATCTGAATGCACTTGGAGTTCAAATACAACCCTGCAGAAAATCCTTGTATTTTGTTTGTGTGAAATATTTCCATCTGTCAAATGTACTTGACCAGAAAAAAGTAAGAAAAATGGCGATACAGAAGCCAAAACAATGCAAAAACTCAATAAGAAAAAGATAAAGTTTATTTTTGTTAAATTTTTGTGCCTAATAACTTTCGGTTCCGTTATTGTTTGGGGGTTTCATGATCTTTGTTATGTAAAAGCTATTGTTTATAATAACTTTTAGTTAAGAAATGACTGTTTTTAGCAAAGTTCTCACAAATTTTAATATTTTCTTTTTCGTGCAAAGAATAATTAAAAAAAAGCAGAAGATTTTGACAAGTTAAAAATTTTGCCATGGTATCAGCTGATCGACATTTTCTGAAATAAGGCATGTAGTAATGAATTCTCTTTAAGCCGTCTCATATGTTATCTACAAGTTACATGGAGATCAGGCCAATTTTTGACTAGTTTTTGCAATAAATGTGGTCGAATTGCAAAAACTGCATCTTCTGAAGCTTTCAAGTTGGCTGGCTTGAAAGCTTCAGAAGATGCCAGTTTGCCGGCATAAGCCAATGCTTTCATATAGACTCAGAAGAAGTAATCCAGCAGCGCTAAGTCGCACGGACGAGAAAACCAGTGTAATGGACCACTTCTGTTAATAAAAGTTGGCACTGAATTTATTTCACAATAAATCGGCTACTAAGCGAATTCTATGGCAAGCAGCACCGTGTGTTAGAATCAAATATCTTTAAGGATCAGCTGATTAATTTTTGAAAACAACAATTCATCCACAACAAATCGATAACAGCCGCTGCTTGCCCGATGATTCTTTGGCTTTTGTACGTTCATCTTTTTGCCATCGTGATGGTTTTGAATGGAGAAGGGTAAAGAAATTGCTGCATTCATTTTATTGACCATAAAATGAAGTTCGAGAACAGATTATATTTTTTGTTCAAAGTAAATTTCCACAATTTGGATGCATTGTTTTGGCACACAAATCACATGGCAGATTCGTTTACAAATAAAGGCACGAACAGAAAGTACCAGAACACGTGCTATTTTTCGTGTGTCTCTTCGTCTGTTGGTTGACAGTTCGACTCATAGAAAAAAATTCTTGCGTCTATCTTGTATGTTATTGTACCGTGATCTCAATGAACAGAAATGTCAACACAGTTTAACATTCTCAGCTGTCAAATCATAGTTATCGATATCGATAGTTCTACTGCAGTTAAAATAAGACAACCGATAATTTCAGTTTTCTTTTCAAAATAAAACCCAGTCGCCGTTTAATTGTTATTTGTTTGCTGATTTTCTTTATTAAACTATTATTAACAATATTTAGTAGACTTTGCTTAACAAATAAGTTCAGACATTTTCCACTCAGTTTGGAAAGTCTTTTGAAGCCTTTCCTTGCAGGATACATACAGGGTGTCCGCCCGGAAGTTGTGTATACTACTTTGTTGCTTAATTATGATTGAATGAAAAAGAATGGCTCTTATATTGATAAATGTTTTATTTAATGTCGGCAATTATGTATGGAATACAATATCAGATGAATGTCCGCCTCTGTTAGCGTCACAAATGCGAGCCCTTTCGAGCACATTTTCATTACATTCTCACACATTTCACGCGGTATTTCATTAATTTCGTCACGAATATTTTGTTTGAGTTGCTCAAGCGGTTCTGGTTTGTGTGCATAACCCTTGCTATTCAGATATCCCCACAAAAAGAAGAGCAGTCAAATCAGGCGACCATCGAGGCCAATCTACATCAACATTTTTTTAAATAACTTGTTGTGGAAAAAGGCCTCGCAGTAATTCTATTATAATCCGATTAAAACACGTTGGTTTATCGAATATTTTTCCATAATAAATTTGCCACGTGTCTACTTCACGACTGCGAAATATGAACTGTCAAGACTAATATTTACCAAAATGGCGCTAAAACAAAGTAGTATACCTTCTTGTCGGACACCCTGCATAACAAACGCCATGATAAACTTCTACTTTTCCCCAGAATTGCTGTAGGGTATAAAAGCAATTAAACTGTAGCACAACCTTAAGTCTCTACTAAATGAATGTGGAAGAGTGCACTTAACATGTTGTAAATAGTTGATTAAACAGCACGACAAAATATCTTTTCAAATCCTTTAAATTGTGAATACATTTTCTAGTCGTTTTTGTCAACATTATTAACATCAATTTCACGTTAAGTCTTGTCATTGTTGCTGATGTTGTTGTCTTTTGTTGTATACGTTAATATGATTTGATATGACATTGTGTACACACTCATCATCTTAGCATCAAGTACAATTTTAAACTACTCGCATGTTTGTCTACTGCAAACCCAAGAATGCGCCTGTTCACAGTAATGGACAAATTTAAATTTAGTTTTGCTATTAACATCCAGTGTGTAGTTTGAAAGTTTATAGACGGGTTCAGAAATTTGCCCAATAAGCAGATTGTGAGCATAAAATTTAATGAATTTTTGTTACAAATAAAAAAAGTTGTTTTCAGCTATTAAAAACAAATTTTCATATAAATTAGTTTTTTGGAATGTCATTTGAAATCGGAATTTGTATTGTTATGATTGCGACAGTAACTCATTTGTATAACTCACTGTAGTATTACCCACCGAAAAGAGTTATCGCAGCAAAAATTATTGCTACTCGTACGTACACGTACGGCCGTTTTGATTTGAAAACAAGTGACGTTGACATAATTTCATAAAATAATAGCTGATGTTGCATTTTCATGCATACAGACAGACAGACATATCCTACACTTTTAATAAGAGTCATTATGACACAATATTATCATGAATGATATTATCATTGTTATTGTAATGATGGTTTTTAATTTGGATGAGATAGACTGGGAATGTTGCTGTTGTTGTTGTTGTTAAAGCAAATATTTTCATATTTTTCAGAATATTAATTAAATTATGCACGTATTAACAAAATCATAACAAACACAAAATGTACCCTGAAGCAAACTGGGGGACAAGTGTCCCCAAAATCACCACTTTTGTGTACTATATTGGTGACTGTTTGGCGACATTGTCAATAAAGCGTTTACTTTTTTATATCTTCCAAACAAGAATTGGAGGGTATATTCACTTTGTCATTCCGTGTGTAATACAGCAAATATCCTTTAAAGTATATATGAAATCTAAGACGATCTAGCCATGTCCGTCCGTCCGTCCGTCCATCTGTAGAAATTACGATACAGTCCAAACGAAAAAAACCAGATCTTTGGAATTTAGTATAGATACATTTTGAATGGGCCGAAAGAAAAGGCCAGAGGGAAAAAGTTTCCTTAAGTAGACTAAACCAACCCCTAAAAAACAATATAATTTGCAAAGTTTTTGTTAAGCAAATAATATATTTTTGATGTGTTAACATCTATACGCGCGCCTCTAGGGCAGTAAACTATCAGTTTCAATACATACGCAAGTGTAAGATGTAAGAGTTTGTTTGTTCGTTGCTTGGCAGTCGGTATTGAAAGTGATTATTGGGAGATTTTCATATAATTTTCCCACGCGATTTTATTAATTTTTGGATTAAAACGCTAGTGCGGGTTTCGACGAAGAGTTTAGGCCAAAAATTAAGGCGATCCGATATCGGCGAGCGGAGATTTAAGTGTTTTAATTCGGAGTATTAATTTGGAGTAATATTAAAAAAGTGTTTTATGTTGATCTTCGGTTTTGTCTTATGCATAGCAAAGAGACTAGTGACGTAGTTATACGTACATATATAAAAATGAGATAGCAAGACAGCAACGTATGTAGCTTATGTACAAACATAACAATGTATGTATGTACATTTGTCTGTTGCTTTGCATTCTCTTTGTTTTTTGTGGGTTTAATATAAAATAAATAAACAAAAAGGTGTCAACACATCGCCCGTGAGTTCGAACACTCATTGATTTTTTTTATGTCAAAGAACTTGCAGCCAGAAAATCAGAAAAATTCATTTTTGGACACCGCCCCATTTAGAGGGCGTTGACGTAACATATTGTATACAAAAATAGTATGAATAATTAACAAATTGTATTCCGTGAGCCAACATTCCTCAAAAAAATTTAATTTTAAATGTTCTGCTCTACCCATCTTTGCCCCCTAAGT
Organism: Linnaemya tessellans; assembly: GCA_951800035.1. Classification (NCBI taxonomy): domain Eukaryota; kingdom Metazoa; phylum Arthropoda; class Insecta; order Diptera; family Tachinidae; genus Linnaemya; species Linnaemya tessellans. The sequence goes on from OX637534.1 coordinate 98,053,028, forward strand.
GGCCCTATCAAAAATAAATTTTTTCTACACTTAATTACCCCAAAAAATTACTTTTTAAGTTTTTACCACAGAGATAAGAAGTTTTTACGACAGATGTAAGATGACCGACTCTTCCCTGTCAAAATTGGTTTTAAAATTGGGCATAAAAATGTCTTAAAGGAACTTTGGCCCAACAGGTTAAACATTTTTAATTTACTTACTATTTATTTGGAGGGTATTGAAAAAAAGACACTATTGACTGTATATTGATTTTTTTTTTTACCAAGTAGACATATGCTCATTTTAAAAATATTTTCCTCAAATTAAAGCAGATATTATTTTGTATTGCATCAAATATTTCATAGATGTGAACGTAGTTTTACGAACTAGTTCCTTTTTGTCTTTTGATTTTTTTAATAAAACTCCAATAATTAACAAACTTTTATGCATTTTCTTTATCGACTATTTCAAAAAAGTATCAAAAGTGTAGACTAGAGTTTTTAAAAATGTACTAGTGAATCACTAGTACCAATGTCACTAGTGGATGGTTAATAAAATGTACATGTTAAATGTCTATAATAAATAGCATTGGCTGTGGTACGAGTATTAAAAGTCACTAGAACTGGTGATTTACTGGTGAAGTCAGCATAATTTCACTATTGACATTTCCTATATATATAAATATATGTTTATGTATATGTACATGTAAATGTAAACAAATAATTATGAATGCTTTTGAATAATTTTCGATTGTAAACAAATTTATTCAAATTGTTTGAAAGTTAAGAAATGACAGAATGTACCACGTAGGCGCATAATGATATTTTCAAAGAAAATATGGTGAAGGGTTTATATAAAAGCAACAACAAATATGTGTATTATAGGCTGATAATATAAAAAGAATGTTGAACAAAAAAGAATAGTTTGGTAATGCAAGTAATCTTTTCCTCTTAAGACATCTTTTATATGTTTTCTCTTTGTCATTCAATACTATTGAAAACTTGTGTTTTCTACTTGACGCAGTAAAAGTTTTCTTTAGACATCAATTAAGAAAATTTTGAATATAATAAAACTTAATCAAATTTCTTTGAATTGGCAGTTAATTTTGTTGAATCTGGTTTTAGTTCACAAAATTTATTTGTTCCCATTTTCAATGGAAAAGTCATTATGCTATACAGGGTGTTCGCCGTGAAGGTATACTACTTTGTTTTGCTGCCATTTTGGTAAACATTAGTCTTGACAGTTCATATTTGGCAGTGGTGAAGTAGACACGTGGCAAATTAATTATGGAAAAATATTCGATAAACCAACGTGTTTTAATCGGATTATAATAGAATTATTGCGAAACCTCTTTCCACAACAAGTTATTTCAAGAAATGGTGATGTAGATTGGCCTCCACGGTCGCCTGATTTGACTGCTCCGTTCTTCTTTTTGTGGGGATATCTGAAAAGCAAGGTTTATGCAAACAAACCAAAAACGCTGGAGCAACTCAAACAAAATATTCGTGATGAAATTAATGAAATACCGCGTGAAATGTGTGAGAATGCAATGAAAAATATGCTCAAAAGGGCTCGCATTTGTGACGCTAACAGAGGCGGACATTCATCTGATATTGTATTCCATACATAATTGCCGACATTAAATAAAACATTTATCAATATAAGAGCCATTCTTTTTCATTTTATCATTATAAACAACAAAGTAGTATACTTTCTTGGCGGACACCCTGTATTATAAAGAAATCAGTCTATTTGTCAGTGATATTGATAACATTTGCATTGAGTTTGTGTTTTGATTTTTATTTTTGGAGAAAGTGGGTATTCTATTCTGCTGATATCTATCTAATTCAATTGTTACAAACTCTTTGTTTTATTTTTTTTTTTAATAGTTGTGTTTAAACTATTTATGTATATGTCAAAATGTGCAGCGATTGTTACCAGATCTAACAATGTTCTAGGGAAAATAAGCATACATATATTTTGCAGAGCTGGCAATATTTGCCTTACAGCGTTGCCAGAAAAAGCATTGCCAATTCAACGTTGTCGATAGATTCCACAAACTAATCGCCGCTAACCGAAGTGAACGAAGTAATTTGGAAAAATGTATTTAAAAAAAAATTCGTATCGTAACTCCGCGTTACGATGTGGTTATAAATAGCAGGAAGTTACAGAGATGACCTTAAGGGGTCAACCATTTTTGTATATTTTTTGATCTTGTCTTGACGTGAGAGGAGTAGTATTCATAACAAATTTTCTAGCATTTTTTTATATTAAAAACATTTTTTAACAACAAAATTTGTTTAAAAAAATACTAAAATTACATTTTCGAATAATTGTTATTCGAAAGGCAACACTATCAAAGAGTGTTTACAGCTGCTGATAAGAATATTTTTAAAAATGATTTCATTTCAATTTAATAATATATTTGTAATACCAACGATTTTGTAATGATACTGTAATAACACACAGAAGCTGTGTGGAAGCCTTTATATATACAGACACACATGCATACATACTGACCCCTTGTCGCCAAAGTATCTTAAGAGAAATTTTTTTTGTCAAAACTTGTTCTATTGAAATTAAAACTTATGAAGCCGACGATCATTTAAATATGTAAAAATTATTAATAGCTTTCAAACTTTATGCTGCCTGTTTTCATGGCAAGCTGAAATTTGTGTTGCATATAAAACATGTTTAAGATCAATATTTGAAGAAACTTCTACTGAGCAATTTAAATGTAGTCGCTTAAGATAATTCGTCGCTAAAGGGTGAATATACAATATTAAATAATAAAAAGCATGTGTTGCATAGCATTCTATTATTAATTTCTTTTGGAAATAATAACAATTAATTTGAATGTATTTTTAATGTTCAGTAAAAAAAAAGAATATAATTTATTCATAAATAATTTGGTACCAAACACAAGAGTCAACAACACCAAATATAATGGAAACTTTCCCAGTTGTACGAATAACCACCATTTCTTTTAAGACCTCAAGCAAACAAATAAATAAATAAATAAACTTTGGTTGGTGTTTCCCTACTTTTTATCAACTCTTTGCAAAGTGAAAAACTTTCCAAGTTTGTGAAAAATGGGAGTCAACAATAAATTGTTTTAAATTATTTGAATAAAAAGGCAACAACACCGTTTAATGAAACGAATGTATAAATGTTAATGTGTTAGTTAAGTCTGTATATGTTTCAATAGAGTTGTGTATGTGTGTGTAATTAATGACTAAAGAAAAGTCTACAAATATCTTTAATATGAGAACTTAATCAAATATATTTTAATTGCAAATATTATTTTTGGGTACTGACTTTATTCCTTTCAAAGCATCAGATTGAATTACAAATTCAAATATTCTTTTTGTCTAACGACTGAAGTAGTCCAAACTACCGTTATTCCTTTCAAAGATATGCTTATAAATATCTCGGTGCGTCGATTAGGGCCTAAATTTCATATTTAAATTTCATAAAAAAATTTATTTCAAAGCACCACTCTTCAAGTCTACATGATTTCTTATGAATACGGCAGAATATGTTTAACGTTTTCTTTTTGCAAAATATTTGTTGTATTCATACTGTGTGCTATTTAGTCATATTGCCATAAAGCCATAATATTTTACAACAGTTTAAAAATGTTTATTGTTGTGCTGCTTACAAAAAAGTCTAAAATATTAGCACTCGGTATGTTTTCATTTTGTCATAAAGATATGAGCCGAAAGGTTGAAACTCTTTAGGCGAGACGGCGATAGTATATGTTTGCCGCCGTTACTTATATATGATTGATGAATAAAAAACGGCAAAAAAATGATTCATACCTTTATGTTTGGACATTAAATCACATTTGTATAACATAAAAATAAGTAAAAGAGAATTAAATAGCAAAATCTAAATATATCCAATTCAGCAACTGAACGTTTTTTCGTTTGCCGCCGCCAAAAAAAATTATTCAGCTCATACCAAGGCAGTTCTCTTATCAGCTGATCGAAATTTGGAATATCAGACTAAGTTATGATGGGTTGTTCACACTAGTCATATTTTTCGTGCTATTATTTTATGACTACACTGTGAATCCCCCCAATTGTATGGAATCTTTAAACATTTTTCTATTTATGTAAAATATTCTTGTTTGTTGTCTTCTATAATAACAAACAAGCAAAAAAAAAAAAACTTTTGCGATTAAAACTAATAATTGTAATTCAAGGTTTTTTTATGTTTCAATTTTAACGTATGACACGCACGCAACACAGTTAACAACAAACTACAATAGTTTTCTAATGGTTTTGCTATTAGAGCCTAAGGAATTCCAAGACATAAATATTTAACAAGTTGCTAGCAACATTTAAAAAAGGTTTAGTAAAAGAAAAACGATAATTTTAATAGCAAACTGTAACAGAAGTCGGCCAAGAATATTCCCAAGGTGCTTGTTTAACAGTTCGTTTGTAAATATTTTATTAGAACATTAAACTAAAAATAAAATGAAGAAACGTAAATGAAATACAGAAAACAAATATCTGTTTACTTAGTTTTAGGTTCTTAACAATCAAAAAATTTCTTCTAACAGCGTGCAGTCTAAGACTTTTGCTGTCTTTGTAATGGGCATTCAATTACTATTTAATTAACCTACTGTTGTCTGTCTGTGGGCCAAACCACTTTAGGACTATTCAAATTTTTACATTCAAATGTCAATTATATAGTGATTCAATTTCCTTGTCTGTACAGCTGCAAAACTAATTAAACAGGCTGGCAGAGCACTTGCAACACAAATAATTTTAAAGCGACTCCCAATGCCAATAACGTGGAAAGCTTGTTAATAAATAGAAATATTTATATTTACAAATTTTCGGCTGTGCCTCAAATGGATCTATTATGGCTGACAACCAGAGAACTGCACAGGAAGCATAAATAATAAAACTGCCTGTTTTTGTAAATAAAATTAAATTTTCGTTTCAGACATTATATTGAAAATAACAAGCAACTTGTATTATTTTTTATTATCGTTTCAATATAAATTTCCAAAGGAAGTTTTTTATATTATTTAAAAAAGGCCAGTAATCAATAATTACAGTTTAACCAAAGTAATTTAATAGAGTCCTATTTTAATTAATTCTTATTCGTGTTCCCTTTTGACACTGCCTGTGAATTTATATTCTAAAATAATTCGCGTGAATAAACATCGGCGTTGCCATATTTGTTAAGTTTGGGAATTCGTTCCCAAAATCTTTGTATGGGAAACATTCACAATAGCGAATCAGAAGCTTTGGGAGATTTTTCATGGCCACAGTTGTTTGCTACAGGGGGGAATACAATTTTTTCCAACTGCTTTAAATTTATTATGATAAAAATCGCCAATAGATTAATAATTTCCTTCCATTGTGCGGAGTTTTTTTTTAATTAACAAGAAGTATTAAATTCAGAAAGACATTATCAATATTTCAAGGAAAGTGGCACAATAAAAATAAAAATTCGAAACCGTCGATATATATGTGTGAGCTTTGATTAAGCTTCTTCGCATTGGAAATAAACACGTTTTAAGTAAAATTGTGTCAAAACCAAAAAACAGATTTTTCCAAAATCATTTCGAAAAATATGTTACTTTCAAATCATTTTGCTTAAATGCACGTGATTTGAAAATTTATTTTTGTTAAAATTTATGCAATTTAAGCTTTTCCGAAAACTTCTTCATATTTGAAACTCCTTTCAATACCTATCTGTTAGAAATAAACTCATTTTTGGTAAAATTGTGTTTTAACCAAAAACTAATTTTTCCAAAAAAAAAAAAAAAAAAAATTTTAAAAATTTTTTTTGCTTAAATACAATTTAAGTTTTTTTTTCGAAAGCTTATTCACATTTGAAACTTCTTTCAATACATATTTATAAGCACGAAAATCTCAAAAAAATAATCGATTTTTTTCTATCGATTTGGCTTTAGCAATTTTATGCTGAAATCGCTTTTTATCCACTCTTCTCAAGCGATTTTATTTCAGGAAAAAAAATACTTGCAGTTCTTCCAATTCTCATACATTTCTAACGCATTCCTTAGTAAAAAATTAGTATGTAGGTTGTGGATTATACCTAAAGGTACGGTCACACTAGTCGAATATTTGCCCAAAAAACTGTAACTATTATTTAATAATCTTTGTTACACATTATCGTATCCCTTTCATTTGTATTTGTAATATTAAATAAATTAAAATGTAAAAAAACTGCCAAAATTAAATGTATTTAATATCTAACTATGCCGAATTAAACCCGTTAATCGTTAATGCTAAAATCATACTTAAGCACTCTCACTCACTGGCCATTATGGCTGCCAATACAGCTGGTGTTTTTTTTTATCAATTATGGCGTTCACTTCCCATCACATATCCATTTACATAGCCAAATGTACATCCAGTGTATTCAACCACATTGTTGTGTTAGTATAGACTATTAATTTATTTTATTCATTTGCTTTCAATAATTTGTTGCAATCATTTTTGCAAGTGCAAACAAAATCATTTTGAAAAGGAAACCAGTTTCTATTACAATACGAGTATCGAAAATGCCATGAGAAAACTTAATACATTGACAACAAAAACAATGGCAGAAAAACAACAATAATCTACATATTTAAACGCATCCATACATAAATATAAGTCAACACACACGGATACATAAGTGCATACTTATGGATGTGTCAATACCCAGCAAACACACAGGTTTGATTTCAAATTGTAAATGATATTCAAATTAAACTGGTGAATATATGAAGAGGTTTCATTTATGTTAACACCAGTTTAGTATTCATACAGTTCTGGTATTAAATTTTCTCATAAAGTTTTTATAATTAAAAACTGTTATCATATTCAATCAAACAGAAATAAGCATGAGTACTGATGATAATAGTGTAACAGTTTTCGGAATTATCACTATTCTGCTCTGCTGCATAAATTGAATATTAAATTGAGAAGGTTTTAACGAGTTTCTTGAGAATATCGATAATATCTTTCTGAATTTAATATTAGGACTTTCAGCCCATTAATATTAATTAAAAAATAAAATAAAAACTACAGCAGAAAATTATTAATCTACCGACGATTTTTATCATAATAAATTTAAAGCAGCTGGAAAAAATTGTATTCACCCCTATAGCGAACAACTGTGGCCATGAATAATCTTCCAAAGCTTCTGCTTCGCTATTGTGAATGTTTCCCATACAACAATTTTGGGAGCGAATTCCCAAACTTAACAAATATGGCAACGCCGATGTTAATTGCTTGGAACTATTTTGAAAAAAAGTTCAAAGGTCTGCTTCCTTTGTAATACGGCCACCACTGTAGTCCAATTCGTGTACTTAGGTTTCGTACTCTAAGCGAGGCAATGTGAGCAGGTACCCTTCCCTTTTAGCGAAGGAGTTTAGTTAGAATTATCTCTAATAGTTCGTGCAGCCAAGTAAATTACCTTTCTAGGTATTAGACCAAATTAATATAATAGTTTCGGGTGCTATAAATGCTACACTGTAGCACGAACGATATAAATTCTTCGGATATCGTTCGGCTAGCTAAGATAATATAATAATACGATATAAATTATAAATTGTGACTGAAGAAAACCTCTTTCTTCCACAAAAAGTCTTAAATCTGAAATTATTTTGGAATTCGAATAATCGGCCTGATTGTGTAAGGCGTTGGCGTTTACACCAAAGGCGTTTTTTGTACAAGATTAAAGAAACATACAGCAGTTTTCTTTAATCTACTACGAAATACGATTGAGGAGTAAACGACAACGCCTTACACTAATCAGGGGGGAAATTTTAGTGAGGACAAGGCGAATTCATGCAAGGTGAACTCATTTATTCAACTCTGTGTAAAATTTATTGAACTGTCAAATGAAATGCTTTGGAAAATCCAATGGCCGCACACAAAAACGAAAAACCAGAAGAACACTTTGACAGTTCAATAATTTTGCCTTGGTAACAGCTGATCACCAATTTCTGAACTAAGGCCACCTGGTATGAATTCGCCTTGAGTGAGGACTAGTTGTCATAATTTAGTCATTATATCAATTTTAGTGAGGATTAGTTCTCATAATTTGGTCATTATAAAAAAGGGGCTGAGTACACGTATGCCACTACCCACATACATATAATAATACCATATAAATACTTCGGATATCGTTCGGGTAGCTCTAATATAAAATAATAATACGAACGATATAAGTTCTTCAGATATCGTTCGGCTAACTACGATAATAATAATAATAATTCGGAGGATATAAATTCTTCGGATATCGTTCGGGAAGCTAAGATAATATAATAATACGAACGATATAAATTCTTCGGATATAATTCGGCTAACTACTGTTCGGTTACCATCTAGTATACAGGCATGCACTAAAGGAAACAATCGTATTCCAATTCGTTTCTCCCGATTGTGGCAAATCTTGATCACTTATGCAAATTAAAATATTAAACAAATGAGAAGTCTTTATTGTTGTTTTGTTTATGCAGACTGTGTAGGGTGTTTGTATGTTATGCGGTGTGCATCTATAATACAGTGTGTTGGGTTAGAGCATAATTGTAACGTCACGTTAAAAAGCTTAGTGGGGAATTAATTTGATTAATATGGATATTCCATAAAAAATAATTTTGAAAATCTCTGCATTTGTTTCTACAGAAATTATTTTAAAGCACTGTTAAATAGTTCACAATAGAAACTATTACTACCAAGCAATTCACAATAACAACTTTCATTGTCAAAGTATTCACGATATCGATTTCTTGGGAATGGGAATAAGTGATTGCCCATCAAACCACTCATTGCCTCATCGTCAGAAATATATGATGGTTTATAATTCATATATATATAAAAATCTCTTTCTATTCTTTTTGTTGGAAATCTCGCATAAATACATCAAATTCCTGTGATTTTCGTTTAATCGAATTCGACAATGTATTCCAAATGAGCTTTTCCAAGCATTTACGGCTTTCATCGATTTTCTTTAACTTGAGTCAGTGATCAGTAACAGGAGCCTTTTTGTAATAGCAATATAAACATCGATATTGGAGTCATCCTCTGCAGCCTCACATTTTTCAAAATCTATTTCATAAGACTCGGAACTTACAGTCGGTACTCATAAAAAATATTTCTGTTTCATAAAAGGTTTATAAAACAAATTTTGTATGGAAATCTCTTTTATTAAGGTTTTATAAATCAAAAATATTTATTTATGAATAGGCTCATACAAGGCGAATTCATACAAGGTGGACTCATTTATGCAACTCTGTGTAAAATTTATTGAACTGTCAAATAAAATGCTTTGGAAAAAACAATGGCCGCACACAAAAACAGTTCAATTTGACAGTTCAATAATTTTGCCTTGGTAACAGCTGATCACCAATTTCTGAACTAAGGCCACCTGGTATGAATTCGCCTTGGGCCCATATTTATATCTTTACCAGAGATTTAACCTTCAAAATTCAAGTTCTCCTCTTCAGAATCTTGATTTCTTGTACCATCTAATTTACAAATGGAAATTTATCAAACCACTGACCTTGTGTTTATTGGACGAGCGTAACGATTACAACAAATACACACACATACTACTCATACGTATTACATATTATTATTATTATTAAGTAATGGAATGTTGTTGCTCAAGTTAATGAAACGTAATCGTTAATTATTCATTGATTTTGAGCGACATCGCTGCACAAAAGCGAAAGTATTAAGCGTTAAGCGGGTGAGTGATTTAGATGAGAGGGCGATACTGATAAAGTAGCAAATATGTGTGTGCTGCAGTGTGTATACTTAGACTTAATTGATTAATACTCGTAAATGTTTCCGAAGAAGTGTTAAAGCTTTTGCAAGATAATTAACTAGTTATTACAGACTCTTAAGTGAGAAATGATTAATAGCAAAATAATTGTATTAATACTTCAGCCATTGTTTATAGTGTGCAGTATGTGTGTATCACATTAACTTTTGAAGGCACTTAATATTATGTAATGAAGGCTTTATGATATTAATGATAAAGATAATTTTAGTTTTAATATTTGGCAAATTTATTTTCATTAGTATTTGCTTATGTGTGGCTGGCTATAAGAGAACAGAAATAATATATTAAAGTTATTAATTCGTTAATTTAAATTATTGTAAGTATTTTGTATTGAACTTATTTATTTGCTATATTGAACTCAATTACGGTTGTTAGACATTCCTAAAATGCTTTAATTTAGAAAGACATGATAAATATTCCTGGGCACATTAATACAGCAGAGCAAAACAGATGTTTTCGAAAGCCGCTACATTTTCATCATCAGTACACATGTTTATTAAATTAAGAATTAAGATTTATAGGCTAATTGTTCGAAATTTGTTTTTAAATCTCAGAAAGACATGATAAATATTCCAAGGCACAAAGGCAAGTCAACATCAGTTGTAGTCAACTTACACAGCAGAGCAGCACAGCTGTTTTCGAAAGCCGCAACACTTTCATCATCAGTGCTCATGTGTATTGTGTTTGTCACACATGTTTATTATTAGGTGGCTTAGTTCAATGTGATAACAATTTTATTAGGAACTATCATACGAGAATTGTATCAAACCGGTGGTAAATACCTGTATTGCCGGTTGATTATTTTCTTCCTATTCACTTTTCGATTTTTTTTCACACCCAGAATGCTAGTTCTACTAAAAAAAATCCTACAGTGCTTTGTATTGGGTATATTTTTAGCTGCATGAATGAGAATTGAAGACTATATTCACTCTCTTATTCCGTGTGTAAGGCAGCAAAATAAACCTCTAAGACCTCATAAAGGATATATATTCGTGATCAGTGGTGATATCTAAGACGATCTAGCCATGTCCATCCGTCTGTCCGCCAGTCCGTAAAAATTGCGATACAGTCCAAACGAAAAGAGCCAGACTATGGAAATTTGGTATGGATAAATTTTGAAGGATAGCACAGGTCAAGTTCGTAAATGGGGCTGAATCGGGCCAGAGAGCAAAAAGTTGCTCTAAGAAGAACTAAACCAATCTCTAAAAAACAACATAATTTTTAAAGTTTTTTTTTGTATTTTTGTTAAGCAAATGTCCATGAAAGTTCACAGCGTTCAACTTGGAGCCAGAAAATCAAAAAAAATTTATTATTATGTATGAATTTTTAATAGTCGAACTTTCTTATGTAAATTGTTAATTTTCTCAACGGGCTTAAGTTCGAATCTGCAAGACTGCAAACCATTTTTTTTTATTATTTTTATTAATAAATGAATTTGTTCAAATTCTATATGAGAAAACTAACACTTTACATAAGAAAGTTCGACTTTATTATTTTACCCCGCCCCATTTAGGGGGCGTTGATGTAAGGTATTATCGTATATGCAATAATAGTGTAAATATTTAACAATTTGCCTTTCTTTTGTATAAATACATTTGAAACAATAATAATTTATAAAATTCAATTTTTGTTTTAAATATATTTATACGTAAGAAAGAATTCCTTCGACATTATGAAATAGGCAGTACATTCTTAAAAATTAAATTTTTAAGCATTTATGACGACGATCAGATTTTCTCTTTAATCTTTCTCTACGTTCTTAATTTTTATATACAAAATTTTTATTAGGAACTAGCATACGAGAATTGCATCAAAACTATGGTAAATGCCTGTGCTGCCGGTTCATTATTTTTTTCTATTCTATTTGTTTTTTATGATTTTTTTTTAGTTGCATGATAGCTTAAAATTACAATAAACGGTGGATATAATGTTGGAATGATTTTTTTTTGGATTATAATCTGGTAGATAAATCCAATCCATTAATTTTTTAAATATGATTTTTCCGGCATATGTCGACCACAGCCACGACTTACATAGTCCACTCGATCAGCCAAATTTTTGGTCCACTTTTTTCAATAAATCTGACAGGATATCGCTAATGGCGGGCTTCTTTTTTATACATTATTATGGGTGCTGTTGGCTGAAGTAGTAGAACACGAGACTATGAAGCGGAGGGTCGTGAGTTCGAGCCCGCGCTCAGTCATGAAATATTGTGTTGAATTCTTCTGATCAGCATTAGTGCGTGGTTGTGTTAGTTGTTGCCAGCCTGTTTCAATGATGAAGGCATAGTCACTGGTCACTGAACATAATTGGCAACGACTGACAGTATCGCGTACTAAAAAAAGCTGAGTAATAGCACCCACCTTCGTCGGCCCTATAGCAAATATTAGCCAGCGAAGTAAAAGGTTGAAATAGCTACAAAAACAACTGTCCCCTCAATACTATCCCCTCGTTTTCAGTTCCGGCGCAATGCATTGCATATATAGGGGTCATCCCCTGAGTGCTGGTCCAAGATAAAAAAAAATTATGTAATTTTTTTTGGAAAAGCTACTCTACGCAAAGGCTGCCGGCTTATTTTTCATTATTAATGTTATTATTATATATATATATACATATATATATATTTTTTTTTTGTTAAAATAAAGGGATTTTAAGATTCTATAGGCTAATTGTTCGAAATTTTTTAATTTAAATCTCAGAAAGACATGATAAATATTCCAAGGCACAAAGGCAAGTCGACATCAGTTTTTGTTATTCAACTTACACAGCAGAGCAGAACAGCTGTTTTCGAAAGACGCAACCCTTTCATCATCAGTGCTCATGTGTATTGTGTTTGTCACCACTTATTAGGTGGCTTAGTTGAATGTGATAACAGTTCCTATTTACACAAATTTTATTGTGAAAAAGAATACGAGAACTGTATCAATCTGATGTTAACATGTTATTGTTATAATACCCGTGTTACCGTTTGATTATTTTTCTTCATGTCCCATTTTTCTGAATTTTTTGTTCCATCATACCTAAGTCGAACAATTAGCCTATAAAATCTTAATTCAATTTAATATAGCAATATAAAAATGTTCGTTAAAATTCTTACTACATATAAAGGGATTTTACTTCACAAGATTTATAAAATAAAAGAATTAAATAAGACAGTTCAGATATTAAAGCTAAAGCCTCAATATTATGCCACAGAGGGTTGTAAAACGCATTTATATGTAATCTAATAAATACTTACGAGTACATACATACATAAATACATACATATGTATGTATATACGAGTATATACTTATGGAAAAGTAGAGATGATGCCACAAACACCCAAACAATATTACTTTTATTATTACTTTCAATATTTACATTTTGCCACTCGAGATACGAGTATGAAATATTTATATATTAACTAATATTTATATGGCTTGTATATATGAATATTTATACATACAAGACGTTCCGAAGTATTTAAATTTATTAAAAATTATCCCAAAACATGAAAAAAAAGCTAAAGCTCTAAAGCCATAAAATGTCTTCGAAATGAACCCGAATAACACTTGAATAGACCATAAAAGAAATATTAAAACCACTTCGCTTGAAAGTTGATATAAAAATGTACCTGCGTATCGGCATTATATATAGAATATTTATTTCTTTCCATTTGCAATTGTAATTCACATCATAAATTGTCTGCAATTTATGAACCAAGTAAAATTTAAGCCTTTTGCCGCAAACATAAAACCTTTTGGTTACGGACAAGACACTTTACATATTTACCTTATGAATTCATAAGGTGCAAACATTATTTTATTTTCTATGGCTAAAGCAAGCAAAAAGTACTTTTAAAGTTATTGAAAATATTTCTTTAGGTTTTGTTTTTTTTTATATAAGGAAATTTTAACTTTGCAGGAAATTGAATTGAAGAGGAATTTTAAATACTCTTCTTGAGAGTAAATTTATTGACAAATTCTTAAAGAAAATTTAGCAAATGATACCAGCAGGAAAATATCGGAAAGGTTTCAGGTTCTTTTTTTTTGGTAATTCTCAAATGATTTTTGAAAGTTTGTAAATAAGCGAAGAGGTTTTTTATTATACACTCGAGAAAAGAATTGGAATTTGTCATTCCATGTGTAACGCAGAAAAATATCCCGCAAACTCTATATATTCTTGATCAGCGATGAAATCTAAAACGATCTGGCCATGTCCGTCCGTTCTTCTGTGGATAACACTATATAGCCCAAATAAAAAGAGCCCGAACCTTAAAACATAGCACAGGTAAAGTTCGTAAATTGGCTAAATCGGGCTAGAGGAAAAAAAGTTTCCCTAAGAAGAACTAAACCTACCTCTAAAAAATAATAGAATTTTTAAAGACTTCTGGTTTCTTGGCCTCTTTTTAATTCTTATTATATTCTGATATTTTTAAGCTTAACGTCTCTTTATTTTAATTTAAATCAATTTCGAAATATAAACCCTAGACATAAACCAATTACGTTAACAGAGCTCTGTTAGCATGTTAACATAGCTCTGTTAAGCATGAAAATTCTGAGTGTTTGTATTCCAAATGGAATACTGGCCACATTTCTGGACCAACCTCGAAAAAAATTAACGGAACAGACAACCATTTCCATAGCTTTCATAACGTATTAATACTTTGGTATAGCTATGCCGATAAGCTTTGATTTTTCGTATACAAAAATGATCAAATTCTAGACAGGATAAGTCAGGATCCTGGAAAAACGGTGACATGTGGGCGACTAGAGTTTGTTTTATTTTATAGCTCTTGTGGCCCTATATCACCTCCAATGGCCATTACCCTTAACAGTTGGAGTTTTAATAGAGAAATATGGATTTTAGTGAAATTTCATATATGGAAATTCTTTAAATTCCATATATGAAATTTCACTAAAAGAAATTTCACACAAGAGCTACAAAACAAAACGAACTCTAGTTGCCCACATGTTACCGTTTTCAAGAAATTCATCCTCTAGAGAAATTTCATATAAGAAATGTACACAAGAAGTGTCACACAAAGGATTGACGAAATATTGAAATTAAGAATTAAATTAAAAGAAAGAGACTTTAAGCTTAAAAATATCAGAATATAATAAGAATTTTTAAAATTTTTTTTGTAATTTTATTAAGCAAATAATATATTTTTATGTCAAAGAAGATCCAAATCACTGAACTTGAAACCAGAAAAATCCATTTTTGGTTGCCGCCTACTGTAGTGGGCGTTTTAGTAACATATTACATGGAAAAATTGTGTAAATATTTAACAAATTGTATTCCTTAAAAATTAAATTTTTAAACTTTTACAACAAAGATGAGATGTTCTCTGATCTTCCTCTGTCCTACCCCTCCAACCATTTTTATCCCGTAAATGACCTTCTCAAAAACCATTTCTTTTTTGCACTTAACAACACCAAAAATTTACTTATTAAATCAACAATTTTTATATAAAATAATTACCAAATTTTTTTATATTAAAATGTTAATTGTAACTAAAACTACTATTTATATTTTTGAATATCGCATAATCTGAAAAATTATACAATTTCCATACATGCAAACAAGATTATTTTTGTACACTTGCAACTGTTCATATTCATTTTATAACAGCCTGTTACAAACACCTTGACAGCTTCATACCTACCAACTGTACATACACATTTACCTACATTATTGCTTATAAGTGAAATAAATAGGGGAAATATAAATAAAATCCTTCGGAACGGTAGATAAATAAATGTAAACCAAAACAAATGTGGC
The DNA here is from genome assembly GCA_951800035.1 of Linnaemya tessellans. Classification (NCBI taxonomy): domain Eukaryota; kingdom Metazoa; phylum Arthropoda; class Insecta; order Diptera; family Tachinidae; genus Linnaemya; species Linnaemya tessellans. Next base: position 98,068,593 of record OX637534.1, read on the forward strand.
CAGAAGCAACAAATTATTTATTGCAAAAAAATTTTGTGAAATATTATTTTCTTGAGGGTGTAAAATAACCAGCATAAAGTACCGGCATTTTTATTATTATTTGTACAGAATTCTTTGAAAATATTAAAGAGAAATGAATACAAACTACTTGCGTAAGTGTGGGTTTGTTTATTTTTCAATTATTGTGGGCTTTCATTTTAGAATTACTTAAGCTTTTGCAATTCCATTATATCCATAATGTTCTTTAAAATATTTGCTGGGGCCGTTTGTGTTATTCACTTTGATTAATGATTATTTTATGAAACGATGCGCAAACTAATTGTTGTATTTGAAATATGGGATACAAATCAAATTTAGATTTTAGTAAATACTGCATTTATAGTAGGTAAATTAACTTTTATTAACTAGGGATTTGTGAGTACATTTTACTTACTTAGATATTTTATTAAGACTTATCTTTAATTCTGTGATTTTCAAAGTTAGCTGAATAGTAGAGTGGGCAAAAATGGCAAAAATAACTGATTGATACAGCCCCATCACTATACCGCCATCATCAGCGCCCCTTTACAGTTATGGTTACCCACCACGTGTAATATATGAATAAATTTTTATACAAACATAATTTATAAAAGAAGCTAGTATATAGTTGGCTACTTTGTTGGCGAATGTTACTAAGACAGCCTAACCCACTGTGAACAATGGCAACTTCCGTACGACTGCTTGACAGATTTATTTTGATGTACGATTATATTCGTTTTGAGTCAACAGGCCTTCGACTTAAATGCTTAGTGCTTCTTAGTTCCATGAAAAATGAAAATAATTCTCCAAAATCAAATTTTTTAATATGTACATTTCCTTAAAAGTAACTTTTTAATTAAGTATATTTTTAAAACCAATCTTTTTCAATAGAGTGCCTTTTCGGAAAAGTACAGTTTCAGAAAAGCACTTTTTCGGAAAAGTATTTTTTCGGAAAAGTACTTTTTCGGAAAAGTACTTTATCGGAATAGTGCCTTTTCAGAAAAGTACATTTTCGGAAAAGTGCTTTTTCTGAAAAGTACCTTTTCGGAAAAGTACATTTTCGGAAAAGTACATTTTCGGAAAAGTACTTTTTCGGAAAAGTACCTTTTTGGAAAAGTACCTTTTCGGAAAAGTACCTTTTCGGAAAAGTACTTTTTTGGAAAAGTACTTTTTCAAATTAGTACTTCTTTCAAAACATTTTGTATTTAATTTGCAATAAGAAACTTCTAAACAAGTCAGTTTTTCAGAAAATAAATTTTGAAGTAAATATCTTTCCTTAAAAGTACTGCTTTCATAAAGTACCATACTCAAAGAATACTTATTACAAAAAGTACATTTTCAAAAATTATATTTTCAAAAATGTACCATTTTCAAAAGTACCATTTTTAAAAAGTACCCTTTTCAAAAAATGCTGTTACCAAAAAAAAAAAAAAAAAATATATATATATATATATATATATATATTAAATATATTCAACTTGTCTCTTTATGCTGTAATAATAATAAAAAAATGCGTGTGTTTTTTTTCTAAAAAAAAAAAAAAATTTCGAAAAGTACCTTTACCGTAAAATATTTTTTCAAAATGTACCAAATTAATCTTTAAAGTACCTTTTTAAAGCCAGTGTTCAAGAATACAAAAATTATATTTTAAAAAATTACCATTTTTAAAACTACCATTTCACAAAAGTACTCTTTCTAATAACTGGTGTAGTGGTCAATAATATTTAATTGAGATTTAAAATGTTTCAATTATATTAATTTTTTTGAATTGTAAATTTTTAGCAGCCTTTTACACTTTTTATCCCCTTCAAATAAACAGAGCAGTAGGAAGTGAAAATTATTTCTATATATAAATACGTACGTTATCATAACAAAAAAGTACCGAAAACAGGTACGATTTAATACTCTGTAATTGCCAAAAAGAATAGAATGGAGAGAGAGAGAGAGGAAGCGCTAGTTTTTTGCTGTGTTCCAGTTGAGAATATCTATGAAGTGCCTAAAAGGTACCAATTTTTCTAACCTTTAAAAAAATAGGTGTCGGGCTATTTTTATCAGCATTTGTATGTTTTTGGAATTTTGAATCTACTCGTATCTATCGTAGTTTCCGGGATATAAAAATACCGCTTTTTTTATTTGTAAACATCCAATAACAAAATTTAACACATTTTCTGTTCATATTTCAGTTTTCCGTGCAAAATATTTAATCGCGTCAAAAATTATTTGTTGTTTTAATTGCTTTAACAAATGAATGTCAATTAGGCGATAAATTAATGTTATCGTTTTATTGTTGTTGTTATGTTGCGGCTTCAGTTAAATCGTTTCCATTTAACGCATTTAGCATAAATTTTACAAAACTTAAGCCAATTTAAAAACGTTTATAATGTTAAATTGAATATTTCACAGCGCAACAGTAAGAAAAGGTAATGGAAACAACTTAAGTTAGTAAAGTATTAAGGAAAACAAATAGACGTTTAAATAATTAAGGAATTATCAATTGAGGGCATAGAAACAGAAGGAAGCAGGAATTGCAAAAATATCAGTTGGTTATAATTATTCAAACATTTCAATGACAGTTTCTTGCATTCTCTGTTCTAAGAGATTTTCATTTTTGCGCGCAGGTACAACATCTAGGGAACAACTTAATGAATCGGCCTACCAGTTGCTCATCCCATCCATATTTTTTTTACAGCCTCCAAAAATGAATTGGAGGGTATATTCACTTTTGTCATTGCGAAATATCCCTCTTAGACCCATAAAGTATATATATTCTTGATCAGTGGTAAAATCTAAGACGATCTAACCACGCCCATCCGTCCGTTCGCCCGTCTGTGGAAAGCACTATACAAACGAAAAGAGCCAGACCCTTGAAAATTGTTATAGACAAATTCTGAAGTATAGCACAGGTCAAGTTCGTAAATGGGCTCAGTCGAGCCAGAAGGAAAAAATTTTTCCTAAGAAGAACTAAAGAAGCCTCTAAAAACACATAATTTTTTTTAAGTTTTTTTATAATTTTGTTAAGCACATGCTATATTTTTATGTCAAAGAAGGTTCAAAGCGTTAAATTTGGAGCCATAAAATCCGAAAAATCCAATTTTTGAACCCGCCTCCTTTAGGGGGCGTTGACGTAAGGTATTACATATATGCAAAAATAGTGTAAATATTTAACAAATTGTATTCTTTAAGCCTGCATTTTTTAAAAATTTAATTTTAAAGATTTTACGACGACGGTAACATGTTCTCTGATCCTCCCCTGCCCTAACCCCCACCCACCCATGCCCCCTAAATGAGCCTATAATTTTTTTTTACACTTAATTACTCAAAAAAAAAACTTTTTAAGTTTTTACGGCAAATGGGAAATGTCTCTCGCACGCCAGTTTCCGGAATGACCCTGTCAAAAAAGAGTTTTAAGATTAGCCACAGAAATGTCTTAAAGGAACTCTCACCCAGCAGGTTAAACATTTTTAATTTATTTACTAAATATTTGGAGGGTATTTAAGGTTCGACCTGGTCTTACTTTTTTTTTTTATCTTGGACCAGCACTCAGGGGATGACCCCTATGTATGCAATACATTGCGCCGGAACTGAAAACGAGGGGATAGTATTGAGGGGACAGATTAGGAAAGATGAGAAGATAGACGTTGTTTTTGTAGCCATTTTAAACCTTTTACTTCGCCGGCTAATTTTTGCTACAGGGCCGACGAAGGTGGGTGCTATTACTCAGCTTTTTTTAGGACGTGATAGTGTCAGTCGTTGCCAATTATGTTCAGTGACCAGTGATTATGCCTTCATCATTGAAACAGGCTGGCAACAACTAACACAACCCATGCCCTAATGCTGATCAGAAGAATTCAACACAATATTTCATGACTCAGCGCGGGCTCGAACTCACGACCCTCCGCTTCATAGTCTCGTGTTCTATTACTTTTGTTTGGAAATGTTGATTATGAAACATGTGGCAGTAGTGATCGTTACAAAATTTCCGAGAGAGCTTTCATGACTCTGTATCAATTGGGAAGCTCAAGAATATATAAATCAAGTGGTTATCAGAACTGCTTTAAGGATTGGAAAAGACACTAGTGCAAATGTATTAAATCTGAGGAGGAGTATTCTGGAATACACTAATAAATATTTCTTTGGAAAAACTCTTAATTATTTTTTTTGGAACAGACCTCGTATATACATGTGTACCAGCACATATACGAGTACATCAATTGCTGTGGCACCATGGAATGTAGTATCGTCATTTTACATATTTTCTCTATAACACAAGGCAACACGAATCGATTGATCAACGGAATAACAGAAAATAACGGAAAAATTAATCCTAAAATCATGTGTTAAATTAACGTATTCCATCGTAAATAGGTATAAATACTGTCTTGAAATTAAAAACTGCATTTATCTATAAAATAACACCCACAAGTCTTTTGATGGCGTACAAAAGGCACACAGTACACGTGAAAGAATGTGTTCACACTGTACAGACCATCCCAGTCATAATTTACTTCGCCACGCACCCAACCCGTCAAACAGATGGCTAAACAATCAGGCAACCAACCAGACAATAGTTTAGTCAGTCACTCAGCCAGCCAGTCAGAAAGTTAGTCAACATGCGATTAGGTTTTAATCAAAAACTGTGTTACACATTACTCAATTGCCTGATGTTTAAAAGAATCACATCAAGAAATTTATTATTTTTTTTTTTTTTTTTTTGGAAAAATAGTCACGACTAAAAATGTCGTTATAGAACATATTAATTAAGGGACCAACTTTTTGATATAACTCAAAGACTTTTAATTTTGATTTATAAAAATTATAAAAAAAAAATTAATATACAGCGCACTCGCGGTAACGTGAACTAATTAAAACCAAGGGCGTTCATGTTAGCGAAATTGTTCACGTTAGCGAATGTCATGAAAAAAATATGTGTTTTACACGCTTGAACGTGAAATTCTTTTATTATAATTTGCATTATGAATACATATATAAAAATAAAATTATTAATTAAAATTCATTACAAAACAAAACGATATCACGAGAAAATATCCATTGAAATAAAATAGCAAATAAAATTACGCATTATATTTATGCATTAAAGAAATCCGTTATCTTTTTCTGCTGCTTTTTCTTTTCTAATAGCTGAAATACAGCTTTCTCCCTTAAGCTTCTAAGCACACTCATGTCACTTTGATCCACCATTTCATCTCCTGCCCATTGCAATGCCTTGTTAAAAATTTCAATTGCCTCACTTGCGGTAATTTTTTTAACAGGATCATCGGCAATGCAATCATCATCGTCACTTTCTTCGTTTTGCCCAATTTCATGGATTTCAGTCGTATCATCAACACAATGGTCATTATTCCACTCTTCAACCATTGGCAAGGTAAACTCAACCTAAAAGTTAGTAAAACAATGCTTTAATTGTGATTTCAAAGCTTATCGTAAAATTCTTACCTGAGGACTCAAGTCCTGAAGGAGATCGGCTGACATTTGCATTATAGAATTTATTTCTGCATCCCATTTCTCTTTCAGAATACTTAATGGAATGTTATCTTCAGGGTCATCCTGGTTTCTAACTAAACTTAAAATATGTTTCCAGCAATTGGCAAGAGTTTCTGTGCTGACCCGATCCCATGCGACAGATAAAAGAGTGACAGCTTCTTTCAAAGTTAGATTTCTCATTGATTCAAGCAAATCAGAGTTTTTAGCTGCAATCGAAGCTAACAAGCTGTTTCTGTAGTATAATTTTGTTATTTTAATCGCATTTTGGTCCATCGGTTGGATGAGGGGAGTAACATTTGGTGGCATAAACATGGCAATTATGTTTCCATCTTCAGTTTTTAATTCTGTTTCGCTTGGATGAGAGGGAGCGTTATCGATTAATAATAGTGCCTTCATTGGGAAGTTTTTCTTCTTTAGAAACAATTTCACCTAATCAAAAGCAAGAAGTTTTAGTTATATTGTTAGTCAACGAAGAATTTGTTTACCTGTGGTACAAAGGATTGATGGAACCAATGCTTAAAAATTGCTGACGTCATCCAGGCTGATTTGGAATTCTTATAATCCGTAGGACAAATGAAGTTTTTAAAACTGCGTGGATTTTTTGCCTTGCCAATTACCAAAAGTTTAAGTCTATGTGCACCTGATGCATTTGCGCAACACAGGAACGTTATACGTTGCTTCTCCGTCTTTGTACCGGGAGCGCATTTCTCTTGCATTGCAACGTACGTTTTATCTGGTAAAAGTTTCCAGAATAAACCTGACTCATCAGCATTATAGAGTTGGTCATTGCATAACTCCATTTCTTCAATTTTTTGTTTCAGTTTTAGCTTAAATGGATCCACCAATTCAGGCTGCGATGAGAGTTTTTCTCCTGTTACTTTAAGTAGTCTAACTCCGTACCTTTTCTTAAATCGCTGAAGCCATCCGTCACTAGCATTGAACCCGCCCTCGTTTTCTTTAAGTTGGGAATGTAATTCCTTAGCTTTTTCTTTTAGCATTAGCCCACTTACAGGCCAATTCCTTTCACGCATTCGGATGAACCAACGGTAAAGAGTTTTTTCCATAACTGGAAGTTCGGATGATTTTAATGTTTTTCTTTTTCCCGGTCCTTGGTATGTGAGGTTTACACATTTTAAAATTCCTTCTTTTTTCTTTTTAATACTGCATATTGTTGACTTAGCGACATTATACTTTTTTGCTAAACTAGTCACACTTGTTCCTTTCTGCAAACTATCTAAAATGTTTGCCTTTTCTTTTAACTCCAAACATTTCGATTTTTTAACACTCATGCCGACTGATTGACCACTTTGCGTAAGAAAAAGATTTAAAATAAAATTTTGATGCCAAACAAAAAAGGAATTAATATAGAGGATACACACATTTTTTATATGAGGGGATTCCCTTTACTTTAAACATCGGATTTATGTATTTCAGTGTTGTCTGCAAGCTAAGAAAACATATGCAGTGAAAAAAAATTGTTCACGTTATAGAGCTTTCTGACTTTGTTCACGTTACAGAGTAGTCAACGTAAACAAAAGCTTGTTCACGTTAGACGGTGTTCACGTTAGACGGTGTTCATGTTACCGCGAGTGCACTGTATATAAAATAAATGAAATTTATTTGTTGGTGGTTAAGCAATGTCTATATGCATTTCATTGGTGCTTTACCAAATCGTCAGTAGACTTTAACCACAGTTTTGAAAAGCTAAAAACCTCTTATCTTATGCATATACTTCCGAAAACCATCTGAGAATTCACAACTTGTATATTACAAACTATTTTCAAAAATAACAACAGAACAAGAACATAGGCTTGCAACTCATACAAAACCAAACCAACAAATAAAGTATGTTCGATATGAATCGTTTTCAGTTCCGGCGCAATGCATTGCATATATAGGGGTCATCCCCTGAGTGCTGGTCCTACTCCTAAAAAAAAAGTATTTTGCAACTGACTACAAATTGGTTTAAATCTAATGCAGATATCAACCAAACAAAAAAAACTAAATATTTTAAATTTAATTTTCATTTTAAGGCATGAAATGTGCTTGAATTTTTATTTAAAATCAGTATCAACGTGGTAAAAAGATATCTTTTTTATTATTTTTTAATAAAAAATTGAATTATAAATGAATTAATAAAAAAGTGTGTAAATAATTTAAATTAAACTTAAAAATAAGTAATTAGTAATCAATTAAAAAGTCATGCAGAGATGGCCAATTGACTCTCGCCTATGACATGCAGATGTTAATATAATGAGTCGACGACAAGGAAAAAAGTCACTTTATACACTAGTTGTGCTTATTTAAAAACCAGTTTTAAGTTACTTAAAAATGTGTTTGACTTCCTACAGGGACATGTCAATATGCCTGAATGTATGTGTAAGTGTGTACTTGTGTATATGTGCGTGTAAGCATGTGAATCACTTGTAACTTTTGAAAGGCTTGACCGAATCGCACTGGTGGTGTTTTAAAGAGTTCTATCAAACTTAGAAGATTGCCTGTAAATTGTGATTCCGTTCGGAAGATTTCGAAAAATCTCATTGAAATTAAAAAAACAATTTTCTTTAAATGTGTTTTTTTTTAATAATTTTTAAGTTGATTAGTAATATTTCACAAACAAATTCTGACATTGAAAACCCGATGTCGATCACCTCAAATCGGGTGAAAATCGGTTGATACGTTCGTAAGACATCGTGAACGAAAAAGTTCTATAAACGTGATTTTATTAAAAAAAGAGTTCGGAAATTATATACATATATCTGATCAATTGGCGTTCTCAATTTTTATATACGACTCGGAAGAACTATTTCATTCACAAGAGAATCGCATGATTCATTGAAAAGTTATAGCAGTTTGAAAATTAAAATAATATTGTTTTATCAAACTCTCATTAGAATTTTGAGTTGAAAGAGCTTTAAAGCTCAGAACAGCACACAAAGTTACGTTACGAAAGCTTTGTGGATAAAATTAAGGGAAAGTTGCAGGTACGCCCCCTTATTCATAAAAATTATGAGAGTTAGACAAAATTTCATATGAAATTTGCTCTATTACACTCTTATAAGCCTCTCATAATTTTTATGAATAAGGGGGATGGCCTATAGGATCAATCATTTGTTCATATTTCTTATTTGCTGGTTACGTGTTGTTTTTTTTTTGCTGCCTATTTGTCCAGAGCGAACGCACCTTTAGACTTCTGCCTATAACACTTTCAGCAGCTATTTAAACTTGTTTTTTCTCCTTCTTTATTGTTCTAAAGTTTATATGTTGTTTTTCTTTAAACTTTATTTTGCTGCCATTGTTGGAACAAAGCTGCAATTAATGGGGTTAGCAATCATTTGTTGTGTTTAAGTTGTTGATGGCCGATTGTAAAAGGCGATAAACTCATAAAAACCACGAAAGAAATTAAAAAAATATAGAGGAGTATCAAAGAATTATAATTAATGGCAAATTACTTTCTTCACTTAATGACATATAATTTTAATAATATTCTAAAATAGTTTTTATAGCCTTAAGGTCTAGTTTATAAAAGATATATTTTATGTTTATGAACTGCTGATTTGATAAATTTTGTACAGAAATTTGTCATATAAGAAGTTTATAAGTATAAAATATTTTTATGAATTAGTCTTTTAGCATATAGTGAGATCATGTTAATATTGAATATAGAAGGCGGAAAGGATATAGTACATCATTGGCAATTGTGTAAGTGCAAATGCATAATTTTTATATTCTCCAAAGCAACAAAATTAATTGAAAATGCTCTCAAATATTCTCTCAACTTTCAAATGCAATTACAGTGCACTCGCGATAATATGAACTAATTAAAACCAAGCCAGTTCACTTTTGCAAGATTGTTCATATTTGCGAATGGCATCCAATTTCCCTTTAAAAACGTTTTTCCCATACAAATAAAACTTTCTTATGTTAAATTTGTTATTAATTTTTTATTGGATTTAAAAAACAAGCATTAATTTTTGAAAGAAAAAAGATTGTTATAATGCGAAAAAATCGGTGATTTTCTTTTGCTGTTTCTTTTGTTGAATCACCTTTAAAGCGGCACGCTCTCTTAACTGTCTCAATACACTCAAATCTCGTTGATCAACCATTCCAATGCTTTATTAAACAGTTCGACAGCTTCCATGGATTTTATAGTTCTTTTTGGCTCCTCCAGATATTCATCTTCATCGGATAGTTCTTCCTCCATTTCATTCTCGTTACACTCTATGTTATCCTCGTTCCATTCTTTAACGTTCGAAGCTGTAAATTCAACCTGTAGTGAATTAAAGATTTAAATTTGTTTTTAATGCACATTTTTTAAAACACAAACCTCAGGTAGCGGAGTACTTAAAAGATTAGTTGAAGTTTCTTTTAAATCAACTAAATTTATTGTCAAGTTGTTTCTAAGCACACTTAAAGGAATATTCCTTAAAAAGCAAACAAGTAGGGGAATCCCCAAATTATGATGCAGTTGAGTTAGAATTTAAAAACTACTCTGTTGATTTTGATTTCAACACTGTGTAGGTAGATAAAAGCCGTTAAAAATACAAAAATAAGCTGTTCATATTTTAAAGCTTTTGCACTGAGTTCATATTTTAAAGTAGTCAATGGAAGAAAAAAAATGTTCATATTTTGGGGTGTTCATATATTAGGGTGCTCATATTGTCGCGAGTGCACTGTATACACAAAACTGTAAATGCTGTCATGATCGATTCTGCACAATAACGGCCTAATTCATAAAAAAATATTTCATGTTTATTAACTGCTTATTTGACGAATTTCCGTGGAACATTTGTTAAATAAAGCTTTAGTAAAAACAAAATATATTTTATAACTTATAATTCTTTAAGTAAAAACGTAATATTCGACCTGGTCGAATCTTAAATACCCTCTAAATATTTACCCCTTATTCATAAAAATTATGGGAGGCTTATAAGAGTGTAATAGGACAAATTTGTTATTAGACTCTCATAATTTTTAGTAAGTAAATTTAAAATGTTAAACTTAGTGGCACAGAGTTCCTTTAAGACATCTCTGTAGCCACTTTTAAATCACTATTTTGACAGAGTCATTCCGGGAAGGGCCGTGGGGGAGATGTTTCACCTCTGCAAGATCAGAGAACATCTCAACTTCTTATAGACTTAAGGAATACAAATTGTTTAATATTTACACTATTTTTGTATATAATATCATACGTCAACGCCCACTAAAGGGGGCGGAGTCCAAAAATAGACTATATCATGTTTTCCACAGACGATCGTATGGGCATTGCTAGACTGCCTTAGACTTCGTCACTAATCAAGAATATACATATTTACTTTATAGGGTCCAATTCTTTTTCGAGGATATTAAAACTGTATTTTGTCGAGGTCTTTCTGTCAAAAGCAGTGGGGGAGACATTTCATCTTTGTTATAAAACTCTAAAAATAAATGCTTGGGATAATTGTATACAAAACCAAATTTTTTATTTTTTTAAAGGGTCATTTACGGGGCAGAGGGGAGGAGGAGCTAGGGCAGAAATCGGCAGTCATAAAAGTATAAAAATAAATGTTTGGGATAATTGTATACAAAATTTAATTAATTTTTTTTTTTTTTTTTTGGTAGGGTCATTTAGGGAGCAAAGGGGGAGGAGGGGGTAGGGCAGAAATCGGCAGTCATAAAACTCTAAAAATAAATGCTTGGGATAATTGTATACAAAATTAAAAATTTTTTCTTTGTAGGGTTATTTTGGGGGAGGATGGGGTAGGGCAGAGTAGTACCAGGTATCATCTCAGCTTCGTCATTAAAGCTTAAAAATGTTATTTTTTAAGGAATGTAGGCTTAAGTAAAACAATCTGTTAAATTTTTATGCTATTTTTGCATATAATAACGCCCACTTAAGTGGGCGGGGTCCAAAAATAATTTTCTTTTTTATTTTATGGCTCCAAGTTTAAGGCTTTGGACCGTATTTGACACAAAAATACATAATTTGCTTAACAAAATAACGAAAAAACTTTAAAAATTATGTTGTTTTTTCTGGGTTGGTTTAGTTCTTCTTAGGGGAACTTTTTTCCCCCTTGCCCGATTTAGTCCATCTCCGAACTTAACCTGCTCTAAGCTTCAAAATATATTTATACCAAATTTCAAGAGTCTAGCTCTTTTCGTTTGGACTGAATCGTGATTTCCACAGACGGACGGACGGCCATGCTCAGATCTTCTTAGATATCATCACTGATCAAGAATATATATACTTTATGGGGTCTCAGATGGATATTTCGCTGCGTTACAAACGGAATGACAAAGTGAATATACCCTCCAAATTTTTTTTTTGGAGGGTATAAAAATTTTAAAAATGATGTTATTTAGAGATTGGTTTAGTTCTTCTTAGGGGAACTTTTTTCCCTCTGGCCCGATTCAGCTCGTTTACGAACTTGACCTGTGCTTTCCTTCAAAATATATTTATACCAAATTTCAAGAGTCTAGCTCTTTTCGTTTGGACTGAATCGTGATTTCCACAGACGGACGGACGGATATGTTCAGGTCGTGTTAGATTTCATCACTGATCAAGAATATATATATATATATATATATATATATATATATATATATATATATACATATATATACTTTATGGGGTAGCAAATGAATATTTTGCTATGTTACAAACAGAATGACAAACTGAATATACCCCGAAAATTCTTTTTTGGAGGGTATAAAAAAGAAAGAGCAACAACACAACTGAAATACTTACTCGTATTAACATTTATTCTAAGAAACTGCGCAAGAAAATAAATAGGGAAGTCAATACTCCCACAATACTGAAATTACATCCCCCTGCACGTATGTTTACTTACTCTTCTATGCTAAAGAAGTCTTATGCGATTTGTTGTATTTATAATATCCTTACTAATGCTTGTTGAGACTTTAAGGAACCACAAATAGACCAGAAATCTAACAAAAAGGGATAACATGTTAAAAGTTACAAGTAAATTCTTTATATCCATTAGAAAGAGCAGCAAAAGAGACTGAAAATATTTATTAGACAGTAGTATCGGGTGTTCTTTCTTTAAGCTGCTTGCCACCCAAGAACACATACATATATGTGAATTTGCTGGCAGACATTTCTTTTTTATAAATGAGCAAAAATTTTATAGTGTTAACCCAAAAAAATAAAATACTTTAGAACGAGCACTCGAAGAAATATACACATTTACGTGACTGGAAAAAATTAGTCGGTAGTTATACACTTAGAAGGTATACATTTTTAATAACCACAAGGTAAGTGTGTATTAGTGTTACTGCTACAACTACAACATAACGATTTGTTTTTATTATGTCCGAGATAATTAAGATGTTAGAAATCCTGTGCAACAAAAGAGTTGCTTACGAATTGTTCAATTACCTTCAAGATTTCTTTTCGTGCAATCCCAGTATTGAATTTTTGCATTCTTAGTTTCTTAGTGCTTTCAAAAACTAAGGGGAATTTTAATTTTCTACAAAAATATTTATTTATTCGTTAATTTTTATGTTGTCCCATTAAAAGTAGTACCACTCAGATATAATATATTTGTGCCAGAGGTTGTTTCGAATCTTCGAAGTAGTTCCGCTTTGCACCTTTTGGTTTAACCTAAATATCTCTCAGCGATTCAGCTTTTTATTTCCTCAATCGTTATTTCATACATGAAAAGTCGAGCCATGGGTTTCTTCAATCTTGCGAAGAGGAAAAATTCATAGAGGCCAAATCCGGTGAATACGGGACGATATGATTAACGATATTGTGTTTGGCCAAAATATTGCCAACATGCAACCTGAGGGTTTTTCAAATCAAGACTTTCGACAGAACGTCGCTGTCACATCAAATTCGGTAAGAGCTTCAAATGTTCCCCTTGCAAACTTATACGTCATCCTAAATGTCCTATAAATGGCAGGCAGTCCTCTTATTGTGAGTGAAATTTACAACGAATAATCGCAATTATTTGTTCTAGAAACAGTTGCCGTACAAAATTTCTGCATCGAGTTCTTTTATTAGACGTCATTATATAAATGCTGTTTTTTATAGAGTGATACAACTTTGAGTTGGCATCACTGTTTTTTTACCACCCATTTACCAGCTGATAGTTGCTTTTTGTTTAGTTTGCTTTGACATTTCATTATGGATCGACTTACACCAGAGCAACGCGTGCAAATTGTTGAAATTGTTATTCAAAATAATTGTTTTATTCGTCAAACTCATCGTGTACTTCTGCCATTTTATGGCGTACACAATCTTCCTTTAGAGCGGCGCAGCTAATTCGAAGAACAATAGATCGTTTTCGGACCACATTTACTGTTACTGTGATAATGTGGACTGGGGAAGCTGTTGCCGCTGTACACGAAAGCATTGAATATGATCCTAATCCATCAATTCGTCGCCGTTCTCAGCAACTGGGGAGATTGTGTCCTTCCACTTTACGGAAGATTTTTTTAGTTGTTAAATATTGGTGTTCCAGACTGGCCCTTCTACGTGGCAGCCATGGTGACCACATGGCAGAAATCATGGGCTAAATTACGGCATTCGATTCGAAACGAAATTTCAATACAATTTATATACAAACTTCGATCGATATCGAATGCCGTAATTTGGCCCCATGTTTAAACATTAATGTCCTAAAATTTTTGGTCCAATAAAGACCGTTTCATTGATATCAAAAATATATTACTATTGGAGTATTCACACTTCGTGCTATTCGGTCATATTGTCATAAAGTCGGAATATTTTAGACCAGTTTAAAAAAGTTGTTGTTGTGCTGCATATAAAAAAGTCATAAAAGAATAGCACTCTCTCAGGCATGTTTATGTTTTGTCATAAAATAGCTCTAGAGATCTGAGCCGAACGGTTGAAAATCTTTAGGTGAGACGACGATATTATATGTTTGCCGCCGTTACTTATATATGATTCACGACTAAAAAATGGCTAAGAAATGATTCGTACTTATATATCTGCACATTAAATCACATTTTTATAACATAAAAAATTAAAAGAGAACTAAATCGCAAAAACTAAATATATACAAGTGAAAATTTTTTCTCTGGCAGCCACTGAACGTTTTTCCGTATGCCGCCGCAAAAAAAAATTTATTCGGCTGATATCAAGGCAGCAGCTGTTTTAGTTTATACATACAAATTCACTTGGATATTCTTGTGCACCAGAAGACAAATTTAATAATTTTAAATAGAAATGGAGTTTTTAGACGATTCATCTTTAATTGTATTAATTTTCTTCTGCCTTGATAACAGCTAATTACAAATGTGTTGTTATCTTATCAGCTGATAGTTGTTCGGAAATACCATACTAAGTTATGACGGGTTGTTCACACTAGTCATATTTTTAGTGCTATTATTTTATGACTTATGACTTTATGACTACAGTGTGAATACCCCATATGTTTTATTATGATTTAAACTTGTATCACTCTATAAAAAACACCGGATATTTTGGATTCTAAAATTTTTTGGACTTCTGAAAAATGTGCCGCCCCCCAAATCATGGCGCCTTAGTGCCGGGCCTAGTCGTAAATCCGCCACTGAAGTAGGGAATTACAAAACATCGTTTTCAGTAAACTGCAGATCTCCAAATGATAGATCGCTAACACCTCAATCGTCTTCTTTAATCTATACCATATTGTGTGTCATGTGCTAGAGATATATTTATATGTGATGATTCTGGGTAAATTACAAGGGCGAGAGTTCTACTCATAACATTAAAAACGCCTAAAGTGTTAATTTAAGGAGAATACCCAAGCTGGACGTAACCAAAGACAATAGTAAAAGTGTTTTTTTTTCTAATTGGTTTTTCTCCCTTGACAGATATATTGCAATTTTTTTTCATTTCATTTATGTCTCCTTCATTGTTAAACAAAATGTGTTTCCTTAAATTTCTTATTGGCTGGAAACTATTTTTGGAAGTCTAGTGGCTCCAACAAATTTTACAATTATTTTTCTAGCATAAATCTGTTAGCAATACCATAAAACTGTCAGCTCGTAAATCGTTGTCGCAGTGTAATTAAACACTGGCACAGTCGGTATAATTTTTCTAAAATCAAAGCATGACTTCATGTGTGAAGGTCGATTCTGTCAAGGAGCATTAGAGAACAAACAAGAGTGCGTGTTAGAAAGTGAAAAGAAATATTTTGTTTATATTTCTTTCGCTAAACGTACGAGTGGGTACTCACTCCCGTTTCGTACTCCATGCGTTATTAACGACACCCCTACAAATTGCTAAATAAATTTATTGTTCTTCTTTCCTATTGCAGTTGTTGTATTCAGTTCTGTGTTCTATTATACGAGTATTTTGCTGAAGATATGAGATCATTTGTCGCATAGTAATTTTTTTTTTTAGAAAAGAAGGGGTGTTCCACGTTAAAACCTTTACCTTTAATATTAGCTTTTCAAAAGATATTTTTAGTTATTACCGATCTATACTCAAAGTTTTAATACCGTTAATGCAATAGAGAAGGTGATTATTGTTTCAGTCAGTTGTGACATTTGGAATTAAATTAATATTTATCGGATATCAAACAGTCAAGCTGCAATAGCGTCCCTTACGGGGGTGTATAGCACATCCCAACTTGTCGAAGAAGCCCTTGACGGACTTTCAGGCCATTCATGCATCACCTTAAACTGGGTGCGAAGGCATGTGACCACCATAGGCAACATAAAAGCGGATGAACTAGCTAAGAGAGGAACCGCACTTCAGGGGACCAACATTTACCACCCAAGTGGGATTCCACTTTCATCCTGCTGGAGACGCTTTAATGCTGCACTATATTTGAATTAGCTCAGGACAGGTGGTTCACAGAATCCACTTGCGAGATATCGAGGGTTTTATGGCCCCGCCTAGACTTTAAGACGACAAACTGCGCAAAAGGTTACCTACGCAGTATTATGGCCACACTCACTGGACACTGCACCTTTGGGGTCCATGCCAGACGCATATGGGTCTCCCCTATAATGACTACTGCTCCAGTTGCAATGACAAGGAGTAGGAGGAAGTCATTGCACACCTCCTCTGCCTATGTCCTGCTCTAGAGGAGCAGCGCCTACAGTCTCTGGGCAAAACACACTTTAGAGACATTTCGGAGATAGCAGGTATAGAACTGAAAAACCTGAGTCTCTTTATCAGGAGCTGTGGCTGGTTCTGCTGCTGACTCCCCCAGGGGAGTGCATGTACGACCAAAATTCTTATCTAAATACTTCTCCCTGCTTCTTACTATCCTTCCTTAAACTAATTTCTGACTATCCTCTCCTTTTTCTCCTCTCTACCACTCACACATCTTCCTTTCCTATACAGCTAGCACAAAAGGATCAAATTAATTGGATCCAAAGGGGGTTGGACTCCTCCTATTTCTCTTACCAGCAACCTCTTAACCCAACCTAACCTAACATTTGGAAATTTTTATTTACTAAAAGAATGAGAAAGTGCAAATAATTCTTTAATTTTCTTACCGAGTGCAACTAAACTAATTTGTAACCCAATTTGTTTTGGAAGGGATTTGCCTTTTACTAAGAGGAGCTAGTATAACTAGAGAGATTTGCCATCACAAAATTAGAAATGGATTATATACCCCCCTTCACGTCAACTTCAACACAATATCGATTGCATTCTGCTTATGGCCTCAGGCTATTCTCTAAGTGCTACAAAGTAGCAAGAGGCTGTTAAAAACAGACAATTGGCGAAGAAAAAGTGTAAATAATTGTCCTATTTTTGATATTGTCTTGTTGTTGACGTCGACAAATAGTTACAGAATAAGGGGGATAGAGATTTTGGGAAGACTATTCCAAGACTTCTGAAACATTTCACCTAAGAACGGCATGTACCATGTTCAGACATCCTAGCGGACAACTCTATAACTCAAGCAGTTCTTGGCAGGAGTAGCTGAAATCGTAATTTGACAAGAACTTAATAGTCTAAGATGAATATTTGCAATTTCTGACGCATGATATATACAGATCGCGCATGCAAGAAGTACAGCTGTCAGTGCACTTTGAGTGCAAATGCAACTGAGAAATAGAATAGATTACTAGCGATTAATAGCGAATCGGTGAAGGGAATGACTCTTAATAATAATCATAATAAGATAAAGGTGACCTGGGGGCAAATTACGGCACTCGATATCGAACGAAATTTGTATATAAATTCTATGGAAATTTCGATCGATATCGAATGCGGTAATTTGGCCCCTGTTCCCATATCCATGTATGTATTTAATTTTCAATAGATTTTCAAAACGTTAATCGGTTATCAAATTTATATGCTATTTTGTTTTAATGATTAAATCGGCTAATTAATTTCACCCGATTAACCGACGAAACAAAATTTAATTGCCTCTATTATGAATACTTTTTCCCACGAAACTCTTCCCTTTTCCCAAAATTTTCAATCGTGAACAAATTCGCCCTAAATTAAATTCCCCTTATTGTGAATGAGATTTTTTTATAGCTTTTTTTCACTTTTCCCTTTAATTTATACAATTTATTTTTGTTAGGGAGTAGAGCAAAAAATAAAAGTTGTTGTTATGGTAATTCAAACAAAAAAAAAAGTTGGTTTTAAGGGAAAGATCGGTTAATGAGGCCCACACTATGGCACAATGAAAAGTTTTATATGCTTAGGGAAAATCAGAAAAGGAACTGGGACATTCGATGTTCTCTTCTAGTAATTTCGCTTTCACCCTCATGTACAATAAATAAAAGGACGTTTTTAAATTCATGTTTATTTAAAACAAACTTCGAGCAATTAATCGAGTGGTTAAACGATTAAAAACTAACACTGATTAATTTAATACGCTACAATTACTTTTCAATATACTTTTCGCATTAGCCTCGTATATTTTGCAAGTGGTTCGAAAATGTTTCTCAGATGGCCCGTATTTTCATGCAAGAGGGTGATTGTTGGTTATTTGTAGGGAACTATTTACTTATGTACATGAGTGTGTATGTGTGTGTGCGTTTAAAATTACAAGTTCGTATTTTTGCAACATTCATAATTCGTTTTCCATTAAAAGCAAAATGTTGCGGTCGCAAGGTTTTGTTATGCTTTTTTTTTGTCTTATACAAAAAGTAAAAATTCGTTTATTTTTTTATACTTGGAAATGGTTGTTGGTGTATTAAAATCGTAGTTAATGTCAATATTGTTGCATATTTAAAATTGCTAACATACACGTGTATGTATGTAAATATGTATGTCTGCTGTATGTAGCTGTGCGCTACATGTATATGTATGTGTGTATGTCGCATAATATTACCCCTTTTCAAACTACGGTCGGTTGCTCTATTTATGTGCTTGTTGTTGGTATTCTTGCCATTTCTGCTGCACGTTATTTGTTCGGAAATAATGTTGACATCTTTTTCCGTTTTTTGTTATTTTATTTCTTCTATTGGCACAAGTCTTAAGTGTGTTAAATGGCATTAAACTTTATGTAATGACTTCATAACTGTTTGGGGACCAATGTTAATGTTACAATAGAGTCATGATCCGATTCAAAAATCTAAATGGAATTTTTAATTAAATATTAGGAAGCGGTATGTGTGTGTATATGGAAATCATTGGAAAACTATTTATAAAAAAGGTTGCAAAATATTTGCAAAACTTAAGTATGAAGGTTTTTCACTAAAAATGTTTTAAACAATTTACACATATAATTTTCTCAATACTGATATTAATTTTCTCAACTTCAATGCATCTTATATTAAATTGTATTAAGGTTCATAGGCTAATTGTTCGAAATTTGTTTTTAAATCTCAGAAAGACATGATAAATATTCCAAGGCACAAAGGAAAGTCAACATCAGATTTATTCAACTTACACAGCAGACTAGAACAGCTGTTTTCTAAAGCCGCAACACCTTCATCATCAGTGCTCATGTGTATTGTGTTTATCACCACTTATTAGGTGGCTTAGTTGAATGTGATAACAGTTCCTATTTACACAAATTTTATTGTGAAAAAGAATCAGAGAACTGTATCAACCTGATGTTAACATGTTATTGTTTTAATACCCGTGTTACCGTTTGATTATTTTTCTTCATGTCCCATTTTTCTGAATTTTTGTTCCATCCTAAGCCACCTATTGTAAATGTAAATATTAAAAAAAAAATTATATAAAAAGACCCCAAGCTTTAAGAATTATTGATAAAGTAAAGAATTTATATTATAAATTCAAATTATTTATCATACAGACAACTTTTTGAAAATTTACGAACCAACAATTCAAAATGTAGACCTAAGGGTATAACAAAAAAATGTGTTGTTGATTTCTTTTCTAGAAAAGAACGCTGCATTTGTTACACTTTTTACTGAAAAATGTCTATATTCACCCCTATCATGGACAATTTTTCCCTTTTCCCTAAAATTGCAATCATGAAAAAATTCCCCGTGAATGATTTCATGCTAAAATTAAATTCCCCTTATCGTGAATGATTTTTCCCGCGAGTTTTTTCACATTTCCCTTTAATTTATTCACTTAATTTTTGGTGGGGAATAGAGTAAAAAATGCGAGTATTTTCTATTATAATTCGAATATTAGAGTTTATAAATTTTATTTTAGGGGCAAGATCCGGTAATAACACACAAACTGATATTTTTTTGCAACAAATCAATTGTCTACGTCTTTTTAAAATGCGTTGCTCCAATTCTAAACATTAAGAACATTTTTTTGTTCGGTTTCCAAAATGTATCCAAATTATTTTGCTACCACACCTTTTTTACATTTTTTTAAAATTCTAACATAAATGTAAATTTTTTAAAACACAAATTTCTTTGACTTTTCACGCTGGTTTCAGTTTCTTCTCTTTGTTTTTTGCATTCACTGAGAAATGATAGCGGGAACATTTTCTCATGGGAGATTCACGATACCATTTTTCCCTTCGAGTGAAATAAAAATTTCATGTGAACAAAAATTTCACTTGTTATTGAAGATAAGGGTGATTATGTCATTTAAAATTAGCGAAATTATTAGAAATTATTCTACCAGCGCATGCAAGTGATAATTTTTTTTACTAAATCATTCCGCCTGGCAGCAACTCTTTAGAAAAGATATGAGAAAATGTTACATGTTTTCGAGAAAAGAAAACGCTTTGTGAGTCCTAAAGTGCAACATGTTAATAACAAAGAAAAACAAATCGAAATAAAAAAAGCAGCATAAATAACAATAAAACCGCTTTGACTCTGGTGCGTGGAAGTGCATTCAAGCACACACTCATATTCCCTATAGAATTCAAATAATTCCATTCAGTTTTTTATGGGATTTGAAGTAAACAAAACAACCTTTAAAGTAAACAAATTGTAAAAATACTTTCAATGTTTATTTTAGCAGTTGCTTGAAATGTTTCTCTTAACAAAAATTATATTTTTAGAGTTTCATTTCATTTAAAGAAACCCCCAGCTAAAGTTAATGACTTTGATACGAGCGGAGTATGTCTTGGCCGTATTTGTTTAGTGGGAAATGTTGCATTGAAAATAAAATTGTATAAATCTTTGGTATAAATGGCATTTGGATCATTGCAACAAAAAAGGCAACGACATGTTTGTTACACCTGCATAATATTAAAAGATCGAACAGAGAAAAACTCATTGAATACACACAGCGAATGAGATGTTTGGCATGTCATTGAACGCATTAACAAGTTACCAATTTAGTGCTGTTGTATTGTCTTAATTAAGGATGAAAAGCGATTGTAGTTATTATTTTGCGTGTTTTGTTTTAGTCGCCATATGCTGGGCCAAGCTTTGAATAGGTTTTATTTATTTATACAGCATTGAAAAATAATTACAAAAAACTAAATATACGATATACAATACGAGGTGATTATGATTATCCTAATTGACCTTGTGTACAAGGAATAGAATTAATTATAGAAAAAAAAAATCAAGAAACTGGGAAGCCTTACAGATATAAGTCCAACAAAATTATAAAGACCTAGTTCATAAAGAATATTTCATGTTTATAAAAAAACATATTTCACAAATTTTGTACAAAAGTTTGTCAAATAAAATATATTTTCTGGAGAAAAGTGAAAAAAAGTCGCGGGAAGAAATCATTCACAATAAGGGGAATTTAATTTTAGCATGATATCATTCACGGGGATTTTTTCATAATTGCAATTTTAGGGAAAATGGAAAAATTTCGGCGGAAAAATTATTCATGATACGGGTAAATGTGTTTTGTTGCTATAATTTTGATGTGGGTCATGACTTTACACAAACAAAAATTCCCTTGGTTGTTGTAATGTTGTACTCGTATTTGCTGCTGTAGTACTACCACCTTATATTTATTTCACCATATAGTCAGTCAATTTGAAAAAATTAAAATCTTTTGATTTTTCTTCAACCAACTCCACAACTGCTAAACTAATCAAATGACAAAGCCATACACGGCTTATGCATTAAACACATTCACGACGGCAGGCTACCGACTACAACCTGTCAGAAATTGAATACACGTGTTTCTATGGGAATGATTATTTTAACGGCTACACGGCAGGTTGTTGTCCGTGCTACTTTTGTGGTTGTATTCACGGTTGCCACTGAGTAAAAAAAATTTCTACCAAAATTTTCCGAAAATGTTACCAAAAGTTACCAAAAATTTTTTTTATAAAAACAAAAATTTCTATTTTTATTATAATAAAAACAACAACTTTTATTAATAAAAAAACAACATAAAACGTTTTAATTCATTTTAGAACGTAAATAATTATTTCAATTCATTATGCCTACGAATTCCGTATTTAATTTAAATAAATTATTTAATATTGCAGTCATTTAAAATAATCTTTGGCTGACCAAACATAATGACATTTGCATATTACGCCGTTGAACAATTTAGCGCACATTCACACAGTTCTTTTTAATGATTTTTTTCTCAGTGTTGAGTAATGCGGAAAAATGATAAAAGAAAAGCAATAATTTGATAGTTTGTCAAGCCTTAAAAACAAAGTTACCAAGTTACCAACCCTAAAAAAAATTACCAATTTTGGTAGAATGTTACCAACTATGGCAACTGTGGTTGTATTCAAATTAAACTAATTTCTATTTTCATATGCGACAATGTGAAACATCATGTGTCAACAGTGAAACATCTTAAATAAATAAGCGTTTAAAAATATTTTCAAACTGGTTAAGAATATAAAAATAAAAATAAAAATGTAATAGCCCTTTCAAGAATAAAAATTCTTTTGTAATTTTTATTTATTTTATTTTTTTGCGTTCTCTATCGTTATCGATAAAAGACACTAGTTAGGTCACAAATCAATTAACTCGTAAACTCATTTTCATAATGCCATAACAAAAAAGGACATCAAAATGTATTTATTACAAATGCAAAAACAATAAAGAGCTGTAAACAAATAAAGTGTTTTTATTCATAATTTTGAATTATGTATGCATTTTTATTAGTCGAACTTTCTTATGTAAATTGTTAATTTTTTCAACGGACTTAAGATCGAATCTGCATGACTGCAAATGATTTTTTATTATTTTATTAATAAATGAATTTGTTCAAATTCTATTTATAATAAAAATAAATAATATCTCAAATGACTTAATTTTCTCCAAATTATAAATAGAATTTGAACAAATTCATTTATTAATAAAATAATAAAAAATCATTTGCAGTCATGCAGATTCGAACTTAAGCCCGTTGAAAAAATTAACAATTCATAATTTTGTTTCGATTTACAAATAGATTTAGAATAAGCGCTTTTTTATACATGTATGAAAGTGGCACCACTAAAATGAAATGTTGACAATGTAGCTGCCGTCTCAAAAATAATTAAGCAGCTGACTACGAGGCGACGATTGCAGCCAACGGCTTTTAAAGTCGTGTGTTCATGTAGCCTGCTGTCTCGAATGTGTTTAATGCATTAGTTTGGACAACAATCGACTCAGTTGCCAATTGGATTGAAGCGTGCATGAGTCGCTTAAGGCCTTAAAATTTGTATAGTACGTTTTCATATACGCGATTTGAATCAAATCATTTCAGTTGCCCAAATTAAGTAATTTGCAACAAGATTTCCCATACATTTTCCATATGAGCAAATTATCTCAAATGACTTAATTTTCTCCAAATTATTTCGCTATTTGTCTGTGCAACACTGCGCGAATGCTCTTCTTATAAATGCAACCTTGGGCCATCCATTATTGGTGAGTTACAAGTCCGAAAAAGTGACATTTAAGTACAAAAAACTTAATTTTGTTTTGCATTTTTATCACTTTTTATTTTGCCATTACTTACAACATAATGGAAACGCTTCGACATAATTTCCTCAAATCAACTTAATTTGCTGATAGTGTAAACGTACTGTTAGTGTAAATTTCAAATGCAGAGTGAAATCTTAGAGAAAAAAGATTTAAATAATTTTCATTTACTTTAAATTTTAAACTCAATTAAATAAATTTATTTATAATAATGAATATGTTAATGTAAAGATGCGCTTCTGCTATTTTTATATTTAATTATGTTTTTAAATAGCAGGTGCCAGCGCTACTCCGTCTGTCCATCATGCAAAATTATATTATTCAATTGTCGCATGACACATCAAAAAGAATGCAACGAAAATTTGAATAATTTTTTTTTAATAAAAGTACTCGGTTTTAATGAGAAAGGTTGTACAGATAGCATTTGTCTGCTATCAATTTATTTTCAAAATATTGTGCAAATATGGGCATTTCCACAGAAATGTTTAAATTAATTGATGTTATAGTTTAATTCAATTTCATTTCTCGCCATTTTACTAAATGGTTTTATTTTACACAAAAGTAGCTACAGAAATGTAAAAATTATTTTAGTTTTCCTTAAAAGAAAAACAAACTTTTTTGTGGAAATGCCCCCCCATGTCTATAAATCTGACACAATATATTTGTTTTTGTTTTTTCTTTAGTTGCTGATATACTTTTTAAGCAGCCGGTTATTTAATATAAAAACAATTATCTTTGCATACCTGCAATCTTATCGCTTAAATTTTATTAAAAATAAAATAATTTGAAATAACTTCGCTTACCCGATTGAGAGCCGCCAGCTATTTGGCGCATTTCCTTGGTGAATTCCTTATTACCAAATTGACAGGATAAATCGTGCACGGTACGAGGTTCGCCCTTGTCTAGCAAACGTTCCAAAAAGAAAAGCAACGTCATGTTGCGCGCCATTTCATATTCCATAGATTCCATGTTTTTTTATTTTAATTTATTTTTCGTGTTGGTTTTTTTTAGCTGTCCAATTTACACTTTGATTTTTTTTTTAAATATTAAGCTTTTGTTTGAGATAAATTTTTGTTTCGTTGACTTTTCTTTTTTGCTTTAATTGATATTCAGCACAACCTTTTTGTAGTAAATTTAAATTCTATTATTATTTTATACAATTTTATATGATTTTAAAATAGGAAGCTCTCGTTTTAAGATTTTGTTTTTTATTTGATTTTATACTAGTTAAGGCAGTTTGGGAAACACTGATAAGTGATAATTATTTAGATAATATTTATTTTTGTATTTATCTGGTTGTTATCTAAAAGAAAATATTTAAAAAGAAGGAAAATAATATTAGTTTGTATTCAAGTATAAGAAAAATTAGAGGAACAAACAAATTATGCAATGGACAATTAAGAAGTAAAGAATTTATTTTCATTTTTAGTACATTCTTTCTTGCCTATGAATAAACAAAATTCAAGAAAAATGTTTTAAAAGTTTTTTTTTTATTTGATTTTATTATTATAATTTTTCTTGTTTCGTTGGCAAACATTTGCATGGGTTTGAGTTGCACGCCTTGGATTTTACACTCTCTTGAGCAAGACATTTGTCTTAGCCACTTCTTTTTGTCACGTTTTGTCGTAAATAATTGAAAAGATCACTGCTTTGCGACTTGACTGAACTACACTAATCATCATGTTACAAATGCCGCAAATTACTTGCACTCAAACTAACACAAATTCGTATTCGTATTTACCAGCTTGTGTGTGTGTGTACAGATGGTATTTACATTGTCATACGATGCATTCATAAAACATCAATGAATCCACAACAAAACTCGTTTGCAAATAGAAAACATTTTTATTTTTACACACACTTACGAGGTAATATACTCTACTTATATGTACGCGCTATTTCGGCTACCCTTGTGTTAAGGAAACGGAAGTTAAATTAAAACTGAATTCTCCAACATTCCTTTGGTTGAAGACAAAAACAAATGATACTCTGAATTTAGCGAGTCTGCGCTTGGGCTTCTCCTTACATTAACAGCTGTTAACCACTCTGCGGTAGTAAGAAATACTTTTACGACAAATCAAAATTTAATTTAGTATACGGACATGCGGAGAAAAGTCCTGGTTGTGGCATGACTACGATTGTTGTTGCATCGAATAACTTAGGAGTGTAGCAAACAAGTTATTGTTTATTAGAACAACAAAAAAACTATAATTTTCTTACAAATTATTTTTTCTATTTAATAGGGTATTCAATTAATCGTGTATGTATTTGTTTTAATCAGTTAATCGCTCGATCAATTAATAGAGGTTTTTGGTTTATTCGGCTAACGTCGGATTAATAGTTTAACCATAAACTAATTATTTCAATGTATAAAAATACATAAATTATTCATTATTTTCTTTACTTATTCTAAGAAATGTTTGGTAAAGGCTCCCTGGTGATCAGCATTAGGCCCAGCGAAATGCTCATTGGACTTAACTTTGAGCTGTTTTTGTAAATGTGTGGAAAAGAATCAGCACGAATAAAATTAAAAAAATTTTAAATTATGTATGAATTTTTATTAGTCGAACTTTCTAATGTAAATTGTTAATTTTATCAACGGGCTTAAGTTCGAATCTGCAAGACTACAAACCATTTTTTATTATTTTATTAATAAATGAATTTGTTCAAATTCTATTTTTATTAATTTATATTAAGATTGGAATATTAAGAATATTTTTCAATAATCATCAAACCAGCAGAACGGATCAGTACTGATTTCGAGGCCGCTACGCTGTCACATTCATATTTTTAAGTATTACATTTTTGGTTAGTACGAAATTCCCCAACCCTGACGATTAATATTCCCAATATTCCATGTATCTCTTTCGCTTTTTCCAGAGCCATCGGCTGCTGATAACTAAAGCTTCTTTGTTATTTATGTAAAAGTAATTAATATTCCAATCTTAATATAAAATAATAAAAATAGAATTTGAACGAATTCATTTATTAATAAAATAATAAAAAATGGTTTGCAGTCTTGCAGATTCGAACTTAAGCCCGTTGATAAAATTAACAAATTAAAAAAATTATTCATTACATATTTTGAAAATTTATTGGTTGCTATTGGCTGAGGTAGTTAACAAGTATGTTGATTTTTATACCCTATAAAAAATAATTGGAGCGAAATATCCATCTGAGACCCCATAAAGTATATATATTCTTGATCAGTGATGATATCTAAGAAGATCTGAGCATGTCCGTCCGTCCGTCTGTAGAAATCTTGAAATTTTTTATAAATATATTTTGAAGGATAGCACAAGTCAAGTTCGTAAATGAGCTGAATCGGGCCAGAGTGAAAAAAGTTCCCCTAAGATGAACTAAACCAACCTCTAAATATCAACATAATTTTTAAAGTTTTTTTTTTGTAATTTTGTTAAGCAAATGATATATTTTTATGTCAAAAAAGGTCCAACGCCTTAACCCTCCGATGAGTGAGAAGGTCCCTAGGCACCTTTTTGCCTTTTCAAACTGAAATTACTCCTACTTCGGCCACTACAAATTCCCCCCCAAAGTTACTCTGTATTCCAAGAGTATTTTGTTGCGCATCTTTTGGAAAAAAAATAAAAGCCGATCGGATCATGACTTTAGGAGTTATTGAGGTTTTAGTGAGAATAGTACGCGGACGTGTGAATAGGTCCGCATGGACTTTGTACTGAATTTCACTAATAAATGCATGTTTTTGGGCATCATTATAATTTTTTTATTGTGTCAACACATAATTTACTTGTTCTGAACACAAAGACCTAAACTCAAAGACATTAGGGATGATGATAAAAAAAATTAAAAAAATTTAAAAAATTATTTTTGTATGTAGAATTTAGTTATAAACAATAAAAACAAAAATAAAATCAAAAACAAATTTTTTATATGAAAAAAATATGATTTACAAAAAACGTAGGGACCTTTTCACACGGCCGTGAAGTTCAGAACTGTCACTAATCGGAGGGTTAAACTTGGAGCCATAAAATAATTTTGGACCCCGCCTCCTTTAGTGGGCGTTATTTTATGCAAAAATTATCTAAAAATTTAACAAATTGGTTTACTTAAGCCTACATTCCTTAAAAATAAAATGTTTAAGCTTTAATGACGAAGCTGAGACGTAAGCTGGTACTACTTAGAAGTAACCTGGCCCTACCCCTCCTCCCCCTTTGCCCCCTAAATGACCTTATCAAAAAAATAAATAAATTTTACATTTTATTATTCCAAACAATAATTTTTAGAGTTTTATGGCAAAGGTACGGCCCTTGCCAAAGAGACTCCGACAAAATACAGTTTTAATGCCCTCCAAAAAGAATTGGACCCCATAAAGCATATATATTCTTGATCAGTAATGAAGTCTAAGGCTGTCTAGCAATTCCCATATGTTCGTCTGTGGAAAACATGATATAGTCTATTTTTGGACACCTCCCCCTTCAGTGAACGTTGACGTACGATATTATATAAAGAAAATCTGTCTCACAATGTTAAACATTTTAAATTTAATTACTATATATTTGGAAGGTATTTAACATTCGACCCGGCCGAATATAACGTTTTTACTTGTTTTTTTGTTTAACAGTATGAATTTATCTATATATACATTTAATATAATGAGTACAAAAATAATCGAAATATTCCACTCTTAATAAAAAAAACTTGAATTTAATAAAAATTCTTTAAAAAAATAATTTGCAGATTACGGATTTGAAATAGAGTCTTAATAAAAAATGCTTGTCTTAATAGTAAAAGTGAGAATGCTTCATTGTTGGCACTTTTCAATAAAAAATTTCAATATTTATTTAATTTTTGTTTGAAAACTCCGTTTAACTGCAACTTTCTAAGATAAAATTAAAAAACGTTGCATGTTTTAGAGAAAAGAAAACTCTACATAGACAAATGAGAACAGTTTTCACTTCGTATCAAATTGTACAGTTATTTGGGGTTCAGACACACATACATATGTACAATTTAATTGAGCTTATCGCAATTAATGCTATTATTGAGCTCAATTAACCATAAAAAAGTTTTATAAAGTAATTGCTTAATTAACAGTTAATTGCCATAAAATGGAGCAAAATTACAAATGCAGCATTGGTAAAAAGTGTGTTTGTTGACCAAAACACTCACTTACTGAACAAAGTTCGTTGAGAATTAGCACCTAAATTGTGGAAAAAGTAAAAAAAAAAACCTAAATAAGATAGGTCGAGCCATAGTGAAGTTAAATTATTGACATTATATTTATTATTAATTAGAAAATAAAAAAAATATTGGGGGGTTGAGCTTGAGTTCCTCATGAATATGAAAAAGTTTTACTTTTAATTGTCATACTTTATTAGAATTGAGTAAATTTTGTATAGTGAATATTGACTTAATTAAATGTCTGAGCAAAATACAGGGTGGCTCAGAAAGACCGAAGAGTTGTGAATTCCTTATAACTTTTTTATTATAATTTTTTTTTCTTTTCTTTTCAGTATTTTGTAAAGAAGACTTGGACAATTTATAATGGAGCAATACACAACTGAACAACGTGCCCAAATCGTTGAAATTTACTTTTCAAATCAACGGTCCATTGTGTTGACTCAGCGTGCATACCGTCGCCAATTTAATGTGCGGGTTGCACCCTCTCAGTCAACAATAAACCGTCTGGTTGCAAATTTTCGACAACAAGGAGCAGTAAGGAACCTTCCTGGTTCCGGCAGACTACGAACTGTCCACACGTTTGACAATATTCAAGTGGTACAGGAGAGTATTCGGGAGGATCCAGAAACATCAACCAGGAGACGTTCGACACAACTTGGCATCTCAAGAGGGTCGCTGCAGCGAATTTTGCATACCATAAGAACAGGATGGAACCACAGCGCACACTGCGAGGACCACAATGGCTCTTTTACGCGACATCTTTGGTGAAAGAATAATATCGCGTAGAAGCAATTTTAATTGGCCTCCGCGTTCCCCGGATTTAACCGCTCCAGACTGTTTCCTTTGGGGTTATTTAAAAGGGAAAATTTATGTTAAGAAGCCTAGGACTATTGAGGAATTAAAAACCAATACTCGAGACGAAATTAACAACATAACACCGGAAGTTTTGCGAAAGGTCATGGAAAATGTGTTGGAAAGAGCACATTTGTGCGAAGCAGAAAATGGCCACCACTTACGGGATATCATTTTTAATAACTAATCTAAAAATGTTCCCTATTAATTTACTGTATTTAAAAAACAAAAAATTAAAAAAATATGTCTTAAATAAAAAGTTATAAGGAATTCACACCACTTCGGTCTTTCTGAGCCACCCTGTATAACCTTCAGATCACCAATATGAAATATGCATTCCTACACAATAAGTGCCCGGACCTATTCCCAAGATCTACCAAGCTGCAAAGTTTAAATTTAAAACTAAGCAGTACTCTGACTAATAATTTCTGTCAAAAAGACGTTTTTGTTATTTTGAAATTAGGTTGCACTCTACTGATGATTTGGTGTAGGAACCAATGAAATGCAGACATATGGAGATATTTAACCACATACATAGCAAAAAATGCAGTTTTTGATTATCTAAAAATAAATTCAGATAAATCCAGCACAAATTATCAGATCTCAATACTTAACCCTACACAAAAAAAAAATAAATAAATAAATAAATAATCTCATTTGGGCAGAAATCCCCTAAACTGTAAACGCTGCCACATCGTAATTTTCGTCTTTAGCAAAATGTGAAAGTTTTGCAAATTTTTTTTAACAAATTAATTTTGTTTGCGTTGCTTTATTTTTGCAGCAAATAAGTTTCTTGTTTGTAAATGTTTAATAAATACTCGCATATAACGACTGTTAAGAGAATTTGTTAAGAAGGAATAAAACAGCGTCTTTGTTCGATTGTTTTTGCTTTTAGCTTTAGTATTTATTTAATTTTTCGCTTCTGCCCGTTTATTATTTTCACGTTACTTTTATTCAATTCTTTGGTATTCTTTTTGTTTTGCGTGTGAACATTGCGGCCAAATGTGGCTGGCAACGATAGCACAACAAGCTACTTGTATGCGAGTGAGCAAAAAGAATTAGCAGAGTAAGGTGCGCGCGAAGAAAATGTATGATTCAGATAGCCGACAGGTATGATTTGAGAGAATGACACAGTTTTTGCTGAAAATTTATGTGTGTGATTTTTTTTTTAACAAAATTACTAAAGTGGTCAGAATCCATTCTTATTCCCATCAACATCATTCTTCATTACAACAATATGTCAATAGAAGCAAAGTTAAATAAAAAGCAATCTGTGAAAAATAATGTACTTATATGTACATGCATATGAGCTTCCAAGATAATATTAGACTACGAAGTCCATTATATCCACTGTAGTTAGGAACCTTTTTATGATAAATGCTTGTATTTTGCAATACAGTGTTGCCAAAGAGTTTATAATCCGCATTTTTTCTTTTTTAACTGGACCCCCCACCACTCCGGGTGTGAACTCTACTAATGCAATGCATTGTGTCTGAACTATGAAAGGAGGAAGGAATAGTGTTGAGAGCAAGATGAGAAGATGAGAATTTGTTGTAGCCATTTTATTCCTTATTTTGTCGTCGAATTTTAGACACAGTAAAGACGAAGAAAATACAATTTGTTAAATATTTACATTATTTTTTTCAGATAATACTTCAATGTCCACTAAAGGAGGCGGGGTCCAAATATAGACTATATCGTGTTTTCCACATACTGACGTATGGGCATTGCTAGATCGTCTTAGACTTCACCACTGATCAAGAATATATACTTTATGGGGTTCAATTCTTTTTGTAGGGTATTAAACCTTATATTGCCGAGGTTACTCTGGCAAGGGCCATGGGGGAGACATTTCACTTTTACCATAAAACAGTAAAAATAAATTTTTGGGATAATTATCTAAGTATAAAAATATTATTTTTTTTTTTTGATAGGGTCATTTGGGAGCAAAGGGAGCAAAGGGGGCAGAGGAGGATCGGGCACGTCTCAGCTTCGTCATAAAAGCTTAAAAATTTTATTTTTAATGAATGTAGGCTTAAGTAATACAGTTTGTTAAAATTTTACAATAATAAAGGGGCGGGGTCCAAAAATCAATTGTTTTATTTTATGATTCCAAGTTTAATAGGGACCTTCTTTGACATAAAAATATATCATTTGTTTAACAAAAATTAAAAAAATATATATGTTGATCTATGATCTGTGCTATCCTCCAAGATTTATTTATACCAAATTTTAAGAGTCTGGCTTTTTCGTTTGAAGTGAATCGTGATTTCCACAGACGGACGGACGGACATGCTCAGATCGTCTTAGATTTCATCACTGATCAATAATATATGTATGTATATACTTTATGGGGCCTCAGATGTATATTCCGCTGCGTTGCACACCTCCGATTCTTTTTTGGAGGGTATAAAAACCCACCTGGAAGTTTGCATTAAAATGATAATATCATATTATGAATGCATTATTGATTATAAACTCTTCATTTAATTATAAAGAATATTCATAGGCCATATTATTGCTGTTCGCTTAGATGTTTATAAACATACATACATACTATATGCATGCAAGAACACGTCAAAGTTAAAAGAAGCTTTGCGGTAAAATATTTTGTTCTTCATGTTCCCTTACCTTGGGGATTTTTGTTTCTTAGTGAGAGTAATTTTAGTTTACTCTCATTTTACCGAACTTTAACCAAAAATTACGGGATCACACCTATTAACGGCAAGCATGCATACATACATACATATGTACATCAATTGATACAAACAACAACAACTAAATGCACTCACACACCAAAACCAATAAGACAAGGGAATGACTGATGTAAAGAATTTATGTACATACATACACACATACATACATATGTATATGCAGATATAACAGATAATTGAAAATGATCATAAGGAATTGTTGGAAACATATTCCAAAAAATAAAAACTTGCGGAAAAATTTAATAATTAATTTAGATACCCAAGTTGGTAACAATTACAAAATATAGGTTAATATCATTATCTAAGCAACAACACAATTCAATTATTCTTCTCCGCTCTTTGCTTTAATTAAACTGCTAAGAACGTGTTTTGTTTTTGTTGTTTGCTTTGAAATTTTAATCAGCTAACTTGCCTTGCTTTTTTCGGAGTGTTGACTGCTGCGTTGATATGGTAAAGGGGCCAAAAACAGCTAATAACACTAGATATTGAATGTTCTAATAAAACACTTTTTTTCTATAATAAGAGCACTTAAGGAGAAACTTTTTTATTATTAGGATTCTATTCCAGCAACGCGCACAATTTCCATAGAAAATTTATAACAACACGATACAGATCCTCGTGTTCAGGATGTCGTTTCTTAATTCGATTTTAAAATTTAAAAACACTTGTTTTATATTTTCTTTTATATCTAAAGAAAACTTTAGGTATCTTCGCTTACTTTCACACTAAGTTTCGTATTTAGCTTCTGCTATTCTTTCTTAAATTATTCGTAAGGCCACTTTATTTTTTATTTTGCTTTTGTTTTATTTAAACACAATTCGAAGACTTTGAAATAAACTACAATTACATATTTATGCACGTCGTTTTATTAAACTGCTGCTATTGCCGAACCGCTGTTGTTGTTGGTATATATTTTTTTACATTAGTTGCTTACTAATAGAAAGGTGTTGTTAAAACACTGATGTAGAAAACTAATAAAAATATAAGAGACCAAAAGAAATTTGAGACGTGGTACAACTGATGTTTTTTTTCTTTTGCACTTTTGGCTAGAAGTAACTAGTGTCTTGTTTTATGAAATTTTC
The DNA here is from genome assembly GCA_951800035.1 of Linnaemya tessellans. Lineage (NCBI taxonomy): Eukaryota > Metazoa > Arthropoda > Insecta > Diptera > Tachinidae > Linnaemya > Linnaemya tessellans. The sequence goes on from OX637534.1 coordinate 98,102,125, forward strand.
TAAAAATATTTTCTTTTCAATTTCAACACTTAAGTTTTTCTCTATTAAAATAACAAAAATCTTTCTGTATTTTAGTAACAACCAAAAAAACTAATTAGAAGAAAGGCCACGAAACGAACCTTTAGTAGGAAACGTCGCGCAACAACTGATTTTACGGCGAATTCGTACGTTTTAGTGCTGTCACAATTAATTATCTTATTCCGTTATGCTCTGATATTTCTTTTCGAATAGTAGTGCTACAAAGGCAAAGCGGAAAGTAATAGCATAGAAAACAGCTCAGAGTTGCATTTAGCAACACAAAATAAGACCGTTAATTTGAATGAAGTACAGGGAAAAGCGGTTTTCATACTTTGCAACATCAAACCACTGGCAATTCTGCTTAAAATTAGTGGAAACAACTGGACAAAGAATATCTATTGATGAGAAAACTGTAACAAAGTTCTCGGTCCAAACTGATTAATAATTTTATGAGGGAAGAGTAAGCAGACGGATTTCTCAGATGGAAGGTCACCTAAAAATGAATTCCAACGGGAAGACATTATATATGAGCAAATAAGGAGATCAACATGGATCCTCTCATAAGCAGATATCACTGCTATGAAAGTTATTGGGTATTAATTTGAAGAGCTGAATTTCCACAAGATTTTTTTTCTTCCAGCACTTCACTGCACCAAAGGCGCCAGTTTAAAATCTTGCGTCAATCTTGGGACAACCTTTAAATTTTTAGTAAATGCAGATGGTGAAATTGTTGAGAGCTAATTCAGCAAAGAACCCAAAAATATAGACGGGCATACACATATGCCTGCTCGCACAGTTAAAACTTTATGTATGTACATTTTATATGTCTAGGAATTAAAATCATATAAATTTTTCACTCGTTTTTTTGAAGTTGTTTAAATTATGCTTTGATTGAAATCCCTAATGAAAGGATACATTTTTGTGGGCGCCTTACTTTTTCTTATGCACTTACATAAGTTAGATGTAGTAAAGTGACAAATAACTCTGTATACAAAGTTTCAGCTTCTTCGGATACCTTGAATTCCTTTACATAAAAACAGATAAAATTAATAAGAGGTCTCAACAAAAATGTACATTTCTACAAATTTCATTTGCCTTTAATATACACATACATATATTATGTTTTAACTCGTTAATCTGGTCCACTTTTCACTTACTGCCCAAAGCCACTTTCCCAGCGCATCATCCTTTGCTTGTGGGGCGACATCTTTTATTTCACAATCACTGAAATATTCACCACTTACATTAGCCAAGTCTTCATCTAAAGCGGCATACAAAGTTGTTTGCGCTCCATTTTGCGGAGATTTAAGGAAAGGCCATGCCAATGGTTTAAATATTAAACTGCCAAAAAATGAATTGAAGAAGCCCATGTGTCGGAATAGTTCTGTTTGAACTATACCGGGATGCAGCGCATTAACAGTAACTCCAGTGCCTAAAGTTAAAGATTTTAAGAAATATGTTTAAAACCTTTTTGGCATTGGTTTTAAATTTTTTACAGTCATAAGAAAAACTCTTGTAATACGAAAAACCACCATGCGTTTTGGTTGCCGGGTTAATTTTTTTATTGTATGGAGTATGGGAAGATCCCTATAAATCGTACCTCTAATAATTCCCAATAAAAATTTACAAAAGCAACGCTTTTTATAATTTTTTTTTCAATTACCGTTATTTTTGTTGCTAGAAATTTTTTTTACATATTATTTGATTGTTTTAAATATTAAAAATAGTCAGTTGAATTGCCTTTTTTTTAAAACAAATCGATTTAGAAACATCAAAACAACTAATAGCAAAATTTTCCAGACTTTTGGGTAGTTTCCAATTTTTACAGGGGGGTTACTGTATAATTCGAATAGAAAACTGTTTGAATTTGTATGCTATTAACATTGCAATTCCTTTCGAATCGAATTACACCCTTCCCCTCACCCCTCAGCTCAGAGCCGACAGATTTCACTGGTTTTATGGACTTATGTCCAATATTTTGGTGCATATATATTTTACTTACCTGCTAATCTCTTAGCCAATTCACGAGTAAACAACACATTCGCCAACTTGCTTTGATTGTAGGCTTTGCCCTCATCGTACGACTTATCGCTATTCAAATCACCAACATTAATTTCACCACGAGTATGCGCCAAACTAGACAATACAACAATTCGACTGGGGGAGGATTTCTGCAATAAATATATCGGTAGCTATAGTTCAGAAACATATTCATTTAAAGAGATCAATAGATGCCAATATTAGAAATGTATAAGAACTATTATTGTATTCTAAACAGCTTTCAAGATAATTCCTTATTTTAAAACAAAGAGCATAATGGTATAACGAGTTATTCCCTAGTTGGCTTTTTATATGAATGATATTTACCCATTTCGCTATATCTCATATCTTATGTATGTACCTTAGAATTTAGTTTCACATGCATTGATAGAGTATAATATACTTAACTCGACCTACCTTAAGTAAATCTAGTAATAGATTAGTAAGTAAGAAGTGTCCCATATGATTAACACCCAATTGCATTTCGAAACCATCTTTTGTCAGCGAACGGGGACAACGCATAACACCAGCATTATTTATTAATATGTCCAAACGATTTTGCTCCTTTTTAAAGCTAGAAATTTACTATTACCGTACCATATTGACATTTTACACGCAAGAAATTACTTATCAACAAATTTTCGTATCGATTCCAAAGAAGCCAAATCACATTCTCTACAGTAGACATACTTATTATGAGTTTCCAAGACAATTTCCGCGCGTGCCTTTTATATAAGTATAAAATATCTATATTATATTACGTTAATAATTTAATGACAAACCTCTTCACATTTCTCCATGTCCCTGCAAGCCATATACACTTTGGCTCCTCTTTTAGCCAACTCCCTAACAGTCTCTTTACCAATGCCAGTATTTGAGCCGGTAACAATAACAACCTTTTCCTCAGCCTTGGTCTTCTTTGTAAATTTTCCACCTTGCATTAAGTCTCTGGAATAAAACAATCTTTATGTTTATTTAATTGATGCTTTCGTACCTTACTTGACAAAACATGTTACGCCCACAGCTGTGCCGGTAACACTTAACCAAAATACAGCACGATTTTTCATAAAACTAAATAAACCTGCCATTTTATGATATAAGTAGTTGTGTTTAATAAATTTCTTATTTTATCGTATTTATAATTTGATCAAGGTGTTTAACTAAATTAAGGCACATCCAAGGGCACATCAAAAGCGGTATTTGTCGGCGAGTTTGTACCACAGAAAATGGCAAGGCGTATTTAAAAGGTGGCATCACCATGGCAGATGATTTCTTTTTTTGCTCTACTCTGTTTTATATACTCACACAAGGTACTCCATGGTTATATACCTTCAAAATAAAAAATAGACTTTAATAAATGTTTTTTCAGAAAAACCACATTTAATCACATGCACATGTAAGCAAACCAAGCAAAACTATGCGTTTAACAATAAGTGTATGACAGTAGAGAAGAGCAAAATATAATCATCTGCCGTGGTGATGTTACCTGATTAAATACGCCTAGATTTGACTATAAACAGCATCAAGGAGAATTAACTACTAGTGAATTCGCCTTGAACAACATTTTAAATATTTTCAAATTATTTTTAATCGCAAATAAACAGCAGTTCGTTTAAACGTAGTTTAATTTTTGGCAAAAACTTTTTGTTTAGTTTAATCGGAATGAGCAAGCAAAGGGAAACAAAGTCCACTAAGAAACGAAAATTACCGTCTATATAAAAAAAAAGGATCAAAGGATCTTCCGGATCCTTCATCTCTTAGTAGATGGATCAGCAGTAAAACCTCGCCTAATTGACTTGTGCATTTAATTCGTTCAAAGAAACTGTTACAAAGATACAATCTGTTTTAATTTTTCATGAAAAGAAAACTGAATAGAAATAAGACAAAGAATTGGATATAGTAAATGCTGTATGAAATGGAATCCCAAGCGTGCGTTTTAATAAGAAGAGCTGGAAAAGAAATTGAAAGTTCGTTTTAAATTATTTTGAGATATCCTAATAAAACTTTTAAAGTCAAAGTTGAACGCACAATATGGCATAAATATTCGTGGACTTGCATGTAATCAAAGTTCTAACAAAAGAATATGTTTGGCGGATCCAGTGAAAAACCTTATTTATTTTAAAAAATTTACTTGAAGTACGATGCAGTATAAGTATATTTAAATCAGTCCATGAGTAGTTGTATAAAAAAAGCTCGTTATATATTTTGATTGCTTAAACATCACTTATTTTAACGATACAAAGCCCCTGAATTGTGGCTTGATATTCAATAGCTTGTCAATTACTCGAAGTGCTAATTACGTATATGAAGCCGGTTAAATATTCCTGAAAGAAAACATATTAAATCGAGGACATAATTCAAACCACTGAAGCTAAATTGTGTAGTAGGTATACAATTTAGATTTCTACACAAATAATTATAGTTTGGTGCGAATCGACATGATTGCAATAAAACACGTAATTTTACCCTACAATAACACAATCGGTTAAATTTGCTTTACATAATTTATTTGCATATGACTTATATAAAAACAACAAATTTTAGGTTGAACAACATATCGTCCCCTTAGTATAACAATAGCCTATAAATTTTTTGATGTTTTGAGAAAATGAATTTCAAACTTTTTGTCGAAAGTAGCTCTCACTCAAATCTCGTTATGTCTGTAAATATTTATTATTTTCGACGTTTTTTTTTTGAGACTGTTTAAAAATGAGTCTATTTTGTTAACTGACCAATTTTTATTATTGTAATCATCCTTTTAATGAACAAAAAAGCGGTGTAAACTGCAGATACATCAGATAGGCTATTTTATTTTTTAATGTTTTCTATCAAGTTTCTGATACGTTATTTTATTTTGTATGGTATACACTATTTTATTCAAGAAATACACCAGAATAATAAGTAAATTTAATATGAATTTTTATTAGTATAAAATTATGTTTTAATTACAGTCAGATCGTAAATTATTAGCATGGTCTTTAATTATTGTCGTCTTCATCCTCTTCTTCGAATCTGTCTGGTTCATCTAAACAATCGCGATTATTCCCTCCTTGTAAATTCAAAAAAAATGTCTGTGAGCCGGGAGGAATTACATTTTTTTTGCATAAATCTTTGAGATCCTTCAATTTTGTGTCAGAAATTGGTAGTTCTTTTTTATATTTGTGAGTTAATGTAAAATTTGTGACCCCTTTCTTTTTCATTCTCGAGCCATCTATATCAATCACTTTGAAGTCTTCGTTCCATTGCTCCTTGTATAACAATTGTCTCTTTTCACTTTTTATTACTTGGAGAACCTTGATTTTAAGCCAATTTACCGATTCATTGTTGACATTTTTCTTCAAGTTATGGTTCAATTTTGAGAACGCCGTTTTGAGATCAATAATATCACTGTAGTTAAGCCTTTCTACAGCGTACGGATTTTTTCGTCTTGCCAGTCTAAGTATAGTTGGCCATTCTTCTGGTAAATATACACAAATATTTCTCTTAGTTCGTTCTATAGCCGAATGCATGGAATCTGCTTCCATTTGTGTGTGTCCACTTTGAAGATATTTAATCGTTATTGAATTAAAATGCAATGAATGATTCATACGAAGCAATAATGTGCCAATTAATCTGTTTCTATTCTGTCCTCCACAGCAGTCTGAATACAGAATAACATCCGTTACTGATTCGGGTAAATTGTTCAGCATTTTTAATAAAGTGGTTCCAATTTCCTCTGACCCACGCTTACCATGGTTTTCATCCCACAGGAAACAATATCCAGCTCCATTAGCTAAATCGTAAAATGTGTTGTTGTATGTGGCGAACTTTCGACTGTAATACAAGGTGCTTACATTGCTACATGGTGTCAATAGCACTGATTGTAAGTCAAAAGTAAATACTTTAATATTGCTGTTATTTTTAGAAAACTCCTTGTCAGCATGTTTGTGGAGTCTTGCTTGGGCTTTATTTGCTAAGTGTTCATCATATGATTTCTGTATTGAAGCCTTGTCCTCTGTATTTTTGAACGTTTCGCATGTTAAGCATGTGTCCTTTTTTGGATGATGGAATGAATAATTGTAATTATTACAAAATATGTGGCGATACATATGTTCTTTAACTGAGAGATCTGGCTGGCGTTCTTTAAATAAGTTATACATTTTTGTAATTGTTAGGTCTGAGCTCAGATAAAGGCGTTGGGACTTTGCTCGAGTATAGTGGCTTTCTACTGCTGGAAATGACTCTATGTGCTCTTTAATAAGAGTTGCTATCTCCGCGTCTACTTTTCTTTGCATTCCGTGTTTACCCCTCATGTCAACAAATTCTCTTTGATTTTTTTTTTGGCTAATACAGATATCGCGCAGTCTGACACGTGTAAAGTATTTAAAAAGAACTTTTTACAGACCTGTTTGTCATTTAGAAAGTATTTTAGAGTGTTCGACCGCCGTGATTCTCTCGTTAATGTCCTCTTGCACTTCTCCACTTTTATGTTATTACTAAGGAATAGACGTTGCTTGCAGTAATCGCCCAAACTCCAATAGTCTGCATTGATTTTCTTACGATCTTCTTCAGAGAAGTGTTCTGGACATTTGTGATGACAGCTGCAATTAGCGAGCTTCGGTAAACGTTCCTTAATTACTTTACCACTCTTTGTAACATACGCCTTTCCTTGACTCCTGTCACTCTTTCTTTTGTTCTGCATCCAAAGCTGGCTCTTACGCTATTGAATACAACAAATCCATAATTGCAGGAGATATCTTCTTAAATTACCTTTTAATTAACTCACCTTTCTTTTTCGTGTTACTGTCAGTTCTACATTTTCATCATTGCTTTCTTCTGCGATTTCGCAGAGCACTTCATGTTGCTTTACCGAAGATTCATGTTGCTTTACCGAAGATTTTTCAATTTCCTCTTCATCCGTTTCTGGAATATAATAATCCGACGATCCTGCTGAAAAGTCTTCTCCATCCTCTTCGTCAGTTTGCAATATATTTGAATCCAATGGTTCCACAGATAATCCAACAGAGTTTGGAGCAAGTTTGACACATAGGGCTCCTGTTGATTCCGTCGCAAATTCTGTTGACAATTAATACACCTTAATATTCCTTCCTGCAATTTAAGATAGCAGATACTCACCAGAGCTTGACAAATCCATGATTAAATGAATGATTGGGAACGAATGAACGACTAAATGATTATGAACGAGCGAATTTCAACAACGAACTGAAATCCAAAATTGTACAAATTATTTCTATTGCATTTACATACATGATAAAACAACGTAAGCATTGCATAGCCTACTTTTGTTTTTTGTTATTTTTAAAACACATGTTAATTGTTCTGACAATATAACGGCCTATAAGATTCATACAAATGAACAAATTGAAAATATTTATTGAACAACAACGTATATCATTATACGTCATTTTAGGTGTTTGTGTCATGACAAAATTGATTTTTTTCCTAAAAGTTAAAATAGAGTATGTGAGTGTACATTACTATTATATTGAATAAACAGAAAATTTACTTTATGTAAAATAGCGTATATGCGTTTACATGATTTTTGAGGAAAATAATTTAATACAAATTTATACTATATTTTTTTGACTGACGTTTTGACACACTTTGTGGAACTAGAATTTGACAAAATTTTGACCACATATAAAATCGACGATGGAGAATCCAAAAATTCAATAAAAAAATAATAGCCTATGAGCACATAGGCTATTGTTATACTAAGGGGACGATATGTATATGCTTCTAAAATGATAATTACAACAAAATTACTACATAAATATTAACTGGGACAATGTCTTAAATAAATTACAATTGAAAAGAAAACTTTAGTTTTATATTTTTTTATATAAATTTTTATACATGTATTTTAATAAATTGTGCTCGATTTCTTACTTAAATTTTATAATTCAATTTTATCCAAATTAAAAATTTACTGAGCGGCAGTAACAAAGGCACCAGCAAATAATATGTTCTTTTTATTCCAGATCATATACAAAAATGGATGATCAGCTCTAAACTCTAAAGGCATAATCATTGCTCTACACATCATAACCATAGCAGTAGCGGCAGCTGCCTCACATCCCTCTTCATTTACTTCAATGCAAGCTTTGTGGATAACATTCGACACATAAAGGTCCGAGGAAGATTCCAAAATTTTGTTGAAATTTGCATCACTTCCAAAAGCTTTGGTAATTCCGAGCTGTGAAAGAAATTGCGGAAAAGCGTCAATATCAATTTCCAAATAAGTTGTTATAGAAATAGTTGAAAGTAAAGGTTGATTCGATTATGATTTTTTAAATATTCCTGGTCATAATCATAGCAGTAGCAGACTCCCGTTCTTCTTAATTTACTTCAAAGCAACTTTTTTTACATTTTAGTATTTGGTAACGTTTGAAAATCGACGTTGTACTGCATTTTAGAATTTAATGAATTTTCCAACTTTTTGGCGAATTTAAATTTGCAATGTTTGATTTTTAGTTTCTTTTTTGTTTTTTATTAAAAGCAGTTTTTAGTCGGCGTTTATATTCAGGTAAGTAACAAATTCGATTTAGATACGCAAACTATAAAAGGTGTGATACGGTTTAAATAGGCGTTTTACTCATAGTCTTCTCTTTCATTTTCGTCTTTTTTCGCAATCTTTTTGATTCTGATATTGCCAATTTATGATAGGTGGATCTACACGTAATCGGTACGGTAAGAGAAATATTTTTCTCCTCTTCAAATAGCTAAACATACATAAATGTACATCGTTTAATTCTTACTACTTAATGGGGTTTTGGGATCATAAATTATTATTGCCGAAATTACAAAATGAATAACAAACTTATATTCATATACTGTTTCTACATTCGGTTAAACTGATTTTTTTTTTGGAAAATGAATCATAAGACAAAATCTTATTACCTAAAATAAGCGATTAGATATCGCTTTAAGTAAATGTTTCTTTAAAAATTGGTCAGTAATATATAAAAAGAAATTGTTAACTTATTTCCATGATAAAGGTTATTAGCTGAAAACTCGAACAGCCATATTTTTATGAACATCTATAAGAATTATATAAATTATATTTGTTTCTCAAAATATACGTATGAAAAATAATTTTATGTATACTTAATATGCATACAGAAATTAATTCCTCATTGCCACAAGTACAATAATTGGAATTTTTGTTAGTGTTGGGGCGTGAATCAAATGAACAGGAATATTCACGAATATGTTCAACAATAATGGAAAAACCAAAATTATTTATTTGTCTTATAATAATATGTATATATGTACATACTTGCATACAAATATACATAAATTTGTATATTCGTGAAAATAACTTCACTTTCTGCCATTCCTTTTTTCATTTCTCTTGCTCTTATCAATTAGATTATTAACATACCTCTTTCAAAACATTGCTCAATTCCACACTGTAGTCTACCTTAAATTTAGGGAATCTAACCACCACATCTTCGGTGACCATTTTCTCAGCCAAATCGATCAAATTAATATCATCCAACTTTTTAGCGAGATCTTTCAAGCCTTCACGTTCGTTAGGTAGCAAAACAAACATGCTTAAATCGGAATCTTTGTAAGGCATTTCCAAAGCCTGACAATTTAATTCTTCAAAGCAGCCATAACCAAATTTGGACTTTTTATTCATATATTTAACTTTAACAGATTGTTCTTCAGTTATCCAGAAATCATCCTCTTCTGTGTGCGATTCATCGAATTTCTTCTCCCAATCTGCTTTAAAGTGTAAAGCATTCAAGAGTACCAAACGGGTGAGGGAATTAAAGCAATCTGCATCGACAAGTTTTGTAATTTTACCGGCCGTTTTATTTTCTACCCATGAATTAACAGTTTTAGCAGCTTCTTCGTTTTCCGCGAAATTCACTTCTTCCGCCTCAGCATGATAGTTATCTTTCGTGGTAATAGCATATTCGGGCTTAAGATTATAACCCTCTTGCACGTACACCTTATTGGCTATTTTCAATACATCACTATCCTTATACTTTTCCAAAACATATTGGACAGTCGCGGCAACCTCTGGGGGAGAGTTGGAAACAAATTTTAGTGCTTTGGCAATTTCATCGGCGGTTTCGCCCTCAGCACCGGCAAAAGCCAAAGCTAAACATGTTTGAATGGAAACGGGAGAAAATACTATGTTTTCCTTAACACCACCAGCCGCTAACTTTTTGAACAGCTCCACTGTGAATTCGGCACCACCACGGGCAAATTCCAAATTTAAATCGGACATTTTTCTAAAAACTTACAAAGATCTTTTTTTATTTAGTATAACTTTCTTCGACCACGGTCTGTTAAGGAATGTTTAAAATATTGAACTGTAGCCCCAACAAATACTTTATGTTTTCGACGCCTTCAATTTGTTTCTCGTTACCTCACACACATAGAAAAATGACTCATTTATTTAATGTTTATCTACAATTGATTTGCCGCAGTTACCGCCAGCGGCTGCGTTAGCTTATTTCCAAAAATTTTATTACTTTTCGTTTTCATTGAAGTTTTATTTTTATAACTTTGCTTTATTGCGTCTTCCTCGATATTTATGTATTTCAAATCTTGTTTGCTTAAATATTTTTATTGTCTTGTTCATTTGTTTTTTTTTACCGATTTCGTAGGTATTGGACGTTATTTGTTTACATATCTTTATTAAAACTTCATATTTAACTTTACAATATTTTATTTACTGGGTAGTTGGCGTATTAAAAACTAGTCTTCATTTAAACTTACCTTTTCTTAGTTTTTATTTATAATGGAATATATTTGTTTATACACAAACCTTTTGTTTATTATTCTGCAGTTTTGTTTTTAGTATATTACAGCTGTTCGAATAGAGAAGATAAGTTTTATGTTTCCGTTAGAAGTTATCGATGCTACATGTTATACCAAACAGGTGGCAGTGCTACGTCAGATGATAGTGCTTTACTTAACTACATTAGGACGTTCAATGTCTTTTATACTAAAAACCATGGTATAATAAAACAAGGTACTGCCACTGTGAGCTATTAAATTTAAAATAATTTTCTGACAATTTTAAGGATTCTGACATTCCCATAAAAATTAAGTTACCATATTATTTTAAGTTACCCGTTTTTTTTTTCTTTTGATTTGAGTTGTTAAAATTTTTAATTGCACTGATGTCATAATTAACAATAATTAAAATCCGTTTGCCAATTAATTTATTATAAAAATCTTGTCGTGAACCTTGAATAAACATATTTTTTGTTAAATTGTCTTATTGATCAATGTAATGGTTTCAATGTTTTTGGTTCAATGCAAAGCAACACAATGACTTTTTATTTCTTGTGGAAATGCATAGGAACTGGGATTTTTTATAGTTTTCTATATTCTTTACATTTTATATATAGCTTTTATTAAATTATTTTAACAAAATATTGCAAAATGTTTATGTTCAAAACCTCAAAATGAAATTTTTCTCTCTGTCAATATGCAAAAACGATTCACAATGAGATTTTGAGCGGGAGATTCTATCTATGTTGTACGTTCAGTATGTTTAAATTGAAAATGAGGTAATACAATGAAATATGTTAAAAGAGAGGGGATAAAATAATAGTTAAATACCATGGTATAATATATTATAATGGTGGTTTGTCCGTGATCTCATGAAAATGTGGCTTGGTACTAAAAAGGCCATTATTTTGAAGTTTGTTGAACTGGACACCTTGAAATTTAAATAAGTTAGAGATCAATGAATGAAGTTTAGTATATACAATTTAATTAATGAAAATCCTAGACAAATGGAAAAACTTATATACATATATATGACATTTTTATTTGACATATTGTTGTCACAATACTATTTTAAATGAAATTTATTTGTTGGTGGTCAAGCAATGTCTATATGCGTTTTATTGGTGCTTTACCAAATCATGGTTAAAGTCTACTGATGATTTGGTAAAGCACCAATGAAATGCATAGAGACATTGCTTGACCACCAACAAATAAATTTCATTTAAAATACATATATATATATATATATATATATATATATATATATATATATATATATATATACATATATATAGATATGTATTACAGATTTTATTTAAAAATTTCCAAATAATGAAAATTATTTTTTATAATGTGGCAACGTCATATTCAATATGATGTAGAAAAATAAACTTCAAAAATCCTTATTAAAATTTAATAAAAGCAAGTGGCACTACCTTGTATTTATATACCTTGCTAAAAACAATTCACGTATATAATTCCTCACTTCATATTCAAATAGAAATATCAATTGGTCATGCATCTATGTTTTACCGGTTCTTTGTAGTTAGGGTTTATAGAGAAAACTAAGTTATTTTCTTATTCCTATGTGTCATAAAAAACAACTCCTGAAGTATTTAACTAGAGCTTGAAAACGTAGTGTGGCTTATGGGACTGTTACGAAATATTCGAATTTCAATGATCTGGCAACGTTTATTTGAGACTGGAAAGCCTATGATGAATTAGGGTATTATTTAATTTTGTACATAAAATTTTGAACTCGCAATACATACTTTATTTGCATATACTGATGTAAATAAATAAAATAAAGATATAAAAAGAGAACCATGTTCACATTTACTTTACAAACTCGTCTTTTAAAAAAAATTCCATTTTAATTTTAATAAATTTTTAAACAAAAACTTTTTCTTTCTTTTGCAAATTTTCTGATTAATTATTTTCTCTTGTTTGAACTTACCCAAACATAAAGTTCGTACAACTTTATACAGGAAATGAAAAACATTACTCCTAGTTTCTGCCAAAACTGCACAAAAATTGTTATTTGGAAAGCTTTTGGACTAATTTGTGCGAGTTCGGAATGTCTTGTTATGCATCCAGAACTTTTGGATATCAAAGGAACAATAAAACGATCCGTTTCGGCTTTTACTCATACAATATGTTGTTGACCTTTTAGCTATTACGCTGTAAATTATGTTGGTAAACATCATAATAAATAAACTTCTAAAAACACTAGCATTAATTAAAATAATTATTTTATTTTTGGCCAGGTATGAATTCATCAATTATGTACCACCCACTCTTGTCAATTGTTACCTCATCTTTGACGTCGTCTTTAGTATTGCTATCATCATCCATGACTGCGTCGTCACCGCAGACATTGCCCACGTTTTGTGATTCGCTTCTTTCATATACAACTGCGGGTATATCATCAGCGGCAGCATCATTCCCCGCTGCAATAATAAAACAGGAAGAGTTAGAAAACCTTTGAGGAAATTAATAAAGTTGTTAATAGCGCCAGAGAAAAAATTATTGTAGAAAACGCTAAGAGAACTTTTACAGAGACATTATTGATCTAATTCGAATATCTAGATTTTACAAATGAGAAATGTATGTAAGAATTGATTCCAGTACTGTGTAAATTTAAAATGACTGCAAACAATTATCCACTCCTTATTTTTTAAGGGATATTTTTCTTTTAAAGTTACCGTGCGTATAGTGGCGAGTGTTATTTTCTGTTTTTGGGCCTTTTTCATAAGTCCTGAATAATATTTCTTTATGCACATATGTATGTGTGTATCCATGAGAAATGTATGTGTGTAAGTAGAAATACCATGTCAAGTAGAAAATTACCATTTTCTAAATTGTGCAGTTGTTTTCTTAGTACTTGGAGCTTTATTTCCTTGATTTTCCTGTTTAATGTCTGCTCTTCTACAAACTTATCAAATTTCTTTTTCTTGATATCTCTAATGTCTTTTAAGACGTCATACTTCTTTCTTTTTATGTCTTTCACCTCTTTCAGAATCTCATTCTTTTTGTATAAATGTTCTTCTATTTTTTTCAACGTATTTAAAAGATCCGTCTCTGTATCGTTTTGATTCTTAAAGACATTTATTCTTTGATCTTCCTGCTGTAATCGTTCTGTTGATGTCTGGGGAATATCTAGTTTTGGCTCATCTTTTTGCTGCTCTATTAATACATTTGGTTCCGATTCTGAAGATTCTTCAATATCTAAAACATCAAATACTCCGAAAACGTTATCTGCAGGATTCACAGTTATTTCTTTTTGCATGAGATTCGCTACCGACTGTTCTAATGAGGATAAAGTGACCTCTTGCGGTGATCCGCCAGGTGTGACACTGTTTCGTTTGCTATTTGATATTTTCTTTTTTAGTTTGGCTTTAAAATGGATCCAAACTCTTTGCCACTCTTCTGAGGTGCGCATTGGTGGACCACATTGATTTAAATTTTCACCAATTCTTCTCCACACTTCTTCTGTGGCGGCTTTGGTTTCTCCACAAGGGCGCCCACCACGAGCAATAAGTGGGTTGGCTTCCATTTGTTGGACTAGCAGTTTAAATTGTTGTTTTGTTGTGATTTTTACCATCATGGAATCTGCAAACATGCAAAATAATTATAAATGCAAATGATTTAAAAAAATAATAATAATACACCTACTTTTATATTTTCCACATTATTTTGCTTAAAACAGCAGTTGCCCATAAAGACTAAATTTAGCAACTAATGTCTAATGGCAACGCAACTTATGGAAATGTTGACATTATGTTTGGCAACTCTCTTCAGTTGCCATAAAGTAATAGTTTTATTATTTTAACAGATGGGATAATTAGTTCAGTTGAGTTATTATTTAATGACGATGAAGCGCTGCTGAGCTTGGCATCACTTGGGGGAAATATGTAGATAGTATAGATACATTATATCTCTATAAATTTCTATTGTCTTAGAATTAAGGTTTACTTCCAAAAGATACGGGGATGTTGTTCTGCTACTCATACTTTTAAATGGCAATTTCGACAATTTTATGGCAACTGAAGAGAGCTGCCATACATAATGTCAATTATGTCAACAAATGCGCTGCCAAGTTAATAGAATCACCGTTAGCTATAAACTTTTAAAAAAGTTAACGAACTTGAATTTAAACGCACATATCCATACGTTCACAATTCTCAAGTCAGTCTAATTTGATCTCTTACGTTTCAAAATCTCTGAAATTAAATAACCTTCGCAATTTGCTGCTAGAGAGTTAATATCTTGCAGCAAAATCTTGTTCTGGAAGACACATGGGCACATAAATCCTACAAATTGCCAAATATAAGGATGACTTGTTTCAACCCCCAAGAGTGGGCTGGAAATCAATTTGATATCATCCATGCCCCAGAGATGTTCTTATGTCTTGCAAAACAAAGTGCTGCTGCAAGATATTAATTTTCGGTATAATTTTTTAATTCCACAAGGGGTGCTTTAGTTTTGACCGCTATTTTCTTGGTCTAAAATACTGGATTTACTGTAAATCATTTATTTTATGACATTATAGCCCAATTTTTTTTAATTAGAAACAATAAGTAAATATAGATAATATAATTGATCAAAATTTTATTCGAAAAATTTTGTTCAAACCAAAAAATTTGGTAATATAGTTATGATACTGAGGGGTATGCTTCACTTATGGCCAATACTCTCACCACTTGCTTGAGTACATGGTATTCTTAGTACCACATATGCTATTTCTGCTAACTCCTTTCTATTACCTTTGTTTTTAAGATAGCTTTCATAGATACTCAGATGAAACAATTTCAAATGTCTCTCCAAATTCCCAG
This sequence comes from Linnaemya tessellans, assembly GCA_951800035.1. Lineage (NCBI taxonomy): Eukaryota > Metazoa > Arthropoda > Insecta > Diptera > Tachinidae > Linnaemya > Linnaemya tessellans. The sequence continues at coordinate 98,117,775 of OX637534.1, forward strand.
CATGTTCATTTAATACTTTATTGCAGTTTTCATTGTTACACACAACATGATTGTCACTTTTATTTTCAAAAAAAGTACGCAACAAATCATTTTTTGGACGAGGCATTCTGGTGTTTCCCTTTTGTTTATACCATATATGTAGGTATATCAGCAACAAGCTAAATAAATTAGTACAAAAAATACGTTACAGCTTTCGTTTTGTTCGTAATTGTTTTATTGCTGTAATACATATATCAGTTAAAAACTATTTATTATGTACAAAACGATTAAAGTTTATTATGCACAAAACGATTACAATTGTTAAATGTTTTTATCTTTACAGCAAACGTTTGTGAATTGTTTTGTATTTTTTGTCGTTTTCTATATATAGGGATGATAAATTTTAGTCTTCATAGAAAAGTTATCGATGTAATACAACAGAATGATTCGACAACAGAGCGAATCAATTAAGTACACATTTCTAATTCAATTTGACATTTAAGTACAAATACATACACATCATGATTTGTTCTCTGAAGTAAATTAATGTTTTGTTAATGGGATTAAAAAAAGGCAAGATTAGAATATATATACTTAAATATTTTGCAATATATAATATACCTATGAATTATATACCATATTAGGAATTAGAAAAAGTGCCAGTAAATGGTCACCGAGCAGTGAAGCGGCTCTGTTGAAATTGTGGAGAGAAAATATGAATGAATTACTTGGTTGTAGGAAAAACAGCCATATAATTTCAAAAATGTTGTCAGCCCTCCAAGATCAAGGTCATAACTATACAGAGGTGGAATTAAGGACAAAAATGCACAATGTTACCGGAAAGTATAGGTATGTACATATACATACTGGAGACGGATATATGTGAATGTATATGTATCGCTCCTCTAATGTAAAAGAGTCATAACTTAAAAGTTCAAACTGCTATGGACGTTTTTAAAATATACGCTTTCAAAACCGTCGGTTCAGGTTTCTATATATGTTTATACACATTTATTTATTCATATATGTATATAGGTCCCGAGGGAAAGGTCTATATAGTAAATAATTTTACATTCTTTTTCCATCATTTCTATATTTACTGTTTTGTTTCTCTGCAATTCACTGATAATATTGAAATTCTTAAAATATTACTTTTATTTTTATAGAAGAGAAAAGCGGAGGATGGTAACAGATGATTCACCCTCAGAATGGGACCTTTTTAAGAAAGTCGATTCACTGCTGGGTCCATATAACTATCGCAATTCTGAATGTATAGTTGTTGATAATACAAACGGTAAGAATAAAAATTATTAACTCAAAGGTACTGGTAATTATGTATATGCAACGAACTAAATACTAATATTTAAAACAAAAAATGCTATTCAGCCACACAGAAGTTTACGTACCCTTGACGAAGTCATTCACATTATAAAGTGAACTGAAAAATAAATCCTTTTTTTGGATAACTAAAATTTTGTCGCAGGATTTTCGCAATACAAAATTTAATTTTTATTTGATTTAATAATAAACTAAATAGTACTGATAACAATAAAATATGAATACATACATATGGAATCCACATCCTTAAATATAAAAAAAAATACTAGTGATAATAAAACAGATATCTGAAAGTTTGACAGATTTAATAATGTTATTAAAGACCAAGTAAATATGCATTTGCCATTTCTTTTGTATATTATTATTATTTATGTGTCGAATCTAAATTAATATAATTCTAAGACTAGATTTAACCAAAGAGCTTTAGCAGCATTGACTATCGACGCACTTTTTTTTATAAAACAAGTCGAATTATTGCAAAATCGATTTAAATATTTTCATTTTTATTTCTCACGAGATATGAATTCATCAATTACGTACGACCGATTGTTGCCAACTGCGACCTCACCGATGACATCATCTTCAGCGTTGTTAACACCATCCATGAGTGCTTATTCACCGCAAACATCGCCTACTCCTGCAGATTCACTTTCTACGGATGTACCTACAGATAGATCGTCAGCGGTAGCATCAACTGCTGCAATAATAAAACGAGAAGATTTTGAAAAACTATTTAGAAACTTGGAAACAAGCATCGATCAAATTAATGAAGATATTAAAAGCACCACAGAAAGAATGATTGCCATTGAGGAAGAGAAAAAGGAAATTTTAAAAACTTATGTCGACCGGGAATCGGAAGTACAAAAGGCGCTAATAGAATTTTTGAAGAGATCTTAAGTTTATTAATTCTTTTTGTTTTTTTGTTGATCTCATTTTAATATATAATTTTCTGAAATAAGGTACTGTGTGAATTTAAAATGGCTCAACAAAATGATAGAGACCAGCCATTTGCTGACATATTTACGCCCATTTATTACAATTTATTTTCTGTTTAGATCCAATTTTTATAGAGCCTTGCAGGCCATTTCTCTTCCTAAATAAGTAGCGTTTATGTACGTACTTTATAACATATAACATAAATATGCTAATAAAACTTACAAAGATAATTAGAAATTGCACGTCTTATTCTTTCTGCGATACAATTTTGGTATGTTTGGGAGGTATTATACTCGGGGTACACGTGTTCTGCTTCTATATTATTTAATTCCTCCAGCCAATTCATATTTATGGAATCATTATTGGCATTTAAAAAATTGTGAAGAACACAACAGGACAAAACTACAGCGTTAGCATTTCGTATGTCTTTGGTACTATCAACAGCTTTGCCAATCCGCTTAAAACGAGCTTTGAGATTACGAAAAGCATTTTCGGCTACTTTGTGGGATTTAGACAATGCAAAGTTGAATTGCTTGTGTTGGTGTGAGGAATATGGCTTCATAAGTTTGTCGCTCAATTGAAAGCCTGAATCACCAATAATGACCACGGGAACATCCGCATTCGAAATATATTTCTTTAAATCATCCAAAATACTGCAGTTATCTAAATATTGCCTTAAAGAAGACATTTGATATATTTGTGAATCGCTTTGTCGTCCTGGGCTTCCACAGCTAACGTAAATGAAACTGGATCTGGATATAAAAAAAGTTAAATTTTCGAATATTATGTATATGTACATATCTAAGTCTTACTTTGCGTCTACTAATGCCAACAGTACAATTGAATACCATCCCTGGCAGTTAAAGTACTCCGCTGCATTTGCATTAAATGGATGGATTTCAATGTGGCAACTGTCCAGAGCACCCATGCATTGAGGAAATCCTAGTGCTTCAAATTCTTGCACTAAGACTCCAACTGTTTCTTTTTTAAAAGGAAAACTATTCAGGTATATTGGAGCCAAAACTTTCCAGACTTCATCACAAAATCTTAAAAGAATTTTTTGTACAGTAACCTTTTCAACACCGAACATGTTTGCAATTTTACTATAGTCGTCTGATGACCCCAACACATATAGAGCAATGGCAACCATCTTGTCTAAGGATAATTTGGAATCACCTTCTCGTAGTTTAGGTAAGAGTTCACACAATTTATTGAACAACCTTCGACTTATACGGAGGGAATTTTTGAATAGAGACTCATCAAGCAACTGGCAATCCTTTTCCCAAAATGACGAAGTTTGCTCCTAAAAAATATTCCAAAAAATTACTAAATACTAATATATATATATATAATATAACATCGAAATTACAGTTTTTAGAGACAATATTTCCGACGCAAGAGATATTTTCACATCCTGAAGCATGTGCAGCTGCTTCAGCAACTGAATACGTCTCTTCTGGAGATCGAAGATTCCCACAGAACATAGCTTTGTCTCCTCCATCAACTTAGATATGGTTAAAAATCTTCTTGACATTACAATTTTTTTAATCATTTTCTTTTTTGCTTCCATTTTGCCCAGTTGCTTATTTATTTACACTTTTGGAGTCTAATTGCCGCATTTATAAAAAAATAGTTTGTATTTCATAGAACTTTGTACGGATATTTCGTTTTCGAACTTAAACTTTTTTTTGTTCATGCTGCAAATATCAAAGAATAATCTCATATGGCTGCGCCTGTTTCTTTTTGTATTTTATAAATTAATTTACAAAATATATTGTAAATAAATAAACTCATGTTGCACTCTGCAATTTAGTAATTTGTTATTGTTTACGTTCTTTGTATGAAGCGAATTGAATATTCGCCTAGGATTTTCGATAACAGTTAGAAAGGTGATCAACTTGTGTATTTCAGTAAAAAGTTGCCAGAATTTTCGCATTATATACACAAACATCATGTAAACAAAAACATCTGTCTGTCCATAAATATCTCGATTGTAAAAGATTTATGCAGGACCAAGAGGAATTTCACAGATAGTGGTCCATTGGAACTTGTACGGGGCAGTACAATTTATAAAAACCATTGTGATGAAAACTCTAATCGATAACTTTACAGAAATACTATTTTACCGATGCACCCTGTTATTACTACATTACACAAATAAAAAACAGCTGCTGGCTTTAAAATAGAAATGATTAAGTTTTGTTTAATAATCTACTTTGGGTAAAAAAGAAACTGATATTATTAGTGTGAAGTACCGTAAGTTAAAATAAAAATTGTTGTAACAACAAAGAAACCATTGTTAAAACATTGAACGATTATTATACATAAAGAATAGCGTCTAGAATCAAATAAAATACTCTAAAATGCAGCGCAAAAGAAGGAAATTTTAAGGCGATTTTATTTGAAGGTGATTTTATTAACAAGTGGATTGATAGTGAATTTGGTTATATATATCAAGTAATATTAATACTAAGCCACATACTGATGTTTTGATATAATAAAACATTATTAAAAACTACAAATACTGCATTAACAATAACAACAAAGTTCAAGCAACTTCTAACTTCGAAAAACGTCCATTTTCTTCAGGAAAAATTACTTAATCAAAAAGTGACACATTTCCAATATGAGATGTATTGAAGCCAAGGTCGTCATTTTAGGATCCAAGGGTAAGTCTGAACTAAATATGATTTTTATATTTATATATATACCTATATTCTTTCAAAATATATTTAAAACGCCTGCATGCATTGATTTTTATCACTTCATCTGTAAATTACAATCAAAACTTGCTTGTATTTACTTTTTGTTACAATATAACTAACGTCATTATATTTTTACAAAATATGTACTTTGATATAAAATAAATTCATATGCAAGAACATATATGCATATACATACATATGTATAGTATATGCATATATTATCATGGCAAACTGCTTAGCAACTTTTAATGAAATTTATATGAAGAACGAAAACTAAATTCTAAAGATTTCAATAATTTATTTTTGTTTTTCATACAATTGTTTAACATTTGGCGACCAAATTGTATGAATTTAAGTGAGTCCAGTTGCAATTGCAAAGAGACCATACAAATTATATCTTAAACTGTGACCGCTTTTTAACTTTAGCTAACTTCAGTTAAACAGTGTTACAAATCTTGATTTTCGAGGAATCCATCCTCAAGATATTTAATAAAAAATTCCATTGTTTTATTCCATTGTTTTATTCCAATATAGTTTGCATACCAAAACACTCTAGCCAAGTTTCATTCCAGTATGTTTAGGTTTTATACTCAGCGTCGTCATACATGCATATGCACGTATGTATGCATATGCATGAATACATATTTATGTATGTATACAAATGTATGTGTAACAGACCCAAGTAGACTGGGTCGCCTAATAAGAAATGATCGCCCTTAACCTATCCCAATGTGGTGCAACTTTTAGAAGAATTGCAATTTTAATTGCGGTGAGCTATTTCTTGCTTGCATTATTCCTTATCTCTGTACATTAAAAAATTTTAAAGTCAAGCTATTTTACAAAAAAAAAAAAAAAAAAAAATAAAAACAAAAACAAAAATTTTTGTTAATATTGAAGTTCCGTTGTGTTTGAAGAAAGTTATCTTGCTTTCGTAATGTTCATATTTGATCATTTAATAATATGACCAACAAATTAATTACATACTTGAAAATTGACCGCTTCATTGCAAGCTTTTATTTGGTTTTTGAAAAATATAAAGTTAAATAAAAAAAAACGGTTAAGTACGTTGCTACTTCCTATGGGAAGGCATACGTCACGTGTAGTCAGTCACAGAAACGGATAAAATACGGGGTAACAACAACGCCGTACACCGAGTATTTGCAAATTTACTGTGCAAAATATTTTTTTTACACAAATACAAAATAAAATTAAATAAACTTAAAGGAAAAATTTTATAAAATTATTATATTTCTTAAAGTATTAAGTAATGAGGTCAGTTTTATACAAAATTATTAAATTGCGTTAGAAATGTTTTTCTATCAATACGGGTTTCGTGAAGAGCACAGAAGCAATTCGTTTTTGGTCGAACAATCCGTATTTGGAACAAACTATTTTCAGATGTGTTCCCTACCACTTACAATTTGAAAAAGTTCAAATTAAATATCCACAGACACTACACTCTCAGTCCTTGTTCCTATAAACAATGTAGGGGTCATCACTTGAGTGCTGTAGGGATCATCACCTGAGTGCTGTAGGGGTCATCCCCTAAAGGCTGCTAAAAAATATAATGAATTTTTTGACGTCCACTTAAAAAAGTCTCCGAACTGTTTCGGTATTCCTCTGCTTGTTTAATTCCATCTTTGGATCTAAAATAAATTTGTACAAATGTTTTATTCAATAAATTTTTATTTTTTTATAAATTGCATTAGTACATTTTTCTTTATCTACCGTCAAAAACTCGAATAAGATAATAAAAACTTTTCCCTGTTTACCCTTGTAGAATGCTTCCTTTTTTCCCCCTGTGGGGAAAGATACGAATGAAACTGTAATTCAGGATGGGTATGGGAAAAGAGAAACATGTCCCACGTAATTTGTATTCATAATTAGGCTGGATATGTAGTATGTACATTATGTATGTACCATTAGAACGCCACGTAACTTATTATTAACACACTGATGAATTCTTTTTTTATGTATTTGCGGCTTTGAATAATAAAGCATTATTCCCAAGTACTCAAAAACCATCTAAACGTCACATCTTTCATTTCTTTTATTACATCTGTATGAATAAATTTACAAAAAAAAAAACTAAATAGCTTTTTGTCTGCAATTTAATGCCTCAAATAAATATTAATTTTCGTTATTTTTAGGTGTTGGCAAAACACGTCTTGTTACCAAATACATTAAAAATACTTTACATAAAGACGGTGGTTCAACAATAGCTGCTTCATTTTTCACATGTAAGGTCATCTTGGATAATGTAAAAGTTAAATTACAAGTAAGTAAATTCTTATGTCAAAAAGTTAATAAGCAAAATATGCGAAAAAAAAAATAAAATATGTATTAAACTAAACTACACAAGACATTCATTTACATTCTTAAAACACATTAATTAATGGACTAACAATGGGAAATACCAAATGAATGCATATTTCATACTGTTTAGTTCAGACAATTAAATTGGCCGATTGCCGTGCACGAAAAAAGCAAATATAAGAATTAAATTAGTCGCAAAGCAGCCTATAAGTCATTAACATCAAGCCACGTTGGCTACTATATATTAACTGCAGCCAGTTCACTGATCTTTTACTTTCTTTCGAGATTGTTGCGTCTTACTTGCAGTGGGTAATTTCTACAGCCCAGATAACTGTAGAAATTTACGATTCTTCCGAACAATTTCCTGTGAATTCAAAACAAAATCACTTTGGCCTAGGTATAACGCAACATGGACTTCACAAAAATTAGACATGCAACCCAATTATAAACATTCCCGGGGAAAAGAGTTCCCGGGGAATTCATTTTCCCGGGAATAAAACTCCCTTATTCTAAACAGACGGGGAGAACAGTATTATGGGAAAGGGAATTTCGAATTTTCGCAGTCAACTGTTTTGCTTTCAGTTGTTTTGTTTTGACTTAAAAAGTGAAAAATATTTTTTTCAGCACAACTCCCTTGCAATTTTTTGAAGGAATTATTTTCTAAATTTATTATCAAATTCTCCCTTTAATTTACATTCATAATACCTAGAAGAGTCTCCCATTTTCGAAGTTTATTTAGAATAAGGTAAAAGGGAGAAGGGAAAAATCTCCCGGGGAGATTCTATTTAGAATAAGGGAAAAGGGAAAGGAGAGAAAATTTCCGGGAAGTTGTTATTCATAATTGGGCTGATGAAGAAAATAACACAAACGGCAACACGGATCGTAAATAAAAGTGTGTTACCATCGGTTTGATAAAATAAACTGTTATCATATTCACCTCAGCTACCAAATAAGGGGTGACAAACAATAGCTCTATTCGTTTACCCCAAAATTTGTGCAAATTTGTACTGGATTTTACTGAAATGTGTTCGTTTACACAAAAATTTGCAAAAGAGAGCATGAAATGAGAGTGTAAAATGACAGTTGCTGATTGAGAGCCTGCAAGTTTTTACTGGACAAATTTTTGCCAGTAAAATCCAGTAGAAAACAAAAACCATATGATTGAATAGACAAAAGATGAGTTCCGCTATTTTCGATGCAATGAATCGGTTGAATCATTATCTGAAAACGAACTGGAAATAATTATTCTTGGAAGGTAAAGAAATGAAAAGAGCATACAATATCGAGTTTTTTTTTGCATCCATGGCGAAATTTGTTTTATTTACACTAATGTTTTAGAGATGTAAAGTCAATATATTGTATTCGAGTACTTCTTACTGCCTGTTATTCTGGGCACCGACTATCAAACATGAAATATTGATATATTTTATTAACAAGAAACGAAATAAGTCATGTACATAATAAACGAGTTTAAATTTTGTACAGCAGTTCATTTAATAAATACATTTCGTAATGAATTAATAATTGATATAATAGATTACATCAAGTACCAAAAACATTATATACTGGGAAGTCAAAACAAACCATATTTTACAACTCTAAGCTATTTAGTGATCAGCTGTTTTAAATAACCTGCAAGTTTCTGCAATTTTTCCGTTCGCGTACTTTTTTGAGCAAGAGCAAGTCCTGAGGTAAAATTTTCAAATTGAACAAAATTAACTCAACTACTGGATTTTACTGGAAAAGTAAACGAACACACCTAATGTAATGATAATGAAAGTGCAGCGGCTTTCGAAAACAGCTGTTCTGCTGTGTAAGTTGAATAAGTAAAAAACGGATATTGACTTTCCGTAGTGCCATGGAATATTTATCATGTCTTTCTGAATTTAAAATTTTTTTGATAATTGCATTTAGTATTGCAATAAAGAAGCTTGATACAAATACTTACATAAAAATATCTTATTTAAAATTTTAAACCTATTAATTAGGCCTTTCTTTAATGATCTGTTAGAAATGTTATAAAATCTCAAGTTGTATGTTTTTTCATTTCAGATTTGGGACACAGCTGGCCAGGAACGTTTTAAATCGGTCGCTCCCATGTATTATCGTAATGCCAATGCTGCCATATTAGTTTTCGATTTATCACAATATCGTACATTTAAGGAAATCAAATCATGGATACAGGAGCTGCATCGAAACGTTCAGGATCCTTTGATTCTAACACTGGTGGGCAATAAGCTAGATTTGAATTCAAATCGAGCAGTGTCCCGTGAAGAGGCTTATCTGTTTGCCAGCTCGCTGGGAGCAACATATTTTGAAGCATCTGCTGAGACTGATCAAGGCCTGGAGCAGGTGTTCTTTAGCACTGCTTTAGGTTTATTGCGATTAGCGAATGAGGGCAAATGTCGTTCACTCAGGCAATTCGATTCGTGCGATTCGATTTCGGCCTACACCAACACTAATACAGCTTTCAATCATACGGCTCAAGCGATAGGGAGTCGTCATTTCTATGACAATGGCGCTGTTATACATTTGCCTTCGGTGCCGCTGGGCATACCGGTGGAAGGTGACGATGTCACAGCTACAGCAGAAGGACGCTTAGAGACACCTTCTTGGAGTATTGAGAACATAGCGCTGGGCGAGGAGGTGCCTGTCAACTGGTGTTGCTAAATTTGAGTATAAAATCAAAACCAAAAATTAAACACAACATGAAGTATAAAAAAAAGTAGATATAAGAAACAAATGTGATTTTTATATAAACCAACAACAACTAATCAACAACAAACAAAGCAATTTTTAAAACCACAAGAATCTTTATAAAATACACAGATATTATTTATAATTTATATATTTAGATTTAATTGATTACTTTTTATAAGATCTTAATCTGTATTTTTAGCAACCTTTTAAAATATTTTTCAAATTATAAATCGTAATGAACAAGAATTTTTTGAATAATTTGTCTAATATAAAATGCAAATGAAAAATGATTTTGACCAAAAACTCCCAACGAATTTCTTTTTTATTACGTTTTATTAAAAATACCAATTATTTATAATTCTACAATTACTCTTGTTATTATTCTTTCTGACACAAGTGGTGCTGATGTGTTTAATGGATACATATACTTTTTTTCCACAAAAATATTATTTATACATAAATTTATTATAACTTTTCATTTAATTTTGTGTGCATACATATTCATACAATTTTATGGTTTAGTCTTTTTATATATCACTAAATAACACATGTACAAATAAAACATATTCATTTGTTTGAACAGACGACATGTTTATTCATGCTCATTATTCCATCTTTGCTTTCTTTACTTATGTATATCTATTTATTAAATGAAAATATTTTAATGGATGCATGTATGATACAATCAACTTTATATGTTATATGATTTTAAGTTTCGTTTCAACAAGAAAAGCAAACAAAATTTAAGTAATTTATATTCATATTTAATGTTATACACATACGTACATACATACATACATACATAAATATACAATTTTGTTTATAATAAAGACACAGAATTTATTGTTCAGAACCCTAACATAAATATGTAAATGTTTTTATGATTTAAAATGGAAAAAGTCATGCATTTATCAAGGATTCAATATTAAAGCTTTTAAACATAAATGCCGTATTACTTGAAAAATGCTTTAAAATAAATTTCGTATGAGAATATTATATATGAACGCTTGCTATTTTCATACATAATTTATTTAATAATTAAAAAATAAATAAAATAGTCCTCTATTATATGTAGCAGTAACTCATATAAAATATGGCAACATTAAAAAAATTTTATATTGGGGGTTTTCGTTTTCCGCATCCAATACCTCTAAAGTATGGCTGGAAATTGGACTTTATTGTAGGAGTACCCCAAATACAATTTTTAGAGCTTCACTTTTGTAGTTGCGCAAATATAAAAAAAAAAACATGTAAAGGGTCTTCCAACACAGAGTTCTGAACGTTGACAGTTAATAACGGCCATTTTGTTGAAGTTACATCTGCCAAATTCGTTGTCACTTATTCAGCCTGTAAGTCGTAGGCGGTTACGACGAAGACGTTTTTTGTACCAGATTAAATTAACACTAAAGCAGTTTTCTTTAATCTACTACGAAAACCGACTGAGATGTAAACGCCAACGTCTTACACAATCAGAGGGAATGAAATTGTTTAATCTAAATGAGTATTTTGTTGGGGCAACGTACCGCACGATTCGCCCTTTTTCGGATAATTTTGAATACAACCCGTACGTCAACTAAATTCAAGGTCTGCCGAAAGGAACGCCACTGTCCCTAAAAGTCTGCAGGAGAATACAAGGCAGTCCGTATCGCGCAGCTCACAAGAACTCGGCCCTTCGCAGACCACAAGTTGGCGATTTTGGATCGTGACTGGGACTGTACCCATACAAAATTCAACTGGCCCAGGAACTGGAAATAAATGACCATTGACAACAATTTATGTTCGTTGAATGCGGTCTGGACCAGTTGGCAACTGACTCCAACTTCCATCGAAATATCAATTTCAGATAAGAGTCCTCTGTCTGGATGAATGGGTACGAGCACAAAAGAAATTGTTGAATTTGGGACGATACCAAATCACATGAGACCCAAGAGCGTCTCTGTTTGGCGTGGTTTTTGTGCTGGTGGCATCATCGGCCCATATTTCTTTGACAATGACATTCTTCAGGCCATCAACTGTTAACGGCGAGCACTTTAGGTCAACGATTACGAACTTCTTTTGGGCTGAATTGGATATCCTGGACACCAACAACAATTAGTTTCAACAAGACGGCGCTACGTGCTCCACAGGTTATGTCGCATTGGATATTCTGCATAAGCGATTTGACGGCATGGCCATCTCACGTGGAGGTGATGTGAACTGACCACCGATATCGTGCGATTTGACACCGTTAGACTGTTTCTAGTGGAGTTTTCTTGTGTCGCAGAATAAGCCCCAACCACACAGCGGTCCTCAAAGTCAACATAACCCATGCCATCGGTTAAATGAGCTTTTCGGATGCCCTGCACCCAGAGAAACTGACCATAATGGCATCAATCAGTCCTTCAAACGAATAAAAAATGTCCATGATATCTCACACGCGCTTTGTTATATATAAATTTAAATATAGGAAGCGCTTAATGGAGCACCCTTTACATATGTGCTTCGAATCTATTGAATTTATAAAATAAGGCCTCTAATATTCGTTTTTTTGATCTTGATGTGAAAAAACGCCGCTTTAACAATTCTTGCAGTTTTCTTATTGTTTTCTTCCTCTTCTTGAATTGCTTTTTTTCTTCAGTCTAACATAGAGTTGTGCTTTTTAGCTCAGTGAGCTGAGCGCTCACTTTAGCTCAGCTCAGTTTACTGAGCTAGTTCATTTAATAGCTCAGTAGCTCAGTGGCTCAGTAGCTCAGTTATAATGATACACCAAGGGTGATTAAAGACATTGTAACCATATTTATTAAATATGGCAAAAACGATAATAATAATTTCGTGGAGTTTCAGAGACAAATACAATCCAATATTGCCTTCAATATATTTTAAATCAGTCAATAATGTGACTTTTTGAAGAGGTGGACCATTAACTAAATATATATATATATATATATATATATATATATATATATATATATACAATATATGTATATAAGAAAATAAAATATATATATATATATATATATATATATATAAATATATATATATATATATATATATATATAAATATATACATATATATATATATATATATATATATATATATATATAAATATATATAAATATATACATATATATATATATATATATATATATCTATATATATATATATATATATATATACATATATATATATATACATATATATATACATATATAAATATATATATATATATATATATATATATATATATATATATATATATATTTATAATAAAACAATTCCCATGTACTGGTATTATTCAAAACATGGTTTCATCGCACCAGTTTTATTTGTAAAAAAATTTCTATGCATAAAGATTGGTTCTGTAGACATGCCACAATAACATATTCAATGACGTATTTATATTTGTCTGGCAGCATATTAAGAAACTGTGGTATCATTACAATTATGACAGAAATTATCAAAACCGCTCAGCTCTGAAGCAAAAGCGCTCTGAAACAAAATAGCTCTGAAACAAAAGAGCTCTGAAACAAAAGCGCTCTGACACAAAAGCGCTCACTACTGAGCTAAAATCATCTATTGTAGTGAGCGCTCATTTCGCTCAGCTCACTGAAACGTTCAATTGAACTAGCTCATAGCTCAGTGACACAACTCTAGTCTAACAAGAAGAGTCAAACATATCACTTCGTAAATGTGTGTGCCGCCGTTTAATACAATAAAATTAATAGAAATAGTGCATAAATTAAATTAAAAAGTGGTGAAAAATATTGCTTAAAGTTCATTTAATACATTTAAAGTGTTTTATTGTCAAATTTTATTGATATAAACAGGTAAATTCAATAAACAAAATCAGTTAGATGGCAAATCTTCTAATTTGCTTAAGCCGGCAATTATCTGTAGAATATGTATTCATTAGATAAAGAACAGATAAAAAGGAAAAGCTGCTTAAAGCTGTGTATATTAAGAAAGACTAAAAATAAGTTCTTAAGCAGTTTTTTATACTGACGTTAGATTTATAATTTCCTCTATTGAATAGTTTCTTGCCTATTCTATGTAACAACCATATTTTGTCTGAGCTTAAGTAAAGAAAACTATTTGAAGACACTATTATTGTATGTGTTATTTGCCATATTATTTCCATTTTGGCCTCTATTATTCAATAAGTGGCGCAATAGTTTCAAATAAAATATGGCACAGCTTTCTTACAATAAAATGTAAACATAACCTATAAGCAAAACAAAAACAATATTGTACAATGTTGCCAACACTTCACAGTATATTGCACTTCTTGTGGTTATACAATAAAAAGCAAAAGTGGACGCTTTACAAAAGTAAATTGTCAATCACAGTACGTTGAGATCCAGGTGATTTTGAATTATGAAGTTAATATTACTACCTTGTAAATGTATTTGCAAAACTTTTCTTGTTTTGTTCTTATAGTCAATGCGTTGATTTTATGGATGCACTTTTTCTTGTTTCTTGAAACAAGAAAATATGGCTTTGCCTTAAAAATTTATCTTGGAGCTCTTAAGCCCATCACAAAAATCTCATAAATGTCATCCCACCACTCTTTCAGTTGACTTTCAAAGAAACTTTTAGTATATATCGCTGTCGATATTTCAACCGCGAAATGAAATTCGATTTAAAGCTATAAAAATTCAACAGGTTTGAGATACTTGCGATTTTTATGTGAAAACTTATTAAAAATCAATTTATTTCTAACACAGTAATTCTGAGTGTGTAATTCTTCAATTTAATATAAAAAAAATGGGAAACGATTGACCGTAAAGGCTACTTCCGGTTAATTTTAACTACAACGCTATTGTGACGTGATTTGCTGTGCTGCTATGAGCTCGTCGAGCTCAAGAGTCCAATAAAACGCCTATACACGCTTCAATTCAATGCCCAATTGAGTCTTTCAATTGAATTGATTCTTGGCCACACGCTTCATAAACTGAATTGAAAGATTTTCAAATTTATATTAAATTTAAAAATTACAAACTTATACTGACATGGCTAAAAAAGTAATTTCATCAATGGTTATTTCGGAATGCATTGATGAAGAAAAAAAAGGGACGAAGAAAACTGCAGACGAACATTCATATTTCTATATTAAATTGAATTAAGACTAAGTGTTCGAAATTTTTCGTTTTAAATTCAGAAAGACATGACATGCCAGAACAACTGTTTTCGAAAGCCGCAACGCTTTCATCATCAGTGCTCATGTGTATTACGTTTGTCACCACTTATTAGGTGGCTTAGTTGAATATGATAACAGTTCTTATTTAAAAAAAAATTATTAGGAAATTGCATACGAGAACTGTATTAGCCAGATGGTAACACATATTTGTTTTAATACCCGTGTTGCCGTTTAATTATTTTCTTCATGTCCCATTTTTCTCGAATTTCTTGTTCCATTATACCTAAATTTTGACAGCTGATCAAGAGACTCGAACACACAGTACAATCGAATTGCAAGACTTATTTGTCAACTTGAAAAAATCAAACAAATTTTTAATTTTTCTTTAACCAACTCGACAATTGGCAAACTAATGAAATGACAAAGCCATGCATGACTTGATTTGGACAATAACCGACTCAGTTGTCAATTGGATTGAAACGTGTATGTGGCTCTTAAGAGTTTGATAAAACACTATTATTTTAATTTTCACTGTAAACAGCTGATTAGTTTTCTGTTCAAAAGTTATTACAAGAACCCCACATTTGAAAAAAATTATTCCTAGTCAATTTTGCGTTAATTGGATAACAAATTAAGATAATATTTCTATAACAAAATTATCAATTAAATAGTTTAAAAATAATTTAAATATATAAAAGTGAACGTTTTAAATGAAGCGCTATATTTTTAATCACATTGTTCGTGAATTGTCGGGCTTAAGCTCGCTAAGTTCGGTCGTTTCGTTGTTAACAAAGAGAAATAAATTATTTTTTATGTTGTAAAGTGATAACAAAAAAGTGTTTTAGTGAATCAAATATAAAAAAAGTTTAATTATATATATTATAAAATTGGAGCAAAAGTATACAAAAAAAATTTTTAAGAAAAATATCTATATATGTCATTTAACGAAATATCTAAAAGCTAACAAATTAAGTGTTAATTTTTTGTTTAAATAAATAAAATGATTTATTAAACATAATGCTTTGTTTGTTTTGCGGTTAAGTACGTCTATATGCCTGGATTTCGTTCCAAAATAATGTATAACCTCAAAACAAGCAAAGGATTATGTTTAATAAATTAACTGAGATATTATCATAAATAAATTACAATAACGTGCTTAAAAAAATAAATAAACAAAAGGTGTTAAAAATTTTGTTTCAACAATTTGCCGTACCATCTTCATAGCAAAGGTAATTTTTTATTCCAAAATATATATGCACATACATATTTTTAAACATATTTTTATATATTTTATAAGGAAACACAAACAAATTATTTAAATTGTATAGAAATTTCGTTCTATATCGAATGCGATAATTTGGGCCCTGTTTATCTATTTATTAAGAATTTTTTCAAACTATTAATTTGAAGAAGAAATCCTTTATTTCCACCTCTCGAGATACAAGTTTTTAAATATCCATGTTCTAAAGGATTTCTTTGAGTTATCAGAGAGTGACCTAAGTGACCTGGGGCCAAATTACCGCATTCGATATCGAGCGAAATTTACATACAATTTAAATACAAATTTCGATCCATATCGAGTGCCGTAATTTGCCCCCTGATTAGATATCTCTCTGCGTCGTGTAGGGTCTAGTACCAATTCCTATTGCTTAGATACGGTCCAGTATAAGTTGGCATCTACGAGTGAATCACCCTGTTTCTACTTGAATGGATGCGGGAAATGGTCATCGCCAAACCAATTAATTTCCAAGTTTTCTTCATCGGCGTTTTTTTTATTAGATGCCATTTTCTATCATTTTATGACAGTTTTTATTTAGCAAATTTGAAGGGAGATAAAGGGAAATGTAAAGGTATGCTTACATCCATCAAATATTTGAGGAAAAAAGTGTCCCCACAATTTTTTGACGAACCTTTCTTTAATATTGAATTTCTTTAGTATTGAATTTTTTAAAATTTGTTCGTCACATACTTAATTTGATATTCGCTTTAGTTGAGATAATGTAATTATATTTTTTTCACCTTTCCTACATTTTAGGTGCTAAGCCTCTACTAACTCTGTTAAGTGAGTTGTATTTTGCTGACTAAACACACTGTTTTGCAGTGCTGCATTTGTAATTTTACTCAATATTATAACAATTTCATATATATATATATATATATATATATATATATATATATATATCCATATATATGGATAATTGAGCTCAACAATGCTATGTATTACAATAGGCTCAGATAAGGTGTATGTCTGAACTCTTATATCCTCAAAAATTTGATAGGGGTGAAAGTAGTTTAAGAAAAAAAAGTAATAATAAAAAATTAAAAAAAAATTCGCCTAAGCTGATATAATGATATTAGAAAACAATGTATTTGTGTAATCTTCGGCATTAAAAAAGGGTTTGAGTTATTTTAGCTGCCTTTAGAACCACCTCTTTATTAATTTAGTTCCAAATTGTGCAAATCAAAATGAAATTTATATGAGAAATAAGGATTTGAAAAAAATCTCTTAATGTTTTTATACCCTCCAAAAAAGAATTTGGAGGGTATATTCACTTTGTCATTCCGTTTGTAACGCATCGAAATATCCATCTCAGACCCCATAAAGTATATATATTCTTGATCAGTGATGAAATCCAAGACGATCTGAGCATGTCCGTCCGTCCGTCTGTGGAAATCACGATTGAGTCCAAACGAAAAAAGCTAGACTCTTTAAATTTGGTATAAATATATTTTAAAGCTTAGAGCAGGTTAAGTTCGAAGATGGGCTAAATCGGGCAAGGGGGAAAAAAGTTCCCCTAAGAAGAGCTAAACCAACCCAGAAAAAACAACATAATTTTTAAAGTTTTTTGGTTATTTTGTTAAGCAAATGATATATTTTTATGTCAAATACGGTCAAACGCCTTGAACTAGAGCCATAAAATAAAAAAAAAAATATTTGTGGACCCCGCCCACTTTAGTGGGCGTTATTATATGCAAAAATAGCATAAAAATTTAACAAATTCTTTTACTTAAGCCTACATTCCTTAAAAATAAAATTTTTAAGCTTTAATGACGAAACTAAGACGATACCTGGTACTACTCTGCCCTACCCCCTCCTCCCCCTTCACCCCCTAAATGACCCTACCAAAAAAAATAATTTTTTTTTTAATTTTGTATAGATATAATCATCCCAAGCATTTATTTTTAGAGTTTTATAACTGCCGATTTCTGCCCTACCCCCTCCTCCCCTTTGCTCCCTAAATGACCCTACCCAAAAAAATGTAATTAAATTTTGTATACAATTATCCCAAGCATTTATTTTTAGAGTTTTATGACAAAGATGAAATGTTTCCCCCACAGCCCTTGCCAGAGCGACCTCGCCAAAATACAGTTTTTATACCCTCCAAAGAGAATTGGACCCCATGAAATAAATATGTATATTCTTGATTAGTGATGAAGTCTAAGACGGTCCAGCAATGCCCATACGTTCGTCTGTGGAAAACATGATATTGTATATTTTTGAACCCCGCCCCCTTTAGTGGGCGTTGACGTACGATATTATATAAAGGAACTCTGTCCCATCAAGTTAAATATTTTAAATTCACTTACTAAATATTTGGACGGTATTTAAGATTCGACCCGGTCGAATATAACGTTTTTACTTGTTTTTTTTTCAATTACGACAAGTCCCTCCCACTAGACATTTAGTTTCTTAATACACCCAATTTTGTTTTTTTTACACCTAAAGCAGTGAATTTCATATCAGTTGCGGATTCATTAATAATTTTTTACCTGCAAATTATCTGCCTAATTATTTAAATAAATTGCGTGAGAAATGTTTCTCTTTTCCCATTCCTCCTATTGTGAATTACAATTTCCCTCGCATTTTTCTTCCCCACAGAGAAAAAGGTACGGGCGAAAACTGTTACTCGTACTATTTTTCTCCCACGAAGTTAAAAGAGAGATAAAGAAACATGTACGAATCAAATATTTGTAAAATTTATTTTAAGTCCGAAAGACCAATTTGAGATGCAGGAGAACACCGGAATAACTCGTGAATATTTTTAAGGGAAATAAATGTCAGTCAAAAATCAGAAAACAAATTAAAATAAATTTTTTTATGTATGAATTTTTATTAGTCGAACTTTCTTATGTAAATTGTTAATTTTTTTCAACGGGCTTAAGTTCGAATCTGCACGACTGCAAATGATTTTTTTATTATTTTATTAATAAATGAATTTGTTCAAATTCTATTTATTGTTATTATTATTTTTTTTTTCATACATAATTTAAAACATTGCGGGAGCACGCGCACTTGTTCATTGTAAATTGACAACTAAATTCAATTACTTGAACATAAATAAGAAAGAAGCAGCCGATGGCTCTGGAAAAAGCGAAAGAGATACATGGAGTATTGGGAATATTAATCGTCAGGGTTGGGGAATTTCGTACTAACCAAAAATGTAATAACTTAAAAATATGAATGTGGGAAATTCTCATATTCGTTAAAAACGGTGGTCAATTAATTGATATTTCTACTAACTAGCACCACTTGCAAAAGTGGAAAAATTGAACAAAGAACGCTGATGAGATGGCGTAGCGGCCTCGAAATCAGTACTGATCCGTTCTGCTGGTTTGATAATTATTGAAAAATATTCTTAATATTCCAATCTTAATAAAAATAGAATTTGAACAAATTCATTTATTAATAAAAAAATAAAAAAACCATTTGCAGTCATGCAGATTCGAACTTAAGCCCGTTGAAAAAAATTAACAATAAATTTTTTTTAATGGACTTGTGCAATTTACTTGCACAAATTATTTCACACCAACAAATTAATTTTTTAAGACAACAAAACAATTGGCTCTGATTTTCCCTTTCTCTGGTTTACTTAGGAATAGTTTATTAGAATAGGAGAATTTTTTCTCGGGGAATTTATCATTTTGCATATGATCTCGGAGGGATATCGGCCCAAGTGGCCAAATAAGGAGTTGGCATGCATTGCCAGTATATAAAAAATTATTATGGGAGTGTCTTCTATCACACACAACAATTAGAATAGCGAGTCGGTATGCATTGCCCGTATATACAAAATGATTATGGGAGTGTCTTCTATCACACACAAAAATTGGAAAACCTGAATTGAGTTTGTGAAAATATTTACAGGCCATGAAAGGTCAATTTACAGGCCATGAGAGTGTGTGTGATCTTGGAGGGATTTTTGCCAAATAAGGATAAATGATGTATGTGATAGAAGACACTACCATAATCATTTTGTATATATGTAAATATGAATTTTAATACAAAACAAGTAAAAACGTTATATTCGACCGGGTCGAATCTTAAATACCCTCCAAATATTTAGTAAGTGAATTTGAAATGTTTAACTTGGTGGGACAGAGTTCCTTTATATAATATCGTACGTCAACGCCCACTAAAGGGGGCGGGGTTCAAAAATATACAATATCATGTTTTCCACAGACGAACGTATGGGCATTGCTAGACCGTCTTAGACTTCATCACAATTCTCTTTGGAGGCTATAAAAACTGTATTTTGGCGGGGTCGCTCTGGCAAGGGCTGTGGGGGAAACATTTCATTTTTGTCATAAAACTCTAAAAATAAATGCTTGGGATAATTATATACAAAATTAAAATTCCTTTTTTTTTTGATAGGGTCATTTAGCGGGCAAAGGGGGAGGAGGGGGTAGGGCAGCAACAGGCAGTCATAAAACTCTAAAGATAAATGCTTGGGATGATTATATACAAAATTAAAAAAAAAATTTTTTTTGGTAGGGTCATTTAGGGGGCAAAGGAAGAGAAGGGGGGGGAGGTAGGGCAGAAATCGGCAGTCATGAAACTCTAAAGATAAATGCTTGGGATGATTATATACAAAATTTAAAAAAAATTTTTTTTTTTGGTAGGGTCATTTAGGGGGCGAAGGGTCTCAGCTTCGTCATTAAAGCTTAAAAGTGTTATTTTTAAGGAATGTAGGCTTAAGTAAAACAATTTGTTAAATTTTTATGCTATTTTTGCCTATAATAACGCCCACTGAAGTGGGCGGGGTCAAAAAATATTTTTATTTTATTTAATGGCTCCAAGTTTAAGGCGTTGGACCGTATTTGACATAAGAATATATCATTTGCTTAACAAAATAACCAAAAAACTTTAAAAATTATGGTGTTTTTTCTGGGTTGTTTTAGTTCTTCTTAGGGGAACTTTTTTCCCTCTTTCCCGATTTAGCCCATCTTCGAACTTAACCTGCTCTAAGCTTCAAAATATATTTATGCCAAATTTCAAGAGTCTAGCTCTTTTGGTTTGGACTGAATCGTGATTTCCACAGACGGACGGACGGACGGACATGCTCAGTTCGTCTTAGATTTCATCACTGATCAAGAATATATATATACTTTATGGGGTCTGAGATGGATATTTCGATGCGTTACAAACGGAATGACAAAGTGAATATACCCTCCAAATTCTTTTTTGGAGGGTATAAAAACTTCACTGGTTGCCATTTCGTTACGTAATAACATATATAACTTCGCACCTGAATATGTTGTTTCGTAACTGCTTATGTCAAAACATATTTAACTCGGCATATTTATATTCACACACATCAAATTGGTACACAATATTTGTCAAATAAGGAATTTATATATATAAAATATTTTTTTATATGTAAATTAAACCTTTATACTTATAATTATTAACAAAAAAAAAGCGTTAACTGCTCATATTCTACATCGAATATTTCACTTTTTCCACATTAATTTGATTGCGGTTAAAATGTTATGCTGCAAATTCATTTATCGTCCTTTTCCGAGCAAATTATTCACCGTTTTTATACATTTGTTTCCACACAAATATAAATATTTAAACAAAAAAAAAAAAACTTCTTAATTTTGTGGCACTTCAGAGGATGCTTCATGTTTAAAAGATACTTTCAACAAATTTCACTTGTGTAAAGGGAAAAATGTTATCGAACAAAAACATCATGTATATCCATGTATAGTATAAATGTTTAAATATATACATACATACATACATACATACATACATACATACATACATATATTTAAATAGAGCTTTAAGTAAAGTTTTTACCCTTCAACAAAATATATATAAGGAGTGAAAGTGAAACGGAAACAAAAATGTAACATGTGACCTTTAAACACCCCATCGTTTCGTTAATAAGACTCCTTTTATCAGCTTTTCAAAATAACACGATCAAGATAATAGAATAAATATTACACATCAACGGCAGCCGTAATAGGGGTAAAAGTTGTGAATATCTCAGCTCTGCATAGACCAACCTTTTCATATACAAACAAGTAAACAATTTTATTCTATATTAAAAATTTATTTTCCTTATTTTAAAAATGGCCAGAGAAGTAAAAGAATTAGTGAGAAATTTCCATGTGGCTTTCTAATTAAATATACATATTTTTGTGTAATTACATAATTTTGCTATGAGACATCATCTACCCAAATCGCTTTATCTGCAATATATTTGATTTTGGAGGCGCCACTGTAGTGCTGGGATATCTATCGATAGTTCTGATTTCACTAACTATATTAAAGGCGGATTCTCCCATGTTGTCCGAACAAAATTTTTGTCCGGACAAATTTTTTTTATATGTAGTTTGACGTTTCTCTTCTTGAGAGAGAGAGAGAAAATATTTTTTACGAACAACTCTCAGCTTGAATGGGTTTAATTTTATATTTTGTCCGGACAAAATTGAACTGAGTTGCCAATACGTTAAACTTTTTCACATAAAATTGAGGTGTCATTTTGTATTTGATATATTAAATTGTGTGTGAGTCAAAATATATAAATGTTGAGAACTAATATTATCTATTTGTTTCTTTTTTATATCTATTTTGCTAATAACAATAATAACAAAGCAATTTACTTTTTTGGTCCATTATTGTTATCACAAATTCTTGAAAAATAGTTTAAAATATGTAATATCCAAATATCTAAAATATCAAGAAACCAAAGCAAGACATAAAAAATCGCTGCAGTATTACCATTTTGCAAAACTCAATTTTTATATGAATGGCAACTTTGATTTTCCGGACAAATTTACCGAAATGAGTGAATCGTGCTGCAGAAAACTCTCAGTAAAATAAATTTTGTCCGGACAAAACTTTTGTCCGGAAAACATGGGTGAATCCGCCTTAAGTATCGAATGAATGTTTGTACTTGTAATTTAATTCAGTTTTAATTCGGCTACAATTCATAGTTTTTTGTCAATTTATCAAAAGAAAGTATGTAGTCTCATTTAGTTGGGTAAATTTGAGGTTAGGAAATTTGAGGTTAGGAAATTTGAGGTTAGGAAGTAGCTTCGCTGTCAAACGATGAAATGTTAAAAATTAAGCTGTCATCTTCTAACATTTATTTAGCAAAAAGTTTAAAAATTTTAATCATGGAACGTTACACTCTCGAATAAAAAATTGTAATTGTGAAAATTTACTGCTTGAAAAACTGAACGAAAACAACGCATTTTGCTACAAAATCATTTTATGAGTTATGAGGCATATTTTCGATTGGGCGTTATGTAAACAAACAAAATTGTGGCATATGGGGTTCACAAAATCCATAAACAGTCTTCGCAAAACCATTACATTCAACGAAAGTGAGCGTATAGTGTGCGGCTTGTGATCAGGTGGCATCATCGGCTCGTATTTTTAATAAATTAAGCAAGGAAACATCGACAACGTGATAAGCGATTTTTTGTGGCCGGAATTGGCTAATCTTGACATGAGTGACCTTTAGTTTCAGCAACAAACATGCAATTCAGTTATTGTAAAATTGAAATTTCCCGGTCGCGGAACTTCTCGATTTGGCGTTTTGAATAAGGCACCTAGTTCTTGTGATTTAACGCCGCTGGATTAATTTCTCTAGGGCCATTTAAAAGACCGACTTTACGTAAGCAAACACCACAAATAACTGATGCTCTGAAAGATGAAATTCGTGGCTGAATTGACGAGATAAGAGAAGCTTTGGATAAAAATTTTGGGAAAAGGGGAAAATATTTCCCCAACATTGTATTCCATTATTAATTCCCATATTTCTACTTTGCATTGGTATCAACAAAACTGAATTTTTCAAAAAAAAGTGTGTGTTTTAAGTCAATTGGCTTCTTAACCTCTAATTTTGCCCACCCTTTATTTGAAATTTATTTCAGCTCGTATTCGGCTACAGCTTTTTGTTTTTATCACTTTATCAAAAGAAAGTAGGTTGTCTCACATATTTTCAATAAAAGCTGCGTATGTATTGTCGATTTTTGAAAAAATTATGATAGTGCGTGCCCGTTAAAATATATATATTTTTGCTTTAAAGTAACACATTTTTATCACAACTAAAACTCATTTTCAATAACTGATTAAATAACAATATCCATGTCGATGTATGCTCCTATCTCTATATTCAATATTTTAAAATTATCGATAGTATTAAGGCCGAGATACATAGAATCCGTCATACGTTATACGTCGCCTTTTTCAACTGACATGAACGTACTGACGGAAAAGGCTGGCACAATGAGTACTTTGTTGACGAATATTATATCAATTGTATGTTCCCCATTTTATTTATTTATGTTAAATTTATATATTTTATAAATTTTTTTGTATATTATTTAATTTTTCCTGAACACACAATACAAAAAATTGATTAAAACAATTTGAAAAGCTCATCGATTTCTGTCAAAGTATTCAACGTACGTCAAAAGTTAAAAGTTGGCCAACGTTCGTACTTTGCTTTGACACAGAAGTACTGAATGTGACAACTCACATAAGAAAGCATGTATTCCAACTCAGCTGTCAGTTGAAAAAGGCGACGTATAACGTATGACGGATTCTATGTGTCTCGGCCTTTATCGATAGTACGTCAACTCTCCTTCTCATGCTGTGCTGAGAAGGAGAGAGGTATTGTTGCTCTCAATTAATAGCAGAGACACGTGACGCACTTAGCATTGCCAGCCTTGAATCTAAAATTTTGTCTCGCATTGGCCGCACTTAATGTTAGCAATTTTGAATATGGGATTTGAAGTTCAATTTATGATTGCTGCTATTGGCTGAAATAGTTAACAGGAGACTATGAACTGAAAGTCCCGAGTTCAATTCCGCACTCAGTTTTGAACAGGGTGACGAATTCTCCTGACCAGTTGATAACGGCCATCTTGTTGAGATCACATCTGCCCAATTAGTTGCCATTTGTTCAGTTAATTTTGTCGAATTACCGTGGGCGGCATGTATAGTGCGTGCTAGTAATAAAATTGTTCTATTAATACGCGTGTTCGCTTCTTGTAACAAACCGCTCGCTCAGCCCATTTTACGGTCGCCCTAATCGTCTTATCGAGAGGATTATATGCAATGTAATGGATAAATTTGAGTTGACACGGATGTCAACGAAACGCAATATATGCCAAAAACATCGTCGCTGTCCGTTGGGAGTGTGGAGAAGAGTCCGATGCAGTCGATTTCGCTACACTCATAAGAATTGAACACTTCGCAGACCACAACTTGGCGAATTTGCGGGCCTGCATCCATTTAAAATTTAACTGACCAACGAACTGTAGCTAAACGAGCATAGATAACGAGATGTGTTTGCTGAATGGAATCGGGTGCAGTTGGCAACTGACCCTAATTTTCAAATAAAAAAAAATAACATCTTTAGCCAGAAATCCATTTCTGGATAAATGGGTTCGCGAACAAACTAAATTATTGACTTTGGGATGATAACAATCCACATGAGATCCAAGAGGGTGCTGTTAGCTGCAATAGGAACTGAGTAGCTAAGAATCCGGAATTCGACTCCGCACCCAGCTTAGAATATGGAATCGAATTCTTTTAATTAGAATTAGTGCACGGTTGTGTCAGTTGTTGTCGGTCTGTCCTAGTGACGAAGGAATTTACAGTATCGTCTGCTAAAAAGGAGAGCAACAGCATCCTCCTTCGTCGGCCCTTTGGCAAAAATTAGCAGTCGAAGTAAAAGTTGAAATAGCTAGAGAAAAATTCTCCATTTTTTACCATCTTTCTTATCTCAACTTTCTCGTGCCGGCGCACAGAGGGTTTTGTTCATACAATAGTTGGCAAAAAGTATAAGTTTCATTAAAATGAACACGCCCACTAGCCACCGCCCATAGAACCCAAAATTTATTTTAGGCCCAAAGTTTTTGAAATTTGGCACAGAGCCTTTTATTACCTCAATTACGAATAAAATAAAGTTTCATCCGAACTGGCCACGCCCACTACCCACTACCCACTACCCACTACCCACCGCCCATAGAAACCAAAATTTATTTTTGGCCCAACATTTTTGAAATTTTGCACAGAGCCTTTATTACCTCAATTACGAATAAAATAAAGTTTGATCAAAATTGGTCACGCCCACTACCAACTACCCACCGCCCATAGAAACCAAAATTTATTTATGACCCAACGTTTTTGAAATTTGGCACAGAGCCTTTATTACCTCAATTAACGCCCACCACTCACCGCCCATATAACAAATATTATATTTTTTCCCACAAATTTTTGATTCTATACCAAAACTAATTACTTTTTGTAATATTTTAAATTTAAAAATTTCATGAATTTGGAGACAAATTTTATGATTTTATAAAAGATTATTAATTATTTAAACTTTTTTTTTAATTGATAATATGGAGTCTTACCTTTCATTTTATTATAGTGGGGGCACCCAGCACGACCGAGCAACCCTTTTTTTATTCCAAGGAAGTTTGCCATCACGGCACATGATGGGACAAATTTTATTCTACCATATCTCTTAAACCATATGAGCGAACTTTATAATTTTTTTTCTAAATACGCAGAAAAGGCTATATTTGAAAAAAAATCACCATTTAAATCAGATCTATAAAATTATCTTACGTACATAAACACTGTAGAAGTGCGTAAACAGTTTTCAATATTTTGGATCAAAATTTACATGTGACTTTACTTCATTATTTCAAAGAGAAATAAACGTTTTTTTGGGATACAAATTATGGATTCTTCATACTGAATCAATTCTCTACAAAACTGCATCATTACATTTTTAAATGTTATGTGTCGAAAAAATTACTTATTGCACAAAAAATCCCACTGTGCGGCGTAATGCACTGCACTTGTAGGGTACGTACCCTGAGTGTTGGGCATATTAAAAAAATAATAAAAATATAATAACAGCTGTTGTGGTCTCCTCATATCCTCCATTCCATAACCGATTTTCCTACCTAAAGTTTAATGCATTGCATGAGTAGGGACCATTCCCCAACATCTAGTCAAATACATGTTTATAAAAAACAATTGCCATTTGTGTACTTAACTCTACTACTTAATATTCTCTTTATTATTAAATAAATAATATGCGAAACAAAAAGAAAGTCAAGTGAGAAGCTGCAGGTACGTACGGCACTTTAATGTGGAACAGCTAGTAAATTTGCTGCTTTTAGTCTTTACAATTACATGCTTTTGTTCTTCGTTTTCTTTTCCTAAACATTTTAGAACACTTTATGATTATTTTTGTCATGACCCGCATGAGGGTGCCAAAAAACATAAAACTTAAACCAAAAACCACTTAAAGGCAATGAAACGGGTACTGAGAGCAAAAGTACAACAAGCAAAAAGCAAACAACAAACAATAGACTGGAAAGAAGAAGCAGAAAGAAAGAAAAACAAGTAGAAGTGTTATATTAGGCTGTGCCGAATCTTAAATACCCTTCACAGATGTAATGGTTCTTTCTTTCTTTTTTTCTTCTTAAAACAGAAAGTAGGTTTGATTAAACAAAAAAACAAAATGTTGTTATCGGTTACTTTTATATTTAAGAAAACGTTTAAATTTTTCGGTTAGGAAACTAAATGTTTGGCTCTTCTTATTTCTAATACCTCTGAACGTCTTTCAGAAATATTAAATATGTTTAATTTACAAACAAAAAGGAAAAATCCGTTTCATGTACCACAAAAAGTTCTTATTGTCCAACCCTGGAATCGTCTTTTAGATTTTTTTGGTTTTTAATATCAATTTACTTCTTCCATATATATAAAGTGCGTCTAATTCATCATAAAAATCGAAAAAACCAAATTATACGGTTACTTTTATATATAAAAAAAAATAGATATTCCGACTCTGAAATTACATTTTTATTTATTTTTTTGCTTTTTAATACCAATTTAATAGTTCCTGAAGTATATAAAAGATTCCACTCACAAAAAACCAAAATTAGGAACTTGTATGTCTACTTTTATGTACTAAAAAATTTCGATTTTCCAACCCTGGAGCCGAATTTTTAATTTTTCAATACTAATTTAATTTTTCCCGAAATATAAAATAGGTTTAATTTACTAAAAACATAAAATTTGGAATTTATGTGGGTACTTTTATGTACCAAAAATATTTCGACTTTCCAACTCTGGAAGCGAATTTTTATTTTTTTACCACTGCAATTCTTAGTGAGGTTTAACATAGTTTTACTTGACAAAAAATTACAATTTTTAAACTTTTTGGTCACTTTCATGTACCACAAATTAATTCATTTGTCCAACCCTGGAATCGAAATTTTGATTTTTTAAGATTTTAATACCAATTTTGTTCTTTCTGAATTATAAAATAGTTTTAATTGGCAAAAACTACAACGTCAATTGCCTTTTTGCTTACTTTTATGCCTAAACAAAATTTCAATTTCCCTACCCTGCAAGCTAAATTTTATATATTTTTTTACCAATGAAACTCTTAATGAGGCATGAAATAGTTTTATTTAAGCAAAACTTAAAATTTGTAACCACTTTCATGTACTACAAAATATTGCTGTTGTCCAACCCTGTAATTGAAATTTTGATTTTTTTTTAAAGTTTTCATACCAATTTTGTTCATCCTAAATTATAAAATGGTTGTAGTTAGCAAGAAAAAAAAAGCAACGTCAGTTGCCTTTTCGTTTACTTTTATGTATAAAAAAAAATTTCAATTTCCCAACCCTGGAACCGATGCAACTCTTCATGTGGTATAAAGTGGTTTTATTTAAGAAAAAACTTAATTTTTTTTTACCATTTTGGTCACTTTCATGTACCACAAAATATTGCATGTACAAAAAAAAAAAAAAAAAAATTCCCATCCCTGGAAATTTTTTTAATATTTTAATTTTTAATACACATTTAAGGCTTTCCAAAGTATGAAATAGGTTTAATTAACAAACAAAAAAATAATTGGATTTTGTTAGTTAATTTTGCGTCTATAAATAGATGTAAGCTTCCCAGCTCTGGAATCGTTTTACTAATTTTTCTGAATTTCAATACCACTCTATTTAAGTTCATTTCTAATCCATCAGTCCAAGAACGAAGTCTCTAGCTCTTCTGGGGGCTTGGGAAGACCATACAGACAGATGGAACGACGGGCATCGCTCAATCGTTATCGCTATTCATACGGATCCAGAATATATATACTTTATGGGGTCCCATATTAATATCGAAGATATTACACACGGAATGACAAACCTATATATACGCTTTAATTTTTTTTGTGAAGGTATAAAAAACAGTTAAATAAATACTTGTGTGGCATGCATATTTGCTTCTGTGCACACATTTATTTTTTATAATTTTATCTGGCCACAAATGCTATTTACGAGTGTGTATGCAATTTCGCCACAAAACAATACACGCCAAACACGACATGTCCATGCAAACTGCTGCACGTTTTGAGATTAGCCGACATACATAAATCGAATATATGAACCCTAAATAAGGGTCAGCATAACAATATGATGCATGCCCCATGCTCGATTGATTGCTTCGGAAACAACAAAAGACATCGTCGGTGATGCTTTTGTGCCACCAGCAACAGCATGCAAGACCAAAAATATGCTTTTAGTGAGAACATTAAAAATAAATTTCCAATATTACAATTTTTATGAAGGTTTCTCTAGTTTATGGTCTCTGCTGCATGAACGAGTTGTTTGCTTAGTCGTTGTCGTTACCATAAAACGTAAACGTTTCATTTAACAATGGCATAATAAATAGAAGAATTGAAAAATTGTTAGCTGATAAATAAATATGATGAAAACAATAGATAAATATATTGCAAAATATTATTAAATCTGAATTTGCTGTTACATTTTCTGATGAAAAGATTTGGAGTTGGTTTTAAATTGTAGTTTCAGTCGAGCAATAAATAGGTATATTTTTTAGCAGCTGTTGACTGAAGTAGTTAATACTTAGACTATGAAGCCTAAGCCTACCGTGTTCGACGTCGCACTCGGTCTGATCTGCATTAATGCGTGATTGTGTTAAATGTTACTGGCCGATAGCAATTGACACTATCGCGTACGAAAAATTATTAAAATTTGAAAACAGCGTTGTAATGCATTAAACACATTCACGACAGCAAGCTACCGACTACACGACTACAGAAATATAACACATGGGCTTAGGTGAGAATGATTATTTTCACGGCCACACGGCAGGTTGTTGTCCGCGCTACTTTTTCTATATAAAGAAATTTTTTCCACTTTTGTAGTCGTGTAGTCAGTAGCCTGCTGTCGCGAATGTGTTTAACTGAGATAATCAAACTTGATATTAACTTCACCTTGTGCCTTGTTATATTTTATCATGTTCTTCTGAATTTAAAAACACATTTTCGAAGAATTATTTTACGAATCTGAATTGTATTTATTAAACGATAGATTATTGGATAACAATTGTGTCCACTGTTCGGCCACATTTATTGGGAAACCAACAAAAACCTGTAAAACTAAGAAAATACCAATTGATATAATAAATTAAAAGAAAATAAAATTAAATGAGAGGGAAATAATTAATAAACAATTCCATTGTGGGCATATTTTTGTTGAACAAATATTTAAATTTTTGCTGATTTGTTGGCTATATTTTTGTAAATTTTTTTGTCTAGCTAAAACTGAGAAAATAAATTAAGTTTTAATAGATTTCGATTTTATATTGGCATATGAAAAATTACGAATGCTATATATTTTTTTTCTGAGATTTTGCTGGAATAAAAATTAATATTTTATAGCAACTACAATTTCATTTAAAATTTATTTATTTATTAAAACTTTTCCGTTTCCATATGTGTGTAGAAAAAGTGTTAGTATGTGTTTGTTGGTGTGTGCTTGTATGGGGAAACTTTATATAAATTCAATCCATTAGGTTTAAATGTTTTCTTCAACTCTACAACAGTTCTATTGGTTTTATTTACGTTGGCTTTTTCAGTTTATCTACTTTTTCCAGCAGACTCAGAATAGTGGCATCTGCTCTTGAAACACAAATTAGATTATAAGAAAAAAAATTAAGTCTAACAAATGAAGAAGAATCACTTTTATTGGCAAATGAATAAGAACTAATGCAATTTAAAGAACTGTAACAGAATAAGTGTATGCAAGTCTTTGCTTTAAAAAAACTCTATACAGTGATGGCCAAAAGAGTTGCAAAATAAAACACTCATATTGTCGCAGAAAAGGACGAGAAATAGGAAAAACAGAAACTATGAATCATGTATATTGAAATATCCAGTATACGCCACATGCGACATTTACTTTTGTTCCAATTGAATTTTTGGTATGCTTGTGATAGCAAGTAGCTGTGGCGTATGAGGAATATTAAGCAAATAAGGCGATTATTAACCAAATAATAATCATACGTCACCACCGTCATTTTTGTTTCAATTAATTGTTTGGTATGCTTTTGGGGGGCAAACAGTTATGGCGTATGAGGAATATTATTCAAATAATAATACTGTTCTATTGTGCGATGCACATTAAGTAAAACCGAGAACACACTGTGGCATTTTGTGCCATCGCAAGCCATATCTCCTTGTGTGGTATTGCTTTTTAAAGAACACCACAAGTGCGATTAACTGACAACACACTGATAATTACAAAGAGGCTGCAGATTCTTCAGAATAAAAGCTACTCAAGGTAAACAAATGATTCAAAAATGCCACAAATTTTTCGTTGAAATTACAACTGGTGAAGGCCGTGAATTTTTCGGCCAGAATAACCGTCATCAAGAGTAAAACACATTTCTGTATATGAAAATATACACAATTATATTGTTCCCGAAAATCGCCATATGCCGCAAACTATGCAATAGATTTATTTCTATTTCCTATGCCGGCGAACTGCGAATAAATCATTACAGTGTGACCAAATGTGGTTGTTAATAACTGCTTTAATTTTTATTTTAGAGATTTTAAAATATTTTCACAAAATGGTTAATAATAAAATTTTTTGTTAGTTGTGATTTGTTAATTTTTTAACTGACACATTTTTTTTTAATATACACACTAACTATAAATTGCTTTAGCAATTATAACATATGCTGTTTTTTCATCGAACGAATTTTTATCAACGATTTCTTTGTTCGACTCAGTTGTGTTACTGGCATTTTTGTGTAAAAGTTTTTAAGTTGTATTCAGTCATTGTTATAAGATTAATTTAAATAAAAATAAATTTTAATCATTATATCCTAAGCTTTAATTTTCGCTTAAAAAATAAAAGTTATTTTCCCAGTTTTATTTATACCTCAGCAAAATTTTAATTTTATTTTTTAATTTTTATTTGTTCCTCAGAAATAAAGCGTTCTTTCCTGATTTTTATTTATGATCATAAAGCTGTTTCTTGTTTTTTATTTATTGCTAAGGAAATAAAATTAATTTTTTGATTTTTATTTATTTAGAAAAAAAAAATAAATACATTTTCTTCATAGTATTTATTCTTAGAAAATAAAAGTTAATTCTTGATCTTTATTTGTTCCTCGGAAAATAAAATTTATTTCTTGATTTTTATTTATTCCTTAAAAAATAAAAGTTATTTTGTCATCTTTATTTATTCCTTAGAAAATATAAGTTATTTTGTGATATTTATTTATTCCACAAAAAATATATAAAAATAAAGAAACAGTTTTTATTTCCTGATAAAATCAGAAAATAACTTTCAATTTGTGAGGAATAACTAAAAATGAAGGAGTAGCTTTAATTTTATGAGGAATAAATTAAAATAAAAAAAAATCTATTTTCTAAAGAATAAATAAAAAAGTAGCTCTTATTTTTTAGCAATAAATAAAAATCAAGAAATACATTTTATTTTCTGCAGAAGAAATTAAACTCATAAAACAATAGGTAGTTTTGAAAAAATAAAAATTAATAAGTGGTGACAAACACAATACACATGAGCACTGATGATGAAAGGGTTGCGTCTTTCGAAAACAGCTGTTCTGCTCTGCTGTGTAAGTTAAATAACAAAAACTGATGATGACTTGCCTTTGTGCCTTGGAATATTTATCATGTCTTTCTGAGATTTAAATTAAAAATTTCGAACAATTAGCCTATAGAATCTTAATTAAATTTATAAAATTTAACTTAAATAAATAAAAATGAATGTATGTAAAGCTAGTCCATGTAACAAGGATTACTTTGGTGTAGTTATTGCTTGTGCACGTAGGTGGCACTTCTATTTTAGTTTGATTTTTTTAATATAAATTTAAACAATAATCGTTATTTGCGGTCTGTGGTTTTATTACATGAATTGTTTTGTTTGTTTTATGCTCCTTTTATTTCAAATTGTGATAGCAAAATGAAAAAAAAGAGAAATAGTTCCATCTCTTTTTTTTTAGTTTTCTGGTTGAATTTTTAGATCGATGCATATTTTCTTGCATATTTTAATTTTAGAAATGCCTTCGTTAAATCCTTAAACTTAGTTTCAAGCTTTATAAAAGTCCGAGCTTTGGTGCTCAGCAAAGTAAACTTTAAAGAGTATAAAACCCATGACCCATATGCATAGTCATGAATAAAGTATACTTTTAGGTTTTAAGCCCATCATTTCCATTCATAAAATTTTAAATAAGTTCGAAATGTATTTTATTAAAACTTTTTTCCTGCAAAATTTTCTAAGAATAAATTTTAAATTTATATATTTTTTTTTAAATTTTGGCTATGAGTCTGGACTATGAGTCTGTAAATATAAATAACTTTTAAGATTTTGGATGATACTCCCATGCCATTTTGCAATTTAGTTGACGATATACTCCCATACATGTTTTTACGCACGTACGGGCATGTATTAGTTAATCTTGGCATTTGTTAGTGTGATTGACATCGAGCCGGGTGTATGACTGCTTTCTAAACTGTCCTCAAATTGTGTCAAATAGACCATGTTTTGTGGCTTAACTTTTGTTAGTATTTGTGGGCATTTAGTTCATTTTTTCTTTTCTTCGTTTTATATTGTCTTCTGACAAAGTCACACGCATAATACATTTCTAGGCAGCATCAAACAAAATTTACACACTCATATATCATCTCTGGTACAATATGCAAATAAATTCCAATAATACAAAAGTTTATGTAAAATTATTTACAAGACAGGCCAGGACAG
The DNA here is from genome assembly GCA_951800035.1 of Linnaemya tessellans. NCBI lineage: Eukaryota > Metazoa > Arthropoda > Insecta > Diptera > Tachinidae > Linnaemya > Linnaemya tessellans. The sequence goes on from OX637534.1 coordinate 98,152,237, forward strand.
TTTTTGCCACCCACTTCTGGTCTGCCATGTAAACATTAAAGCACAAGTTGTAATTCTCAAAAATAAATCAATAACTTTTTGTAGGAGAATAAACGCCTTAAAAGGAAATGAATTTTATAAACTTGGCAGTTTAAGGACTTTAATAAATTGCAATAAATTTGAAAGAATGATGGCTTAAAGAGTTTTATACAAACTTTAGTATGATATGCATCACCATGCAGCTTTAAATAAACATAATAAAAAATTGCACTAGAATAAATAAAAAAGGGGAATTAGTTCTCTATAACAGAACTTTGAAATCGGGTATTAAAATTCTTAAAACTAGTTTTCGTACATACGGAAAAAAATCAATGTAAAATTTTAACCCGTAAGAACGTTGTAGTGTACAGGGTCGCATCTTAAATACCCTCCAGCAGCATGGCTGAGACACCTTCACATCAGCATAAAAGCAATTTGTGTTATTTTTGTAGTTAATATTTTTTTTAGCTCGGATAGTATTGAGATGTTAACCTCATGAGTCAGAGCTACTTTAAGACATTTCTGTGTGTAATTTTAAAACTCTATTTTGACAGGGTGACTACGGGAAGGGACGTGGGCAGATTGTCGTAAAAACATAAAAATCAAATTTTTGGGGTAATTAAGTGTAGAAAAATATTTTTATACTAAAAAAAAAAAAATAAAAAAAATGGAGGGTATATTCACTTTGTTATTCCGTTTGTAATGCAGCGAAATATCCCTCAGGGACCCCATAAACTATATATATTCTTGATCAGTGACGAAATCTAAGACGATCTAGTCATGTACGTCCGTCCGTCTGTGGAAATCACGATTCAGTTAAAACGAAAAGAGCCAGACCCTTGAAACTTGGTATAAATATATCTTGAAGGCTAGCACAGGTCAAGTTCGTAAATGGGCTGAATCGGGCCAGAGGGGAAAAAGTTCCCCTAAGAAGAACTAAATCAACCTCTAAAACACAACATAATTTGTAACGTTTTTTTTTTTGTAATATTGTTAAGTAAATGATATATTTTTATATTAAAAAAGGTCCAACGCATTAAACTTGGAGTCAAAAAATAAAAAAAAAAATTATTTTTGGATGTCGCCCCCTTGAGTGGGCGTTATTATATGCAAAAATAGTGTAAAAATTTAGCAAACTGTTTTACTTAAGCCTACATTCCTTAATAATAACATATTTAACCTTTAATAACGAAGCTGTGACGTAACCTGGTACCCCTCTGCCCTATCCCCACCTTCCGCTTTGGCACCTAAATGACCCTATAAGAAAACAAAAAAACAAAAAATATAAAAAAATAAATTTTACATTTAATTATCCCAAACATTTATTTTTAGAGTTTTATGTCAAAGGTGAATTGCCTCCCCCACGGCACTTGCCAGAGAGAGACACCGACAAAATACAGTTTTAATACCCTCCAAAAAGAATTGGGTCCCATAAAATATATATATATATATATATATATATATATATATATATAGTATATATATATATATATATATATATATATGTATATATATATATATATATATATATATGTATATATATATATATATATATATATATATATATATATATATATATATATATATATTCTTGATCAGTGAGGAAGTCTAAGATGCTCTAGCAATGCCCATACCTCGGTCTGTGAAAAACACTATATACAGTAGTTTTCCGATTTAACGAACCTAATTATTGTCAGGCCTGTTCGTTAAAACGAATTGTTCGTTATATTCAGTACAAAGATAAAATAAGAAAATATACTTTATTTCATTTAAACTCAGGTTTATGTAGTATTTTTAATACTTTATTAAAAAAATTTCATCAAAACATAAATAATAATAACATTTCATTAAAATATAAGTAAAACAAAAAATTCATAATTCATACAAAAATGATTTACTTAAAAAACTGGTTAAGGACAGTCTGTTTTTTTGGAACTGATAATTTCCTTTTAATGGCATCTTCTTGAAGTCCTCTCAAAAGCATCATATTTGAACAACTAATTTCGTTTTGCTGGGCCCATTTAATACAAATTTCGAAATATTTAATGGCATCTTCGTGCTTTATTCTGGGCTCCTGAATTTCAATTTTATCATGCTCTTCTTCACTTCCATTTTGTTCTACCTCATCTGCATTTGACGAAAGCTTTTCTCCACTCTGTTTTAAGATACGAATTCCAAACCTTTTCTTAAATCTGGTTAACCAACCATGGCTTGCATTAAACTCCCCTCCATAAATTTTCTTGTGAATTTCTTTGGCTTTGTATTGCAAAATTGCTCCAAATACAGGAATATGACAATTGCGTTGCATAAGGAACCACTGAAAAAGTTTTTTTTCCATTCTCGGAAACTCGCCTTGCTTCATAGCTCGTCTATTGCGACACCCAAAATTACTATTTTCGGCATTCCTTAAAAGATTTTCCTTCGATTTTAGGATTGTACTAATGGTGGATTTTTTAAGCCCATATTTTTTACATAAATCCGTAACCCGCAAACCATTTCGATTATCGTCAATAATTTTAAATTTATCCTTTAAGAACAATCGATTTCTTTTACTCATTTTGGTGTTTGTTCCACAAATTACTTCACACAACTGATTCCCAAATGACATCAAACAAAAACATCAAAAGAAAAAAATTAACGGTACATTTTTTTACAATCTTTCTTAGTAATATTTTGGTAGCAATTACGTTTTTTACTTCATTTTATGTTTGTTCGTTATATAGAGTACAAAATAAAATTTTTGTTCGTTATATAAGGTACTCAATAGAAAAAATTTGGATGTTCGTTAAATGCGATGTTCACTAAATCGAATGTTCGTTAAATCGGAAAACTACTGTAGTATATTTTTGAACCCTGCCTCCTTTTAGTGGGCGTTGAAGTTACATATTATATGAAAAAAATAGTGTAAATATTTAACAAATTGTATTCATTAAGCCTACATTCCTTAAAAATTTAATTTATAAGCTTTTTCTGATCTTCCCCAATATCGTGCTCAGACATACACCTTAATTGAGCTTAACGCATTTAATGCCATTATTGAGCTCAATTATCCATATGAAGTTTGAGTTAATTATTGTTCACCAGTATGAAATTGTTATGATATTGAGTAGCATGACAAATGCAACACTGCTAAAAAGTGTGTTTAGTGAACAAAACACAACTTACTAAACAAAGTTAGTAGAGACTTAGCACCTAGATTGCGGGAAAACTGAAAAACGCATAAATAAAACATGTCGTGACAAGTTGAAGTTAAATTATTGGCATTAAATTTATTATTAATTGAAAAATTAAAACACAAAAAAAGAAGAGGAAAAAGATACCAGATCTCAATTTGGGGTTCTCATGATTGCGAAAAATTTGTACTTTTAATTGTCATACGTTAATGGAATTTACTAAATTTTGTATATGTGAACAGGAAGATAATTATGGCAATACATATTGATTCAATTGAAAAAGCATGTCTAAACACCATTTAAGAGTTTCTTTAATTTTTTTTAAAATGTTATTGCCAAAACTCTGTTCCATGTAAAATCCATACAATACAAATATAACAAATTGAATGTAAAACTTATGGCCATGTTTGTGAACGAAGGATACAATATGTATTCTATATATATTTTTTTCTGGTCCTGTAGCAAGGAAATTTAAAAGAAACCATTCAATTTTTATACCCTTCACAAAAAAGTGAAAGGGTATATATAGGTTTGCCATTCCGTGTGTAATTTCTTCGCTATGCACATGGGACCCCATGAAGTATATATATTCTGGATCCTTATGAATAGCGATGACGATTGAGCGATGTCCGTCTGTCCGCCCGTCTGTACGTGACGTGGGTTTTCCCAAGTCCCTAAAAGAGCTAGAGACTTCGTTCTTGGACCGTTGGATTGCAAATGAACTTAAATAGAGTGCTATTTAAATTCAGAAAGATCCAAAGTATGGTTCCAGAGCTGGGGAACTTACACCTATTTCTCGACGCAAAATTTATACCAAAAATCAATTATTTTTATTAATGTTTGTAAATTAAACCTATTTTTTGCTTTGGGAAGCCTCAATGGTCTATTAAAAACTAAAAAATAAAATTTTTTTTCCAGGGATGGGAAATTCAATTTTTTTTCGGCTCATTCCGTATTTTGTAGTACATGTAGTAACTAAATTTGTTAAAAATTTCAAGTTTTTCTTTTACAAAACCTCTTAATACGTCATGAAGATTTGCATTGGCAAAAAAAAAATTTTTTTAATTAAAATTTTGCTTCCAGGGGTGGGAAATTGCATTTATTTTATACGTGAAAGTAATCAAAAACCATGTCTTATAATTTAGAAAGAACAAAATTGGTATCAAAAATTCAAAAATAAAATTTCGAATCCAGGGATGGACAAGTACATGAAATTGACCAAAATGGTTAAAATTTTAAAATTTTTCTTAAAAAAAATTACTTTATACCTCATGAAGCGTTGCACTGATACAAAACAAAAAATTAAAATTTCGCTTCCAGGGTTGGGAAATTTAAATTTTTTTTATACATAAAAGTAACCAACAAGGCAATTGACGTTGTTTTTTCCTTTTTTTTTGCTATCTAAAACTAATTTATATTAGGAAGAACAATATTGTTATCAAAAATTTCCAAAATAAATCAAAATTTCGAATCCAGGGATGGACAAGTGCAATATTTTATAGTTCATGAAGGTGACCAAAATGGTTGTAAATTGTAAATTTTTCTTAAATAATACTACTTTATTCCTCACGAAGAGTTGCATTGGTTAAAAATAAAACAAAAAAAATATAAAATTTCACTTACAGGGTTGGGAAGTTTAAAGTTTTTTTGGTACATGCAATAAATTGTAGTACATGAAAGTGACCAAAATGGTTGAAAATTTTAAGTTTTTCTTAAATAAAACGACTTTATACTTAATGAAGACTAGGATTGATTAAAAAAATTTAAATTTCGCTTCCAGGGATGGGAAATTGAAATTTTTTTTATACATAAAAGTAACCAAAAACGCAACTAACGTCGGCTCTTTTACTAATTAAAACTATCTTTTAGTTCAGGAAAAACATAAGTGGTATCAAAAATTAAAAAAAAAAAAACAAAATTTAGATTCCAGAGTTGGATAACTGCAATATTTTGTAGTACATGAAAGTGACCAAAATGGTTATAAATTTTAAGTTTTACTTAAATAAAACTATGTCATGCATCATTAAAAGTTTCATTGGTAAAAAAATTTAAATTTAGTTTCCAGGGTTGGGAAATTGAAATATATAAAAGTAACCAAATAGGCAAATGACGTTGTTTTTGCTAATTAAAATTAATTTATAATTCAGGAAGAACAAAGTTTGTATTAAAATCTTAAAAAATCAAAATTTCGACTCCAGGGTTCAACAAATAAAATATTTTATGGTACATGAAAGTGACCAAAAAGTTTAAAAACGTAATTTTTTTTGTCAAATAAAACTATGTTACATCTTTTAATTAAACCTACTTCCTGTTTTAGCAAGAAAGAAAGAAGAATTACATCTGTGAAGGGTATTTAAGATTCGGCACAGCCGAATATAGCGCTTTTACTTGTTAGAATTATCTTCCAGCCACTGCAAGCGCATCAATGAAGTCGTATTAATTTTCTATTTTCTTTACAGCCACTTCTGGCTTACAGCCATCTTGTTAAATATTGCTTTAGTTTCGAAAACAAAAATACCTTTTAGTTGAATTAAAATCATTTTTATTGTTTTCTAGTTGCTCTTCCATTATTTCCTTTCCAAACTGCAGCACTTTAAAACATACACACACATTTTTTTTTATATAAAAAAATTACTAAATAAATTTTGCTTCACATATTCAAAACCACTTCCTTACATACAGGCATTTCTTTATTAAGTTCTAAGTATGTGTATGAATGTGTGTTGCTGTGTGTTGTTGTGTGCGTGTAAAGTAAACCGAACAGCTGTGTTTTCATGTACTCTAGCAGTAAAGAAAACCATTTGCTTAAGAAATATTACTATAGTTTTATTTCTTTTGCAATAATTTTCGCTTGTGAAACTTTTCACTTCACAATTATTGCTGTAATTATCAGTATAATCTGCATCTGCAACTAAGTTTTCAGCAGAACTAAAACTTTGTGGGAAGAAAAACAAAAAAAAGGATGCAAAGAAAAACCAGCCCCAGAGTTACCATCATCAAAAGAAAACCTGTGGCCAGTTGAAGATGAGCAGTTTGTTAATTAAAACCGAGATGCTAAATATGAAAGCAAAAGAGTTTTCAGAGGTTTTTGTTTTGAATGTAATAAAATTTAAAATTTTCCACATTTGAAAAAAAAAATTATAATTAAATTCACTTAAGGAAATAAAACCACTGGCCAGAAGCATAGAGAGAGGATTACCAAGTCTTAGAGCCTCTAATTAAATGTTATACGAGTGATTTGGTTTTGAAAATATTACAATCTCACTTATAAACAATTACGCCTCCGAGTCAGTTTATACCAGGCCTGGAAATACAACCCACCGTTCATCCTTCTTTTGTCCGATAATCTTTGACTCTGTTTTCACTTCAAGTCAACATAAAATAAGTTATTGAACTTAAAATTCCCTTGAATAACTTCATATAACACAGATTGTGTGGAATTAAGTAAATTTCTTTAAAGCACAACAACAATTACCGGCAACTCAATTCATAATTTGTTTCTGTATTTGTTGTGGTTGTTTGTTTTTTAAGAGGGTTTAGATTGCAAACATATGAAATTAAATTCTTTTCCAGGAACCTTCAAAGTTATGAAATTTTGTCTACAAAATATCTGTATCGTTGTGATGCGTTGGCGTTGTCCATGACTGTTGTTTGCCAGGAGTTTTTGAGCAACAACATCTGCTAAAGTTCAAGTGAACATGAAAATTCATACACGCACTCAGGCACACGTACGCGTTTTCATACAAATAAAAATAATAAATTCTAACGCAGACATGCAAGTGCATTTTAAAAAAAAAAATTAATTTTCTCGTGATCAGTTTTATTCGCTGTTCTAAAGTAAATTCAAGTGTTTTTTTATTTGATATAAAAAATTTTTAACTTTCCGCTAAAAAAATTTAAAATTTTCAAAAAGTGGTTTTGTCCCGTTTTGACAAAATCGAATTTTCACCAGATCTCGAAGTTTTGAGTTTTGAGTTCCTAAGAGGCTTTTCTGACTATTCCTGAGAGGGTGTCACTACCCTGCAGGAGATCGAACTAGTATCAAACTAGTATTGCACTAGTACAAAAATCACCAGTACTAGTTCCCAACTGTGAACTTTCCTATACCATGTTCCTGCTCAAATTAACATTGAGTGTGTTTGGAAAATTACTAGTACAATTGGTACTACATGGAAACTAGGGGGATACTAGTAGTATTAGTACTAGATGAGTACTAGTATAATTTCTTCTAGTCGGATACTAGTATAATCAGTTCTGCACTAAGAACTGGTTCACATATAAAAAAATTTTCCTAAATTTATTGGTTTTTTAAACTCAATGAAATTTGCGGCTTAATTACATAAATTATCGAATAAACAAACTGATATGCAGGTGGGAAAGTCTTGTAATAATTTTCAGCGGCGGTGCAGGGAAAAAGTACACAGCATTTCTTTGTTTAAAATTTGTAACAGTTAAAAATAAAATAAATGAAAATGAGAATTAGCAATTCGCTTTAAAACATTATCAAAAAGTAATATGAAATTCTACAAGTCAAATCAGTCTACAAATGAACTACTTGAAGTATTGGTACTTTTCTGTATATGTCTAATCACCTTTTGAACTAGTGCTTTCTATACTAGTAATCGTACCAGTAGCTTAAACACAATTAACGCTTATCCTCCTGCAGGGTATATCTGGATGTACGTGTGTGTGTGTGTAGGAGTGTGTGTAGGTGCGTGTGTGTAGATGTGTGTGTGTGTAAGTATGTGACCCGCTTATAACTTTTGAACGGCTGAACCGAAGCCAACCAGACTAGTAGCGTTTCAAAGGGTTCCTTCAAATTCAAAGATTTCTTATGAATTGGAATCGGTTCGAACCGGTACATTTTCGGTTATATAAAAAATACTACAAAAATTTGTTTTTTAAAAGTTGTTTTCTCAGCACAACTTTTAGACTGCTTCGCTGATCGGTTCCAAAAACTAATCAGCTACTAACCGGGCTAAAATCGGTTCACACATTCGTGTGATATCGTGAATCAAAAATTCCAAAATATGTATATATGTGATCTTCCCATATTATGTATGAGATCAATTAGAGTTTTCTATTCTTTATAGGTATCGCAGAACTGCATCAATCACCGCTTAACACGTGGGTATCGGCTGCTCCATTCGAAAGTTATAGCAGTTTTTCAAATTAAAATATATAATACCCTTTTTAGCGGTTAAAATTAACGGGAAGTTGCAGGGATGGTCTTTATGGTCAACTATTTTCATATTTTAGTAGTAAAAATTTATTGGCCTTGTTCATATTTTTAATTTATAAAAGGTTTTAATTTATAAAAGCTTTATAAAACAGATTTCAAAACAAAATTTGTTTTATAAAGTCTCCAGGTTTTTACAGATACAAAAATTCCCCATGCCCACTTTGTTCATTATTTGAGAAAAGTTTCACTGAATTGGCTAATTTTTTTTTTGCTAAATGTTCGTCATGACTCATGTTGTTGTTACGGAAAAAATATTAACCACGCCCGCGTTTACGCCCAATTTTACGCCTACTTTTGCGCCCAAGTTTACGCCCACTTTTTAATAATTTGAGAGCGGGCGATCTGATTTGGCTAATTTTTTTTTTGAATGTTCGCCATAGCCCGACTTTGGTTTTTATGGAAAGAAAATTTTACCATGCCCATTTTTACGCCCACTTTTTCAGTTGTTTGAGAACGCAGTCTCGGATTTGACTAATTATTTGATAAGAGTAGGTCACAACCTAGCTTACGTTTTACGAAAAGAAAAATTTACCACGCCCACTTTTACGCCCACTTTTTTCATCATTTGAGAAAGGCAGCTCAAAAATGGCTAATGTGTTAGCTAAATGTTCGTCATAATCCAAAATAGATTTTTATGGAAATAAAAATTCACCACGCCCATTTTTACGCCCACTTTTTAATCATTTGATTAAAGCTCATCAGATTTGGCAAATTTTTTGTTAAAAGTTCGTCATAGCCCGGCTTAAGTTTTACGCATAGAAATATTTACCACGCCCATTTTTACGCCCACTTTTTTATCATTTGATTAAAGCTTATCAGATTTGGCAAATTTTTTGTTAAAAGTTCGTCATAGCCCGGCTTAAGTTTTACGCATAGAAATATTTACCACGCCCATTTTTACGCCCACTTTTTTATCATTTGAGAAAGGCTGCTCTGATTTTTTAATTTTGTTGCTTTGTTTGTCATAGCCCAACATAGGTTTTTATGGAGATAAAAATTCACCACGCCCACTTTTACACCCACTTTTTTATACATATCTAAGATCAATAAAGTACTGAACCGATTTTGCAAACTATTTTTTAATGTTTGCAAAAGTCCATAAAAGAGTTTTATGCAGAGAAAAATCTCCACGGCCACTTCTATGCACACATTTTGAAAAAGCTTCTTCATTAATAGAATTGAAATTTAATATAATGTCACTGGTTTTACTAAGAGATTTTTGACCAGCGTCCCCTAAAGATCTGCATTAACTCCAGTGGCATGTGCATATGAACTAATTACGACTTCTCAATGATTATTTAAAAAGAAAATGTCATATACTTTTCTAATAATTATGTGTGTTTTTTTTAAATTAAATCCGAAACTTCTTACAAAAATTACCCCTTACTACAATTCGAAAATCCCTTCAATCCACTGATCCTGTGTATAAATAGGACTGTAGGGTGCTTGAAATTGGCAACAATAAAAACAAACAGAAACCCCAATAAAACTTCAGAGTTTTTGCGCGAATAAGTATTTTTGCTTTCATGAATAAATTTCTCATATTTTCTCACACTCTAATTTTTATGTTAAGCAAATTTGCATGCTCATAACTTGGAGTGAAGTTTCGAACAACAAATGAAAATGGCTAAAAACAATTTCACTTTATCCAGGTAAAGCTGATGATAATGTTAATAATCGTTGCCGTTTTGCTGCTTAACGTTTATGTGCAATCTTATGGCTTTTTTTTGCTGACTTTGCAGCACAGAAGGAATATTTGTGTTTCATTAACACATTTTTTTTCTCTTGCGTCACATGTGTGCGCGAAATATGAAATAAAAAAAACAAGAATAATAAATTCCGAAATAGCAGAAAACTTATACGGATTTATTGCATGCAAATGAAGTATGGGGGAAACTTTCAGACTCAAGCGAGTTTTTTTCAATTATAATTTTTATATTCCAGCACAAGTGCTGTGTAAATATTAAAAAATGTTTTGTAAATACTTTTGTTAAAAAAAAAATATAAATAAAATGCGAGTATAATTGAATATATTTGAGTGAAGTAATTTATATGGTACGACTGTTCACGGGATATCATAAAACAAAAGCTATTACGTTAGTGATATTTTATTATTCAGGTAATCTTAAGTAATTTCAGAAAATTTTAAATATTTAAATTTAATTGTAATTTATTTGGGATACTTTTATTTTTTATTATTGTCAATGTTGCTGACGTGCGTAGATCTTTCATCACTTTTAAAATATGTTTACATGGTTGTCAGATGCTTTTTTAACTTCATGCTAAGAAAATTGAAAATTTTCAAAAGGAGAGGAAGTTACTAGTTTTAGCCCGTTTTGAAAAAAATTTAGTTTTCATTAGATCTCGTCTTTTTGAGTTCCTAGGAAGCTTTCCTGACTACTTCTGAGAACCTGAGAAGCCGTCACTATGTCTGTTTGTATGTGTGCCTGTATGTGTGTTTGTATGTGTGTGTTTGTATGTGCCCTGCAGGAGATCGAACTAGTATTAAACTAGTATTGCACTAGTACACAAATCACCAGTACTAGTTCCCAACTGGGAACTTTTCTATACCATGTTAATGCTCAAATTAACATTGAGTGTGCTTGGAAAATTACTAGTACCATTGGTACTAGATGGAAACTAGGCGGATACTAGTACTATTAGTACTAGATGAGTACTAGTATAATTTCTTCTAGTCGGGTACTAGTACAATCAGTACTGCATTAAGAACTGGTTTATATATAAAAAAAATTCCTAAATTTATTGGGTTTTTAAGCCCAATGAAATTTGTTAAGTCTTTGTCTTCACGAGAAATTTTTGGTTCATCATTTCTTAGTTTATAAGAGGAAATAGAAAGTTCCTTCAGGGCACTTCAATCCAGTAGCGCCTTTGTACAACTTGAGTTACGTTTGGTACTCCACCATATATAGCAAACACTAATGAACATACATACATTACATATGTCAGTTTTTATTATTTTAAAAGAAATCGCTGATTTTCATATGAACATCAATATTAACAAAAAAATACGTTTAAAAAATTTTAAAATTACCTTTTAATTTTATTTATTTTTTAAAATGTCACTTTTTTTAACACACAAGAGAACTGCGGCTTACTTTCATAAATGTTCGAATGAATAAACTGATATGCAGGTGGCAAAGTCTTCTAATAATTTTCAGCGGCGGTGCAGGGAAAAAGTACACAGCATGTTCTTTGTTTAAAATTTGAATTTGTTTAAAATTTGTAACAAATAAAAATAAAATAAATGAAAATGAGAATTAGCAATTCGCTACAAGTGAAATCAATCTACAAAATGAACTACATACTTAAAGTACTACTACTTTTCTGTATATGTTCAATCACCTAGAACTAGTGCTTGCTATACTAGTAATTGTACCAGTAGCTAAAAGACAATTAACGCTTATCCTACTGCAGAGTGTACATGGTAGTGTGTTTGTGTGTTTTTTTTTTATACCCTCCAAAAAAGAATTTGGAGGGTATATTCACTTTGTCATTCCGTTTGTAACGCATCGAAATATCCATCTCAGACCCCATAAAGTATATATATTTTTGATCAGTGATGAAATCTAAGACGATCTGAGCATGTCCGTCCGTCCGTCCGTCTGTGGAAATCACGATTCACGATTCCAAACGAAAAGAGCTAGACTCTTGAAATTTGGCATAAATATATTTTGAAGCCTAGAGCAGGTTAAGTTCGAAGATGGGCTAAATCGGGCAAGAGGGAAAAAAGTTCCCCTAAGAAGAACTAAACCAGCCCTGAAAAACAGCATAATTTTTAAAGTTTTTTGGTTATTTTGTTAAGCAAATGATATATTTTTACGCCTTAAACTTGGAGCCATAAAATAAAATAAAAATATTTTTTGACCCCGCCCACTTTAGTGGGCGTTATTATAGCCAAAAATAGCATAAAAATTTAACAAATTGGTTTACTTAAGCCTACATTCCTTAAAAATAACATTTTTAAGCTTTAATGACGAAGCTGAGACGAAACCTGGTACTACTCTGCCCTATCCCCTCCTTCCCCTTCGCCCCCTAAATGACCCTACCAAAAAAATTTTTTTTTTTTATATTTTGTATATAATCATCTCAAGCATTTATCTTTAGAGTTTTATGACTGCCGATTTCTGCCCTACCCCCTCCTCTTCCTTTGCCCCCCAAATGACCCTACCAAAAAAAAAAGTTTTTTTTTTAAATTTTGTATATAATCATCCCAAGCATTTATCTTTAGAGTTTTATGACTGCCTGTTGCTGCCCTACCCCCTCCTCCCCCTTTGCCCGCTAAATGACCCTATTAAAAATAAATAAAATTTTTTTTTAATATTGTGTATAATCATCCCAAGCATTTATTTTTAGAGTTTTATGACAAAGGTGAAATATTTCCCCCACAGCCCTTGCCAGAGCGACCCCTCCAAAATACAGTTTTTATACCCAAAGAGAATTGGACCCTATAAAGTAAATATGTATATTCTTGATTAGCAATGCCCATACGTTCGTCTGTGTAAAACATGATATTGTATATTTTTGAACCCCGCCCCCTTTAGTGGGCGTTGACGTACGATATTACATAATGGAACTCTGTGCCACCAAGTTAAACATTTTAAATTCACTTACTAAATATTTGGAGGGTATTTAAGATTCGACCCGGTCGAATATAACGTTTTTACTTGTTTTTTTTTGTATAGAGGGTATATGTGTGTGTATGTGTGCGTGCGTGTACATATGTGTGTTTTTGTATACGTATGTGTACGTGTGCTTATGTGTGTGGGTATGTGCTTATGTGTGTGTGTATGTGCTTATGTGTGTGTGTGTAAGTATGTAACCCTTTTATAACTCAAGCGGTTGAGACCAAACTAGTCGTGTTTTTTTTTAATTAATTAGATTTCCTGTGAATTGGAATCGATACGAGCTGATAAATTTTAGAGAAATATCAAAAAAACTAAGCATTTTTTTTTCAAATGTGTCTCTTTAAATTAACATATAAACAGCTTCGACATACAAAAAATTCATCGATTGTCTTCGAAACAACCTGGCGTTTCAAAGAGTTCTATCAAACTTAAGCCTCTTGTGATTTCCAGAAATCTATTTTCCATGTAATATTTTACTTTAAAGCACACTAAAGGGGGCGGTGACTAAGAATGTATTTTTCTCACTTTATGACCTCAAGTTCAACGCTTTACAACTTCGTTGACATAAAAATATATATAACAGAATTACAAAAAAACGTCAGAGGTTGCTTTAGTTCTTGTTAGGGGAATATTTTTATCCCAAATCCGATTTAGCCCATTTACGAAGTTGACCTGTGCTACCCTTCAAAATTTATTTATATCAAATTTCAAAGGTCTGGTTCTTTTCGTTTGGACTGTATCGTGACTTCCACAGGCAGACGGAAGGACGGATATGGCTAGATTGTCTTTTATGTCATCACTGATCAAGAATATATATACTTTATGGACTCTTAGAGGTATATTTCGCTGCTTTGCATACGGAATGACAAAGTGAATGCACCCTGCTATTCTTTTTTGAAGGGTATAAAAAGATAAGGATAAAGTTTCTATTGCATGCAAATATATTCCACATGTTCCACTTTTTTTATTAAATGTTTTATGCAGTAATTTTATTTATTATACTATTCCATTTACATATAATGAAAAGCAGACTCTTTCAAATTTGTTATTCCTTTAAAATGATAATTATTCCACTTGATATTGCAGTGCTTTTGAATACGCAGCCAATTTACACCTCTGGCCATTTCAGCTGCTGAGATACCACTTCCTTTTGCTCGACACACTTACTCGTTTGTTTGTATGTCTATTTGTGTCCTGATGGTGTAGTTTGTAACACTATCTTTTTTAATGCTCTGCACTCGTTACAAAACGATTTGTTATGTGTCTTCTCCTGACAAAAAAAAAAAAAAAAAAATGGGGACTACAAAAAACCAACTCAAATTAGTAAACTGAAAAAGAAAAATTAAACAGTTGCAAACTGTAACGCGGAACTTAAAAACAGACAGCTGTTGCGGGTAACGGTCATTAACAAAAAGCACAGTGGTGTGAAATAAATTACACAGATGTTATTGCCAGTAATTTTTCCATATATGTGAAACATTCCAAACAAACAAAATTGTCGCATGTGGGGCTCACAAAATCCACAAACTGCCCTCGGAAAATGGCTGTAGGGTACGGTTTCTGATCAGGTGGCATCATCAGCCCTCATATTTTATTTATTTTGTTTGAAAGGAAATGCCTTTACCGTGAATTCTCTGCGTTACAAAACCATGATGAACGATTTTTTGTGTCCACAATTGGCTAATATTGACATCACTGACCTTCAGTTTCAGCAAGACGGCGCCACAGGCCACACAGACGGTCAAAGAACTCAGTTATTGCATGAGAAATTTCCCGGTCGCGTAATTTCTTGATTTGGTGATTTAAATTAGACGCCTCGTTCTTGTGATTTAACGGCGGTGGATTATTTTCTTTGGGGCCATTTGAAAGGCCGGGTTTACGTGAACATATCACAAACAACTGACGCTCTAAGAAATGAGATTCGACGCTGCAGTGAAGAAATAAGCGAAGCTTTGGCGCATGAGGATAAAATGTTTGCCAATGAAACGAAAATGTGGGAGGTACGCTTGTTCCTAAATACATAATTAAGACGTATGAGTAATATGAATCTATACAAACAAATATTAATCATACGCATCCGTTCCATGACAGAATTCAATTTCGTTTAGGAACAGAATTGATTTTGCATTTTGGTTAGTTAGCGAAAATCAAACCAAACTATTTTTCAGAACGAACTCATTGTAATATTAGGCACGGAATTCGCCACTGAAATGAAAAATTATTTAAAAAAAGTATATTTTTGCGGATGAAGATGTGGGGCGTTTTTGTCCAAGATGAGGGAGAAAGCAATTGAGAACTATTGAGAGAGGTAATGGTTTATGTTAACTTGTTTGTAGGTTAAGAAATTCCATATTTACAAATAACATGTGGCATTTTGATTTGCCACTCATTATATAAGAATTTAAAATACTATTTTTCATAAAATCCATACTAATATAATATATATAAAAGTAACTCTGTCTGTCTGTTTGCTACCTTTTCACGCTTAAACCGCTGAACCGATTTAAATGAAATTTGGCATACAGATATTTTGAGATCCGAGGGTGGTATTTGTTTTTGTTTTTGGAAACGAATCTATTAGTTGGTCAAGGGTGGTTGAAAATTCTTAGGGAGATATGAAATTATTAAGCTTATAACTATGAACATTTTAATCTTTAATACAGTTGACTTAATGATGTATTTGTTTTTGGCAATGACTTTATGAGGCGTCAAGGGTGGTCTAAAGTTTCTGCGGATATATGAAATTATAAAACTGATAACTAAGAAATTTAATACTTCATACACGCTGGTATGAGCGCATAAGCTTCTGCTTTTCATAATGGCTTGCACTTTTTATGATGACATGCACTTTTTATAATGACTTGCACTTTTTATTATGACTTGCACTCTATATGATGACTTGCGCTCTTTATGATGATTTGCACTTTTTATGATGACTTGCACTTTTTATGATGACTTGCACTTTTTATGATTACCTGCACTTTTTATGATGACTTGCACTCTTTATGATGACTTGCACTTTTTATGATTACTTGCACTTTTTATGATGACTTGCGCTTTTTATGATGACTTGCACTTTTTATGATGACTTGCACTTTTTATAATGAATTGCACTTTTTATGATGACTTGCACTTTTTATGATGACTTGCACTTTTTGTAATGACTTGCACTTTTTATGATGACTTGCACTCTTTATGATGACTTGCACTTTTTATAATGAATTGCACTTTTTATAATGAATTGCACTTTTTATGATTACTTGCACTTTTTATGATTACTTGTACTCTTTATGATGACTTGCATATTTTATAATGACTTGCACTTTTCATGATGACTTGCACTTTTTATGATGACTTGCACTTTTTATGATGACTTGCACTTTTTATGATAACTTGCACTTTTTATGATGACTTGCACTCTTTATGATGACTTGCACTTTTTATGATGACTTGCACTCTTTATGATGACTTGCACTATTTATGATGACTTGTATTTTTTATAATGACTTCCACTTTTTGCCTTACTAATATAAAAATTTTAAAGTAACTTTTTCTGTTACCTTTTCATGCTCAATCCGCTGAACTGATTGAGATGAAATTTGACATAGATACATATATATGACTCACGACTAAAAAATGGCTAAGAAATGATTCGTACTTATATATCTGTACGTTAAATCACATTTTTATAACATAAAAACTTAAAAGAGAACTAAATCGCAAAAACTAAATATATACAAGTGAAAATTTTTTCTCTGGCAGCCACTGGACGTTTTTCCGTATGCCGCCGCAAAAAAAAAATATTTATTCGGCTCATATCAAGGCAGCAGCTGTTTTAGTTTATTCATACAAATTCATTTGAATATTCCTGTGCACCAGAAGACAAATTTAATAATTTTAAATAGAAATGGAGTTTTTAGACGATTCATCTTTAATTGTATTAATTTTCTTCTGCTTTGATAACAGCTAATCACAAATGTGTTATCTTATCAGCTGATCGATGTTTGAAATAGCAAAGTAAGTTAAGACGGGTTGTTCACACTAGTCATATTTTTAGTGCTATTATTTTATGACTTATGACTTTATGACTACAGTGTGAATACCGAGATCCGAGAAATAACATAGTTTTGTTTCGGAAATGATCCTATTGAGTGGTCAAGGGAGGTCGAAAATTTTTATAGGCATATGAAATTTTTAAACTTATAACTAAGAATAATAGCTAATAGATTTGTTTAAGCTTTTGGGTTATTTTATATTAATAATTATTGTTCGATATTTCGCTACCTCAAGTCAATATAAACAAGATTTAAAAATTAGTTTGCCAAAGAAGTTTCACTTCTTTTTTTATTACTTATATTTGTACGTCACTATGCGGAGTTGGTTTGAACTTAGAAGGATATTCCTTTATCCCATTTGAAATTTGAAATTAGATTTGCAGACAGGGTCGCAGGTATACGTTGCCTTCACAGAACACTTGAAATGTTACACAACATCCGAAACGCATTTGTTTACAAATCAAATTTGACACTTTAATACTCTGAACTCTTTTAGAGGAGTTTTTGGTTTTCTTTTTACTTTAGCGTCATTTCGAGATCATGCGTGCTATGCATTAAGCCACATTTCAGTTTTCTTTACGTTTTTAATTCGCATTCCAACGTGTCAGCTACATTTTTGGCCCTCATGAAATCTTGTGACTTGTTTGTATGGCAGCGAGTGCAAAAAATTAAACAAATGAAAAAGAAAAACAAGTAAAAACTTTATATTCGACCAGGTCGAATCTTAATCACCCTCCCTATATTTCGTAAATAAAAATTCTATTTTTTATTCTTATTAAAATTTACATTTTTATGGTATTGGGCTTAAGTAATTAAGAAAAAAATTTATTTTTATACGGTCGTTTCTAATGTGTTGGCAGAAGCATGACTGAGGCACCTTTCCGCCAACATAAAAGCAATTTTCGTATTAATATTTTATATCAACGGGCAAAAAAGGGACTGAGATAAGTTAAACATGTTTAAACTGTTGGGTCAGAGTTTCTTTAAGACATTTCTGTGCTCAATTCTAAAACTCTATACACGGCCACTCCGGGAAAGGCCCTGGGGGAGACATCTCACCTAAATCGTAAAAACTTAAAAATTACATATTCGGGATAGTGAAGTGTAAAAAAACAAATTTTTTTGATAGGACCATTTAAAGGGGGAGATCAGAGAACATATTACCCTCGTCGTAAAAGCTTATAAATAAAATTGTTAATGAATGTAGGCCACTTGTTAAATATTTACACTATTTTTATAACTTCCAAAAATGAATTGGAGGGTACATTCACTTTGTCATTCCGTTTGAAACGCGGCGAAATATCCCTCAGAGTCCCAATAAAGTATGTACTTATATTCTTGATCAGTGATGAAATCTAAGACGATCTGAGCATGTCCGTCCGTCCGTCTGTGGAAATCTCGATTCAGTCCAAACGAAAAGAGACAGACTCTTGAAATTTGGTATAAATATATCTTGAATGATAGCATAGGATAGGTTCGGATATGGGCTAAATCGCGCAAGAGGGAAAAAAGTTCCCCTAAGAAGAACTAAACTAACCTCTAAAAAACAACATCATTTTTAAAGATTTTTTTTGCAATTTTGTTAAGCAAATGATATATTTTTATGTCAAAGAAGGTCCAACGTATTAAAATTGGTGCCATAAAATAAAAAAAAAAATAATTTTTGGACCCGCCCCTTTAGTGGGCGTTATTATATGCAAAAATAGTGTACAAATTCCTTAAAAGCAAAATTTTTAAACTTTAATGACGAAGCTGAGACGTAACCTGGTACTACTATGCCCTACCCCTCCTCCCCCTTTGCCCCCTAAATGACCCTATAAAATTTTTTTTTTTAAATTTTGTATTTAATTATCCTAAACATTTACTTTTGAGGTTTATGACAAAGGCAAAATGTCTGCCCACAGTCCTTGCCAGAGCGACCCCGCTAAAATACAGTTTTGATACCCTCCAAAGAGAATTGGACCCCATACATTGTATATGTATATTCTTGATCAGTGATGAAGACGGTCTAGCAATGCTCATACGTTTATCAGCGGAAAACATGATATAGTCTATTTTTGGACCCCGTCCCCTTTAGTGGGCGTTGACGTACGATATTATATGCAAAAATATTGTAAATATTGAACAATTTGTATTCCTGAAGTTTATAAGAAGCTGAGCTGTTCTCTGATCTTCCCGGAATGACTCTGTCAAAATAGAGATCTAAAATTGGGTACAGAGATGTCTTAAAGAAACTCTGTCCCATTAAGTGAAACATTTTAAATATATTTACTAAATCTTAAATACGACTCTATCCGGTCGAATATAAGGTTTTTACTTGTTTTTTATGTTATTTCTTCAAGTTCAACGCCTTGTATCGTCTTTGATAAAAAAAAAATCATTTGCTTAACAAAATTACAAAAAATGTTTAAAAATTATGTTGTTTTTTAGAGGGTGCTTTAGTTCCCCTTAGGGGAACTTTTTTCCCTCTGGCCTGATTTACGAACTTGACCTTCAAGATATATCTATACCAAGTTTTAAGGGTCTGTCTCTTTTCCTTTGGACTCAGTCGTGATTTCCACAGATAGACGGACGTGGCCAGATCGTCTTAGATTTCATCACTGATCTAGAATATATATACTTTATAGGGTCTCAGATGGATATTTCGCTGCGTTACACACGGAATGACAAACTGAATATGTCCTCCAATTCTTTTTTGTAGGGTATAAAAAATAATAAAAAAGGCAACATTATGGAAATTTCCTTTGCGGCTATAATTTGCAGCAGAAAAGTGAACTAGATAAGCAGCGTGAAATGCATATGAAGTAATTAAGTGGCCCACTGAAACCTGCTTGGAAGTGCTGCAATAACTATGATATTTAAAGAAAAATATTTTCTTTTTCTCGAATACAGAATACGTTTATAGCAAAAAATTAAATAAAAAATATGATATAAGGATAAGAATGAATTATTCAAAACTTAAACTTTTATTTTTGCAACCGCGCACTCTGGCTTCAATTTGTATGAAATGATGCCATTTTAATTACTTTAAGTACAATTCCCATGCAACATTTTAAACATTAAAATGTCGTCGTTGTATTACAGCCAAACTGAGAATTATATTCCAAAGTTCAAACTGGTCAAATAATAAAACGAAATAAAATGTTCAAGTTAAAGGCAAGTGAAGAAAAAAGGAAAAAACCAGAGACGTTTCCATTTGTAATAATTTATAAGGTCATGTCGACAATAAACATGACCCTGATTCCAATTCAAACCACACTATTGTCTGCTATTATATATTTTTTTAAATTATTTTTTGCTACATTGATGAAAAAACAAGGGTAGAAAAGGTTATAAATAGCAAAGGAATGAAATAAATAATGCAAATTCTGGAAAAAAAAAATAAAAAATTAAAATAAATAAAAGAAAATTGTTTACAATTACACACAAACATTTGTGGGCAAATCCTTTTCTATAATTAATAAATAAATGCACAACTATGAGACTTAAGGTACGTTCACACTTATCAAATATTTGACCAAAAAAACGTAACCACTAAACACTAATAAAAAACTATAGAAAACAGCTGTTCTGCTCTGCTGTGTAAGTTGAATAACAAAAACTGATGTTGACTTGCCGTTGTGCCTTGGAATATTTATCATGTCTTTCTGAGATTTAAATTAAAAAACTTCGAACAATTAGCCTATGAAGTCTTAATTCAAAAACGTTTTAATTCAAAAAAGTATTTATTGAGTTAAATAGTTTCCAATAATATTGAATTCCTGATACTGGCTACTAGTTTTGTATGAAACTGTTTTAATTAATAAACACGTATATGAACAAAAATATTTGTCATTAGTTTTTTTTTTCAACGTTAATTTATTTACATTTTTGGTAAACATTAAGCTACATAAACAATAGTAATTAGTGGTAACGCTTTTCGGGGCAAATATTTGATACGTGTGAACGTACCTTTAGAGTAGTGAAATGGAAAGAAATTAAATGTCTGGGTCCATGGGCACGCTACACAGAAAGAAATGATTTTTATTGTTTTATAAAATAATACCAGCTGGTAAAAATAGAAAATAATCGATCCCATTATCGATGCTATCGATATTTTGCGATCGATTAATATTTAACAAGTAAACATTCATACTTGTTAAATATTCCGATCGGGTCGAATCTGGAATACCCTTCAAATATTTAGTAAATAAAAGTTCTATTTTGTCGGCGTCGCTCTAGCCAAGGGCCGTGGGGAAGACATCTCACCTTAAACCACTAAAAAGTAAATTTTTGGGGTAATTAAATATAAAAAAAAAAACTTTTTTTAATAGGGTTATTTAGGGAGGAAAAGAGGGGGTAGGGCAGAGGACGATATTTAAGGAATGTAGGCTTAAGTAATATAATTTGTTAAATGTTTAAAATATTTTAGCATATAATATCTTACGTTAACGCCCACTAAAGAGGGCGGGGTTCAAAATTTTTTTTTTATGATTCTATGGCTCCAAGTTTAACGCGTTGGAGCTTCTCTAACATAAAAACATATCATTCGCTTAACAAAATTACAAAAAAAAACTTTAAAAATTATGTTGTTTTTTTAGAGGTTCGGTTAGTTCTTCTTAGGGGAACTGTTTTCCCTCTGGCCCGATTGAGCCCATTTACAAACTTGTCCTGTGCTACCCTTGAAAATGTATCTATACAAAATTTCATGGATCTGGTTTTTTTTTTGAATTGAATAGTGATTTCCACAGACGGACGGATGGCCATGGCTAGATCGTCTTAGATTTCATCACTGATCAATAATACATATAGTTTATGGGGTCTTAGAGGGATATTTCGCTGCATTCCTGTTTGAAGGGTATAATAATTAATAAATATAATCACTGAAGAGCAAATTAACAGCACCCTGCTTCGTTGACTCTGTAGCAGAAATTAGCCAGCGAAGTAAAAACTGATAAATGAAAAAAAAAAGAAAAAAAAATTAATTAAATAAAATAAAACATTATTGCAGACGAAGTAGTCCCATTGCAGTTGTGGCCTGCTTCAAATATTCTGACAGACAACGACAGGATACTGCATGCTACATTTTGTCTTGCTCTATTAATGCCACACCATTCGCATATTAAATTTTATTTAATCTCTTAATCGACAGACTAACAAAAATAGCCAATTTTAAATTAATCAAACTCCTAATCGGGCCGCACTTAATCCATTAACCGCTTAACACACGCACTCACACATGCAGCCACATACATACATGTCACTCTAAAATTTTTGGAATGTCTCCTAGAAATCATTAAATTTCTATCTTTTTTTGTTGTTCTATATTCGGCCGTGGTGAATTTATTTGTTTTTTATATAAAATATGTCTTATTACCAAAAAAAAAAAAAAATAAATAAATAAATAGGTTTATCTAGCTGATTTAATATTGCAAAAAAAAGTTTAAATTTTCCAGCTCTGGAGTTGTGTGAGTTATAATGCGAACGAATTTCTTACAAAATCATAAAATTTTCTCATTTACAAGGGAAAATAATTATTTCATTTGGTTACATTTAAGTATCAAAACAAATTTCAGATGTCCACCACCGCAATGGTTTTTTATATCCTCCAAAAAAAATATGGAGGGTATATTCACTTTGTCATTCCGTTTGTAACGCAGCGAAATATCTTTATTTATGTTACAACCGTAGAGACCAGTGAGGTTTCCGTCTAGCTCTTTTCCAACCGGTAAACACATCTCAGAAGGTTCCACCCTCTCACTGGGTACGCTGCACATAAAACTTTTAAAAGGAAACAACAACAAAAAAAAAATTAAACACTATACCATCAACAAGACATACCACTTCATAACACTCTCCTTCTGTTCTTATGGCTCTTTTCATTTCAGGCAGATGTTGTGCCCTACTTTGCCCTCCCAGCCATGTCACACGCGGAACCAAAAGCTAATCTCTTGTGACCCCTAGAACCGGCCGACGTTCCCAAACCTAACTTACCTTCATGCCTTCCCCTTCTTTAATATCCATCTGAGACCCCAGTATATATATTCTTGATCAGTGATGAAATCTAAGACGATCTGAGCATGTCCGTCCGTCTGTCCGTCTGTGAAAATCACGATTCAGTCCAAACGAAAAATTTCAGGCTTTTGGAATTTGGTAGAAATATATCTTAAAGGACGGGTCAAGTTCGTAAATGGGCTGAATCGGACCAGAGGGGAAAAAGTTCCCCTAAGAAGAACTAAACCAACCTCTAAAACACAACATAATTTTTAAAGTCTTTTTGAAATTTTGTTAAGCAAATGATATGTTTTTATGTCAAAAAAGGCCCAGCGCGTTAAACTTATTTAATAAAATAATTTGTAATTTACAAGTTGTGAATTCTCAGATGGTTTTCGGAAGTATATGCATAAGATAAGAGGTTTTTAACTTTTCAAAACTGTGGTTAAAGTCTACTGACGATTTGGTAAAGCACCAATGAAATGCATATAGACATTGCTTAACCACCAACAAATAAATTTCATTTATATATAATATATATATATATATATATATATATATATATATATATATATATATATATATATATTTTTTATTTTTTGTTAAATGAAAAAACTTTGTAAAATTGTTGTGTCAGTTGTTAACCTTTAATAAAATTTACAAAAGTTTCCCCCCTCTCTTCTTATGTCATTCATACTTATTTGCTTAGACTGTCTGTGCAACCGCAAAATTTCATATATTCCAACTCAGAAGCTTCTAAATATTCACAAATATTTATTCTTGCCACAACAAGACACACACACACACACACATATATTTATAACATGACTTGTATTGAAAAGATGAACCCTTTTATTTGTACGACTCCTTCTCAATTTCAGAGACATTTATGAGCAGCAAATCCTTTATATCATCATGTGCGTATGTGTGTGTGTGTGTGTGTGTGTGTGTGTGTGTGTGCGAGTGTATATGTTTTTCACTGTTTGCAAAACTGTAGGAAGTTTTGCTTGCATAGGAATTATGTCACTTGGAATTTATTCAAACTATACAAAAGAAGAATTGTTAAGTACGTGAAATTGAGGTTTTGCTACAAGATTTATGATCGATAATAACCTGCAACAAACTTGGCACAATTTAGCCATATGAAATGGGAAAATAAATAAGTTTCAAATGTTTTATTATTAGCAGAATTACCAGCTTTTTGTTATTGTTGTAAAGCAAAAGTGGTCAAATGCTTAAGATGCTTCTAAGTATCAATATCCAAATCATAAGTGACAATTTAAGGTTGCTTTTTTTTATTGTTGCTAAACTATTATTCTTCATTTTAAATGTCAAATATTTTAGCAAAAAAAAAATGTATAGTTTTATTTTTGTAACCAAAATCTTCTTCTAACCGGAAATTGCTTCTAAAAGCCTGAAGTAGCTCTCTATTGTACCGCTTCTTGCCAACCATTTGGATGCTTTGGCAATTGACAAGCTGAAATACAAATAACAGTTTTAACAATTGAATGTTATTTCAGGTAAATATGTATGTACGAGGGCTGTTTGATAGCTTTGCAATTTTTAGAATGCCTCTCGCAGTAGCTTTAGCCATGTATAGATTTGAATTGTTAATGGATTTCTGTGGCCACAGGCCTTTATGTTGGAATATAAAACGTTTATTTCTCAAACATATTTTTATACCCTCCAAAAAAGAATTTGGACGGTATATTCACTTTGTCATTCCGTTTGTAACGCATCGAAATATCCATCTCAGACCCCATAAAGTATTTATATTCTTGATCAGTGATGAAATCTAAGACGAACTGAGCATGTCCGTCCGTCCGTCCGTCTGTGGAAATCACGATCCAGTCCAAACGAAAAGAGCTAGACTCTTGAAATTTGGCACAAATATATTTTAAAACTTAGAGCAGGTTAAGTTCGAAGATGGGCTAAATCGGGCAAGAGGGAAAAAAGTTCCCCTAAGAAGAACTAAACCAACCCAGAAAAAACAACATCATTTTTAAAGTTTTTTGGTTATTTTGTTAAGCAAATGTTATATTTTTATGTCAAATACGGTCCAACGCCTTAAACTTGGAGCCATTAAATAAAATAAAAATATTTTTTGACCCCGCCCATTTCAGTGGGCGTTATTATAGGCAAAAATAGCATAAAAATTTAACAAATTGTTTTACTTAAGCCTACATTCCTTAAAAATAACACTTTTAAGCTTTAATGACGAAGCTGAGACGAAACCTGGTACTACTATGCCCTATCCCCTCCTTCCCCTTCGCCCCCTAAATGACCCTACCAAAAAAAAAATTTTTTTTTTAAATTTTGTATATAATCATCCCAAGCATTTATCTTTAGAGTTTTATGACTGCCGATTTCTGCCCTACACCCCCCCCCCCCCCCCCACTTCCTTTGCCCCCTAATGACCCTGCCAAAAAATTTTTTTTTTTTAATTTTGTATATAATCATCCCAAGCATCTTTAGAGTTTTATGATTGCCTGTTGCTGCCCTACCCCCTCCTCCCCCTTTGCCCGCTAAATGACCCTATTAAAAATAAATAAAATTTTTTTTTAATTTTGTGTATAACCATCCCAAGCATTTATTGTTAGAGTTTTATGACAAAGGTGAAATGTTTTCCCCACAGCCCTTGCCAGAGCGACCCCGCCAAATCACAGTTTTTATACCCTCCTAGCAATGCCTATACGTTCGTCTGTGGAAAACATGATATTGTATATTTTTGAACCCCGGCCCCGTTAGTGGGCGTTGACGTACGATATTATATAAAGGAACTCTGTCCCACCAAGTTAAACATTTCAAATTCACTTACTAAATATTTGGAGGGTATTTAAGATTCGACCCGGTCGAATATAACGTTTTTACTTGTTTTATTCAAATACAGTCATCAAACAGCCCTCGTATGCAGCAAGAATGAAAATTTTCCACGTCTAAAATGATAAAACAAATTTCTTACGTCTATAAATACAATGTGAAATAAAATGACGTGATGTAAATCATAAATCGTTTTATATAAATGATGGTATTGTTGAAATAGTTAAATGTAAAATTCATGAATTGAAATCTCAACAAATTCTTCGAAATAAATACACGTACTTAGTTTCGACAACGGAAATACGTCAGAATTTCTCACAATGGAAATTGTTTGCTTGTTCATTTCTCATGAAATGTGAATTTTTAAAGGAGTATCTCGCACAGGATACTTTGAATATGCAAAAATACTGTTTATATATTTTGAAAAATGGAGCAACAGTTCTGTTTGCAACCATAAATCGTAAAACTTTTCAAAAGTTGCTCTAAACACTTAGACGACAGCAGGCTGCATGACTGCAAATGCCGCCATGTAACCATCCACTGGGTTCTTTTGAAAGCGGCAGCCATATCGAAAAGATTTTATTACAGTGGTGCCACTTTCATAAAGTAAAATCGCTTATTTTAAATATGCTTACATGTCGAGGCTATTTGTAAACAAATCAATTTATTTTTATATCCTCCAAAAAAGAATTGGAGGGTATTTTCATTTCGTCATTCCGTTTGTAATGCAGCGAAATATCCCTCAGAGACCCCATAAACTATATATATTCTTGATCAGTGATGAAATCTAAGACGATCTGAGCATGTCCGTCCGTCCCTCTGTGGAAATCACGATTCATTACAAACGAAAAGAGACAGACTCTTAAAATTTGGTATAAATATATCTTGAAGGATTGCACAAGTCAAGCTCGTAAATGGGGCTGAATCGGGCAAGAGGGTGAAAAGTTCCCCTAAGAAGAACTAAACCAACCTCTAAAAAACAACATAATTTTTAAAGTTTTTTTTTGTAATTTTGTTAAGCAAATGATATATTTTTATGTCAAAAAAGGTCTAACTTGGAGCCATAAAATAAAAAATAATAATTTTTGGACCCCCGCCCGCTTTAGTGGGCGTTATTATGTGCAAAAATAGTGTAAAAATTTAACAAACTGTTTTACTTAAGCCTACATGCCTTAAAGAGAAAATTTTTAAGCTTTAATGACGAAACTGAGACGTAACGTGGTACTTCTCTCCCTTGCTACCTAAATGACCCTTTCAAAAAAAATAAATTGAAATAAAATATAAATTTATGTGTGTGAAGATAAATATGCCGAGTTAAATATGTTTTGACGTAAGCTGTTACGAAGTGAAGTTAACCCTTTCACTACCGTACTACAAAAAGTAAATTTTAGCAACTTTAAGCAAGTTTTTCGTATAGATGTGATACTCAGGAGTGCAAAAAAAAAATTTTTTTTTTAATTCTGCTGTTCTTCAGGACAAAGATATGTCCTGGGATAAAATGTCCCATTGGGTTTTTAAAGCATCATAAATTGGGACTAAATATTCCATTAGTAGTGTATGTATGAAAATAAAATGAGACAGTGTACCATATTTGTTTCTATTCATTCTGCAAAGATACGAATTGCCTTACTAACATATACTAATGAGATAATATATCCCATTTATGAGGGCCAAAAAAAACCAGTGGGATCTATTATCCCAAATGGAATAAACTCGCATAAAACAAAATGTTTAGCACATGTTGTTCCTAACTCACTTATTTATAATATCAGGCACTTATGTTATTTGCAAAATATAAATATAAAAAGGAAAAGCACTTATGTACGCAGAAAAATTCGTAAAACGCGTGCGCGTCCAACTGAAGTTGTTGCGATATAATTGGAATATAAAATATTATACTTACTAAACACACTCAAAACAGCTGGTTTTGTACAGAAAACACTGAAAGCTACCAATGGGACTTTTTCTCGGTTAAATAGTGCGGGTATTGTATTTTTGGCGGTTATTTTAATATCTCTTTGGGACGCATGATCCCAATGGTAGTGAAAGGGTTAAATATGTTATGACGTAACGAAATGACAATCAGTGAAATTTTTTTATATGAAAATCCATATTTATATACAAAATGGTTATGGGAGTGTCTTCTATCGCATACATAATTTTCTACATACTTGCAATGCATGCCAACTCCTTATTTGGCCACTGGGGGCAAAATCCCTCCAAGTCCACACACATTCTCAAAGCCTATAAATATTTCCACAAAATACTCAAAAAATGTATTAAATAATATGTGTTTTAAAAAAAAAAAAACTTCACTGTTTGTCATTTCGTTACGTAATAAAATATTTAACTTCACAGCTGAATACGTTGTTTCGTAACTGCTTACGTCAAAACATGTTTAATTCGGCATATTTATCTTCACTCACATAATAAATTTTACATTTAATTATCGCAAATATTTATTTTTGGAGTCTTATGGCAAAGGTGAAATGTCCCCCCCACGGCCCTTGCCAGAGAGACCCCGACAAAATACAGTTTTACTACCCATCAAAAAGAATGGAAGTATATACATATATATATATATATATATATATATATATATATATATATATATATATATATTCTTGATCAGTGATGAAGTCTAAGACGATTTAGCACCCATAAGTTCGTCTGTGGAAAACAATATAAAGTTTATTTTTGGAACCCGCCCCCTTTAGTGGTCGTTGAAGTTACATATTATATGAAAAAATACTGTAAATATATAAAAAATTGTATTCCTTAAGTCTGCATTCCTTAAAAATTTTATTTATAAGCTTTTACAACGAAGGTAATATGTTCTCTGATCTTCGCCTGCCCTCTAAATGACCTTATCTACAAATAGGGGAGGATCAGGTGACATCACAAAACCTTTAAAATGCTATTTTTAAGGAATGTAGGCTTAAGTAAAACAATTTGTTAAATTTTTACACTGTTTTTGCATATTCTAACGCCCACTAAAGGGGGCGGAGTCCAAATTTTTTTTTTCATTTCATGGCTCCAAATTTTATGCGTTCAGTCTTCTTTGACTTAAAAATACATCATTTGCTTAAAAAAACTACAACAAAAAAAGCTTTAAAAATTATGTGCTTTTTTAGAGGTTGGTTTAGTTCTTCTTAGGGGAACTTTTTTCCCTCTGGCCCGATTTAGCCCATTTATGAAATTAACCTGTGCTGTCCTTCAAGATATATTTATACCAAATTTCAAGAGTCTGGCTCTTTTCGTTTGGACTGAATCCTGATTTCCACAGACGGACTGACGGACATGATCAGATCGTCTTAGATTTCATTACTGATCAAGAATATATATACTTTATGGGGTCTTAGATGAATGTTCCACTGCGTTACAAATGGAATGACAAAGTGAATAAAACCTCCAATTCTTTTTTGGAGGGTATAAAAATGAAAAAATTTTTCAGTTTATTTTGCTAAAGAAAAATTAAACTATATTTTTAGGCAAATGAATTTGTTTACTTTGAATGATTTTTGCATAATTTAAGTTTATTTTGGTTCAATTATAAAATTTAAAAAACTACTTCACAGAAATACTTATTTTAGTATAAAAATTTTATATAATCAACTATTTAATTGAATTAAGGACGAAAACATCTATCTCTCGTTAAAAGCAAATGGAAAAGTAAAAAAAATATTATCTAAAAAAACCCAAAATATTTTTGCTTGTGAAATCTTTGCGAATACATTTGAAAAAAAAAACTCAACAAGAAACATTCATAACCCGCAAAAAAAAAGTATTTTGGATTTCGCTTTCCGCCCTGTTGACTTTTGTGGTGGCAAATGAAATTTAAATTGTTCATTCACAAAAGCCATTTTCCAGGCTGATTTCAACATTTACAACAGCCAACTAAAGCGTTGCACAGCCGGAATGGAACTTATTTTGGTATTTAGATAAAGTGAAATATTTTCTACAATCAAATAGCACAACGAGACAATAAAACGGGCAACAGTAAACTAAATAATAATGGAGGCTGCTCTGTGTGCCATTAGAGATGAAGAAAAAAATAAAAATAATTTACAGGGCATTTTTGTTATTAAAAGTTATTTATAACAACAATTTAAGGCTAAATTGTGGTTATTTTTATATCGTGTAAAACACAAAACAGGGCGGAATAATGCAAATTTTAGGATCTTCTTTATTGAATAAAAGTTTTTGTACGGCGTATGCACAAGAATAAGTGAGAGAATTTAATATGTCTTTGATGAACAGCAAACCTTTAATATATTAGCCCAATTCACAGTCCTGTGCAAATGGTCTTGCATTATAGCATTTGCAAATTGAGAGAGTATTTGAGAGCATTTTCAATGTATTTTGTTAGTGTAGAGTACAATTATTTTGCAAATGCAATGATGCACGACCATTTACACAAGATTGTGAATAGGGTTATTGCCTTTTAAAAGATTCCGGCATTTCTTTTGAAGCACTAGTGTCTCGAGCAGCTGAAAGTGTTCATGGTACGTGCAACTATCGAACAGCATGATGGATCCTTTAAATGGCGTTTCCATAATCTTTTTTATAATTTCTATCGGGCGATATATTCTTTTTTGTAACCCCATATGGCCTTCTATTTTTGAAATTTTGCAAAGATTTTGCCATCCAATCAAACCGATTTTTTTTTAGTAAACATCAAAGTTTTGATATATTAAATTGAATTAAGATTCTATAGGCTAATTGTTCGAAATTTTAATTTAAATCTCTGAAAGACATGATAAATATTCCAAGGCACAAAGGCAAGCCAACATCAGTTTTTGTTATTCAACTTACACAGCAGAGCAGAACAGCTGTTTTCGAAAGACGCAACCCTTTCATCATCAGTGCTCATGTGTATTGTGTTTGTCACCACTTATTAGGTGGCTTTGATTTGAGTTTTGAGTTTGTATTAATAAGATCAATTATTCGATGTATTTTGAAATCGATTTTAGTTTTTCTCAAATATTTGCTTTATTTAAAAATCGCATATACTACTATTAGATAGTAAGACAAAAAATATGTTCTTGGAATAGAGAGTTAATTTTTAGAACCTAAAAAAAAAAAAAATAAAATTAAGGGCATATTCACTTTGTCATTTCGTATGTGACGCAGCGAAATAGCTCTCTAAGAACCCATAAAATATAAATTTTCTTGATCAGTGATGAAATCTAAGACATCTGTCAGACTGTTGAAATCACGATACAGTTGAAGCGAAATTTGTTATAGATAAATTTTAAAGGATAGCACAAGTTAAAGGGAAAGAGTCTCCCTAAGAAAAACTACTTCCAGCTCCAAAAAATCATATAATTTTTAAAGTTTTTTTTTTTGTAATATTCGGCCGTGTGATGGAAATCGCTTATCGCATGAAATAAATCGTTTTCGTCACAAAATTGGTGTGCTGGAGTTCGCAATCGCTCAAAATCGTTCAAAAGAAATTGGCGTTTTTCAAGTCGCATGGGATCCGACAATCGTGCGATTCACAGCACATACATGATTGTTAAGCAAATGATATATTGTTGTGTCAAAGGAGGTCCAACGTGTTAAACTTGGTGCCATAAAATAAAAAAAATATAAAAAAAAAATTATTTTTTGGACCCCGCCCCCTTTAGTGGGCGTTATTGTATGCAACAAATAAAAACGTTATATTCGACCGGGTCGAATCTTAAATACCCTCCAAATATTTAGTAAGTAAATTTAAAATGTTTAACTTGAAGGGACAGAGTTCCTTTAAGACATCTCTGTACCTAATTTTAAATATCTCTTTTGACAGAGTCATTCCGGGAAGGACCGTGGGGGAGACGTTTTACCTCTGCAAGATCAGAGAACAGCTCAGCTTCTTAGAGGCTTAAGCAATAAAAATTTTTCAATATTTACATTATTTTTGCATATAATATCGTACGTCAACGCCCACTAAAGGGGGCAGGGTCCAAAAATAGACTATATCATGTTATCCACAAACGAGCGTATGGGCATTGCTAGACCGTCTTAGACTTCATCAGTGATCAAAAATATATATACTTGATGGGGTCTAATTCTCTTTGGAGGGGTCTCTCTGGCGAGGGCCGTGGAGGAAACATTTCACTTTTGCCTTAAAACTTGAAAAATAAATGTTCGGAATAATTAAATAAAAAATTTATTAAAAACAATTTTTTTACAGGGTCATTTAGGGGGCAAAGGGGAGGAGGGGGTAGGGCAGAGGAGTACCAAGTTACGTCTCAGCTTCGTCATTAAAGCTTAAAAATTTTATTTTTTAGGATGGAGGATTAAGTAA
Organism: Linnaemya tessellans; assembly: GCA_951800035.1. Taxonomy (NCBI): domain Eukaryota; kingdom Metazoa; phylum Arthropoda; class Insecta; order Diptera; family Tachinidae; genus Linnaemya; species Linnaemya tessellans. Next base: position 98,184,456 of record OX637534.1, read on the forward strand.
AACAATTTCTTAAGGTTTTACATTATTTTTGCATATACCAACGCCCACTAAAGGGGGCGGGGTCAAAAAATTAATTGTTTTGATTTTATGGCTCCAAGTTGAACGCGTTGGACCTTCTTTGATATTCAAAATATATAATTTGCTTAACAAAATTACAAAAAAAAAACTTTAAAAATTATGTTGTTTTTTAGAGGTTGGTTTAGTTCGTCTTAGGGGAAGTTTTTTCCCTCTGGGCCGATTCAGCCCATTTACGAAGTTGACCTGTGCTATCCTTTAAGATATATTTATACCAAATTTCAAAAGTCTGGTTCTTTTCACTTGGACTGAATCGTGCTTTTACAGACGAACGGATGGACGGGCGGACATGCTCAGATCGTCTTAGATTTCATCACTGATCAAGAATATATATACTGGGGTCTCAGATGGCTATTTCGCTGCGTTACAAATGAAATGACAAAGTGAATATACCCTCCAATTCTTTTTTGGAGGTTATTAAAATAGTGTAAATATTTACAAAATTTTATTCCTTAAGCCTACATTCCTTAAAAATGTAATTTATAAGCTTTTGCGATAAAGGTAATATGTTCTCTTATCATCCCCTGGCCTACCCCTCTTTACCCCTTTGCCCACTAAATGATGTTTCAAAAAAAATTTTTTTTTCTTTACTTAAATACCCCGAAAATGTAGTTTTTAAGTTTTTACGATTTAGGAGTGATGTTGCCCCCACGGCCTTTCCCGTAGTGACCCTGAATAGAGTTTTAGAATTGGGCACAGAAATGTCTTAAAGAAACTCTGACCCAGCAGGTTAAACATGTTTAACTTATCTCAGTCCCTTTTTTGCACGTTGATGTAAAATATTAATACAGAAATTGCTTTTATGGTGACGGAAAGGTGCCTCAGTCATGCTCCTCCCAATATATTGGAAACGACCGTATAAAAATAAATTTTTTTCTTAATTACTTAAGCCCAATACCATAAAATTGTAAATTTTAATAAGAATAAAAAATAGAATTTTTATTTACGGAATATATGGAGGATATTTAAGATTCGACCTGGTCGAATATAACGTTTTTAGTTGTTTTTCAAAAAAAGTTAAAGTCTACTATTGATTTGGTATGAGAAACTCGCAAGAAACAAATCATATGGTTATTAAATTAAAGACCAAACTGAACATGTTTAACAGTAAGGTGTTACAGGAAAACAGCTGATATGCCGAAAACAGCGTTGCCAAAGAGAAAGAAGCTAAAACATCAGTCTTTAGCTTTATTCTTTAGCAAATCCATATATAGAGCAAAATTATTTGTTGCTTTAAATCTTTGCCTTTTGAAATTCATTTATATTCTATTTATAATTAAAATGCTATTGAAATCCATTTTCCTGAAATAGAGTTTAAATATTATTTTATTTTTCTTTTTACGTATATGGGTGAAATCGTTTAAAGGAAATTTTTAAACAAAAAATTATACTTTTTTATGGCTTCAGTAAAAAAATTTTGGCACAAGTTTGTATATATATATTTTTTTTCTCATTCAATAATTGTTCTTTAAATGAATTTTTGTGACAATAAATGTCTTTAAAATATTTTTCTTCTCCCCAATTTCTTATTCATCATTTTTGTTGATTTTGAAAAACATAAATTTCTTAAAATAAAATGACTTTAGCAAAATATTTAAAAATTTGTTCTGCCTTGTAATTAAGTTTGTTGTTAGATCTAAAAGGAAAAAAATAAAATAACACAAATTTATTCATTTTCAAAACATATTGACGGTTAAAAGTGTAAACCTGCTAACTAACTTGGCCCAAAATTTTACAGGAGCAAAGAAAGAAAAAAAAAATTACTTTTTTTAACATTTTCCATTGAAAAGAAAATAACATTTGCCAGTTAATGCGAAGTTAAAATATCATATAAATTATAAAGAAGTGCATTTAGCTCGTTTACACTCTAAGCCGACAATATGTGCATCCATAAATCTGCATTTATGTGTATTAGTTTAGTTTATCCTTTTCGCATATAAAAATAACAATAAAAATACTAAAAGTCCATTAGTGATTTTATGACAATAAATCCATGTGAAGCTCCAGCAAATAAGGCAACTTTAACTTGGCCAGGAAATTGTTGCAACAGACAATCTTTACTATTGCACTCCATTCAGGTTTTATACAATGATTTGATGACTTTTAAGAATAAAAGTAAATATAATTTACGAATTGTGGTATATTTTCTAAATCATCAAAAGAATCAAATTTGTGCCAAGTTTAAAAAAATATCCAATAAAAATTTCGACAAAAAAAAAAATTCAATTTGTTTACGATTTTCCCAGGAATAAATGAATTTTTGCTCTTATATGAAACCCAACTGCGAAAACATTTAGCAATTGAATTTTTAATTTGATTTTTAGTGAAATTTCAAATTTTAAATTTCAGGAAAACAAGGATACCCAACCGAATACAAATTGTTGAAATTTATCGGCCTTCCGCTCTTACATGGTGCCCAGTAGTCAAAAACTTATCAATTGGATTCTTAATGAAAAATTTGAATTAAAAAATAAACATTCGACTTTCTAATAAAATTTTATATATGGAATTTTACTAAAAAATACATTTTTACTAAAATGGGACATAAAAAGAAACGTTTGAAGTTTGTAGGTCTTGTGCTTCTGTATGACGCCCAATAGTCAAATAAATAAACAGTTGAATTAAAACCCACGTAAAAACGTTATATTCGACCGCGTCGAATCTTAAATACCCTCCAAATATTTTGTAAGTAAATTTAAAACATCTTTATCATTTTAAATCTCTATTTTGAAGGGCCGTGGGGGAGACGTTTCTCCACTGCAAGATCAGAGAACATCTCAGCATCTTATAGGCTTAAGAAATACAAATTGTTCATTATTTACACTAGTTTTACATATAATATCGTACGTCAACGCCCACTAAAGGGGCGGGTTGCAAAAATAGACTACATCATGTTTTCCACAGACGAACGTATGGGCATTGCTAGATCGTCTTAGACTTCATCACTGATCAAGAATATATATACTTTATGTGGTCTAATTCTTCTTGGAGAGCATTAGATCTATATTTTTTGGGGTCTCTCTGGCAAGGGCCGTGGGGGAGACATTTCACCTTTGCCATAAGACTCCAAAAATAAATATTTGCGATAATTAAATGTAAAATTTATTGTGTGAGTGAAAATAAATATGCCGAATTAAACATGTTTTGACGTAAGCAGTTACGAAACAACGTATTCAGCTGTGAAGCCAAATATATTATTACGTAACGAAATGACAAACAGTGAAGTTTCTTTTTTAAACACATATTATTTAATACATTTTTTGAGTATTTTGTGGAAATATTTATAGGCTTTGAGAATGTGTGTGATCTTGGAGGGATTTTGCCCCCAGTGGCCAAATAAGGAGTTGGCATGCATTGAAAGTACTTATATAGAAAATGATGTATGCGATAGAAGACACTCCCATAATCATTTTGTATATAAATATGGATTTTCATACAAAAAATATTTCACTGATTGTCATTTCGTTACGTCATAACATATTTAACCCTTAAACTACCATAGGGATCATGTGTCCCAAAGAGAAATTAAAATAAAAGCCAAAAATACAATACTCGCACTATTTAACAGAGAAAAAGTCCCATTGGTAGCTGTTAGTGTTTTCTGTACATAACCAGCTGTTTTGAGTGTGTTTAGTAAGTATAATATTTTATATTCCAATTATATCGCAACAACTTCAGTTGGACGCGCACGCGTTTTACGAATTTTTCTGCGTACATAAGTGCTTTTCCTTTTTATATTTATATTTTGCAAATAACATAAGTGCCTGATATTATAAATAAGTGAGTTAGGAACAACATGTGCTAAACATTTTGTTTTATGCGAGTTTATTCCATTTGGGATAATAGATCCCACTGGTTTTTTTTGGCCCTCATAAATGGGATATATTATCTCATTAGTATATGTTAGTAAGGCAATTCGTATCTTTGCAGAATGAATAGAAACAAATATGGTACACTGTCTCATTTTATTTTCATACATACACTACTAATGGAATATTTAGTCCCAATTTATGATGCTTTAAAAACCCAATGGGACATTTTATCCCAGGACATATCTTTGTCCTGAAGAACAGCAGAATTAAAAAAAAAATTTTTTTTTTGCACTCCTGAGTATCACATCTATACGAAAAACTTGCTTAAAGTTGCTAAAATTTACTTTTTGTAGTACGGTAGTGAAAGGGTTAACTTCACTTCGTAACAGCTTACGTCAAAACATATTTAACTCGGCATATTTATCTTCACACACATAAATTTATTTTTATACCCTCCAAAAAATAATTGGAGGTTTTATTCACTTTGTCATTCCGTTTGTAACGCATCGAAATATCCACCTCAGACCCCATAAAGTATATATATTCTTGATCAGTGATGAAATCTAAGACGAACTGAGCATGTCCGTCCGTCCGTCCGTCTGTGGAAATCACGATTCAGTCCAAACGAAAAGAGCTAGACTCTTGAAATTTGGCATAAATATATTCTAAAGCTTAGAGCAGATTAAGTTCGAAGATGGGCTAAATCGGGCAAGAGGAAAGAATGTTCCCCTAAGAAGAACTAAACCAACCCAGAAAAAACAACATAATTTTTAAAGTTTTTTGGTTATTTTGTTAAGCAAATGATATATTTTTATGTCAAATACGGTCCAAGGCCTTAAACTTGGAGCCATTAAATAAAATAAAAATATTTCTTGACCCCGCCCACTTCAGTGGGCGTTATTATAGGCAAAAATAGCATAAAAATTTAACAAATTGTTTTACTTAAGCCTACATTCCTTAAAAATAACACTTTTAAGCTTTAATGACGAAGCTGAGACGAAACCTGGTAGTACTCTGCCTTACCCCCTCCTTCTCCTTCGTCCCCTAAATGACCCCACCAAAAAATTTTTTTTTTTAAATTTTGTGTATAACCATCCCAAGCATTTATCTTTAGAGTTTTATAACTGCCGATTTCTGCCCTACCCCCCCCCCCCCCCCTCTTCCTTTGCGCCCTAAATGACCCTACCAAAAAAAATTTTTTTTTTAAAGTTTGTATATAATCATCCCAAGCATTTATCTTTAGAGTTTTATGACTTCCGATTTCTGCCCTACCCCCCCCCCCCTTTTCCTCGGCCCCCTAAATGACCCTGCCAAAAAAAATTTTTTTTTTAAATTTTGTATATAATCATCCCAAGCATCTTTAGAGTTTTATGACTGCGCTACCCCCTCCTCCCCCTGTGCCCGATAAATGACCCTATTAAAAATAAATAAAATTTTTTTTAATATTGTGTATAATCATCCCAAGCATTTATTTTTAGAGTTTTATGTCTACCTGTTTCTGCCCTACCCCCTCTCCCCCTTTGCCCTCTAAATGACCCTATCAAAAAAAAGGAATTTTAATTTTGTATATAATTATCCCAAGCATTTATTTTTAGAGTTTTATGACAAAAATGAAATGTTTCCCCCACAGCCCTTGCCAGAGCGACACCGCCAAAATACAGTTTTTATAGCCTCCAAAGAGAATTGTGATGAAGTCTAAGACGGTCTAGCAATGCCCATACGTTCGTCTGTGGAAAACATGATATTGTATATTTTTGAACCCCGCCCCCTTTAGTGGGCGTTGACGTACGATATTATATAAAGGAACTCTGTCCCACCAAGTTAAACATTTCAAATTCACTTACTAAATATTTGGAGGGTATTTAAAATTCGACCCGGTCGAATATAACGTTTTTACTTGTTCTTAATTAGGTTAAGGCGTCGAACTTCTCGAAAGTAGAAGTGGCGAAATTGGACGATGACTCATTCCCAATGCAATTGAACAAAGCTAAAGGGTGTAAAATGGGTTAATATATTAGTATACTACGTATATTTTCGTAGTATTGAAACCAGATATAAACCACTTTATTTTGTGGTTTAATTGTAGTATAGGTTGACACACATGTAGTATAGAATACTAATGTGGTATAGAAATCCTATGTCTGTCAGAGGTATAAGAAAACATGATATTGAAAATTTTTTCCAACTTGACACTATTTTTATAATAAAAATAAATTCATTTAAATTATTTCTTTAGTAAAAGGCGAAAGATTTATTCGACAACTGAAGAGAAGCCAGTTTTTTTTTCGAACAGAAAGTTGAGTGCTGCAGTGGCAGTATCAACTTAAATATTTTGTTAGGTTAAGATTTTAATACTTATTGTGAATGACGTATAATCAGATTCAATAATAAAAATTAAGTTACAAAAAAAAAAAAAAAAAATTTAAATTATTTAAACAGTCAGAGGCCCTCCCCACATATCGCTACTTAAGATTCCACCTATACATACATATATTCGCCCGAAATCGATTGGAAAACTGCCAGGCAATATTTTATTTTCAATATCTGACGAAATCTGTAAGAATGAAGTCAGACATTTGCAAGAAATGCCTAAGGCAGACAACTTCCAACTATTTTGTTGGTTGGGTGATCTCATGCAAATATCCATTGTGTAAATCTGAAATAAGTGGAAACAAGAAAATTCTAAAGGCTTTATTGAAATCATAATAAAACAATTATTTGAAAATATTTCAGAGACTTATTTTACAAAAAAAAAAAAAAACTGGGCATAAGGCTCTCATCATGCTGTACTTGATTTACTTTGTAAAATAACTGCTTAAAAAACTCTCTCTTGATCACCGTGCTTAGAGTCATATGCCTGCGTATATGTACATACATACATACACACATACATATATACATACATACACACATACATATGTACTTTCATGCAACACGTTTGAGTGAAATTACTCTTTAATTTAGTTCACAGCAATTTGTATTGATTTACCAAAATTCAATTCGAAATGGTGTTGTTGCTTGCGATGCGAATTGTAAAATCCCAATTATATTGAATTCAGGGATTTTGGCCTTTATTGCTGTTTATCGTCATACAGTTTTATTGAAGTTAAAGCTCTGGAAATCTGTTGCGAAGCTCTTTACAAATGTGTTGATGCCATACTGTGGCAAATAAATAAACAGAAAGCGAAACCCATTGCTATTATTAATGCAAACGCACATACACTGTGTGTGTGTGTGTGTGTGCGTGTATGTGTAGGCCTGTTTATATTTACATATAAATATTACACAATGTGAAAATAAACACATACATACGTCGGAGCAAATCCTGGCGCTTATACAGCTTTTTAAAACACACTTGCTCGCATGCACACACACCCACACACACACACGCTTGGAGAGTCATGCACAAACACGCACACAGTTTTCTATACCATACATATGAAATAAATACTCGTTTGTTTGCCATTTATTCTTATGTAAATATTTTTTACAAACGCGCACATGCTTTAAAAAGTATTTAAATACTAGGGTCTCCCTTAAATCGGGCTTTTAATCGCTCATTTAATTAATCGAGGTTTTGGTTTAATCGGTTAATCTATTAATTTGTTTTTTTTTATATATTAAGCAATTTCAATAAATAACTTAAACACCCTGCAAATAGAAGGAGCATGGCTGAGCCACATTTCCCTCAGAATAAAAGCAATTTAAGTTATTTTTATAAAATCCCCAAAACAGAATTGGAGGGTCTATTCAATTTGTCATTCCGTTTGTAATGCAGCGAAATATCCATCTGAGACCCCATAAATTATATATATTCTTAATCAGTGATGAATTCAAAGACGATCTGAGCATGTTCGTTCATCCGTTCGTCTGTGGAAATCACGCTTCAGTCCAAACGAAAAGAGCCACATTCGTCTTAGATGTTGAAGTTAAATTATTGACATTAAATTTATTATTAATAAGAAAATTAAGAAAAAACAAACTAAAAGAGGAGATTCCAGATTTGAATTTGAGCTGCTCATAAATGCGGTGGTGCTGTTGGCTGAAGTAGTAGAACGTGAGACTATGAAGCGGAGGGTCGTGAGTTCGAACCCGCACTGAGTCATGAAATATTGTGTTGAATTCTTCTGATCAGCACTAGTGCGTGGTTGTGTTAGTTGTTGCCAGCTTGTTTCAATGATGAAGGCATAGTCACTGATCACTGAACGTAATTGGCAGCGACTGACACAATCATGTACTTAAAGCAGATTAAAAGCACCCACCTTCGTCGGTCGGCCCTGTAGTAAAAATTAGCCGGCGAAGTAAAAAAGGTTGAAATTAGACTTGGGTCCAACTAGCTCATTCGCTCAGTTTTGACAAGAACCTCTGATCAAACTCATTTAAATTATATAGGTTTGATCAGAGGTTCTTGTCAAACATGAGCGAATGAGCTAGTTGGACCCAAGTCTAGTTGAAATAGCTACAAAAAAACTGTCTATCTTCTTATCTTTCCTAATCAGTCCCCTAAATACTATCCCCTCGTTTTTAGTTCCGGCACAATGCATTGCATATATAGGGGTCATCCCCTGAGTGCTGGTTCAAGATAAAAAAATAAAAAATAAACAAATTTTATGCATTAAACACATTCACGCCATCAGGCTAACGACTACAATCTGTCAGAAATAGAATACACGTGTTTATATGGGAATGAATATTTTCATGGCTACACGGCAGGTTGTTGTCCGTGCTACTTTTGTGGTTGTAGTCAAATTAATCTAATTTCTATTTTCATAGGCGACAATAAATAAATTAGTGCTGCCAACACAGTGAAACATCTTAAATAAATAAGCGTTTAAAAATATTTTCAAACTGGTTGAGAATATGAAAATTGTTTAAAATAAAAATATGTAATAGCCCTTTCAAGAATAAAAATTATTTTGTAATATGTATTTATTTATATTAAATTGAATTAAGATTCATAGGCTAATTGTTCGAAATTTGTTTTTAAATCTCAGAAAGACATGATAAATATTGCAAGCCACAAAGGAAAGTCAACATCAGTTTTATTCAACTTACACAGCAGAGCAGAACAGCTGTTTTCGAAAGCCGCAACACCTTCATCATCAGTGCCAAAAAAGTTTGACTTAGGTATGATGGAACAAAAAATTCAGAAAAATGGGACATGAAGAAAATAATTAAACGGCAACACGGGTATTAAAACAAACATGTGTTACCATCAGGCTGATACAGTTCTCGTATGCAATTTCCTAATAAAATTTTTTTAAGTAAGAACTGTTATCACATTCAACTAAGCCACCTGATAAGTGGTGATAAACACAATACACGTGAGCACTGATGATGAAGGTGTTGCGGCTTTCGAAAACAGCTGTTCTGCTCTGCTGTGTAAGTTGAATAAAACCGATGTTGCTGAGATTTAAAAACAAATTTCGAACAATTAGCCTATGAATCTTAATTCAATTTAATATAGCAATATAAATGTTCGTAAAAATACTTACTACATATTTATTTATTTATTTTTTTGCCTTCTCTCTCGGCTTTTATTTTTTAGTTTTATTATTTCTTTCTTTTAGTAATAACTTTTAGAATATAGGCCCCATATAAACGATATTAGTATCATTTCAAAGCACTCCAAAATGTCTTTCTATTGTTAGACATATTTTTCAAATTTATTCACCTATTGCGAGTATTATTAAATTTTTGAAATTTTGTATCTGATTTTTCAAGTAAAAATTCCATTATTTTGAATACTCGAATTTTGTATATATTTGATAGCCGTTATCGATAAAAGACGTGAGTTAGGTCACAAATGAATTAACTCAGAAACTCATTTCCATAGTGCCCTAACAAAAAAAGGACATCAAAATGTATTTAACAAATGCCAAAACAATAACGAGCTGTAAACAAATAATCTGTTTTTATTCATAATTTTGTTTCGATCTATAAATAGATTTAGAATAAGTGCTTTTTTATATATGAAAGTGGCACCACTAAAATGAGATGTTGACAATGTAGCTGCCGTCACAAAAATAATTAAGTAGCTGACTACGAGGCGACGATTGTAGCCAACGGCTTTTGTAGCCGGTGTTCGTGTAGCCTGTTGTCGTTATGGTGTTTAAAGCTTTAGTTGTCATACGTTGTTAATTGAATTGACTAAATTTTGTAAATGTGTAAAGGAAAATTTTTCTGGCAATAAAGTGAATATTTACTCAATTAAAAATGCTTGTCTGGACACCGTGTAAGCGGTTAGTAATTAATCGTTAAGCGGTTAACCGCATGAATACCCTCTTACTTACATACGCTTGCATCTGTACAGATTGAAGTCATATAAAACGAATGGAAAAAGGAAAAATTTAAGAATTTGCATAAACGCTTAAACCGCTTATTGTTCGGAGTTTAGGAATAAATGTCGCCCGTATGTTTCCTTATTTGTTTTTACAGTGTAGAAGAAATCAGTAAAAATAGATGCTAACATTTTGTTGTGATTATTTTATGGCGTCCACATGAAAATGTATAGTCGACAAGGAAACCTGCAGATGCCACAACACAACACGACCGATTTATGCTTTAGTGCAAGAGAAGTTGCCAGAACGAGGAATTTCACGTTATCGCTACATCAATTGACCAACAAGATCATAGGATTTGATGCCATTATGCATTAAACACATGCACGACCATGGGCTACTGACTACTCTACTACAGAAATAGAATACATTTTCACGGCAACACGACAGGTTGTTGTCTGTGCTACTTTTCCTATACAAAAGCACATGCATTCCATTTCTGTAGTTGCCCTGCAGGAGATCGAATTAGTATCAAACTAGTATTGCACTAGTACAAAAATCACCAGTACTAGTTCCCAACTGTGAACTTTCCTATACCATGTTCATGCTCAAATTAACATTGAGTGTGTTTGGAAAATTACTAGTACAATTGGTACTACATGGAAACTAGGGGGATACTAGTACTATTAGTACTAGATGAGTACTAGTATAATTTCTTCTAGTCGGATACTAGTATAATCAGTTCTGTATTAAGAACTGGTTCATATATAAAAAAAATCCCAAAATTTATTGGTTTTTTAAACTCAATGAAATTTGTTAAGTCTTTGTCTTCACAAGCAATTTTTGGTTCATCAATTCTTAGTTTATAAGAGGAAATGGAAAGTTTCTCTTATTTAGTTTTTAAAATGTCACTTTTTTAACACACAAGAAAACTGCGGCTTAATTACATAAATTATCGAATAAATAAACTGATATGCAGGTGGGGAAGTCTTCTAATACTATTCTTTGTTTCAAATTTGAATTTAAAATATTGAAAATATCCCTGTTAAAATTGTAACAATTAAAAATAAAATAAATGAAAATGAGAATTAGCAATTCGCTTTAAAACATTAGCAAAAAGTAATATGAAATTCTACAAGTCAAATCAGTATACAAATGAACTACTTGAAGTACTAGTACTTTTCTGTATATGTCTAATCACCTTTTGAACTAGTGCTTTCTATACTAGAAATCGTACCAGTAGCTTAAAGACAATTAACGCTTATCCTACTGCAGGGTGTGTACTTAGTATTGTGTTGTGGATGTATTTAATATATGTGACTTTTTAGGGTGACTAATTTTATGCCACCCTGTATACAAACATGTGGGCTTTTTTTTCATAAGGATGTGTAAACGAATGAGCAGGGCCTTGATTTTTTCCTAGCGAGATCCCTAATAATTAATGGCGTCTAGTTTAATGTGTCTTTATTTATAGCGTTTAATCTTAAATGATGCATACAATTTTAAATTATTAAGCAATTTGGTTTAACTTTTGTAAAAGCTTTTATTTTGTTTGCATATTTTTAAATATATATTTGTTTAAAAGATATTTTTATGTGCACACGCCCATTTTGATTGTGGCCTACTAATTACAGTTAAAGGTCTTTGAACGCCAAAGCCATTAAATAATAGACAGCAAAGTTATTAAAATAAACGGACAGTTGAAATTTCGTTAATTAAAAATAAATTTATCATATTTTAGCGCTGCTGCTGCTGCATGACTGAGTGTGGCTGCTGATGTTTTTTTTTCAGTTGTTTACAACTGACGGCATCACGTTTATCACGTAAATAAGGTAACAAAATTTATTTTTTTATTTGCTTTTTAAGACGATATTTTAGGAAAATATTAATTTTCACACCTTCTGTATAAAGTGAGCTTCAAATTATTACACTCTGAGAGTAGAAATAAAATAAGTGACTTCAATGGCACGTTTGCTGCTGGTGATAAAATTTTAATTTAATAGCGACTGCACGTGTGTATGGAATGAGTTAATTGTTTAAATAAAATTTTCGTTTCACTTTAAGTGAACATTTTTATCGCCAAGAGCTTAAGGCAGTGTTTCATTTCATTAGTGCCAGCTGGGCCCAGTAGATAAAAAAGAAAAAGAGTTGTAAAACTTAAGCCGAAATTCTATAACATCCCTTCTGTGCATATCCTTTTCATATTTTCTATGGATTCTGTGCATTTCTTAATTTATGTGGCACAATTTTAATTTTTTTTTTTAATACAAAGAAAGTTAAAAATGAAATTTAACACACAAATATTTTTCCACGATGCTTAAAAAAGTAAAAAGTCACATACAATTAGTCCGACTACACTTTTTGCAATAAAAGATCGATAATTTATTTCACTGAACAATTATAGTTTCTTCTGCAGCCGTATTCCGTAAGTCGCTAAAACAAAATGTCGTCATTAAAAATCTAAATGGTATTATTAGTCTAAATAGTTGTACGAGTAAAAAACTTCTGCATATTTTCAGGTGTTTCTTATTTACACTAATTATTTCTTCGCTAGCAAATTTCTAAATACAAAATAAGCCCCTAAAAGTATGCAAACGTTTCTTACGAATATTTACATTAAAAATATTAAATTATGTATGCATTTTTTATTTTATTAGTTGAACTTTTTCTATGTAAATCATATAACAGGATGTGAATTTTTTCAACGGCCTCAAGTTCAAATCTGCGATTAAAAATATTTTTAAATTTTTAGTGATGGATTTTTAGCTTTATACCGTGTGTTCAGACTTGAATTTTAAATTGATTCAATATTCACTTTATTGTCATAATTATCTTCCTGTTCACATATACGAAATTCAGTCCATTCAATTAACGTCTGACAAGGAAAAGTAAAAAATTTTCATATTCATGAGGAGCCCAAATTCAATTGTAGGATCTTCTTTTCATACCCTCCAAAAAATAATTGGAGGTTTTATTCACTTTTGCCATTCCGTCCATCTAAGACCCCATAAAGTATATATATTTTTGATCAGTGATGAAATCTAAGACGATCTGAGCATGTCCGTCCATCCTTCCGTCCGTGTGTGAAAATCACGATTCAGTCCTAACGAAAAGAGCCAGATTCTTGGAATTTAGTATAAATATATCTTAGAAGATAGCACAGGTCAGGTTCAAAAATGGGCTGAATCGGGCCAGAGGTAGTTCCCCTAGGAAGAACTAAATCGACCTCTGAAAAACAACATAATTTTTAAAGTTTTTTTTTTTGTAATTTTGTTAAGCAAATGATATATTAAACTTGGAGCCTTTAAATCAAACAAAATTTATGTTTTGACCCCTCCCCCTTTAGTGGGCGTTGTTATATGCAAAAATAGTGTAAAAATTTAACAAATTGTTTTACTTAATCCTACATTCCTTAAAAATAAAATTTTTAAGCTTTAATGACGAAGCTGAGACGTAACCTGGTACTCCTCTGCCCTACCCCCTCCTCCCCCTTTGCCCCTTAAAAGACCCTATAAAAGAAAAAAAATGTTACATTTAATTACCCCAAACATTTATTTTTAGAGTTTAATGACAAAGGTGAAATGTCTCCCCCCGCGGCCCTTGTGAGGGGGGAGGGTATTAACCTCCAAAAAGAATTGGACCCCATAGAGTATATATATTCTTGATCAGTGATGAAGTCTAAGACGGTCTAGCAATGCTCATACGTTCGTCTGTGAAAAACGTGATATAGTTTATTTTTGAATCCCGCCCCCTTTAGTGGGCGTTGACGTACGATATTATATGCAAAAATAGTTGAAAATATTGAACAATTTGTATTCCTTGAATACAAATCTGAGAGATTCCCATAAGATATTCTTTGATCTCGCAGAGGTGAAACGTCTCCGTCACGGCCCTTCCCGGGATGACTCTGTCAAAATAGAGATTTAAAATTGGGTACAGAGATGTCTTAAAGGAACTCTGTCCCTTTAATTTTAAATTTACTTACTAAATATTTGGAGGGTATTTAAGATTCGACCCGGTCGAATATAAGGCTTTTACTTGTTTTACGCCTTAAGATATTTTTCATGACTTTCTGAATTTACAACAACAACATTATCCAACATTTAGCCTATCAATCTCAATGGAATTTAATAGAGAATTGAAGAAGTTACAATTTAAAATGTTTTAAGACTGTAAGAGAAATATTGCAGTTCCCCAGGACTTTCGTTGCGTACGAATTGTACAGAAAATAGTATTAGTGTATTGAATTTATCATAAGTGTTCGACAACATCGTTTGTAAGTTAATAAAAATTTTTACGAGAGCGCTTCAAATATACAAACTAATAGAGACAATAAAGCCATAATGAAGCCAAAAGCTGTTGACATATTTTGGCTTAATAAAAATTAATGTTACACCTTCGAAACTTGCCGGCATTAACTTAATGTAATTGCAGTCCTTTTGTTATTTGATGCTATTTGACAGCATAAAATTTTATTTGCGGAATTTCAATTTGGCTGGATATAAGGAGACTTGCAAAGTACGCTACTTTTATATAACACCTAAAAATCTTCATAAACGGCTCAAGCTGTGGCAACCTTTTGTACCAGAAACTTGCAGTTGTATGTGTCACCAGTAGCTGCTACAAGATATTAGACTAATTTATCTAATGCAACTTTATTTATTTATTGAAATCCGTTGTTAATGTAGGGATCCGCAATGCCAAAAATACACTTTCTCTTTCCCTTTCCCTTTCCCTTTCTCTCCTCTTATTATTATTTCTTGTATTGTACTCACAATTTCCTCTACACAAAATCGCACATTTACATTAACAAAAAAAAAAAAAAAAAAAAAAGGAAGAAAAAAACAATAAATATTTATGCATGAATATGTGTAAATAGTAGCAAATAGTACAACAATGTAATTTTGCTTGTTTGTGCACCACGTGCTGAAGGCTATAAAAATAAAAAAGCATATGTTTCCTTTACATTAACACTCTCCGCCATGCCGATACAAGTCAAAAGGAATATGTGTTTTCTATTTTTTTTTGTTTGTTTTCATTTCAAACGCTGGAAAAGTAATTTGGCGTGTACTCACTGGCATTAACAAGTTGGCAATTTCGTTAAAGCGGACGGGCACAAGACAACGAAGCAGTACAGGAAGAGGAGTCATGCTGTTAAGTTAATAAGAAGAAGCGGAAAATTGTATTTAATTTCGCCATCAATAACTATTTACATTGTCAGCACAACAACAACAACAACAAATTTATAGGGGTCCAACATTTGATTCGGGCAAAAAGAAAAATAAAAGCCAACACATGTTTTAGCGATTTGAAAATTTACGTTGCAGTTTAATTTCAGTGGCCGCAAATTAAATTCTGTTGGAAAATTAATTTTTAGCACAATCGGAAAACAGGTTTTCAGGACATTAAGGCAAATGCTTAAGTTTAATGCCATTTTTAGTTGCAGGGAAGCTGATATGAATTTTTAAAATTCCCTTCCACTGCATTAGCATTTTCAACTTTCCGTTAAGAAAATTTAAAATATTAAAAAAATCCCTGTTTTTTTTTATCTTGGACCAGCACTCAGGGGATGACCCCTATATATGCAATGCATTGCGCAGGAACTGAAAACGAGGGGATAGTATTGAGGGGACAGATTAGGAAAGATGAGAAGATAGACAGTTTTTTTTTCAACTTTTTACTTCGCCGGCTGATTTTTGCTACAGGGCCGACGAAGGCGGGTGCTGTTACTCTGCTTTTAGTACATGATAGTGTCAGTCGCTGCCAATTATGTTCAGTGACCAGTGCCTATGCCTTCATCACTGAAACAGGCTGGCAACAACTAACACAACCACGCACTCATGCTGAACAGAAGAATTCAACACAATATTTCATGACTCAGTGCGGGCTCGAACTCAGGACCGTCCGCTTCATAGTCTCGTGTTCTACTACTTCAGCCAACAGCAGCCTTGATTTTTGGAAAAAATCAAGGTTTGACCAGATCTCGACATTTTGAGTTCCTAGGAGGCTTCACTTTTCACTTTTTACTTATTTTACTTTTGCATGGGTGTCAGTATGTCTGTAAGTGTGTGAGGGAGAGAGAGAGAGAGAGAGGGAGAGAAAGTTTGTGTGAAACCCTTATAATTTTTGAACAATTTGGCCCAATCGAAACTTAAATTTCATCTGAATTGGAATAGTTGCGAATCCCTAGATCTCAAAAGACTAAGAAATATTTTTTTAAAGTGAAACTTCTTTAGAATCGGTGTGATTTCAAACTCGATGAAACGAAAAAATAAGTCCATAGAGCAAAGATGTCAGCGTCATACACAATTGTGGAAATAAAACTCACATGTACGCTTTTGCGAGCGTAAAATATAATTGTTTACTGAAAAACACTCCCATTCAGCGGGTACTAGTACTTCAAGTAGTTCATTTGTAGACTGATTTGACTTGTAGAATTTCATATTACTTTTTGATAATGTTTTAAAGCGAATTGCTAATTCTCATTTTCATTTATTTTATTTTTAATTGTTAGAATTTTAAAAGGGATTTTTTCAATATTTTAAATTCATATTTGAAACAAAGAATAGTATTAGAAGACTTCCCCACCTGCATATCAGTTTATTTATTCGATCATTTATGTAATTAAGCCGCAGTTTTCTTGTGTGTTAAAAAAGTGACATTTTAAAAACTAAATAAGAGGAACTTTCCATTTCCTCTTATAAACTAAGAATTGATGAACCAAAAATTGCTTGTGAAGACAAAGACTTAACAAATTTCATTGAGTTTGATTATACTAGTATCCGACTAGAAGAAATTATACTAGTACTCATCTAGTACTAATAGTACTAGTATCCCCCTAGTTTCCATGTAGTACCAATTGTACTAGTAATTTTCCAAACACACTCAATGTTAATTTGAGCATGAACATGGTATAGGAAAGTTCACAGTTGGGAACTAGTACTGGTGATTTTTGTACTAGTGCAATACTAGTTTGATACTAGTTCGATCTCCTGCAGGGATGTGTTTGCTCCTGCGTAGTAGAAAGTTTTGGTATATGTGTGCTGGTTGATGATGAATTTTTATTTGTGTCAATATTTTTACTTCCTTGATAAATTAATTTTACAATTATGCCAAAAACTAAAGTTGAAAAGAATCCTGAATACTGGCGAAAAAAAAATTAAATAAAAATACTCATTGAAGAGTATTGAAAATGATAAAATTTGAATTTTTTTCAGTAATTCTAATTCTTTTTTTATGTACTTATAAAAAATATACAGCTTACACGAAGCGACTGTTCATTTTTTCAATACTTTATAAGGCTTTCAATCAGGAACTTTTCAGAAGTTTCACTTCTACCGTGTGTGACTTGCACACACACACACACACACACACACACTGTTTTTCACTTTTGAAGATTTCCACCTCCGGTTCTATACAACAAAAAAAAAAAAAAAAAAAAAAAAAACTGTTTTTCAAAATTATTTTGTTTTGGAATTTCAAAAGCCATTTAAAAGTGTGTTCTTGAAATATCGTGAATGAAAACATTCGAAAAAACAGATTTTGTTTTTTAAATCCGAAATTATATATCTGATGAGATAAGGCTTTCGATTTTTTTAAAGCTCGAAAAAACTACAACAATCACGTGGGTATCGGTTGATTCATTAAAAATTTTTAAATTAAAAATAATCTTGTTTCATCATGAGCTCGTACCGTTTCAAATCTGTTGGCTAAAGTAATAAACACGAGACTAAGAGCGAGAGAGTTCCGAATTCGACTCCGCACTCAGTCAGGAATATTGTATCGTATTCTTCTGATCAGCATTAGAATCATGGTTGTGTTATTTGTTGTCAGCCTGTTTTAGTGACGAAGGTAAATAACTGGTCACTGAACAATTTCAGGCAGCGATAGACACGATCATGTACTAAATAGAAGAGAAGAACAGCATCCTCCTTCAACGGCCCTGTATCAAAAAATAAAAAGAAAAAGAAAATAATACAATAGACTACGTAAAAGGTAGAAATAGCCACAAAAAATGATCTGTATTTCTAGCGCAATACACTCCAAATTTAGGGGTCATCCTCCAAGTGCTGGTCCTACTAAAAACTGAAATTAGAAAAAAAAATTTTTAATACAAATTCTTTTTAGAATACATTTAAAGCAGTAATTAATTTTTACTGAACACCACAGTTAATCTTCAAACCGAGATGTTGGGTACTTCGGCCGCACTTAAAGGTTTTCATCTCTGATTGTGGTGAATAGGAAATATATTTTGTGTTTTTTAGTACCGAATACCCACAAGCTCTACGCAATGGCTTCCCCTGCATGCAACTGATTTGGCAAAAGCTTCTATACATTAAGCGAGGCTCATCCATTATTTCTGAGTTCGTTTAAATATAAATGTTTCCCAAAAGTCCAACTACTTTACAAAATTAAAATGTTTAGATTTTTCATTAACAACAATATTGTGCTGATTACAATAGCAACAAGTAATGCCGGCATAATGCCAAAGTGTCGTGTATTAGCCAAGCAAATAGAATTGTGCCATTATGTGTACAAATAAAGGGTGTGCTAAAAATTAAAGCAAGATGTGATTCGACGGGTAAGTGTTTAGGATTGAAAAATATAATAATATTAAAAAAATAATTATTGAATAAGATTTAAAATATTATTCGAGCAAAATCATCCTAACCGTTGAAGTACATTTTCACCTTGACGGCAATTTTGGGCTATTAACAAGCCAAAATTGCTGCTTTTTTGGTATTCTGCAGCCATATTCCGTAAGTCGCTAAAGCAAAACCTCGTCACTAAAAATCTAATTAGTATTTTTGGTTTAAATAGTTGTAAGAAACTTCTGCATATTTTTAGGTGTTTCTTTTTATATTCCCCAAAAAAGAATTGGAGGTTATATTCACTTTGTCATTCCGTTTGTAACGCAGCGAAATTTCCATCTGAGACCCCATAAAGTGTATATATTCTTAATCAGAGATGAAATCTAAGACCATCTGAGCATGTCCGTCCGACCGTCCTTCTGTGGAAATCACGATTCAGTCCAAAAGGAAAAAGCCAGACTCTTGAAATTTGGTATAAATATATCTTGAAGAATGGCTCAGGTCAAGTACGTAAATGTACTGAATCGTGCCAGAGGGAAAAAAGTTCCCCTAAGGAGAACTAAAACAACCTCTAAAAAACAACATAATTTTTAAAGTTTTTTGTATTAATTTTGTTAAGCAAATGATACATTTTTATGTCCAAGAAGGTCCAACGCGTTAAACTTGGAGCCATAAAATAAAATATTTTTTTTGGACCCCGCCCCCTTTAGTGGGCGTTATTATATGCAAAAACAGTGTAAAAATTTAACAAATTGTTTTACTTAAACCTATATTCCTTAAAAGTAACATTTTGAAGCTTTAATGACGAAGCTGAGACGTAAAATGGTACTCCTCTGTAATACACCTCCCCTTTTGCCCCTAAATGACCCTATCCAAAAATAAAAAATAATTAAAAATAAATGTTACATTTAATTATCCCAAACAATTATATTTAGTGTTTTATGGCAAAGGTGAAATTTCGCCCCCACGGCCCCTGCCAGACAGGCCCTGACAAAACACAGTTTTAATACCCTCCAAAAAGAGATGTACCCTATAAGGTATAATATATTCTTGATCGGTGATGAACTCTAAGACGATCTAGCAATGCCCATGCGTTCATCTGTGGAAAACATGATGTAATCTATTTTTGAACCCCGCCCCCTTTAGTGGGCGTTGACGTACGATATTATATGCAAAAATAGTGTAAATATTGAACAATTTGTATTTCTTAAGCCTACAAGAAGATGAGATGTTCTCTGATCTTGCAGAGGTGAAACGTCTCCCCCACGGCCCTTCCCGGAATGACCCTTTCAAAATAGAGATCTAAAAGTGGGTACAGAGTCTTAAAGGAACTCACCAAGTTAAACATTTTAAATTTACTTTCAAAATATTTCGAGGATATTTAAGATTCGACCCGGTCGAATATAACGTTTTTATTTGTTAGAAGTTGGTTTAGTTCTTTTTAGGGAAACTTTTTTCCCTCTAGCCAGATTAAAAAAAAATTTATCTGTATAAAATTTCAAGGTTCTGGCTCTTCTCGTTTGGACTGTATTGTGTTTTCCACAGACGGATGGACGGACGGACGGACTGATGAAGAATTTATATACTTTCAGGGGTGTAAGAGGAATATTTTGTTGCGTTGCACATGGGATTCTATTTTAGAGGTTATGAAAACTGTGTTTTTTTTCAAATCTTGCGTTAGTTTTGGCACACCCTTTACAATCAATGCTCGGCTTATATGTGCTTTGTTTTCTCTATAAATATTGTACGATGACAGAGTTAATAGTTGCTATTCAACAATGTATTCATAATTATTATATGTGCAAATTATTGCCAGTGTAATGACAACAACTACGAGTGTCATTATGACGTCGACTGTGACTGTGACTATTAAATACTAACAGCATAAAACACAAGCTTTTAAACATTAATGTCCATGTGATTGGGTTAAGGGATGTTAATATTGTGTGCGTGCGTGTGTGTGTGTGTTTGTATGTACCATGAAGTGACTGGCACACCACTGCAATGCGCCGGAAAGTGCTTAAAAGCCATAAAGGATGCAAATTTGTTGCTTTTATATAAAAATCTATTTGTAACAAAAAGTGTTTTTGCTTTCATTTAAACTGCATTATTGTTGGATTACTAATAAAAAAAATGCAATTTGCATAAAACATATCAGCTGATATGTAAAATCATGTAAATAAACTTTTTAGAATTCTTTAAAAATTTAAAAAAAGTACTCGCAGTTCAAGTTGTTAGTAATTAAATATTTTTATTATTAGTAAAATATAGCACATGGTTTTGAAAAATGTTACAATCCCCCTTATTCTGTAACTGTTTGTCAATGTCACGTCAACGCAATATTAAAAATAGGGCAGTTACATTCAGGTTGGGGGCAACTACTGATTCATGCTGACAGCCTAGAAAATAATAGGCGGCTGTTAAAAGTAATCAAATGCTGAGAAAATCGGGTATGCAGGTGTCTCAGTTTTGATATTGTCTTGACGTGACGTTGACAAATAGTTACAGAATAAGGCGGAATATTTAAGACTCAACAATTTGATGATTCTATGAAAAATGTCGTCAAATGGCTAAACTTATTTGAAAATTGGTAATAATTTCGAAATTTATTTTTTATATGTACATATATATATTTTTTTTTGGTTTCGATATCTGTATTAAATGTAAAATTAATTATTAATTCCATGATATTTTCTGATGACAAATTACCAAATACGATATAAAATGAAATTTCCATAGAATATCAATAGAAATTTCGAAAACATGTCGCATGAGATAATTTAATAGGTCGGTGTTGAATAGCAAACCCAACGTCAGTTGGACTACTGAAATTCTCTTCTGGTACCAAACAGCAAATGGTAAACTACAGAACTCAGTTGCCAGTTACTAGTTGCCAGTTACTAGTTGCCAGTTGCTAGTTGGCAATTACTAGTTCCCAGTGACTAGTTGCCAGTTGCTAGTTGCCAGTTGCCAGTTACTAGTTGCCAGTTGCCAATTACTAGTTGCCAGTTGCTAGTTGCTAGTTGCCAGTTACTAGTTGCCAGTTGCTAGTTGCCAATTACTAGTTGCCAGTTGCTAGTTGGCAGTTGCTAGTAGCTAGTTGCCAGTTACTAGTTGCCAGTTGTCAATTACTAGTTGCCAGTAACTAGTTGCCAGTTGCTAGTTGCCAGTTACTAGTTGCCAGTTGCTAATTACTAGTTGCCAGTTGCTAGTTGCCAGTTGCTAGTTGGCAGTTGCCAGTTATTAGTTGCCAGTTGCCAATTACTAGTTGCCAGTTGCTAGTTGCCAGTTACTAGTTGCCAGTTGCTAGTAGCCAGTTGCCAGTTATTAGTTGCCAGTTACTAGTTGCCAGTTGCCAGGTACTAGTTGCCAGTTGCTAGTAGCCAGTTGCCAGTTACTAGTTGCCAATTAGTAGTTGCCAGTTGCTAGTTGCCAGTTGCCTGTTACTAGTTGCCAGTTGCCAATTACTAGTTGCCAGTTACTAGTTGCCAGTTGCTAGCTGCCAGTTGCTAGTTGCCAGTTACTAGTTGCCAGTTACTAGTTGCCAGTTGCTAGTTGCCAGTTACTAGTTGCCTGTTACTAGTTGCCAGTTGCCAATTACTAGTTACCAGTTACTAGTTGCCAGTTGCTAGTTGCCTGTTACTAGTTGCCAGTTGCCAGTTACTAGTTGCCATTTGTCAGTTTCCAGTTACTAGTTGTCAGTTGCTAGTTACCAGTTGCCATTCGCAACATCGGTTACACTTATCAAATCCTAAATAGATCACAGCGGAAAAAAATATGATCATTCATGCTATTGATGCTTGCGCTAAAATATGTTGGGAGGCCATTTCACAATCTTGGAAGAAAAAAATTCCGCCACCATACGAAATCGTTACTGTTATCCTCCTGATTTAGCCTCATCGGCCAGCATGTCCAAGAAGCTCACTTCGTTGTCCCTTAAAACACTATAAACCCTCAGCGCTCTCACTCCGTCCACAATCAGAGTCGTCAATAATTTATCATTTTTATATTCACGTACAATTAACGTTGACTTTAAGCCTCGTCCTGATTGTTCTTGTACGAAAACATTTCCGTTCAAATGGCAAATTGTTCTTACCACACGATTATCGAGCGTTACTTCTTCAAATTCTTTATCCAGCTCGAATTTAATGCTGCTGCAGCGATAAGGAGTTTCCAAGCTGAACGTGTAGGTGTCATCGTCGTTTTGCGACAGAGTACAGGCGGACGATACGGTGTTGCCCATCTTTCGCAGGGTCAAACCGACACCCAATTCCTTCATGTAGGCATCGAAATTATCACTCTTCCTTAGAATGTATTTCTTTCCCAGAAATTTTTGCAACATCTTCAAAGGAGGTCTGCCGAAAAGTTTGCCAAATGTGAGCGATAATTTAATTTTAAATTTCAAATATTTTTTCTTGTGGTTTTGTGTTATACGAAAATTTTGTTAAAAATATTTTTTTTATATTTTGAATAGAGACAGGGTTTCCAAGTTTTCATTATAAAAATTTTGATTTCATGTCAATAGTCATTGCCCTAAGTGACTCGTTCGGGTCACGACTTCTTTTAATTGGAGTTTTCAAATATAATACAAAGTGAAAAAATTCCTTTTTATATCCTTCAGCAAAAAAGGTGAAACGGTATAAATTGGGGTATTCATTTAATCGGGTTTTTGCTTTAATCGCTTAATCGCCCGGTTAATTACCTGAGGTTTTGGTTTAATCGTTCAACGATTAATAACGTTTTTTCTATAAATTAAGTAATTTAAATCAATAAAAATTTATAAATTTTTTATAATTTATGTTTGTTTAAGCAAGAGGTCAATTACTTTTCATGAAAAACTTTATTTATTCCCATAGCTCCTCACTTCTTTTTATGGCTTCTAAAGGAATATATAAAATTGTGTAATTGAATATAAAATATTTTTCTTTTTTCAAACAAAACAAAATTTTTCAATACACAAAAACAAACAAAATGTTAAAATCAAAATGAAAAAAAAAAACAAGTAAAAACATTATATTCGACCGGGTCGAATCTTAAAAAAACATTAAAAAAAAAATTTAAAATGTTTAACTTGGTGGACATTGTTCCTTTAAGACATCTCTGTACCCAATTTTAAATCTTTTTTTTGACGGGGTCATTTCGGGAAGGGCCGTGGGGGAGATGTTTCACCTCTGCAAGATCAGAGAACATCTCAGCTTCTTGAAAGCTTAAGGAATTCAAATTGTTCAATATTTGCACTATTTTTGCATATAATATCGTACGTCAACGCCCACTAAAGGGGCGGGGTTCAAAAATAGACTATATCATGTTTTCCACAGACGAACATATGGAAAACTTAGACTTCATCACTGATAAAGAATATATATACTTTATGGAGTCCAATTCTTTTTGGAGGGTATTAAAACTGTATTTTGTCAGGGTCGCTCTGGCAATGGCCATGGGGGAAGGCATTTCATCTTTGCCATGAAACACTAAAAATAAATTTTTGGGATAATTAAGTGTAATCATTTTTTTTGGGTCATTTGCGGGGGCAAAGGAAGAGGAGCGAGGTAGGGCAGGGGAGGATCAGGTTACGTCTCAGTTTCGTCATTAAAGTTTAAAAATTTTATTTTTAAAGAATGTAGGCTTAAGTAATACAAGTTGTTAAATTTTTATAATAATTTTGCATATAATAACGTCCTAAAGGGGGTGGGGTCCAAAAATTATTTTTGTTGATTTTATGGCTGCAATTTCAACGCTTTGGACAGTCCTCGAGGTAAAAATTCATCATTTGCTAAACAAAATTATAAAGAAAAGTTGTAAAAAATATTTTGTTGTTTTTTTAGAGGTTGTTTTAGTATTTCTTAGGGGAACTTATTTCCCTCTGTGTTATCCTTCAAGATATATTTACACCAAGTTTCAAGGCTTTGACTTTTTTCATTTGGACTGCATCGGATTTACACAGACGGACGGACGGCTATGATTTCATCACTGATCAAGAATATATGTGCTTTATAGGGTCTTAGAGGGATATTTCGTTACACACGGAGTGACATAGTCCAACTCCTTTTTTTGGGGGGTATAAAAATAGCGTCCTTTCATGGATTTCCTCGATCGTGTGATCAGAAAAAAGTCACGCGGAGTTATATCTGGTGAATACGGCATTATTGCAGTGTTGTTGTTGGTCCTCCGGCGTCGGTATTTTTATACCCTCCAAAAAAGAATTTTGTGGGGTATATTCACTTTGTCATTCCGTTTGTAACGCATCGAAATATCCAACTCAGACCCCATAAAGTATATATATTCTTGATCAGTGATGAAATCTAAGACGAACTGAGCATGTCCGTCCGTCTGTGGAAATCACGATTCAGTCCAAACGAAAAGAGACAGACTCTTGAAATTTATTAAATATATATTTTGAAGGATAGAGCAGGTTAAGTTCGGAGATGGGCTAAATCGGGCAAGAGGGAAAAAAGTTCCACTAAGAAGAACTAAACCAACCCAGAAAAAACAACATAATTTTTTAAGTATTTTTTATAATTTTGTTAAGCAAATGATATATTTTTATGTCAAATACGGTATAATGCGCTAAACTTGGAGCCATAAAATAAAAAAAAAGTATTTTTGGACCCCGCCCATTTTAGTGGGCGTTATTATATGCAAAAATAGCATAAGCATAGCATAAAAATTGTTTTACTTAAGCCTGCATTCCTTAAAAATAACATTTTTAAGCTTTTATGACGAATCTGAGACGAAACTTGGTACTACTCTGCCCTACCCCCTTCTCCCCTTAAATGACCCTACCAAAAATAAAAAAAAAATTAATTTTGTATACAATTATGACAAGCATTTATTTTTAGAGTTTTATGATTGCCGATTTCTGCCCTACCCCCTCCTCCCCCTTTTCCCCGTAAATGACCCTATAAAAAAATTAAAAATGTTATTTTGTATATAATTATCCCAAGCATTTATTTTTAGAGTTTTATGACAAAGGTGAAATGTTTCCCCCACAGCCCTTGCCAGAGCGACCCCGCCAAAATACAGTTTTTAAACCCTCCAAAGAGAATTGTGATGAAGTCTAAGACGGTCTAGCAATGCCCATACGTTCGTCTGTGTAAAACATGATATTGTATATTTTTGAACCCCGCCCCCTTTAGTGGGCGTTGATGTACGATATTATATAAAGGAACTCTGTCCCACCAAGTTAAACATTTCAAATTCACTTACTAAATATTTGGAGGGTATTTAAGATTCGACCCGGTCGAATATAACGTTTTTACTTGTTTTTTTTTCAAAATTTACTTATGTCTTCTTTTGAGCGTGATGTCGCACGGCTTCACTTGTGTTGGTAGGACAACGACGGAACTCTGAAAACCTCTTAGAAATTGATGGTGTTGAATTTCCATAGTATTTATCAGGGATTTCTTTGGTTTCAGTGACGGGGTTTGTTATACAAAAAATAATTCACTTATTTCCATTTTTATTAAAATTCACTGCTTTTTTTTCAAAATTTAAAGTAGTCCATTAATACATGATGCTTGTCGGCCGCAATCTTGTATTTAAAGTTGCTGCAAGGGAAATTCTTAAATTCACAGATCTTGTCTGTTCGATACGAGTGAAACAACGTAAACAAATTTTTTTTATTCGAATAAATGTAGCCCGTGAAATTTTAACTTAAAATTTAAAAATTCAATTAAAATGCTATTTTCTTTTTCTCAGCATTTAATAACATTAAAGACTTAAAACATTCAACTTTTATTGCTTTTTAATATAGAATACAAAATTATGTTAAGGCTTTTATTGAAGTACAAAAATTTTTAATGCGATTTTAAGTTCATGAAAATTCCACCCTACTGATAAATGTGTACAAAATATAAAATTTTATAATCAATAACTTAAAGTCAACTATAAGTAGCAGTTATTGCTTTCTGCCCATGCAAAAAGCCACTTTAAATTTCTTAATTATGAAAAATATTTCAATTCAATACTTGTAATCACGGCTGCTTTTAATCCAAGCAGCCACTCATTAATTTTTAATATTTTCCCACACACTCTTTTTGCGCTCCACTGTACATTAGCCAATTACTTATTGGAGCACAAAATATTCCATGTCTGGCAGCCGTTTGTTGGTGGCGGTTGAGACAAAAAAAATATATATATATTAATTACGAAAAAGTTTATCAGCTCATTAATTCTACCAGAAAAGTTTATGTCGTTTTACTCTTAAGTGAAAATGAATTCTCGTGCTTTTGTGATTAGCAATTTCTCACAGCAATCTGCAATTGAATTGATTCGGCTTGTAGGACTATGATTTTGGTATTCGTTTCTTACAATTTGCTGCTCTTTAAAAGAAATATTGTCTGCAATTTCGTTAATAAATTTCAATGATAACTTTAGGCCATAAAACATATGTGTGTGTATGTTTGCGTGTGAGTGTGTGTTTAAATTTGTGCTTGCCAGACATTCCTGTTGCAGACATTTCTTACGTTCAAAAATAATAAATGAAGAAAACAGATGAATGAATATATAGAAAAGAATAAATAAAAAAATACGAGGGAGTTTCGAAAGTTTAAATGGAAAATGACTTTTGACATAGAAAAATATTTATTTATGTGCGAATGTAGTGTGCGATACAATTAGTTCAGCATTCGTGGTAGAATATAAAAAAAAAATTAAAACAGAACTCTTAAATATAATAGAAAATTTTATATATTTAGAAAATTCAGGAAAAGGACTGAGAAATTTGTTATTGCGTGTAGGCTACCCCTACATTCGGCAAAAAAATATATACATATATTTCTTGTTTTAATAGTTCTGTTGGAATTACTGAAAAACTTTCTGAGCAAAAGTTTAGTAATTTTTTTGGTGCTGTAATTTTCTAATATTAGGGTGGCACATTAGAGTGGTGGGAACTGAGATCTGGTGGTAAATAAAAGAACGGTATATTTGCGGGCAATGACTATTAAAGCAAAATATTGACCTTCTCAAGACAAAAACATCGTCATATCATTCTTTGAGATCCGACTATAAATGTAGAAGATATAAAGAAAAATGTATTTTTGCGAACCCTACTTTCGGCAAAAAAAAAAAAAATATTTTTTTTTTAACAGTTCTGTTTGAATTACTGAAAAACTTTCTTAGCAAAAGTTTAGTAATTTTTTGGGTGCTGTAATTTTCTGGTATTAGGGTGGCACATTAGGGTGATGGGAACTGAGATCTGGTGGCAAATACAAGAACGGTATATTTGCGGACAATGACTATTAAAGCAAAACATTGACCTCCTCAAGACAAAAACATCGACATATCATTCTTTGAGATCCGACTATAAATGTAGAAGATATAATGAAAAATGTATTTTTGCGAACCCTACTTTCGGCAAAAAAAGAAATTTTTTTTTATTTCGAAACCACCTTGCAACAATGCTTAATATTCGGTGGTGTACGGTGAACTTTCATTTCGAGACGCCCTAATGTATATACTACTCTCATTCCCTGAGTAACGCAGCGAATTATTCCTGTAAGACCCAATAATATATATATATATATATATATATATATATATATATATTCTTGATCGGTGATGAAATCTAAGAGCCATGTCCGTCCGTCGGTCTGTGGAAGACACGATACAGACCAACCGAAAAAAGATAGACCCTTGAAATTGGGTATAGATAAATCTCAAAGGACAGTCCTGGTAAAATTTGCAAATGTATTGAATCGGGTAAGAGAGAAAAATGTTCCCCTAAGATAAACTAAGCCAGCCTCTAAAAAACAACATAATTAAAATTTTTTTTTTTTTTTTTGTAATTAGTGTTAAGCAAATGATATATGTTTATGTCAAAGAAAATTCAAAGTGGTAAACTTTAAGCCAGAAAATATAAAGAATAATTTTTGGACCTCGCGTCCTTTAATGTCCGTTGAAGGAACATATTACATGGAAAAATAGTCTAAATATATAAAAAATTTTATTCTTTAAACCTGAATTTTTAAAAAATCAAGTTTTTAAGCTCCTACGGCGAAGGTAAAAGCCTCTCCGATCTTTTCCTCCCTCCACCCTAAATGACCCTAGCAAAAAATTTTGTTCTTCTTTTAAAAATTTGCTTATTTACTTTAAAGCTGAGGTGTCTCAACCAATGGCATTTCTCAGAGTGGCCCCTGTCAAAATAGATTATTAACATTGGGCACAACATTTTTTTTAAAGGAACTCTGCCCAGCATATTTATTTTGTCTCCATCCCTTTTTGTGTGTGTTGACATGAAGAAATAAAAATTGAATTTTTATGTAGTAAATATTTGGAGGGCATTTGAGATTCGATCCGGTCGAATATAATGTTCTTACTTGTTATATATTAAAATTACTTAATTCATAGAAACAATTTATTAATCGGTTAATTGATCAATAAAAAAATTGGCCAATTATTAATCGATTAATAAATCGATTAATTAATCGATTGGTTAATCGATTAATTAGTAGGTTAGTCGATCTTGCTATTAATCGATTATATCAAAAGCCCTATTAAAGAAGCCATGGAGAGTATCGTTGAGTATACTTGTTGAAATAAATCAATATCACTCATACGCTCCCATGGTTCACTAAATGCATGCAAGTGTTATAATTATTCGAATTCAATTATATTGTGTTATACTAACTAGTAATTTATAGACACAAAAATCTAATATGCTTAGGCTGTTATATTGATAGAGTTTTTCAAGATAATTGGTCTTAATAAATACAATAAATTATTTAAATTGTTAATTTTTTCCAACGGGCTTAAGTTCGAATCTGCATGACTGCAAATGATTTTTTATAATTTTATTAATAAATGAATATGTTCAAATTCTATTCATTATTTTTTATATTAAGATTGGAATATTAAGAATATTTTCAATAATCATCAAACCTGGTTGCTGGCCTCGAAATCAGTACTGATCCGTTCTGCTGGTTTGATGATTATTGAAAATATTCTTAATATTCCAATCTTAATATAAAAAATAATAAATTAACCCCGTTGGAAAAAATTAACAATTTATATAAAAAAGTTCGAATAATAAAAATTCATACATAATTTATAAATTATTTAATTTTCATATATAATCAACCCATGAAAATCTACTTTTCCATAAGAGTGAAGTCAAAACACACAAATAAACTCGCACAGTGAGTTAATTGCACGTTCAATATTTCTGTACTGGATATTGCAAAAGTCATGGAAATATCCACCCGCCCTCGTATATGGCAAACATATTTGAATATCGAACTTCAAAGAATACACATGCACATACTCGTATATATCATTGGACAAACACTTATCAATTTTCCAATTCTGACAAATAAATACTAAACTGCAAATAAATTACGTTTAAGGATATGCGCTTAAGAAATAGGGGCAATCAGTTTGCTGAAGAATATAAATTATTTGAATTTGTTGCAAAGCAATTGCCGGAAAATGTTGTCATAAGCAAACAGCAATCAATAAATGCGGCAGTAAATGTTTCTTATATTAAAACAAATGCGAACAAACTGTAAATATTGTGATAAATGAGTTTCTTTATCTGAGTCTAATGGACTTAAAACGTATTTGCTTTCAAAGCTGAGCAACATTGAATTACAGGCAGCCATAAAACAGGTGCAATCCTGTTTATTTCGAACAATAAAAGGCAGTTCCTACAGCTAAAGAAAGAAAACTATAAATAACAAAGAACGATAAGAAAAAATAAATAATAAAAATGTTGAAGGTTGGTTGGCGTTAGAGAACGCGAAACCAAAATTTCTAAAAGCCTTTCGATTTGTTAGCCTGAAGGTCATTTGGTTTGGTTTTTTGCCAGAGTTGGCTTATGGCTGTTGTGTTCATCATATTAGCAACAGACGAGCGGTCTTTGGTGTGTGAATGATTCTCTTATATTGTAGGGGGTGTTTTTTTTTGTAGCTGCCTGAGAACTTAAAACGATAATACAAGACACAAAATATTGGAGGAACACAAATTTTTTTTATAACCATCTGATAGATAATTTCATGGCATCTACATATTTTGAATATATAATTTTCGTTTTATATCCGTCTAACTGTTGTCTATCACTGTGCGAGTTCCTTTGTTTGTTTTGACTTTAAATAAAAAAAAAAAAATTTAAATCTAGTAGATTTTCGGGGGTTGGTTAAATATATTTTATTTACAAGAAATTATTAGCCAAATCATAGAAATAATTTACTGTGTTTATTATACTCTAATATTTTTAAGCTTAAGGTCTCTTTATTTTTATTTAAAATATATTTTTAATACATAATTTTTCTATATTTCGTCACCCCTTTGTGTGACTTCTTCAGGAGCCAAATTACCGCATTCGATATCGATCGAAATTTCCTTTCAATTTAAAAACAAATTTCGTTCGATATCGAGTGCCGTAATTTGCCCCCAGGAAATTAATTATGGCAGCGTATGAGTGATATTGATTTATTTCAGTAAGTGTTTATTTGGTTTTAGTTTAAGACCAATTAAATGGGAAAGCTCTTTCAATATAACAGCATAAGAATATTAAATTTTTGTGTCTATAAATTACTATTTAGTATAATACAATATAATTGAATTCGAATAATTATAACACTTTCATGCATTTCGTGAACCATGAGAGCGTATGATTGATATTGATTTATTTCAACAAGTATACTCGACGATAGTCTCTGCGGCTCATACAATCGGGCTTTTCATGTAATCGATTAATAGCAAGACCAACTAACCGATATATTAATCGAATAACGAATCGATTAATTAATCGAATAACGAATCGATTAATTAATCGATTAATTTATCGATTAATAATCGGTCAATTTTGTTATTGATCAATTAATCGAACTTTTGATTTAAACGATAAATAGCACGATTAATTAACCGACTAATTACTCAAATTATTTGCCGACTAATTAACCGAATAATCAAATCGATTAATTAACCGAATAATTAACCGATTAATTGACCGATTAGTTAACCAAATAATTAATTGAATAATTAACCGATTAACTAATCGAATATATAATAGATTAATTAACCGATTAAATAATCGATTAATAATTGGTTAATTTTGCTATCGACCGCTTAACCGATTAATAAATTTTTTATAAATTAAATAATTTTAATAAATAACAATTAATAACAAACACAATACACATGAGCACTGATGATAAAAGGGTTGCGTCTTTCGAAAACAGCTGTTCTGCTCTGCTGTGTAAGTTGAATAACAAAAACTGATGTTGACTTGCCTTTGTGCCTTGGAATATTTATCATGTCTTTCTGAGATTTAAATTAAAATTTCGAACAATTAGCCTATAAAATCTTAATTCAATTTAAAAAAACAATTAATAACGTTATTTTTGACCGGGTCAAATCTTAAATATCCTCCAAAATATTTAATAAATAAAAACTCTATTTTTATTGCTTTATATCAACGCTCACAAAAATGGACTGAAATAAATTAAAAATGCAACCCTGCTAGCCCAGAGTTCCTTTTAAGACATTTCTGTACTTAATTTTGAAACTCTATTTTGAGAGGGTCACCTCACATTTGCCGCAACAATTTCAGAATTAAATTTTTGGGGTAATTAAGTGTAGAAATTTATTTTTTTTTTGATAAGGTCATTTAGGGTGCACAGTTGGGTAGAGGGGTAAGGCAGAAAGTCCGAGAACATTTTAAAATTTAATTTTTAATTTATATTATTTTTCTATGTAATATGTTATTTCACCGCCCACTAAAGAGCACAACGTCCAAAAATGGGTTTTTTAAGATTTTCTGGCTTCAAGTTCAACGCTGTGGACTTTCCTTGTCAGAAAAATATATCAAAAATATATTTAAAAAAGTTACAAAAAAACTTTAAAAATTATGATGTTTCTTAGAGGTTGATTTAGTTCTTCTTAGTTGACATTTTTTCCCCTCTGGCCCGATTCAGCTCATTTACAAAATTGACCTCTGCTTATCGTTCGAAATGTGTCTATACCGAATTTCAAGGTTATGGCTTTTTTCGTTTGGATTGTAACGTGATTGCCACAGACGGACAGACGGATGTTTGACATGACTAGATCGTCTTAGATTTCATCACTGATCAAGAATACGTATACATAGTTCATAGAGGAATATTTCGCTTCAGGTTGTTTGAGTTGTTGTATTTATGAAACAGGAAGACACAATTTTTTTGAATATTTCCAAATTCACATTTTCTTTCTTTCATGTCATTGACTTAATTTTCTTATATATTGAAGTTATAAAAACTTCATATATTTTACTGTAAATGTCCTTCTGCAAATTTTATTAGTGCTAATAAAATTTTTATTTGTCCTCTTACCACTTACATAAATATTCATTTGATTTTAAATTTTCGCTTTTAAATAAACTGAAGCAAAAATCATAGAGAATAGAAAATGTTGGGAAATGTCAGAACAGAATGTAGATTAATCTTTTGCACATCAGCAAGCAAATACTTGTTTTTATGGCTTCATTTTTATTCTCTTTAAGATGGCTAAATTTATTTAGCAAACAATAAAATCAGACACCAAAAGAAAATAGAGAAATGAATAATGTCAGAACAAAGTGTAACGACTTCCAAAAGATTTACACAGTTTAATGCGCTTAAGTCAAGGCAAAGTCATTTATGTAACAATAACAGGAAACTAAACACAAATACAATTACAAATACAAGAACAAACTCAAAAGATAGCTCCCACACACACACAAATAAAACAGACCTCTTCGCCTGTCTACACTCTGCTCGTACTCGTCGCCCAATCACAACAGCAACTGATGGAACTCTAAGCCATCAAATCCAAAGGGACTTTCGATGATGTGGCCGATGTTGATGACGCACAGAAAACAACAAGCAACCAAAAAAAAAAAAAAAAAATTACTTTATTGAATGCTAAAGAAAGGAGAATAAAAAAAAATAGCCTTAAGCCATAGAATAATTGTTAAGGAGATAGAGCAGATACGAAAAATATGTGCCAACTAACGAAATGAATACAACAATCCCTTTTGGGAAATACAGAAAATAAATGGTCAAAACAATTAAAGTTCACATATTGTACGTCTGCAAGAGTCCAGCCGTAACAGCCAAAACGAACTGGTCTAGTATAGCCAACACGAAAAAGTGCTTGTGTTCGTTCGCTATTCCCTAAACATTTCAAACCAAAAAAAAAAAAATAATAAAAAAATAGAAATAATAAAAAAAATAATAATCGTAATGAAATGGTTTATGTTGTTTCCTTCATGTCTCAATATATTGTTTTCTGCTGCTAAAGGAAGAAATATGAATTGGCGATATGAAATAATACCAGTATTTAACAACTTAAGTCACAGTGAATCAGATTCCATGCGACATGAAATTTGTTGCTGCTGCAGCAGCTTAAGTGAGTAAATCTAGAGAAATTACATAAAACCCCAAAGCTGAAATTAACTTCCCCCACCACCCTCCCCCCATTCATTTTAATGAAATAAATCCCCTTGAAATAAAGTGTTTAGCTGTTAATGCAACCCCAAGCACTAGCACGCGGCTTAATGGAATATAATTTCATTACATTTTGTAGTAAAAACTATTTTTTTAAAAACTTAAATTTATGTGTCTTTAGTAAAAATATGTCTGTAGCACATGTTGCATCATTTGGGGGAATTGTGAATTTATTTGCTGATCAAACAGCTCGGAGAAAAATCAATTGCTCACACAAACAAACAAACAAAAAAAAATTTTATATTCGACCTGGTCGAATCTTAAATACCCTCCAAATATTTAGTAAATAAATTTAAAATGTTTAACTTGGTGGGGCAGAGTTCCTTTAAGACATCTCTGTACCCACCTTTAAATCTCTACATTGACAGAGTCATTCCGGGAAGGGCCGCTGGGGAGACGATTCACCTCTGCAAGATCAGAGAACATCTCAGCCTCTTTTAGGCTTAAGGAATACCAATTGTTCAATATTTACACTATTTTTGCATATAATATTGAACAAAGAACGCTGATGAGATGGCGTAGCGGCCTCGAAATCAGTACTGATCCGTTCTGCTGGTTTAATGACTATGAAAAATATTCTTAATATTCCACGCTCAAAAAAATTAATAAATAGAATGCAATCACGTTCATTTATTAAAATAAAAATAAAAAATAAATAAAAAATAATTTGCAGTTTCGCAGATTTGAACCTATAGCCTTTTGGGAAATTAACATCCTGTAATACAATTTACATAAATAAAAGGTTCACTATTAAAATAGAAATTCATACATTAATTTAACAAATTTTATTTTTAAGGACTCTAGGCTTAAGTAAAACAATTTGTTAAATTTTTATACTACTTTGGCATATAATAACGCCCATTAAAGCGGGCGGGGTCCAAATACTAATTTGTTTGATTTTATGGTCCCAAGTTTAACGCGTTGGACCTTCTTTAACATAAAAATATATCATTTGCTTAACAAAATTAAAAAAAATACTTTAAAAATTATGCATTAAACACATTCACGACTGCAGTCTACCGACTACAACCTAGGGTTGCCAGTCGGGCTTGTTTTGGCTGGATTGTCCAGCTTTTTAATGGCCTGTCCAGTTTCAAGCTAAAAAGAAATTTGTCCAGCTAAAAACAATTTTCCACAAAATGCTCTTAATATTTATTGCTGCTTTAAAATAATTTTTATAAATTTGCTATAACTTTTTTACTTCAAAGTACAAAAATTTCTAGTAGCTTTTTTTGTTTTGTTTTTGTTTTTGTCTTTTTGGTATGATTTTTTGTTTTCGTTATTTAATTTTAATTCTTAAATACATATCGCTCATATGCTGGAAAAGGTCATAATCAAAGTTTTCAATTTGCAAAGAAGTCAATGGGAAAACGAAAAATTATATTTCTTTCAAGACTTGAATATGCAAGATTTTTACATAAATTTTTTACTTAAGATAAATATAGGAGCGATAATTAATTCTACATTAAAATAAGAAACTAATTTTTTGAGTTGTGACGTTGTTGCAGCAAATGATAGGTATGTAGATATAATGAATAACATTTTTTGTACAATAACCATGTAACTTTTCGTGAAAATGTTATTTCAAAATGTCCAGCTTTTTTTTAATATCCAGCATTTTTAATTCACATGTCCAGCTTTTTAATAATCTGGATCTGGTAAGCCTACTACAACCTGTCAAAAATAGAATACATGTGTTTATAAGGGAATGAATATTTTCATGGCTACACGGCAGGTTGTTGTCCGTGCTACTTTTGTGGTTGTAGTCAAATTAAACTAATTTCTCATTTTCATAGGCGACAATAAGTAAATTAGTGCTGCCAACACAGTGAAACATCTTAAATAAATAAGCGTTTAAAAATATTTTCAAACTGGTTAAGAATATGAAAATTGTTTAAAATAAAAAGATGTAATAGCCCTTTCAAGAATAAAAATTATTTTGTAATATCTATTTATTTATATTAAATTGAATAAAGATTCATAGGCTAATTGTTCGAAATTTGTTTTTAAATCTCAGAACGACATGATAAATATTCCAAGGCACAAAGGAAAGTCAACATCAGTTTTATTCAACTTACACAGCAGAGCAGAACAGCTGTTTTCGTAAGCCGCAACACCTTCATCATCAGTGCCAAAAAAGTTTGACTTAGGTATGATGGAACAAAAAATTCAGAAAAATGGAACATGAAAAAAATAATTAAACGGCAACACGAGTATTAAAGCAAACATGTGTTACCATCAGGCTGATACAGTTCTCGTATGCAAGTTGCTAATAAACTTTTTTTAAATAAGAACTGTTATCATATTCAACTAAGCCACCTAATAAGTGGTGACAAACA
The DNA here is from genome assembly GCA_951800035.1 of Linnaemya tessellans. NCBI lineage: Eukaryota > Metazoa > Arthropoda > Insecta > Diptera > Tachinidae > Linnaemya > Linnaemya tessellans. The sequence continues at coordinate 98,221,015 of OX637534.1, forward strand.
CAATACATATGAGCACTGATGATGAAAGGGTTGCGTCTTTCGAAAACAGCTGTTCTGCTCTGCTGTGTAAGTTGAATAAAACTGATGTTATCTTTCCTTTGTGCCTTGCAATATTTATCATGTCTTTCTGAGATTTAAAAACAAATTTCGAACAATTAGCCTATGAATCTTAATTCAATTTAATATAGCAATATAAATGTTCGTAAAAATACTTACTACATATTTATTTTTTTTTTTTGCCTTCTCTCTCGGCTTTTATTTTTTAGTTTTATTATTTCTTTCTTTTAGTAATAACTTTTAGAATATAGGCCCCATATAAACGATATGAGTATCATTTCAAAGTACTTCAAAATGTATTTCTATTGTTAGACATATTTTTCAAATTTATCCACCTATTGCCAGTATTATTAAATTTTAAAATATTGTATCTGACTTTTCAAGTAAAAATTCCATTATTTTGAATACTCTAATTTTGCATATATTTGATAGCCGTTATCGATAAAAGACGTGAATTAGGTCACAAATGAATGAAATGAACTCATAAACGCATTTTCGTAGTGCCATAACAAAAAAAAAGGGCATCAAAATGTATTTATTACAAATGCAAAAACAATAACGAGCTGTAAACAAATAAAGTGTTTTTATACCCTCCGAAAAAGAATTTGGAGGGTATATTCACTTTGTCATTCCGCATCGAAATATCCATCTCAGACCCCATAAAGTATATATATTCTTGATCAGTGATGAAATCTAAGACGATCTGAGCATGTCCGTCCGTCCGTCTGTGGAAATCACGATTCAGTCCAAACGAAAAGAGCTAGACTCTTGAAATTTGGCATAAATATATTTTGAAGCTTAGAGCAGGTTAAGTTCGAAGATGGGCTAAATCGGGCGAGAGGGATAAAAGTTCCCCTAAGAAGAACTAAACCAACCCAGAAAAAACAACATAATTTTTAAAGTTTTTTGGTTATTTTGTTAAGCAAATGATATATTTTTATGTCAAGTATGGTCCAACGCCTTAAACTTGGAGCCATAAAATAAAATAAAAATATTTTTTGACCCCGCCCACTTTAGTGGGCGTTATTATAGGCAAAAATAGCATAAAAATTTAACAAATTGTTTTACTTAAACCGACATTCCTTAAAAATAAAATTTTTAAGCTTTAATGACGAAGCTGAAACGAAACCTGGTACTACTCTGCCCTACCCCCTCCTTCCCCTTCGCCCCCTAAATGACCCTACCAAAAAAAATTTTTTTTTTTAATATTGTATATAATCATCCCAACCATTTATCTTTAGAGTTTTATGACTGCCTGTTGCTGCCCTACCCCCTCCTCCCCCTCCTCCCCCTTTGCCCGCTAAATGACCCTATTAAAAATAAATAAATTTTTTTTTAATTTTGTATATAATCATCCCAAGCATTTATTTTTAGAGTTTTATGTCTACCTGTTTCTGCCCTACCCCCTCACCCCCTTTGCCCTCTAAATGACCCTATCAAAAAAAGAAATTTTAATTTTGTATATAATTATCCCAAGTATTTATTTTTAGAGTTTTATGACAAAGGTGAAATATATCCCCCACAGCCCTTGCCAGAGCGACCCCGGCAAATACAGTTTTTATACCCGCCCCCTTCAGTAGGCGTTGACGTACGATATTATATAAAGGAACTCTGGGCCACCAAGTTAAACATTTTAAATTCACTTACTAAATATTTGGAGGGTATTTACGATTCGACCCGGTCGAATATAACGTTTTTACTTGTTATTATTAATTTTGTCTCGATCTATAAATACATTTAGAATAAGCGCTTTTTTATATATGAAAGTGGCACCACTAAAATGAGATGTTGACAATGTAGCTGCCGTCTCAAAAATAATTAAGTAGCTGACTACGAGGCGACGATTGTAGCCAACGGCATTTGTAGTTCTACGAACACGTGTAGCCTGCTAAAATTATTGTTTTTAAAGCTTAATGCTGTTGTTTAGAAGTTGGTTTAGTTCTTCTTAGGGGAACTTCTTTCCCTCCTGCCCGATTAAGCCCATTTCCAAACTTAACCTGCGCTATCCTTCAAGATATATTTGTACCATATATCCATAGCCTGGTTCTTTCCGTTTGGTCTGAATCGTGATTTCCACAGACGGACGGAGGGACATGCTCAGATCGTTTTAGATTTCATAAATGATCAATAATATATATACTTTATGGGTCCTTAAAGGGATATTTCGCTGCGTTGCCTACGGAATGACAACGTCAATATACTCTCCAATTCTTTTTTTCGCAGATTTGAACTTGAGCCCGAACAAAAATTCTTAGCTCACTAATTAAAATAAATACAACTTGCGAAAGCTCATTTCGCATCCCTGGACTGTCAAACTACCCTCGTATTCATTAATCAAAGAAAAGTAATATCGGAAATTATGTAAAATTAAATAAATTAAAATAAAAGAGAAAACAAAGTCATCATTTTGGCAAATGGGTTCTGATGTTTTTGCTGACCCTTTTCAATTCAGTAGCCAATTTTTGTAGTAGAAAAAAAAATTTTTTTAAGGCAAAAATCAATTATGTGAATATGTTATTGCTACAAATGAATTGACAATTCATTAAATGAAGACATTTTGGGAAGGACTTGTTTTTAGTTGGCAAAAAGTAATTGATAATATCGAATATTTTTCGATATTATTAAAATCGAAAAAGAGGTAAGGAAATAAAAGAACTAAAAGAGAATGAGAGTTTTTTTTTCTTCGTTATACGCCCATTTTTATATTATTTACGTATTTACTTATATATTCTGCTGCCGCTGGGGCTGATTGGTAGCGCTACTGGCGTATTCGTACAGAGGCCAAGGACTTTTGAAGTTTTATTAATTAATTAATTAATTGCCCCATCAATCTTAATTGAAAATTTACCTAATTTTTTGAACAGACCTCGTATACATTTTTTATAGCATTAAATTAAACAGCGTTTTCTCTTATGCTTCTTGTAGTCTTTGTTTTATTTACTTGCCGTCATTGATTTCATTAGATAAAGTGTTTTATTGAAATTTATGAACTTCCCTTCCCCCCGTTGATGTGTTTTGTATTCTAGTGTTTTTTTCTTTGTTATTTTTTTTTTTGTAATAAACAAACAGCTTTTAAACTACTTGCTGGCATTGTCTTAAGCTGAAAATATAATAAAAAAGGGGTAGATGGTAGAGGATAATATACGAGGAAGGGGTGTGGGTAGCAGTTCAAGCAGAAATGGTGGCGTTACGAATAATTGCTCTTGCTCATGCTCCTTCTTTTAAATGTTACATAAATGTATAACAATTTTATTATTTTGATTTAGCCAATAATTTGTTAATTGAATCCAACAATTTAGCTGCTTTTATGTTTTTAGCTTAAATAGATGTTTGCGAGATTTTTCTTTAATTTAATTTGTTGATGACCTTTCAAAGCCAACAAACGAATTAATATTGATGAAAAATATCCTCTTGTAGTAATTTATTTAAGAGTTCAATTAATTAGCAATAGTGAAATTATGTACGGATGTGTTTAATGGTGTACCAAAGTACTAAAGGTGTGTTCTTTTCTAGAAAAGAACACACATTTTCTTGAAAACAACACACCTTTACCTAGGACTTCTTTTCTAAAAAGCTAGTGTGGGATGAAGTTAAAACAAAAATTAATTTTCAAATGAACTGGTGCTTTAAAATCTATTTTAAAGTTATTCGGCGGTGGACAGGAGAGGCCAAATAGACTGTTAGGGGACTGTAGGGTAGCCAACTCTATTTCCATCCTCGTCCATTGGTGTAACTTGCAATATATACTGTTTTGTTTTTATATAGTAGAATGGCAAATGCTGTAATGATATGTGGAAAATTTTTTCCGAAATTCATGTATAGACGATTTTCCAACGACTCGTTGTACGCACCGCAGACGACACACAGTGCTTTGTCCCCATATAACGATGGGACAAAAACAGAAGGAGTTGTCAGATATTTTTGAAATTTGGTACACTAGCATAAACTAGCCTAGTTAAGAAAAATATGAATTTTTGGAAAAATCGGCCAAAGGACACGCCTACCTCCCATGTGTCCTGAAAGTGAAAAATATAATTTTAGCTTCAATAATGCCCACAAAATTACAAAAAGTGGTCATGCTGATACATATGCAAATAGCAACGTGTGTGTAAATTTTTATTTAAATCGGACAAAGGACTCAAGGTCCTGCCATATATCCTTTTTATTAAAAACCCTGTCACTCCTACAAAAATTTTGGTATGTTAATTGATATTTGCAAGATATATATTTATGCCAAATTTGGGTAGAATTGGATTATTAATGTGGAAAATACAAAAACATCATTAATTGAAAAATAGGCTAAAACGGTTAAAATACTCTTGCAAAAATAAAACTATAAGGATTTTTGAAAGATAACATAAATGAAAAAATTAAAGATGAAAACTAGCAATGTTAACGTCAAAAAAATCATATCGCACTTGATCCATCCAAATTTTTATTTTTTCACTTTTCAAAAAAAATCGACGCGTAGTATTAATATCCGCTGTAAAAATATCGTGCTATTTTGGCTACTTTTTGTTAATAAAATGGTTGGTTTAAAAATTCTTTTTCATATGCCTTTAATATTAAATTTAAAACTGTTTTGCTTCTACTGAACATTTTGACTTAATACCCTCCTGTTGATTAAGTGCGATATATTTTGATAAAAAAATTAAAATTTTGGATTTTGAAACATAAATTATAATAGCTTAACTTAATAATTATATTTTATAACTCCTAAAATAAAAAACGTTAAAAAAAGATATAAAGACAAACTTATAACAAAGCATCATCGCTACTTGATTCTTCCCAAAACCAATTTTCGCTTCACGAAGACCTCATCTCGTCTTCTATTATCTCATCTTCGATTTCAACATTTTCTCCAAGAATATATTTCTCAATTTCAGCATCTATTATATTATTTTTAATCTTAATGTTTCTCTTTGATGATAATACGGGATCTGAAGACAACAACAAATAGGTCCACTAGCACTCACGATCACTTATGTTAAAGGCAGTTAAATTTGTAACACTTACGGTTTTTATACAATAGCAATTTTTATAGAAAAATTCGCACTTCCGAAAAAAACTTCAAAATCGAAGTCAATCGCAACTTACAATTTACACAATAATTTAAATATGAAACAGAACCTAATTTATAATTTTTTACCACTCAAAATATAAAACATGTTACGCAATGATATTAAACACTCTTAAATGCCTAATATTTGAGTAAAAATCTTAAAATTAGGCATTTCAAAAAACGCATTTTTTTTTAAGTTGTGGTAAAAAATAGGCACTAATTTTTGAATACCCTGTTAGTTAAGAGTATAAACTTACAAAAACATGAAAAAAAAATTTCTAATTTTATATAATTTTTTTTTATACTCCATCAAACTTTAGTAATTTTTGGATTTTCAACAAAAAAAGGGTTTTTCAGAGCAATAAAGAAAAGTTATTTTGTAAATAAATACTAAATTCTAAATTTTAGTTTAACTGCAAATATATTAAAGTACCTGAAAACCAAATTTCGAGTAATTTAAAAAAAAAATGAATTTTTCAGAATTATTTTTGTGAAACAACTAAAACCTATATTTCTGTTAAGTCATTTTTGCAAGAAATTATCTGATTTTAACGCCCTCTCGTGGTGGCAAAAGCAATCACAAATTTTTTTTTTTAACATTTATTTGAGATACCTTATTATCTTTCAAAAAATCTGTATTTAAAAACAATTTGAGACAAAATTTTTTTTTTATTTTTGTCTATGGATTGAAGCATAGTGCGACATTTGCTTTTCATCGAACGGTTGGCATGTGTAATAAACTACCTGCCGATGTCTAATCTGTTACTAAAAAAAAACTTGACAAGATATCAAAATACTCGGTCTATTCAACTTTCAAAGAAACTTCTTAGTTTCGCCGCATCTTCTATATAAATACGCCTCATATGTATTTTTGTGGTACACTTTTGTGCATCTTCACGTCCAACAATATTTAAAAAAGATATAAAATTTAAAAGGAATTTTTATTTAGATATTCACAGTATAAATATTTTTTTACCCATCCAGAGATATTAAAATGGAGTGCATAAACATTAAAATGTATGAATTTATCGGGTGTATTTTTTACTGGCATAATAATTTAAAATAATCATGCAGTACAGAAATATTCTTGCCATGTTTTTTTATACTTTCTCATTCTGTGTGGAACGCAGCAAAATAATCCCCTAAGACGCATATGTATGTATATATATTCTTGATCAGTGATGAAATCTAAGACGATCTAGCCATGGCTAGATCATGTTTTAGGTTCGTCCGTCTGTGGAAAGCACGATACATTCCAAACGAAAAGAGCCACGCCCGTGAAATTTCGATTAGAATAAATTTGAAGGATAGTCCAGGTCACGTTCATAAATGGGCTGAATCGGGCTAGAGGGGAAATAAGTTGCCCTAAGGAGAACTAAACCAACATCTAAAAAACAACATACTTTTTAAAGGTTTTTATACCCTCCAACAAAGAATTTGGAGGGTATATTCACTTTGTCATTGCGTTTGTAACGCATCGAAATATCCTTCTCAGACCCCATAAAGTATATATATTCTTGATCAGTGATGAAATCTAAGACGAACTGAGCATGTACGTCCGTCCGTCCGTCTGTGGAAATCACGATTCAGTCCAAACGAAAAGAGCTAGACTCTTGAAATTTGGCATAAATATATTTTAAAACTTAGAGCAGGTTAAGTTCAAAGATGGGCTAAATCGGGCGAGGGGGAAAAAAGTTCCCCTAAGATGAACTAAACCAACCCAGAAAAAACAACATAATTTTTAAAGTTTTTTGGTTGTTAAGCAAATGATATATTTTTATGTCAAATACGGCCCAACGCTTTAAACTTGGAGCCATAAAATAAAAAATATATATGTTTGGACCCCGCCCCCTTTAGTGGGCGTTATTATATGCAAATATAGCATAAAAATTTAATAAATTGTTTTACTTAAGCCTACATTCCTTAAAAATAAAATTTTTAAGCTTTAATGACGAAGCTGAGACGAAACCTGGTACTACTCTGCCCCACCCCTAAATGACCCTACCAAAAAAAATTTTTTTTTTAAATTTTGTATCTAATCATCCCAAGCATTTATTTTTAGAGTTTTATGACTGCCTGTTTCTGCCCTACCCCCTTCCCCCTTTTTCCCCGTAAATGACCCTATAAAAATATATAAAAAATTTTATTTTGTATATAATTACCCCAAGCATTTATTTTTAGAATTTTATCACAAAGGTGAAGTGTTTCCCCCACAGCCCTTGCCAGAGCGACCCCGTCAAGATACAGTTTTTATACCCTCCAAATAGAATTGTGATGAAGTCTAAGACGGTCTAGCATTGCCCATACGTTCGTCTGTGGAAAACATGATATTGTCTATTTTTGAACCCCGCCACTTTTAGTGGGCGTTGACGTACGATATTATATAAAGGAACTCTGTCCCACCAAGTTAAACATTTCAAATTCACTTACTAAATATTTGGAGGGTATTTAAGATTCGACCCGGTCGATTATAACGTTTTTACTTGTTTTTGGTAAAAAATAGTTTTTTCTTGTTTTTTTTTTTGTAATTTTGTTAAGCAAATGATATATTTTTATTAAATTGAATTAAGATTCATAGGCTACTTGTTCGAAAATTTGTTTTTAAATCTCAGAAAGACATGATAAATATACCAAGGCACAAAGTAAAGTCAACATCAATTTTAGTCAACTTACACAGCAGAGCAGAACAGCTGTTTTCGAAAGACGCAACTCTTTCATCATCATTGCTCATGTGTATTGTGTTTGTCACCACTTATTAGGTGGCTTAGTTGAATTTGATAACAGTTCCTATTTACACAAATTTTATTGTGAAAAAGAATTCGAGAACTGTATACATAAATTTCCAAAAATTAATTGAGAATTACACAAGCCAAACCATAGGACTTAAAATTCAAGAAGACACAACAAACAAATTTTATTCGATATAAATATATTATTTAATTTAATTGAGGCAATATGTCGAATAAACGATTTTATTAAACTTTTAAGCTTGTAGGGCGAAGATAAGATGTTCTTCCCCTGCCCTACTGCTCCACCCACTTTTACCACCTAAATGATAATATCAAAAACAAATTTTTTTTTCTACTCTTAATTACCCCAAAAATTTACTGTTTTAAGTTTTTACGACAAAGATGAGATCTCTCCCCCACCGCTCTTTCCGTAGTAATCATGTCAAAATATGTTAAACGTTTCTAGTTCTTTAATAAACGTTTATTTAAGATTCGACCCGATTGAATATAACCTTCTCACTTGTTTTATTTACATGAGGTAGTTAATTGCATTTATATTTTTTATATATATTCCCCTCAGTGCCCGTCCTAATAAAAAAAAATTATATAAAAAACCATCTTCGGCAGATGTCCATGGCGGCTACGAGTTACAAGATCAATTCGATTTGTCTGATTTTACTACTTTTTCTAACAAATCTGGCCACATGGCGTCAGCGGTGGCTAAAATATTGGCTTCCAATAATTCAGTAGTTGCTGGTTTGTCGGTATAAATCAATGGCTTAGCATGGCCCCATAAAAATTAACCCCGAGTCGTTAAATCAAGGGGACCACGTCAACAAATCGATTATCAAGGGCACTATGGGGCAAGTTTGGCCGCCTTCTTGTTAAAACCTTTACTTTTATAATGACCTGCACTTTTATAATGACCTGCACTTTTATAATGTCTAGCACTTTTCAGAATGGCTTGCTCTTTTTATACTGACATGCAGTTTTTATTATGACTTGCACTTTTTATAATGACCTGCACTTCTGACAATGACTTGCACTTTTTTAATGACCTGCACTTTCCATAATGACTTGCACTTTTTATAATGACCTGCACTTTTTATAATGACATGCACTTTTTATGATGACTTGCACTTTTTGTAATAATTTGCACTTTTTACAATGACTTGCAATATTTTAATGACCTGCACTTTTCATAATGACTTGCACTTTTTATGATGACTTGCACTTTTTGTAATAATTTGCACTTTTTACAATGACTTGTTTTATTTTAATGACCTGCACTTTTCATAATGACTTGCACTTTTTATGATGACTTGCACTTTTTGTAATGATTTGCACTTTTTATAATGACTTGCACTTATTTCCTTACTACTATAATATATATGAAAGCAATTTTTTCCGTCCACGAAATTTCTCAAAAGTATGAATCTATTTTGATCCCGTGTCAAAAGCTGATTAGCCTTTAAAACCTATAGTTTAAAAGTTTTTATAAAAAAGCACTTTTGAAAAATAACTTTTTTAAGTTTTTCGAACCAGATCCAATTCGCAGCTGTCAAACCGATATCGATAGTTGTCATGCAGCTGGAAAATAAAAACAACCATTATAAAGAAGTGAATAAATAAGTACGTCTGCTTCATTTTAAGCTGCTTTTAATCTTTACATACAACATGAAATGTGTTGAGATAAATTGTGAGTATTTCTTTTTTATAGCGTAATTCCAGTTAATAACATCATTGTAAAAGCAATTGTCACTTTGTAATACAACACTCTGCTCGTATGTTGCACTCAACGTTTGCGATACAATCAAACACTCCATCCAGGTGTCGACAGTAGCTGCAGATCAATTTTGTGTTGTCATATTACTGTGTGTGTGTGTGTTTTCCCAAATCCTTTTGTGTGTGTGTGCTTGTGCATTAAATAGTATTTTGTATTCAAACACTCATTCATTCCATCTCTTATATATTCATCCGTTCAGATATTTATTCATTCGGTAAAACAGATTTACACATTTCAATATTGAAATTGATACAAAAGAATCTCAGTTCAGTATTTTTTGTGACAACTTGGTGTTTCCAGTATTTTAAATACAACACAAACACATACACATATTATTATATCAGACAGCAATGCATAGATATTCTTCTTCTTATTTCATTACTTATACATGTGTAGACATTAATACAATGACGCTGCCATTACATGAGTGTCCTTATGTAATATTTTGTAAGTAACTGCATGGATATGAATGTTTTGTTGCAACTCTTGTATTTTTCCATTCAATAGATCTATTCAAAATGGGGTGTTTATAATTTTTGTAGCCTTATGCATTTATAAATCGTCTTAAGAATTTATGAGAACTATTCTAAACTGTTTCCAAACACAATCTAAACATTTATAATAATTGATACTACAACAAGTAAGAATTTTCAATACCTCTCCCTGCTGCGAGCGGGTTTCGGTCTCGAAATCAGCTCTGATCCATTCTCCTAGTTTGAAAATTATAAAAATTTTTTAAATATTCTACTTAACTTAAATTTAATAAAAATTGTTAAAAAAACAATTTGCAGATTGTAGTTTTGAACATGAGTCTGAATAAAAACTTCTTACCTTAATAATAAATATTTTTTTGTAAATGCTTACCATAAAAGTAAGTAAAATAACTTTTTATTTTTGCTTGAGAAAAATGGCAACGAAATTCTCACCACGTGGCGAAACTTGTCGTTACCAGACAATACTAGTCACTTTGAATTTACTAACATGTGGCAGCTCTTTAAAAATGTTTACTAAATACTAGCTTTTATCCCCCGACTTTGTTAACGAAAAATATGTGAAATTTCAGCTAATGTGTATGTTATGTCAATCATGCGTTTTATTTTTACTGTATCAAAGTTTTAAACGTTCTTAGTTATCAGTTTCATAATATCTTATATCCCTAGAAATTTTAGAGCACCCTTGACTCCTCAAAAACAAATACATTGTTAACTCAACTGCATTAAAGTTTAAAATGTTTATAGTTATCAGTTTAGTAAATTCATATGTCCGTCCAAATTTTCAAACACCCTTAACGACTTAATGATGACTTCCAAAAATTTACCTTCGTTATTTCTCGGATCTCAAAATATTTTTATGCCAAATTTCATTTAAATCAGTTCAGCGGAGTGAGCGTGAAAAGGTAACAGGCAGACAGACAGAATTATTTTCATATATATATTATATTAGGAAGAAAAGAAGTACAAGTCATTATAAAAAGTGCAAATCATTACACAAAGTGCAAGTCGTCATAAAAAGTGCAAGTCATTATGAAAAGTGCAAGTCATTATGAAAAGTGCAAGTCATTGTAAAAGGTGCAAGTCATTATGAAAAGTGCAAGTCATTTTAAGAAGTGCAGGTTATTATAAAAAGTGCAAGTAACAATAAAAAGTGCATGTCATAAAAAAAGTGCAAGTCATCATAAAAAATGCAAGTCATTATAAAAAGTGCAAGTCATTGTGAAAAGTGCAAGTCATTATGTAAGGTGTAAGTCATTATAAAAAGTGCAAGTGATCATAAAAAGTGCAGGTCATTATGAAAAATGCAAGACACTGTAAAAAGTGCAGGTCATTATAAAAAATGCAAGTTGTTATAAAAAGTGCAAGCCATAATAAAAATTGCAAGTCATTAAAAAAAATGCAAGTCATTATAAAAAGTCCAAGTCATCATAAAAAGTGCAGGTCATTATAAAAAGTGCAAGTCATTATAAAAAGTGCAAGCCATAATAAAAATTGCAAGTCATTATAAAAAATGCAAGTCATTATGAAAAAAGCAAGTTATTATAAAAAGTGCAAATTATTATAAAAAGTGCAAGTCATACCAAAAAGTGCAAGTCATTGCAAAAAGTGCAAGTCATCATAAAAAATGCAAGTCAATACAAAAAGTGCAAGTCATTATGAAAAGTGCAAGTCATTATAAAAAGTGCAAATCATTATAAAAAGTGCAAGTCATTATGAAAAGTGCAAGTCATTATAAAAAGTGTAAGTCATTATAAAAAGTGCAAACCATAATAAAAATTGCAAGTTGTTATAAAAAATGCAAGTCGTAATAAAAAGTGCATGTCATCATAAAAAGTGCAAGTCATTATAAAAAGTGCAAGTCATTATAAAAAGTGCAATTCATTATAAAAAGTGCAAGTCATGAATAGTGGAAGTTATTATAAAAAGTGCAAGTCATTATGAAAAGTGTAAAAACAAGTGCAAGCTATTGTAGGTTGTCTGGCGATAAAGTAAAAAGACAACAGCTGACAGTGTACAGAATAGCGGCAAAATGTCGCTGTATTTATTTTAACGCCGCCACTGTTTGTCATAAGAAAATCTGCGTAATAAGCGAAAACATACTCTGTGAAAGCAAAATTTTTGTTTTACTGTTTTAGGAAATTTATCTCAACATGAACTTATTTAAAGATGCAAGATCGATGTTCTTCATTGTAGAAAACAATTTTGTGTTTTTCTAATCTTAGTATTTATTAATACAAGAAAATGTGTACCGATTGCACTGTTCGGTAAACAACTCAACGTAGAATGCATTCTTTTAAGTACCTGCAATTGAAATAATCAAAAAGCCATCATGTATCACCGAAAATTCACACGACCGCTGTATGCCACTTGGCACTTCTTTGTTTATTGCCGCTATCCTTTATTGTGTTACTCATGCAACGTTCATGGTTGCACTTGGCGAGGAAATGTTGCACGCTGATGTTCGTGCTGCTGTCCCAATTGACATGAAATGCGCTTGACGTATGGCCACATACTCGTACACCAAATTCTAGCGCGTAGCATTTTCGATTGCGGGAAACACAGACCAAATCACTTTTAACCTCGGGATTTTAACAAACAGAGAGAGTTAAATAAGCTTGAATACGAAATACATAGGAAACCTATAGTAATACACAGTTCGTCGTAGTATTTTGAACGACTCAATAAAGCCAACAATTATAAACTTAAAAATGGTATTTGGACCAAGACCACTAAAATTCAATAAAATTGTGGTCTGTAAAAGGCCGATAAGAATTTAACGTATAAAATAGTCTCCTGCACAAGTGACTGTTGCATAAAGTTTTTTTTTAATCTATTTAGACGTGCCATTAATAAACAATATCCTTGTGACAAAATTACATACAACAGAAATCAAAACTTTATAGTTTTTCCCAATTGTCAACTTGACATTTAATTAGCAGTTTGTATTGAATGTTGACGCCCTTTTGTTTGCTTCAATTACTTTTAATCAGTGGAATTTAAGACAAATAATGAAACTTCCGTTTTTCACTCTGACCATGATTATTTTAAAAATTAATTAATGAGCCAAAGAGCCATTCACACGTTACACTTATTTCAATGCAAACGTTTTTAGTCTCCTCTGTAGCCCACATACGAGTGCATGAACAGACAGTGGAAAATGCAATAGTTCAAACAAAAATGTCATTAAAGTCGTATTAAATTTTGATCTTTTTTTATATGCTAGTGGTATAAAAATGGTTTAATTGTGCAAAAAGAAAGTCGTCCTTTTCCTAAAATATGTGTGTGTGTGGGGCTGATAGTGTGTTCAAGATACACTTGATATCTAAAAGGTGGGCAAATTTGAGGTTAGGAAGTAAATTGGCCTAAGACACACACCTTTTTGGACAAATTCAGTTTTGTTGATATCAAAGTAAAGTGGAAATATGGGAATTAATAATGAAATATAATGTCGGGCAAATGTCTGCCTCCAGCACATCTGCAGACGTCCGCTCTTTTTAGAAATTTTTTATTCACATTTTGCAACAAAGCTTCGCTTATATCGTCAATGCAGCGCCGAATTTCATCTCCCAGAGCGCCACTTGTTTGTGGTTTGTTCACGTAACCCCGGTTTTTCAAATTGTCCCAAAGAAAATAATGCAGCGGCGGTAAATCATTAGAACGCGGCGGCCAATAGACATCGCCAAATCGTGATATTACGCGGCCGGGATATTTTTCGTGCAATAATTGAATTGTTTGGCCGATTGTGTAACTCGTGGCGAAAAGTTGCTGAAAGCGGAGGTCAGTGATGTCAACATTAGCCAATTGTGGCCACAAAAAATCGTTTATCATGGGTTGGTAGCGCAAAGAATTCACTGTGACGGCGTTTCCTCGCTTATTTTCGTAAAAATAGGATCCGATGATGCCACCTGATCACAAACTGCAACATATGGTCATTTTCTTTGATTGTAATGGTTTTCCGAGGGCTGTTTGTGGATTTTGTGAGTCTCATATGCGACAATTTTGCTTGTTTACATAAACGCCTAATTGAAAATGGGCCTCATCACTACAGACGATTTTGTTGAAAACCGCCTTATATTCGTTCAGTTTTTTTCAAACACAAACTTTTCACAATTAAAATTATTTGTTCAAGAGTGTGGCGTTTTTTTTGCTAAAATTTCCCAAGATTTTACTCAAAAGATATTAAAGGGTGGCAGCACAATTTCTGACTGTTCACCATTTGACAATCAATTTCATTCCTAACCTCAAATTTTCCCATCCTCATATACAGTTCTTTATTAATTCTCATTGTATTCTGAAAAAAAAGGTCAAGAAACCAGAAGAATTTATTAATTCTCATAAAATTCTTTCAATTTCTTCAAAAATACTTGTTTCTGGAAAACTGTTCGGCCATGAGATCTACACCTCTGACACAAATCTCATGCAGAAAAAATTCCTTTTGGTCCTATTAAATTGAATTAAGATTCTATAGGCTAATTGTTCGAAATTTTTAATTTAAATCTCAGAAAGACATGATAAATATTCCAAAGCACAAAGGCAAGTCAACATCAGTTTTTGTTATTCAACTTACACAGCAGAGCAGAACAGCTGTTTTCGAAAGACGCAACCCTTTCATCATCAGTGCTCATGTGTATTGTGTTTGTCACCACTTATTGGTCCTATTTGTTATTTGTTATTATTCGTATAACAAAATAATTTTTTTTTAACAAAATAAATTATTATTTTTTTTTGCTCTCCAGAACAATTGACTGTTTGGTTTTTCATGTATTGAATAGAAGACTCTCGATGTATTGAGTTGCAAGTAAACTTTTTCACATATGACGCCAATTGAAATAAATAAAGCAGTGCTTAAGTTATATTTTCTACAATGTGTCACAAACTTTACCGCCCACTGTTAATAATCCATCATTACCGTTTAAATATGTTGCAATTTTGACTTTCATTAATCTCTGTTTGTGCAATTTAAAATAAATATTTTAATTTTGATTATCAACATGCGAAAATTTCACCCACTAGATGTGGATGGCGGCAGCTGCTACCCAATTGCTGCTGCTGCTGCTGTTGTTGCTGTTGCCACTGTTTGTCGTTAATTAATTAAATGGTTGAAACGAACAGATAAGCGTCAGTGTTTCCATTCAAGTAATTTTTCAATTAAATTGTGTATAAAAAAAATTATTATAATAATTTTTTATCTCTTAAGATTTATTTTTCTATTAAAAGCTGCAAATGCAACTAAATTTTAATTGAAAAGAGATTTTTTCCCTCAAAGTGATACTCTTTAAAAAAGTTAATAAAATGTAGATGATTTGAGGGTTTTTAGCTAGAATTCTAAATGCATTTTACTGCAGCTAATGACCATATGAAATGATACTGATCTTTCCTTTGAAGTACTGCAAAAGGATTCATTCGGAGGAACCTATAACTAAAAACCTTGCGGGATTGTCATATGACGCTAGTTTTTATACCCTCGCAAAAAAAAGAATTATAGGATCAGTCCGTGTGTTATGCAGCGAAATATCGCTCTAAGACGCCGTAAAGAATACATTCTTGATTTTTAAAATACGAATTCCCATTGATAACGGGGGCCGCAATTGGCCACCTAATTTTTATACCTTCCAAAAAAGAGTAGGAGGGTATATTCACTTTGTCATTAAGTTTGTAACGCATCGAAATATCCATCTGAGACCTCATAAACTATATGTGTTATTGATCAGTGATGAAATCTAAGACGATCTGAGCATGTCCGTCTGTCCGTCCGTCCGCCCATCCGTCTGTGGAAATCACGATTCAGTCTAAACGAAAAGAGCCAGACTCTTGAAATTTGGTATAAATATATCTTGAAGGATAGCACAGATCAAGTTCGTAAATGGGCTGAATTGGGTCAGAGGGAAAAAAGTTCCCCTAAGAAGAACTAAACCAACCTATAAAAATCAGCATAATTTTTAAAGTTTTTCTTTGTAATTTTGTTAAACAAATGATATATTTTTATATCAAAGAAGGTCCAAGATGCTAAACTTGGAGCCATAAAGTCAAACAAATAAATTTTTAGACCCCGCCCCCTTTAGTGGGCGTTATTATATGCAAAAATAACGTAAAAATTTAACAAAATTTCTTACATAAGCCTACATTTCTTAAAAATAAAATTTTTAAGCCTTAATGACGAAGCTGAGACGTATCCTGGTACTCCTCTGCCCTACCCACTCCTCCCCCTTCACCCCTTAAATGACCCCATCAAAAAAAAAAAAAAATATATTCTTTTAATTTTGTATACAGTCATCCCAAGCATTTATTTTTAGAGTTTTATGACTGCCTGTTTCTGCCCTACCCCCTCCTCCCCCTTCACCCCCTAAATGACCCTATTAAAAAAAAAATTATAATAAAAAAAATACACTTTATTATCCCGAATATTTATTTTTAGAAATTTATTGCAAAGGTGAAATGTCTCCCCCACGTCCCTTACCAGAGCGGCCTCGAGCCAATACAGTTTTAATACCCTCCAAAGAGAATTGGACCCCATAAAGTAAATATATTCTTGATCAGTGATGAAGTCTAAGACACTCTAGCAATGCCCTTACGTCCCACTGTAGAAAACATGATTAAGTCTATTTTTAGACCCCGCCCCTTTTAGTGGGCGTTAACTTACGATATTAGATGCAAAAAAAGTGTAAATATTGAACAATTTGTATTTTTCAAGCCTATAAGAAGCTGAGATGTTCTGTGATCTTGCAGAGGTGAAACGTCTCCCCCACGGCCCTTCCCGGAATGACCCTGTCAAAATAGAGATTTAAAATTGGGTACAGAGATGTCTTAAAACAACTCTGTGCCACCAAGTGAAACATTTTAAATTTACTTACTAAATATTTGAAGGGTATTTAAGATTCGACCCGGTCGAATATAACGATTTTACTTGTTTAGCTTCCATTTCACTCCTTACAGGAAAAATTAAAAAAAAGTGTTTATAGGCAGCTTGAATGACAATTTTCCAGATAAACAAAAAATGCAATATGTATGTGAAGTTGATTTGTTTTTGTTTTTCGAAATTTTATGCTCTTAAACAAAAAACAAAAAAATAATTATCGTTCACAGGATGCAAGAGATCTCATTTACTGACAACTTTTATGAATACCATAAAAAATATGAATGGACTGAAATGCATAAATAATTTGAGTGGTTGTGTTCGTCAGCCAATACTCTGAGGTGAACTGGAAAAGTCATAAAAGTAAAGTAAAGGCCGTAAAATGTAATAAACGTATGTTTAAAAGTAAAGACTTGTTAATATTTCTCACATGATTCTTCGAGAAAACCAAGTCTAAAAAAATTATTTTTGCAAGTACTTTTATTTATTTTTATGAAAATATCTCTGACTGATTGTTAAAAACGTATATCGCTGGCTGATTACTGCTATTCAGTCACTTTTATTATATTAATAAGCATTCCTTACGAAATAATATTTATTAAAAATATTAAGAAATCAGTGCTGGCTGTTGTTCTTCATCCAAAGAATTCAGTAGTGAATAAGTTACTTGTATATTAGGGTTGGAATAGTATTATATGGAAATCTTTAGTAACAAGATTTGGATACGCTAGAACCCCTAGTTTTGTGGGGTTTGGCAAAAAAATGCTTGAGCCAAAAAATTAGGAAGGTGGGATGGGGGTAAATGGCTCCTCATCGGGGTCAAAAGTAGGAGAAAACGTGGTAAAATCCACGAAAAACTCAATAACTATCGCTGGGTTGCTCTTAGTGGGGTAAAATGTAAGATGGACTCCTACTAATATTTCCAGCCCTACATTTTTTCTAAACATACCTACCCTTTATCTGCCCTCCTTAAGGGTGTACCCATACAAAGTGTTATTTTTTTTTTAAATTAGCCATACCGCCCTAACTAGCTCCAGAGTGCTCCTAGAGGGGTCAAATATATGACCGACTCATAATATTTTTGTCAGCCCAACAATCTTTCAGAACATACCTAGCGTCCATCTTCAGTCAGTAGGGTGGCTCCCATACAAAAATTTTAATTAAAAAAATTATTTGAATTATAAAAACATATTTTGTTATTGAATAATGTTAATTATTATAAAAATTAAATTAAATCTTTTTTATTATGGGAAGGATACTTTTTCCTATTTTCAGAGACAACTTGAAGCAAAAAAATTTTTTCTTTCTCGTTGCGGCACAATATGTTGTTGTATTCTTCTATTAACCTTACTCCTCTTTCGGCAGAGTCATTAACAACATGTAATTTACGCAATATTTCTGTGGCTTGCTGGTAATCTTTGCGTTCTTCCCAGTTTTCTGGGTCAGTGGCTATAAAGTCCAATGACAATCCGAAGCGCACGAAAAATTTGGCTGTTTCAGGTGTTACGTATTGGCTTAAATCATTATTAATCATTTGTTCATTTTGTTGTGTAGACTGCACGCTAATTCTTTTCACACCTTTGTAACCAAAAATATGTGCTGGACGATCTTGATTGACACTGCTGACCCAATGGTCCACGTTGCTATCGTACTCTTCTTCCAAGGCATCATCCACATCGTCTTCTTCCTCGCTGTCTTCGTGTTTCTTATATTTTTCATTCTCAAATGCACGAATTGCGTTCGCCATTTTACGTTTGGTGTTGAAGGAGACATATCTGTCAAATAATGCGAGAGAAATAGCTTCTCCGCTGAGGTACCAAAGATGTCCAGAGAATCTTTTCCACAACCTTTGCGACACATCCTCATCAATCAAGGCATAATCAGCAATCGCTTTCAAAAAATTAAAGTCATTATTTGGAGCTTCGATTGCCCTTGTGGCGTTAAACCAAGCTTTCACGTAAAGTGTTACAATGAAAATGCTAACATCGCGAATTCCACTTAGTTCTTCCTTATTCAGTTCGAAATATTTTCGGAATAAAAATATTTTTAAGCAGTATATGACTTTCGCCATCCATCGGGCATGGCTAATGGCTCCTGGTGGTCTAAAGCGATAGTTTGGAGTATTTTCACCAAGAAACAATAAAATGATTTCAAGAAACTCTTTATAGTCGTCTCTAGGTTGCTTTTCCTTCAGTTGCGCTAAGCAAAACGACTTGATCTCTAATTGAACTTCAATTGGTACTTTCTCTGAAACCTTGCTATCTTCTATGCCAGAACTAAAAGGTTTATCTTTAATTTGGTGCCATTGCCCTTTGAAACGAGCGAAAATGGGCACTCCTGGCCCGGACATTTTACCGAATTTAGCTTCAAAAACTTCTTTTAATTGCAGTTCATAAATGTGATGTCTACACGGTAGATAGAAAAGATCTCTTTCTAGAAGTTGCTCCAGCAAGAGTGCTGCACCTTGAAATTGGCCAGTATTTGTTGACGTGGTATACAATGAAATAGCTTGAACACGGTCAATGATTTTCCACTCAAGCAAAAGTTCATAAATGGCATCCGCAATACGTTTTCCTTTCCCTTTACCCGACGGTATCTTTGGCACGCCCAGGAGCTGTTCCTTTCCATCATATGTGACGATAACAGGAAGTCGATCAACTTTTTTATCGCTGCCTTGCAAGTCTGGTAACATTTTGCCATCCCAGTGCACATTGAAAAATTGTGTTTCAGTCAACTGAAAAAGTCCTCGTGCTGCATTGTTCAGAAATATAATTTTCATTTCATATAGCTTACCTGTGGGTTTTCCTTTAACAATTCTGTAATCTGCTGACGGTTTTTTGTGCGGGCTTGTCGGAGTGACTTCCGATTGATTATATATAGCCTCGGATCAAGTTGAAAAGCTCGTGCTGCAGCAATCAATATACGAACCGCTGCTATATCTGTTGTTTTACATCGGTCGAAAACAGACACAAGATCCGGAGTAATGCACTCGATTCTGCCTCTTGCTCTTTTTGGTATTGGCTTGGGCGAAAACTTTCCATCATCGGCCGCTTCGACCTCAACATCTGATTCACTCGATTCAGTGGATGAAATCTTGCAAACTGAAATTACACAGCACGCACTTGTTAATATCATAATTACGATGTACAATTGTATTATATTTGTATTGTAATAAAAAAAGTTACCCGTTATTGAAGCATCCTTTTGAAGTTTTGCGCGTTTTCTCTGCTCTTCTTCTAGCTTTTTTCGTTCCGCTCGTCTTTTCTGTTTTTTAGCTAGAGTCTTGTCAATACCCGCCATGCATCCTGGACGCCCCTTTTCTCTTTAAAGTTGCAAAAAAGCTATATCTTCCGGATTCGTTACCATTTCGAGAGCATTAGCATGTGCAATATCAAAAAGATCATCCAAATTCCCGACAAATTCAGCCTCCTTTTTTCTTTGCGTTTCACCGCCTCTTAACGTATTCTTTTGTATTGCTAACCATTCAGCGACTAAAGAATTTACCTTTTTTTTCACATCGCCCCTGTGTTTCGTTGGAATAAACGCTTGACGCCAAAAAATCATGACAGAGTCAGTTACCAAATATGCACTTTCGTCAGCAGTTATTTTACGCTGTCCAGTGCCATAAAAATAGAGTCTAAGCACTTGTTGTTTAGACGGCAACTTTGTCCCCGTTATATTCGAGCATGGTTGTCCAATCAAAAAGAGTTCGGTATGAGATCTCAAACTGCTCGCAATTTCCATTGATGTTGATGTCATATTTGCTCTTAAAATTTATAAGTATTATAGGAATACAATTGTATCATATACACATGTTTATTTAATAATTACTTACCTTGTTCACTTGTTAATGTAAAGAATGTAAATTTTTTTCACTACGTAAAAGTGTGACTTTCCTTTTCAAAACTCATTTAGAAGTGGCTTAATATGTATAACAATAAAATAAGATAAATCAAAGCGAACAATTTGTAAATCCCCTAATTCATATCAAAAGAAAATTGTGCTACCACATGCTAAGGCTTTAAAGTAAATCAAGTTATAAACTTTATGCAAAGTATGTGGCAGCGCTTGTATTTATATGCATGTGTGTATGCAATAACTAAAAATTCATATAAATATAACGTTAATTTTGTGTCAATGACGCTAAAAAAAAAAAAAAAACGATTAAAATTAATTATCATAATAATAAGCATTATTCAATAACAAAATATGTTTTAATAATTCATATAATTTTTTTTAATTAAAATTTTTGTATGGGAGCCACCCTACTGACTGAAGATGGACGCTAGGTATGTTCTGAAAGATTGTTGGGCTGACAAAAATATTATGAGTCGGTCATATATTTGACCCCTCTAGGAGCACTCTGGAGCTAGTTAGGGCGGTATGGCTAATTTAAAAAAAAAATAACACTTTGTATGGGTACACCCTTAAGGAGGGCAGATAAAGGGTAGGTATGTTTAGAAAAAATGTAGGGCTGGAAATATTAGTAGGAGTCCATCTTACATTTTACCCCACTAAGAGCAACCCAGCGATAGTTATTGAGTTTTTCGTGGATTTTACCACGTTTTCTCCTACTTTTGACCCCGATGAGGAGCCATTTACCCCCATCCCACCCTCCTAATTTTTTGGCTCAAGCATTTTTTTGCCAAAACCCACAAAACTAGGAGTTCTAGCGCATCGAAATCAAAAAGTTGCGCACTATCCCAACCCTATTGTATATACGCCTTCCCTCCTCTTAAAATTTGTAAAAGTTCAAATCGTTTATCCGAACACTGTACTCGCTCTTTAATCTTTTCCATTCCTGATCTGTGTATGTCATTCGCTTACTGTTTTGAACATCCTTTGATAGGAATGCCCATGTAAAGGGTGTTCAAAAATGAGTTATCATTTTAATTTTAATGAAAAAAATGTTTTTCTTCACATATTAAAATTTTTTTTATTACATCTAGGTACCAAGAATAAAAAAAAAACAAGTAAAAACGTTATATTCGACCGGGTCGAATCTTAAACACCCTCCAAACATTTAGTAAGTGAATTTAAAATGTATAACCTGGTGGGACAGAGTTCCTTTAAGACATCTCTGTACCAAATTTTAAATCTCTATTTTGACAGAGTCCTTCCGGGAAGTGCCAGGGAGGGGGGGAGACGATTCACCTCTGCAAGATCAGAGAACTTGTCAGTTTCCTATGGGCTTCAGGAATACATATTGTTCAATATTTACACTATTTTTGCATATAATATCGTACGTCAACGCCCACTTAAGGGGGCGGGTTCCCCAAATAGACCATATCATGTTTTCCACAGACGAACGTATCGGCATTGCTAGACCGTCTTAGACTTCATCACTGATCAAGAATATATATACTTTATGGGGTCCAATTCTCTTTGGAGGGTATTACAACTGTATTTTGGTGGGGTCGTTCTGGCAAGGGATGTGGGGGAAACATTTCACCTTTGTCATAAAACTCTAAAAATAAATGCTTGGGATAATTGTATACAAAACAAAAAAATTTTTTTTTTTGGTAGGGTCATTTAGGGGTGAGGGGGAAGAAGGGGGTAGGGCAGAGTAGTACCAGGTTTCGCCTCAGCTTCGTCATTAAAGCTTAAAAATTTTATTTTTAAGAAACGTTGGCTTAAGTAAAACAATTTGTTAAATTTTTATGCTATTTTCGCATATAATAACGCCCACTAAAGGGAGCGAGATCCAACAATTTTTTATTTTATGGTTTC
This sequence comes from Linnaemya tessellans, assembly GCA_951800035.1. Taxonomy (NCBI): domain Eukaryota; kingdom Metazoa; phylum Arthropoda; class Insecta; order Diptera; family Tachinidae; genus Linnaemya; species Linnaemya tessellans. The sequence continues at coordinate 98,243,726 of OX637534.1, forward strand.
AAGTTTAGCATTGGACCTTCTCTGACATAAAAATATATAATTTGCTTAACAAAATAGCCAAAAAACTTTAAAAATTATGTGGTTTTTTCCGGGTTGGTTTAGTTCATCTTAGGGGAACTTTTTTCCCCCTTGCCCGATTTAGCCCATCTCCGAACTTAACCTGCTCTAAAATATATTTAAAATATATTTATACCAAATTTCAATAGTCTAGCTCTTTTCGTTCGGACTGAATCGTGATTTCCACAGACGGACGAACGGACATGCTCAGATCGTCTGAGACTTCATCACTGATTAAAAATATATATTCTTTATGGGGTCCGATTTCCTGCATTTTGCGGGGGTTTCTCTGGCGAGGGCCTTGGGGAAAGACATTTCGCCCTTCCCATAAAACTCCAAAATTAAATGTTTTGGATAATTAAATGTAAAATTTATTTAAAAAATTTTTTTTTTTGAAAGGGTCATTTAGGGGCCAAAGGGGAGGTAGGGCAGAGGCGAACCAGGTTACGTCTTACCTCCGTCATTAAAGCTTAAATAATAATATTAAATAATACAATTCGTTAAATTTTTACACTATTTTTGCATATAATAACGCCCACTAAGGGGGGCGGGGTCCAAAATTTTGTTCTTTTATTTAATGGCTCTAAGTTTAATGCGTTCAATTTATCATCTATCACATAAAAATATATCATTTGCTTAACGAAATTACAAAAAAAAGCTTAAAAATTATGGTGTTTTTTAGAGATTGGTTCAGTTTTTCTTAGGGGAACTTTTTTCCCCCTGGTCCGATTTAGTCCATTTACGAACTTGACCTGTGCTATTCTTCAAAATTTATCTGTACCAGTTTTTAAGTGTCTGGCTTTCGCAGTCTGGACTTTATCGTGATTTCCACACATGGACGGAGGGAGGGACGTGGGCTTAGATTTCATCACTGATCAAGAATTTATGAACTTGATGAAGAGAATACATTCCCCAATTCTTTTTTGCTCTCTTGCACAATGATCCATATTCACACTAACCCGAATGTATTTAGAATATAAATTACAAGTGGAAAAAAATAGCAGCAAAACAGAAATGATACTGGAATTTTGGGCATTCATTTTTATTCTTTATCTCATTCAGCCAAAGGACAAACACATATTTGTTTATGATTTGGCTAAATGATTTTTGATAAATTTCTGTTCGATTTCTATATTCTAAGAATACAAAAGTTCCACTTAATAGAAAATCGTCTAAATGTACCAAAAAGGGATAAAGCATTATCTCTGTAATTCAGTTATTTTTTATCCTATTTAAAAGTTAAGAAGAGCCCCGAGTGCAAGTCGGTGCTTCAACAAATGCATTTAAGTCACAATATCTGGTTCTTGGCAACACTAGATTAAAACTTTGTGTGCACACGAGCACAAAATGAGTAATTGAACGTACATTTTGTTTTTACTACAAAAGAAAATTAACATTTGAACCCTTTTCACTTGATGGATTCTATTTGACATTCTTTTTTTTTTTAATTCTTCTATTTGCATTCAGTTTTAAGTTTTTCTTGATTTTTATATCATTCATGAGGTTTTTGCACTATTTTTTCATGTTGTTTAATGAGCAAATAGTTTTAACGTATAAATTGTGCAAACGTGCACACGGAGACCAGCAAACATTTTGAAGTGATTTTTGCTGCATTTATATATTTGAAAATTGTTCCCTAGGACTAATATGATGTGCAGACTTGCATTTTTAATTGAGTCAATAATCACTTTATTGCCATAATTATCTTCTTGTTCATTTATAAGAAATTTAGTCAATTCAATTAACGCATGATAAGGAACAGTAAAAAATTTTCATATTCATTAGGACCTCAAGTTCAAATCTCGGTTCTTTTTATACTCTCCAAAAACGAATTGGTGGGTATATTAATTTTGTCATTCCGTTTGTAACGCAGCGAAATATCCATCTGAGACCCCATGAAATATATATATTCTTGATCAGTGACGAAATCTAAGACGATCCGTCCGCCCGTCTGTGGAAATCACGATTCAGTCCCAACGAAAAGAGCCAGACTCTTGAAATTTGGTATAAATATATCATGAAGGATAAATGGACTGAATAGGACAAGGGGGGGGGGGGAAAGTTCCCCTAAGAAGAACTAAACCAACCACTAAAATAAAAACACATGTTTTTAAGGTTTTTTTTTGTAATTTTGTTAAGCAACAAGTCAATCATTTACGTCAGTACCTGCCTTACGGCTCAAACTGACGGTGCTCTTAACACCGGGTGAAAAAATAAGTGTTACCAGCACCCCTCTTAGTGCCCAAGAACCACCCGAAGATGACCTCGGGTCACCCAGGTGGCAATTTCTAGAACATGATTTGGTAAGTCCCATGATCTAACACCTTGCTTAAAAGTGCCGATCCTACCCAGATGATCTTATATTTGTTGATTCACAACAACATATAGGTTCTGCTACTATCAGCCGGACCGAAGTCCAACCACAAGGATTGAACATCAATCCTTATCTGACAAACCTTCCACCAAGTTGGTGACCACAGCCACCACGTGTACTCCCGAGGGAGACCTCACCAATATCCAGCCGCAGTAAACTGCGAGGCTTGTACTGGATCCCGTGGTACCAGTTCTGACTACTGGTACAGCCTCGAAAGTCAAACCAGTGTAGGTTCTATAAACTTTCTATCGACTTCGGTCTTTTTTCTACCCAAACCCAGGTGCCTGTTCACCTGCCAATTCTTACTCAAGCTCGTAGGCGGACCTACTTCTTTTTGATTCTTATATGCACATCCGTTCCACTGTTTAGAGATTGGGCAGTAACATATGAGTTTTACGGGGCTACCTGCAAAAGTTATGCTTGAAAAACAGAATAACCCCTCGAAAGCCAACCATTATAGGTTTCAACTTTCTATTGACTTTTGAACTCTTAATTAGATCGAGGCGTCTTTGGACCTCCTTTCTTATTTCAAACTTACGTAGAGGCATGGCACTCCCCTACTACTTTAATTCTTCTTACAGTAGCCAGCTTGTTTCCTACTGAGACCTGTCCCTAACGTCCCATTCGGTAACGTGCAGGTACTTATAAGTTCTATGGGTTACCAACAAAAGTTCTGTTTGAGAAAATTGTGTAACCCCCGAGAGCAAAACCAGTCAAGGTTTTGAACTCTCTATTGACTTCGGCCCTCTTACGGTACCAGGCGTCCTTGACCTACTTTCTTACAACAGACTACATAGGAGTAACCTCAGCCAAATTTCTACTCGACCCATTTTCGGATATGCTTCAGAGCGGAGGGAACTCCTACACACAGGGATCGTACTAGGCGGTGTACTTTCTGGGGAGGTATACCTATTACTTTTTAATTTCTTATATGCCCTCCCGTTGCACTGCAACTTCAGGGATTGGGCAGGTAACATATGAGTTTTATGGGTTATCAGCAAAAGCACCGTCTGTAAAAACTGCATAACCCTTTCCCCGGATCTGTGCTGGAGCGAGGCCTGACATCATAGCCAAGCTCCCCAACGGCACCCCCGGGGGGTATTTTGTTAAGCAAATGATATATTTTTATCGTATAGCAAAGAAGATTTAAGGCGTTAAAATTGGAGCCATAAAGTGAAAATAAATAATTTTTAGACCACGCCCCCTTTAGTGGGCTTTGTTATATGCAAATATAGTGTAAAAATTTAACAAATTGTTTTACTTCAGCCTACATTCCTTAAAAATAACATTTTTAAGCTTTAATGACGAAGCTGAGACGAAACCTGGTACTACTCTGCCCTACCCCCTCCTCCCCCTTCACTCCCTAAATGACCCTATATATAAAAAAAAAATTAAATAAATTTTACATTCAATTATCCCAAACATTTATTTTTAGAGTTTTATTGCAAAGGTGAAATTATCTCCCCCATGGCCCTTGCCAGAGAGGCCCTGACAAAATACAGTTTTAATACCCTCCAAAAAGAATTGGACCCCATAAAGTATATATATTCTTGATCAGTGATGAAGTCTAAGACGGTCTAGCAATGCTCATACGTTCGTCTGTGGAAAACACGATATTGTCTATTTTTGAAGCCCGCCCCCTTAAGTGGGCGTTAACGTACGATATTATATAAAGGAGCTCTGTCCCACTAAGTTAAATATTTTATATTTACTTACTAAATATTTGGAGGGTATTTAAGATTCGACCAGGTCGAATGTAGCGTTTTCTCTAGTTCAATTATTTTTTTAATTGTCCAATTAATTTTCTAATTTATAATAAATTTAATGTAAATTTTTGTTTTTGGTGTTTTTTTCACTGTTCCCACAAGTTAGGTGCAAAGTCTCGGCTAACTTTGTTCAGTGGGTTGTGCTTTGCTCACTAAACACACTTTTTGGCAGTGTTGCATTTCTAATTTTACTCAATATTATAATAATTTAATTATAACAATAATAAATTGAATTTTTATATGTACAACTGAACTCAATATAGTTTCTTATTGCGTTAAGCTAAATTGGGGCGCTTGTCTGAACACCTTATAAATTTATTGATTTTAAAACTGATCATTGATCTATACAAATTTTAACACCCAATTCATAAAAAATACTTTATCTTAAAAAGCAGCTTGTTTGACAAATTTTATGAAGAATTTTGTTTTATAAAATAATTTATAATAAATTAGTCGTTTAATGTTTAATTAATTAATAAAACTTGGCTCTTTAATATCTCATTAAGTTTTTCGATTTTATTTTAGCACTTTTTCACTGGAGACACGGCGTTCAATTCGTGATACGAGAGAGAGAGAGAGAGTGAGAAGATAAATAAAGTAAGTAAAATTTATGAAAACTAATAGTATAGCGAATAGGTTAGAAAAAAGGTCACTGGGTAAACACAAGTGCAATTAACCCTAGAATAACCACTCACGAAAAAATGTAAACAAAGCATTTAGTTTAGTAATTCAACTGCTCTAAAAATTGGAGCAGAGACAGGCCTACACCTCTATCACAAATTATTTTTCTGATACTCTGTGTATCTCATGTTACTCATGCAGAAAATACAGGGTCCGCCAAATAACTTTTTTTTTTTTTAAATGCTATAAAAAAACTACTGAATATTTTCTCAAATTTCTTTTTTTATTTGAGAGTAAAATCCTTCCGGTTAATAATGGAAAATAATTTCATTCAAATTGCTGCCTCGGCTGGCCATGCAGTAGCCTACACGATCGGTCCAATGCAAAATTCGTCTCATTGATGTCGCCGAAATGTTCAATTGTTGAGAACGACGGTGAATTGATGTTCATGGCGCTTCACGCACACTTTCTGCCACAGCAGCAATATTCTCGGGTGTACGCACTGTTTTTAGCCTTTTACGCTTTGGTTTGTCAATGAGGATGCCAGTTTCTTTCACTTTTTTTCACAAGATAACGAACATACGGAGCTGACGGTGCTTCTCTTCTTCCAAAATCCGTACTCAATTTTCGCACACATTCTGCAACATGACCATGATTTTCAAAGTAATGTCGCAATATTTCCCAGCGTTGTTCAAGCGTATACACAACCATATTCGTTCAACGGAACGATAAAACTAATTATCTGTCAAATCAGACATGAGCTCAGTGTTACCATTCACGAAATAAGCACTAGTTGAAAAAAAAAACGTTAGATGGCGCACCCTTTACAATTTTTATTACTATACCCTTCACCAAAAATGCTGAAAGTCTTTATATTGGCTTGACATTTAGTGTGTAAACTGCAAAATATTAATAAGCGACAACACCAATTATAGGATGATTTTTTGACAGCTTTTGGATATGATTAGAAAAACACACATAATATTTAGGGGAATGTAAGAAATGTTGAGTACTTACGAATAGCGAAGTCAAATCAGCGATATCCGCCTGTCCATCTGTCTGTGAAGTCAGCTGTTCCAGAAAATATATAGACTTCGGCCTTGGATTGATGAATGGGAAATATTCATAAGCAGATTGATATTGAAAATTTGTAGAATCCAAAATACGGTTCCAGAGCTGGAAATTTCAAATTATATTTCTTTCAGGAAAAATTAAATTAATAATAAAAATCAAAGAAAATTAAAAAGCCCATTCCAGGGTTGGGCAATTGAGACACTATTTTTGTAAGACAGTAAAAAAAATATTTATTTTTCACTTATTAAGGTTTTTAAAGAAATCAGAAAAGTAAAAAAAACAAGTAAAAACGTTATATTCGACCGGGTCGAATCTTAAATACCCTCCAAATATTTAGTAAGTGAATTTGAAATGTTTAACTTGGTGGGACAGAGTTCCTTTATATAATATCGTACGTCAACGCCCACTAAAGGGGACGGGGTTCAAAAATATGCAATATCATGCACAGACGAACGTATGGGCATTGCTAGATCGTCTTAGACTTCATCACAATACTCTTTGGAGGCTATAAAAACTGTATTTTGGCTGGGTCGCTCTGGCAAGGGCTGTGGGGGAAACATTTCACCGTTGTCATTAAACTCTAAAAATAAATGCTTGGGATAATTATATACAAAATTAAAATTTCTTTTTTTTGATAGGGTCATTTAGCGGGCAAAGGGGGAGGAGGGGGTAGGGCAGCAACAGGCAGTCATAAAACTCTAAAGATAAATTTGGGATGATTATATACAAAATTTAAAAAAATTTTTTTTTTTGGTAGGGTCATTTAGGGGGCAAAGGAAGAAGCGGGGGGGGGGCTAGGGCTGAAATCGGCATTCATAAAACTCTAAAGATAAATGCTTGAGATGATTATATACAAAATTTAATAAAAAAATTTTTTTTTTGGTAGGGTCATTTAGGGGGTAAAGGAAGATGGGGGGGGGATTAGGGCAGAAATCGGCAGTCATAAAACTCTAAAGATAAATGCTTGGGATGATTATATACAAAATTAAAAAAAAAAATTTTTTTTTTGGTAGGGTCATTTAGGGAGCAAAGGAAGAGGTGGGGGGGGGGGGAAGTAGGGCAGAAATCGACAGTCATAAAACTCTAAAGATAAATGCTTGGGATGATTATATACAAAATTTAAAAAAAAAAAATTTTTTTTGGTAGGGTCATTTAGGGGGCGAAGGGGAAGGAGGGGGTAGGGCAGAGTAGTACCAGGTTTAGTCTCAGCTTCGTCATTAAAGCTTAAAAGTGTTATTTTTAAGGAATGTAGGCTTAAGTAAAACAATTTGTTAAATTTTTATGCTATTTTTGCCTATAATAACGCCCACTGAAGTGGGCGGGGTCAAAAAATATTTTTATTTTATTTAATGGCTCCAAGTTTAAGGCGTTGGACCATATTTGACATAAAAACATATCATTTGCTTAACAAAATAACCAAAAAACTTTAAAAATTATGTTGTTTTTTCTGGGTTGGTTTAGTTCTTCTTAGGGGAACTTTTTTCCCTCTTGCCCGATTTAGCCCATCTTCGAACTTGACCTGCTCTAAGTTTTAAAATATATTTATGCCAAATTTCAAGAGTCTAGCTCTTTTCGTTTGGACTGAATCGTGATTTCCACAGACGGACGGACGGACGGACGGACGGACGGACGGACGGACATGCTCAGTTCGTCTTAGATTTCATCACTGACCAAGAATATATATACTTTATGGGGTCTGAGATCGATATTTCGATGCGTTACAAACGGAATGACAAAGTGAATATACCCTCCAAATTCTTTTTTGGAGGGTATAAAAACGGCTCTAGAGCTGGAAATTTTATTTTATAATAATTTTTTAAATATTAAAATAACTAAATTACGGTTTAGTTTACGATGTGAGAATGAAATCTTTTCGGCGTACAAATAAATATATGTGAAACAAAAACAAAATTTTATAAATTATTTTTGTTTCAAATGTTTTTATACAAAAGAACCAACTCTGTCATCGTTGTGAAATAGACAGTTCAACTAATTTGATGGCTGATTCTTCTAACTTTAGATTTTTAATTATCTGTGTTTTTTACCAAATTCCTTTTTTTCTGTATAAGAAATTGAATCCAAAATTTCCATATTCTCTGGATAAAAAAAAACTAAAAAATTATTTTTCTGTTAACATATTTTTAAAAATGTTTGATGTATTAATTTTAATTATAATTACTGCCGTGAAAAAGTTATTCGGAAGATATCGAAATATTGGGTAATAAAAAATTTCAATTTATTTTATAAAAAAAAAATAAAGCCTTTAAAAAACAGATAGTTTTATTTAACAAATCATTTTCTATCTGGAAATTAAGGATATTTTAGATTTTGCAAAAAAAAAAAAAGAATCAATTAGTAGTAGAAATCAGACAGATAGATCCAGGGTTGGAATGAATGCAAGTGCATACGTCGGTGTAGGGTGTATACGATTCGTTACGGCCTCATATAGCTCGTTTTTTTATATTTTAGTTTGTACAATATTTTATTTTAGCAAATTTTAAATTATTATTAAATTATAAAAATTGTTGTAATTAATTGAGTCATTTTAATTTTTTCAAATAGTCGATTTTGCTAATGTTTGGCATTCACTGTGGACTATCAACTAATTTATGCTTTAAATGCTGTCTCAATAGTAAAATAAATAAATAAAATAATTATATGCAAAAAAGAGCATTTATTTTATTGCAGCTGTGATTTGATTTCAAACAAGAATTTTTTTTAATTTTATTTTAAAACTAATTTTGTTTACCTTAATATGAATTATAAGTTGGTTTTTAGTCTTTAATAAATTACAGAAATAACAAAAGTAATTGATAGACTTTGGGAAAAACTCCATAGCACATAAAATGTATGCGGCCCCAGTAGCAGTATTAAATTAGTATTAAATAGCGTTAGTAGTCTAGGGTTAAAATAGCAATTGTGCATGAGAGCTGCTTAATATGTCACTTCAAACGATTTTTTTCTGAAATTTTTTTTAGCTTCAAGTTCAACGTTTTGGATCTTCTTTGACATAAAAATATAGCAGAATTAAAAAAAAAAAATTTAAAAATTATGCCGTTTTTAAAGGTTGCTTTAGTTCTTCTTAGGAGAAATTTTTCCCTCTGGCCCGATTCAGTGCATTTACAAACTTGATCTGTGCTATTTTTCAATATATTTTTATACCAAATTTCAAGATTGTGGCTCTTTTCTTTTTCAGTGTATCGTGATTTCCGCAGACGGAGGGACGGACGTGGCTAGATCGACTTAGGTTTCATCACTGGGGTCTTAGAGGGTTATTTCGCTGTGTTGCACACGGAATGACAAAGTGATTATACCCGCCAATTCTTTTTTGCAGGCTATAAAATTTGTATTAAATAGCATTGGTATTCTAGGGTTAATAAAGCAATTGTGCATGAGAGCTGCTTAAGTTTGAATCTTTTGTATGCCACACGCACACACAAAAATTGGGGTAAAACTTTTTAACGCTTGTAATTGTTTTTTCGCCGTATTTAAAAAAAACTTGTGTGCGCCCGAAGGTTTTCATTAAATTTTGCGAACATCGTTCTTTTAAAGTATTATAATTATTGAATTATGCTCTCTAATGGGAAAATTTATGTTGCTGCGTTTGATAAAATACCTTGAAACAGTTTCATAAAAATGCTAAATGAAAAAAAAAAAATATAAAAAATAAAATAAATAAAAAAATTCTTGTAGCAGTTATTTAAAAGATTTTCCACAGAAAATTAGTTGTTACATTTTGCTAATAAATTTGATTAGATCATTTAAGAGGATCGTGTTAAGTATTGAATTTTGCTGAATTTGAAGAGTTATGGAAAAATATTATGAAGCAAATTTTTGTACAACATGCCAGGCACAGCACGGCTGCCATACACTATTTGTCTTCATTTTATAGAGATCATGAAGAAGATCTATTAAACGAAGAGCTATAGGATTAAAATGTTGGAAAACCATTTTCCCGTAATGAAATTACATTAAATTGAAAGCAATTAGCTACGAGCTTGAACAACTTTGTTTCAAGTGTATCACGAATAATTTATTCTGCAGCCACATTCTGAGAAAAATTCTCTCAGTGTCCTTCTGTTTTCAGGGAAAGCTTTAGCAAGACACAGTCCTGCCTAATCGTTACAATATCCACTTTTTCTATGACCTCAATTATTTTGGGAAACTTTTAACTCTTATAAGTTAATTTGAACAGACATGTGCCTTAAATGCACCAGATGTGGATCGGTAAAATAGCACCAGTTCATAAGGAGAAATATTAAGGGTGGGCAAATTTGAGGTTAGGAAGTAAATTGCCTTAAAAAAACCAATTGTTTTTGATTAATTAATTTTTATTGATATGAGTGTAAAGTAAAAATATGGGAATTAATAAAAAATATGATGAAATATGATCTGAGGCAAATGCCAATCTCTGGCACGTTGACAGACGTCCACCCTTTTCACAACATTTTAATTCATCTTTTGAATCAAACCTTCGTTTATCTTGTCAATGCAGCTCCGAATTTCATTTTTTCAGAGCGTCAGTTGGTTTTATTTTGTTCACGTGCATCCCGGCCTTTCAAATGGCCCCACAGCAAATAATCCAGCGCCATTAAATCGTAAGAACGAGGCGTATAATTCAACTGGCCAAATCGAGATATTACGCGACCGGGAAATTTCTCATGCAATAACTGAGTGGTTTGAGCGTCTGTGTGGCTTGTGGCGCCGTCTACCTAAAACAGAAATGTCACTCACTGATGTCAACATTAGCCAATTGTGGCCACAAAAAAATCGTTCATCACGGTTTCGTAGCGTCGAGAATTCACTTTGACGGCATTTCCTCGCTCATTTAAAAGAAAAAACAAGTAAAAACGTTATATTCGACCGGGTCGAATCTTAAATACCCTCCAAATATTTAGTAAGTGAATTTGAAATGTTTAACTTGGTGGGACAGAGTTCCTTTATATAATATCGTACGTCAACGCCCACTAAAGGGGACGGGGTTCAAAAATATGCAATATCATGCACAGACGAACGTATGGGCATTGCTAGATCGTCTTAGACTTCATCACAATACTCTTTGGAGGCTATAAAAACTGTATTTTGGCTGGGTCGCTCTGGCAAGGGCTGTGGGGGAAACATTTCACCGTTGTCATTAAACTCTAAAAATAAATGCTTGGGATAATTATATACAAAATTAAAATTTCTTTTTTTTGATAGGGTCATTTAGCGGGCAAAGGGGGAGGAGGGGGTAGGGCAGCAACAGGCAGTCATAAAACTCTAAAGATAAATTTGGGATGATTATATACAAAATTTAAAAAAATTTTTTTTTTTGGTAGGGTCATTTAGGGGGCAAAGGAAGAAGCGGGGGGGGGCTAGGGCTGAAATCGGCATTCATAAAACTCTAAAGATAAATGCTTGAGATGATTATATACAAAATTTAATAAAAAAATTTTTTTTTTGGTAGGGTCATTTAGGGGGTAAAGGAAGATGGGGGGGGGATTAGGGCAGAAATCGGCAGTCATAAAACTCTAAAGATAAATGCTTGGGATGATTATATACAAAATTAAAAAAAAAAATTTTTTTTTTGGTAGGGTCATTTAGGGAGCAAAGGAAGAGGTGGGGGGGGGGGGAAGTAGGGCAGAAATCGACAGTCATAAAACTCTAAAGATAAATGCTTGGGATGATTATATACAAAATTTAAAAAAAAAAAAATTTTTTTTGGTAGGGTCATTTAGGGGGCGAAGGGGAAGGAGGGGGTAGGGCAGAGTAGTACCAGGTTTAGTCTCAGCTTCGTCATTAAAGCTTAAAAGTGTTATTTTTAAGGAATGTAGGCTTAAGTAAAACAATTTGTTAAATTTTTATGCTATTTTTGCCTATAATAACGCCCACTGAAGTGGGCGGGGTCAAAAAATATTTTTATTTTATTTAATGGCTCCAAGTTTAAGGCGTTGGACCATATTTGACATAAAAACATATCATTTGCTTAACAAAATAACCAAAAAACTTTAAAAATTATGTTGTTTTTTCTGGGTTGGTTTAGTTCTTCTTAGGGGAACTTTTTTCCCTCTTGCCCGATTTAGCCCATCTTCGAACTTGACCTGCTCTAAGTTTTAAAATATATTTATGCCAAATTTCAAGAGTCTAGCTCTTTTCGTTTGGACTGAATCGTGATTTCCACAGACGGACGGACGGACGGACGGACGGACGGACGGACGGACGGACATGCTCAGTTCGTCTTAGATTTCATCACTGACCAAGAATATATATACTTTATGGGGTCTGAGATGGATATTTCGATGCGTTACAAACGGAATGACAAAGTGAATATACCCTCCAAATTCTTTTTTGGAGGGTATAAAAAGTACGAACTAATAACGCCGTCTGACCACAAACCGCACCATACGGTCACTTTCTTTGGATGTAATGGTTTCACGAGGGCTGTTTGTGACCCTCATATGCGACAATTATGTTTGTTTACATAAACGCCTAATTGCAAATGAGCCTCGTCACTAAAGATGATTTTGTTGAAAAATACATTGTTTTCTTTTAGTTTTTCAAATAGAAAATTTATACACGTTCGAAGAAAACAATAGTCAAATGGCTTTCCAGGGTTAAAATTTCCCAAATTTTTGCTAAATAAATGCCAAAGAATGACAGCTCAATTTTTTGACATTTCATCATTTGACAGCCAATTTACTTCCTAACCTCAAATTTGCCCATGTTCTATATATTAACCGCCGTATTCATAAAAAATGTTTTAGGTTTATTACAGGTTTATTTGACAAATTTCCCATTGAAATACGTCAAATAAGCGCTTAATAAACCTAAAATATTTTTTATGAATACGGCAGTAAGAGTCTTTCTTATAGAGTGACACAAATTTAAATTATAGTAAAACAAGGAAATGTATTTTATTTTATTCTGATATTTTTAAGCTTAAGGTCTCTTTATTTTAATTTAAATTTTAATTTCAATATTTCGTCACTCCTTTGTGTGACTTCTTCAGGAAATTAATTTCCTAAAAATTAATTTCCTGAAAAAGTCACACAAAGGAGTGACGAAATATTGAAATTAAAATTTAAATTAAAATAAAGAGACCTTAAGCTTAAAAATATCAGAATAAAATAATAATTAAAAAGAGGTCAAGAAACCAGAAGAATTTAACAATTTCAAGGAAATCTAATTTTAATATCAATGAAACGGACTTTATTCGAAAGAAAATTTGATGAAATTAATGTTTAAATATGATTTCCACCATTTCTGGAACACCAATTTTCAACAACTAAAAAATCTTCCATAAAGTGGAAGGACACAACCGCAGTTGCTGAGAACGGCGCGACAAATTGATTGATTAGGATCATCTTCAATGCCTTCCTGTACAGTAGCTGCAGCTGCTTCAGTGCTCCCTGTTCGGCTTCTCATGGGATGCACATGATCAGTAACAGTAAATGTGGTCTGAAAATGATTGTGATATTGTTCTTGGAATTAGCCGCTCTGAAGGACTTGTATAGATGCCATAACATCGCAGAAGTGCACGATGAGTTTGACGAAGAGAATAATTAATTTGATTAAAAATTTCAGCAATTTTTTTTTTTAAGAGTAGGACCAGCACTCAGGGGATGATCACTACATATGCAATGCATTGCGCCGGAACTGAAAACGAGGGGATAGTATTGAGGGGAAAGATTATCAAAGATGAGAAGATAGACAGTTGTTTTTGTAGTTATTTCAACCTTTTTACTTCGCCGGCTAATTTTTGCTACAGGGCCGTCGAAGGTGGGTGCTGTTACTCTTCTTTTTTAGTACATGATAGTGTCAGTCGCTGCCAATTATGTTCAGTGACCAGTCACTATGCCTTCATCATTGAAACAGGCTGGCAACAACTAACACAACCACGCACTCATGCTGAACAGAAGAATTCAATACAATATTTCATGACTCAGCGCGGACTCGAACTCACGACCCTCCGCTTCATAGTCTCGTGTTCTACTACTTCAGCCAACAGCACCCACTTTATGAGGTCGCAAATTAATATCCTGGAAATTATACACGGAATGACCCACCGATATAACATTTTTGATGAAGCCAAAATTTACCTTATTTTTTAACTGATTAAAGTGAGGCCAAAGCGCTTGACTGAACCAAAATGGCGAAAGAATTGCTTGTATCGTTCTATTTACCTTAAAGCAAAAATTTTCCTTAATGGAAAGAATCATAATAAAATATTTTTTGTTTGTTTTCATTTGCACAAATAAAAACATTTTTCTTTCACGTCATGGCATTGTCTGAATAGAATAAAAAGATCGAAGATATGGGGAAAAATATTTTTAATACTTTCATAACAATAGATTTCTTAAGCACACGTAGACAAAAAAAAAAATTCCTACGCGTTCTATTTTATAATTTTGTTGTATAGGAGAAAGAGAAACAAGTAAAAACGTTATATTCGACCGTTTCGAATCCTAAATACCCTCTAAATATTTAGTAAGTAAATTTAAAATGTTTTATATTAAATTGAATTAAGATTCATAGGCTAATTGTTCGAAATTTGTTTTTAAATCTCAGAAAGACATGATAAATATTGCAAGGCACAAAGGAAAGTCAACATCAGTTTTATTCAACTTACACAGCAGAGCAGAACAGCTGTTTTCGAAAGCCGCAACACCTTCATCATCAGTGCTCATGTGTATTGTGTTTATCACCACATATTAGGTGACTTAGTTGAATGTTCGTGAAAATACTTACTACATCAAAATGTTTTACTTGGTGCTGCAGAGATCCTTTAAGACATCTCTGTACCCAATTTTAAATCTCTATTTTGATAGAGTCATTCCGGGAAGGGCTGGGAGGAGGGAGACGTTTCACCTCTGCAAGATTAGAGAACATCTCAGCTTCTTATAGGCTTAAGGAATACAAATTGTTCAATATTTACACTAATTTTGCATATAAAATCGTACGTCAACGCCCACTAAAGGGGGCGGGGTCTCCAAATAGACCATATCATGTTTTCCACAGACTAACGTATGGGCATTGCCAGACCGTCTTACACTTCATCACTGATCAAGAATATACATATTTACTTTATAGGGTCCAATTCTCTTTGGAGGTTATAAAAACTGTACTTCGTCGGGGTCTCTTTGGCAAGGGGCCATGGGGGAGACATTTCACCTTTGCCATAAAACTCTAAAAATAAATGTTTGGGATAATTATATACAAAATATAAAATTTTTTTTTTGATATGGTCATTTAGAGGACAAAGGGGGAGGAGGGGGTGGGGCAGAGGAGTACCGGTTTACGTCTCAGCTTCGTCTTTAAAGCTTAAAAATTTTATTTTTAAGGAATATAGGCTTAAGTAAAACAATTTGTTAAATTTTTAAACTATTTTCGCATATAATAACGCCCACTAAAGGGGGCGGATTCCAACATTTTTATTTTTTTATTTCATGGCTCCAAGTTTATGTCTTCTTTGACATAAAAATATATCATTTACCTAACAAAATTACAAAAAAAAAACGTTAAAAAGTGTGTTGTTTCTTAGAGGATGGTTTAGTTCTTCTTAGGGGAAGTTTTTTCCCTCCAGCCCGATTCAGCCCATTTACGAACTTGACTTGTGCTATCCTTCCAGATATATTTATACCTAATTTAAAGAGTCTGGCTCTTTTTATTTGGACAGAATCGTGATTTCCATAGACGGACGGACTGACCATCGTCTTAGATTTCATCATGGATCAAAAATATATATACATCTTTATGGGGTCTGAGGTGGATATTTCGCTGCGTTACAAACGGAATGACAAAGTGAATATACCTCCTCATTCCTTTCTTTTTTTTGGAGCGTATAAAAAAGGATATTGAAACTTAAATCGTTTTTTCCTCAACCATACGGACAATTGCTTTATTTTTTGCTAAATATAAAATAACAAAATCGATTATATTGGAAAGCACTACAAATGCTGCGTGAAACAATATTCCTAAATTAATTTTGAACTCTTAAAATTTTATCGTCCATTTCGAGATAAAATTCTCTATTGGAATTTTTTTTTTTGCCTCCAAAAGATTTCTACACTCAATAAAGCAATTGCTGCAACATTTTGTAGCCCATTGGTTTCACATAAGCAAACAACCTTTTTCAATACAATTTTTTATTGCATTTCGTAGCGAAACAATTTGAAAAATATGCGTAATGGCGTCTGTCAAGCAGCGTTTATTGGTTTTGTTTAATTTCACGCAAATTTTATTTTCAAACAAAGAAAGTCATTGTTACGTTCATTTATTTCGCACCTTTTCCGGAAGACACAAGTCAAGTTTAACTAAAATTTCAAAGTAAAAACATGTAAATGGCATGAAAAGAGTACTACAACTTTTGATACTCCTACACAAGCACACATATGCTGTGTGTGTGAGTGTGTGTGTGTGTGATTGCGGCTGTTTCACACAAAATGATGTTTGATTATTTCCCCCCGGCATTTCGTGCTTTGTTTATGCAACATTGACTTTCGAAAGCACGTGCTTTAATATTTTTCTTTCACAAACAATTTTACTATTTTTATGTGTATTTATATGGTGAATATCTTACAAGAGTAATGGAGAAGAGCACATAGAGCGTGGTGAAGAGTGCAACAGTGAGAAGAGGAGAGTTAGTGAAAAGCGCAAATGCGTTACATGCGATGTTTTCGATGTTTTTATGTTAAATTTATTTTGAGAATTTTTTTTTTATTTTAAATTATATTATATTTTAAAGGCTAGAAATTAAATACACTTTAATGCTGTGCATGCCGCATCATGTTTTGTGAGTTCTGCCTAAAATTATATTAACCTGCGAATTTTATAAAAAAATATTATTTTCTTTAAAAAATATTCCATATATTTTACAATTATTTACAATTAATTAGAAATTTCGTTTTTAAAAATTTATTTTTGTAATTTTACTTTTAATTTTACTTTTGCCTTATAATATTTCCAATTTGAACCTGCCTCAATGTTTGTGGCTTAAATTCTATGTTTGTAATTTCACTTTTTATCCCACTTCCCTACTGCCTTACAAACACACTTCGTATGTTTTTGTTACTTAAAGTAGTCGTGCCTTATGTTTTTCCCTTTCAGTGGATTTTCACCACATCAGTTACTTTGCTGTAATGGCCAGCATAGAGATGCCATAACTATTATTTCCACTTCTGTCCTATTTTTGATTTAGCTAAATTTCCATAAAATGCAAAATATATAAAATTTTTAATATTATTCGTTTTGACTCTTTTCCCAAAATTTATAAAAAAATTGTTCAAAGTTGATTAATGTGCATATGAACTACTTAAAGGCCTTCAATTTGGAATAAGAATCAGCTTGAAAAAAATTAAAAACTTTAGTGCTACTAAACAAATTCCAGAAACATATAAAATAAATTAAAAATATATAAATATATAAAGGGTTGCGTCTTTCGAAAACAGCTGTTCTGCTCTGCTGTGTAAGTTGAATAACAAAAACTGATGTTGACTTGCCTTTGTGCCTTGGAATATTTATCATGTCTTTCTGAGATTTAAATTAAAAATTTCGAACAATTAGCCTATAGAATCTTAATTAAAAATATTTAATTTGCTAATTAAATTCCTAATTTTTCGAAAATTTTTTTTTAAGACTTGATAAATATTCCAAGGCTCAAAAGAAAGGCAAAGACAGTTTTAGTTACCTAAATTACACAGCAGAGCAGCACAGCTGTTTTCGAAAGTCGCTGCACTTACATTATCAGTACTTACGTACATTTTCTTTTCACCACTTTTTAGGTGGTTGAGTTGGATATGATAACAGTTTTTATTTTTAAAAATATTATTATATAATTGCTTGTACTTATGGACTTAAGGCCTAAATCATAAAAAATAATTTATAATTATTATTGACATAAGAACTCCTTTATTGGACTTAAGTTCAAATCTGCAATCTGCAAATTATTATTAACTGTTATTTTTTGCTGAATTTTTATTAAATTCAAATTATTTTTATTAAGACTGGAATATTAGAATATTTTAAATCATCAAACTAGCAGAAGGTATCAGTACTGATTGCGAGGCAGCTGCGCCATTTCATCAGCGTTCTTTGTTCAACTTTTTCCATTTATTATTTCTTATTATTGAAATGGAAATTAATCAGGCTCATGTTCAAATCTACGAATTGAAGAATTTTATCTAAATTGAGGGTGAAATATTTAGAGTATTTTTTATGGTCAAACCAGCAAAGCAAATCAGCATTATTTCTTCAGCTCTTCCCAGTTTCCACTAGTCAAATACTCTAATATATCACTCTTTATAAAATAACTTGATTTTAATAAAAAATCATAAAAAATAAAGGAATTCTTATCTGAATAGTAAAATGAATACGTTCAACAAATAAATTCTTCTGGTTTCTTGACCTCTTTTTAATTATTATTGTATTCTGATATTTTTAAGCTTAAGGTCTCTTTATTTTAATTTAATTTTTAATTTCAACATTTCGTCACTCCTTTGTGTGACTTCTTCAGGAAATTAATTATTTTGTTAAAAAAATATTATAATAATTAATAAAATAAAAATTAATTTCCTGAAGAAGTCACACAAAGGAGTGACGAAATATTGAAACTAAAAATTAAATTAAAATAAAGAAACCTTAAGCTTTAAAATATCAAAATTCAACAAATAAAATTTACAATCATAATTAATAATTTTTATTTTGAAACTTTTTATTTAAGAAATTTCTCTACAGAATTGATCAAACAGGCGGTTTATAAACATTAACATATTTTTTATGAATTACGCCTTTAATCTCTATTTCTGAGAGCCACATGTGCCCACTTTTGTCCTTGAAATTACAAAAATAATTCTATGAGCACAATTTTTCGTTTTACAGGGAATCAAATGTAATTATCTGGCGAGAAGTTGCTCATTATTTTGTTTGTGATGTCTGGAGGACTATATCCTACATACGCCTCCGATGTTAAGAGAACCTTTCACTGAACTTTTTAAAAAGCTGAAAAAGTTGGCTGACTGATGATTTCCGTAAATAGGACAGTGGCAGCCTAACTATCTTGCATTTCTAAAGAGCAGATGCTGTACTGTTCTTTCTTTTTCTCTCTCCTCGTACCAGGTCATACAAAAGCCATTATAGGGAAATTCCGAATATTTGATATACGAAATAGGTCAGAGGAGGATCAGATTATATCTCAGCTTTGTCATCAAAGTTTACAAATGTTATTTTTAAAGAATGCAGGCTTAAGTAAAAAAACTTGCTAAATTTTTACACAATTTTTGTATATAATAACGCCCACTAAAGAGGGCGGGGTTCAAAAATTAATTTATTTTTATATTAAATTGAATTAAGATTCATAGGCTAATTGTTCGAAATTTGTTTTTTTTTATAAATCTCAGAAAGACATGATAAATATTCCAAGGCAAACTGATGTTGACTTTCCTTTGTGCCTTGGAATATTTATCATGTCTTTCTGAGATTTATAAAAAAAAACAAATTTCGAACAATTAGCCTATGAATCTTAATTCAATTTAATATAGCAATATAAATGTTCGTTAAAATTTTTACTACATTAATTTATTTTTATTTTATGATTCTAAGTTTAACGCGTTGGACTTTCTAAAATTATAAAAAAAAAAACTTTAAAAAATTGTGTTGTTTTTTACAAGTTGGTTTAGTTCTTCTTGGGGCAACTTTTCTCCCTCTGGCCCCATTTACGAACTCGACCTGTGCTAGTCTTCAAGATATATTTATACCAAGTTGCAGGGGTCTAGCACTTTTCGTGTGGACTGAATCGTCATTTCCACAGACGGCAAAAATATACGTATGCCAGTACTGATGATAAAAGTATAGGGGTTTCCCAAAACAGCTGTGGTGCCATACTGTGTAAGTTGGATAATTTTTTTTTTATCTTGGACCAGCACTCAGGGGATGACCCCTATATATGCAATTCATTGCGCCGGAACTCAAAACGAGGGGATAGTAGTGAGGGGACATATCGATGCCTCCATTCTATAACATTCTAAGTCGAAAATGTGAGTTTTGAGTTACGAGCTCTCAAAGTTTTGAGTGTAGTCTATGATATGTGTGTAGTCTAAGTATATTTCTGCCTATAACATTGGAACGGATCGGCCCATCTTAACCAAATTTTGACAGTATTTAAATTAGAGAACGTAGGATTCAAAAATTCAAGAACATTAAAAACGTTCTAAGTACACTTAGAACGTTTTAGAATGGAACCGTCGATATTAGGAAAGATGAGAAGATAGACAGTTTTTTTTTTGTAGCTATTTCAACCTTTTACTTCGCCGGCTAATTTTTTTTGAAGTAAAATACGTTACGAAATATTATAAATCTTAAGAAAATTTAATAATAAATAAAATTATATTTAATAATAAATAAAATTAATAATAAATAAAATTTCTTAACTGCCGCTATTTATTCCTCAAATACCATCCCCTTTGTTCTATAATTCCAACACAATGCATTACATGAACGGAGGTCATCTCAATCTCCTTTCAAAAAAAAAAAAAGGAATAGCAATAATATTTTCCCTTATTCTGTAACTATTTGTTAATGTCACGTCAAGACAATAACAAAAATAAGGCATCTGAACAGCTGTTTTCCTGGACGTTTAATTACTTTCAACAGATTCTTATTATTTTTTAGGCCTAGCAGAATAATCAGATCTTGGTAGCAGTAATCAGTTGTTGTCCACAGCCAAAATGTAACTGCCATAGTTTCGACATTGTCTTGACGTGACAAATAATTACAGAATAAGAGGGATTAATTTATATCGCATTGACCAATTCAATGCTTTTATTTTGCAAACAAAAATATCAATAGAAATATGAATAAATGAAACAATTCGTAGTCATATTGGCAACTCTCCCGGCACATGCTGTGAAACAACGACGAAACATTAAACACTAAACCAACAAACGCTGCTGCTGCTGCAAATGTTATGTCGGCAATAACGGCATTTTGTGCTTGACAGTAAAATCAGTACGATGGTAAACGTGACGCGTAACGTTTGTTGTACTCGGGCGAAAATAATAAAACTAATTCATATATAAAAGTAAAATTATCAATTTAAATGCAATGAAAATGTCAACGAGGCTTAAAAGGATTAACGAGTTAAAGGGCATATTAAAAGTCAAAATAAAAAAATAAAGATTTTATAGGTGCATAAAAACACCATAAAGTAAATTCATTAAAAGTTGTGTGATATAAAATTTCCAGACTTTTTGAAAAAAAAATAAAATTAAATGAAAAAATTAATCGATAGAGTGATAATATTTTATGTGAAATATTTAAATATATTCAACATAAATGCTGGCTAAATTCTTGTAAATTATTAAAGTAAATTATTAAATATTAAAAGTGTTAAAAAAATAGTTTTAAAATTAATAAAAATATTAAAAGTGTTAAAGATTGTTTTAAAATTCTTGTATAATTAAAATAGAATAAAAGTTAAAATTTTTAAATCAAAAACACTTTAAATAAAAGTAATAAATAAGAGTGCATAAGATAAAGTGGGCAAAGCAAAAGGAATTATAGTACGGGAATATATAACAAGTTATATATAAAAAATTGATTCAAGTAAGATTTACCAAAAAAAAAATATCATATATAAATTAAGCCCCTATTAATTGAAGTTAAACCCTATAAAAATTTATATATGCAGCTGCCTTTGAAATTGTAAGTCTGTGTGAGGGCTGGTTATGCCCCACCGTTGGATGCTACTGAGAACCGCTTCCATAAGCATTATATTTACAAGCTGGGCCAAAGAAGTCATCCAATGACTCCTCCAGCGTGATCCATGCAGTCACTTTTTTTTTTTTTTTAATAGGACCAGCACTCAGGGGATGACCCCTACATATGCAATGCATTGCGCCGGAACTGAAAACGAGGGGATAGTATTGAAGGGACAGATTAGGAAAGATGAGAAGATAGACAGTTTTTTTTTTTTTTTTTTTTTTTTTTTTGAGCGGGTGTAATGGCTCCTCGTGCGTCACTCGTTGATTTTCGGTGCCCCACAAGCGATAGTTTTGCTTGTTCACGTATCCGCTGAGGTGGAAATAAACCTCATTGCTCATTATGATTTTTGTCGAAAAATCATTCACTTCGTCCTAGACACGATTATTCCGTGCTCCGTGGCTTGTTCACTTCCATTCCACATCTGTCTAGTTCACAAATTCTCAAAACAAATTTGACATTGGCCGCCACTTGCAAAAATAAGGGCATCTTCTAATAGGGTGATTTCTTTTGGCCCACCTTGTATGTAAAAGGCTAAGCCATCTGCCTTTATATTAATCGACTGGGCCATCTATCGGTTTAAATTTGAACTATCAGTTATTTCTTATGTCACTCTATTCTGTCACAAAATTCAGTGTATTATCTATACTGAACGAAATTAATGGATTTACGCCTAAGCAACGTTGGAATTTATGGGAAATATATTTTCAAAACAAACACAATTGCTGGGAAATTGCACTTAATATCAATGCGCATAAAAAAAATCAATGAGTGTTCGAACTCACGGGCGATGTGTTAACACTTTTTTGTTACACGGTACCTGTTCGATTTCTATGAACACAGACCCACAAACCCGGAGGTAGAGTTAATATAAAGTATTTAATGAAAAAGAATAGTTTATTGAATTGAATTTTACTTTGTATAATTTATTAATGTTGTGTTTTCAACACAGTTAAAATTGGTCTGTGATAGCTAAAATATGAAACATAAACTTTTGATTGTATCCTATCGATGTAACGTGAGAAAACAGCGTCAATTGTAGTTCCTTGGATAGTAGTTGGGGACTCTAACGAAGTATTCATGGTAAGCCCGAATTTATCATAGAGGAATTCGATAAGAGGTAGTGCTTCTACGGTTGAAAAATTCGTATTAAAGTCACCACCCATTATTATTGGCATTGAAAAATAGTCCTCTTCTAGTTCGCGTGAACCATTTTCGGTGTAGGGCAGAAGTGAAAAATGAATAAATTTTATTATATTCTGGACAGACTGGCTGAGCAAGAAGCTGTGCCTGCTCTCTCTTTTTCCTCCGATATTCTGCCATATATTTTCTTTTTTCTTTTAATACCGACGCACTAAGTAGATGCACTCAAAATGAAAAAAATACTTAATACTTTTTATTTATTTTATATTAAACCCACAAAAAAAACAAAGAGAATGCAAAGCAACAGACAAATGTACATACATACATTGTTATGTTTGTACATAAGCTACATACGTTGCTGTCTTGCTATCTCATTTTTATATATGTAGTACGTATAACCACGTCACTACTCTCTTTGCTATGCATAAGACAAAACCGAAGATCAACATAAAACACTTTTTTAATATTACTCCAAATTAATACTCCGAATTAAAACACTTAAATCTCCGCTCGCCGATATCGGATCGCCTTAATTTTTGGCCTAAAGTCGTCGTCGAAACCCGCACTAGCGTTTTAATCCAAAAATTAA
Organism: Linnaemya tessellans; assembly: GCA_951800035.1. Lineage (NCBI taxonomy): Eukaryota > Metazoa > Arthropoda > Insecta > Diptera > Tachinidae > Linnaemya > Linnaemya tessellans. The sequence goes on from OX637534.1 coordinate 98,267,082, forward strand.
TAAAATCGGCTATGAATTTCCGGAGAAAATCGCGTGGGAAAATTATATGAAAATCGCCCAATAATCACTTTCAATACCGACTGCCAAGCAACAACAACAAACAAACAAACTCTTACACTTACACTTGCGTATGTATTGAAACTGATAGTTTACTGCCCTAGAGGCGCGCGTATAGATGTTAACACATCAAAAAGGACTGCGATAAATTAAAAATATTTAACCTGCCGGGATTTTAAGCTATTTCTATGCCAAATTCTAAAACTCTTTTTTGACAGGGTCGCTCCAGGAAGGGCCATAACATTTGCAGCAGCGTTGGTCTACCCCCTTATTCATAAAAATTATGAGAGACTTATAAGAGTGTAATAGAGCAAATTTCATATGAAATTTTGTTTTATTACGCTGTTATTAGACTCTCATAATTTTTATGAATAGGGGGGTTAGTGTTTAATGTTTCGTGGTTGTTACACATCCTATGCCGGGAGAGTTGCCAATATGAGTATGAATTGTTTCATTTATTCATATTTCTATTGATATTTTTGTTTGCAATATAAAAGCATTGAATTGGTCAATGCGATATAAATTAATTCCTCTTATTCTGTAATTATTTGTCAATGTCACGTCAAGACAATGTCGAAAATATGGCAGTTACATTTTGGTTGTGGACAACAACTGATTACTGCTAACAGGATCTGATTATTCTGCAAGGCCTAAAAAATAATAAGAATCTGTTGGAAGTAATTAAACGTCGTGGAGAACAGCTGTTCAGATGCCTTATTTTTGTTATTGTCTTGACGTGACATTAACAAATAGTTACAGAATAAGGGAAAATATTATTGCTATTCCTTTTTTTTTTTTTTGAAAGGAGATTGAGATGACCTCCGTTCATGTAATGCATTGTGTTGGAATTATAGAACAAAGGACATGGTATTTGAGGAATAAATAGCGAAAGTTAAGAAATTTTATTTATTATTAAATTCATTTATTATTGAATATAATTTTAATTATTATTAAATTTGCTTAAGATCTATAGGCTATTTTTCGTAACGTATTTTAATTCAAAAAACCATAAAAAACATATCAAGTCAACATCAATTTTATTATCCAACTTACACAGTAGGGCACCACAGCTGTTTTGTCAAGCCGCTATACTTCTATCATCAGTACTTACTTATGTGTATTTTTGCCGTCTGTGGAAATGACGATTCAGTCCAAACGAAAAGTGCTAGACACCTGAAACTTGGTATAAATATATCTTGAAGGCTAGCACAGACCAACTTAGTAAATGTGATGAATCGCGGTAGAGGGAAAAAAGTTCCCCTAAAATGAATTAAACCAACCTTTAAAAAACAACACAAATTTTAAACTCCTCACTTTTGTCATAAAACCTTAATTTTGGGGTAATTATGAGTAGGAAAGAAATTTTTTTCAGAGGGTCATTTAAGGGCCAAAGATGGTTTGGCGGGTAGGGCAGGGGAAGATCAGAGTCCTTTTAATTCTTACTTCAACGAGCAAATATTTTCTGCTGTAACGAAATACTGCCATGTTGCCAGCTGTATAATTATTTTGAATACGGCAGCTGCACTATAATGTATTAAATACATTCGAGACATCACACTACACAAACACACGACTACAAAAGCCGTTGGCTGCAATTGTCGCCTCGTAGTCAGCCACTTAATTATTTTTGAGACTGCAGCTACATTGTCAACATCTCATTTTAGTGGTGCCACTTTCATATATAAAAAGCGCTTATTCTAAATCTATTTATAGATCGAAACAAAATTATGAATTAAAACACTTTATTTGTTTACAGCTCGTTATTGTTTTTGCATTTGCTATAAATACATTTTGATGTCCTTTAGGGCACTATGAGAATGAGTTTATGAGTTAATTCATTTGTGACCTAACTCACGTCTTTTATCGAGAACGGCTATAAAATATATACAAAGTTCGAGTATTCAAAATAATGGAATTTTTACTCGAAAAATCAGATACAAAATTTCAAAATTTAATAATACTCGCAATAGGTGGATAAATTTTAAAAATATGTCTAGCAATAGAGAGACATTTTGGAGTACTTTGAAGTGATAGTCATATCGTTTATATGGGGCCTATATTCTAAAAGAAAGAAATAATAAAATTAAAAAATAAAAGCCCAGAGAGAACGCAAAAAATAAATAAATAAAAATTAGAAAATAATTTTATATTTTGAAAGTGCTATTACATATTTTTATTTTAAACAATTTTCATATTCTCAAGCAGTTTGAAAATATTTTTAAACGCTTATTTATTTAAGATGTTTCACTGTGTTGGCAGCACTAATTTATTTATTGCCGCCTATGAAAATAGAAATTATGCTAGGAACACAACTGGGACGAACGACGAATTTCGCTTAGTACGACGAATTCGTTGGTAAAAAATCGCTCTATAAATTCGTCTATGAAACACAATAACGACGAATAAATTAAAATAATAAGCAAACAAAATTTTAATATTTGTTTTTTAAATCATTGTAACCTCTGATGCCATCTAGATTGTTTACACACTCAATAATTATCCCGGTGTTGTCCACCGGGATAATTATTGAAATTCCTTTTTGTAATTATTTTCTGAAAAATTTTTTGTCTGTAAATAAATTATTATTTTCATTTAACAGCTGATGGGGTGACCATATGAAAAGGTGGGAAATAGAAAGAAAATCTATATTATAAAAAGTGTTCAAAATTAATAAAAAGTCGTCCGAATGATACTTTTTTGTGAATTAGTGATTGCATTTTTAGTATGTACTGAAAATTTTAGTGCTACATGCAACAATACAGTACTGAACTATGTTTTTCTACAAAAAACCAGTTTGAGTATATGAAACCTGGTCACTTTATATTGATTTGTTCGTCGTTCGTTGACGAAACAATTAGAAATAAATGTATTTCAACTTTCGCTGAGTATGACGAATTTCGACCAACGCCACGATTGTGTGCATTTTCAAACACACCAATTTGTTTTATTTTTGGTGACGAATATTCGCGACCAAAAATTCGTCGTTCGTCGCAGTTGTGTTCCTAGCATTAGTTTAATTTTACTACAACCACAAAAGTAGTACAGACAACAACCTGCCGTGTAGCCGTCACAATAATAATTCCCATATAAACACGTGTATTCTGTTTCTGCCAGGTTGTAGTCGGTAGCCTGCTGTCGTGAATGTGTTTATTGCATAATTGCTTAGAGCCTTATTCTGATAGTGTCAGTTGATGTGGTGTGAGATCGTCACTAAAACAAACCAAACCAAACACAACCATAATCTAAGGCAGACTTGAAAATCCAATGCTATATCCATGGCAGATTGCGAAATCGAACCAGGAACCATTTGCTTCGTAGTCCAGTCGTTAAATACTTCCGTCAGCAGTATCGCCTTGATTTTTGTCAACACTTATTTAAGTGTTGGGATAAACGCCGGACATTCAACGTTTTTCTTTCAGTGTAGCTGGAAAATTATTTTTTTTCTATGCACAGCGTACTTGGAAAGTTGTTAAAGTAATTTGTTTCTTGAGAAATTTGAAAGCTTCTTCCCTCTTTCTTTATATATTCAGTGAATTTACAGTATCAAACAACCCAAGTCGGCTGCTTAATTTCCATATCGAAAAAAAAAGAAATCATAGGAGAAATTTTCATCAGATGATTTACAGCACATGAAGAAATCATCCGTGAAATTTTTAATCTATTTTGGGTCTCAGAAGAACAATAATAATTTAATAATTTTAGAACAGGCAATAATAATTTTGGCACAAGCCTAACAGGGCGCATAACCTTCGAAACTTCTCAAAATCAATTAATTTTGATTTTATGGGAATAGACATTTTGCTTCTACACCTTTTTTTACTTGCCACATTTTTTGTGTTGTGTCTTATTAATTTCTCTTTCGGAACTTCACCTAATAAATAATATTTTATTTTGAGCATAAATTATTAAATTTTACAACTATCAAAATTTTTTGGGCTGTCTGCCGCTCTATCTATTAATCACACCAAACAATTAATCATGCAGGTAATCTCAGAACATCCTTCGTGTAGGCTGGCGGTTTAATTCATATACAACAACAACAACAACAACAACAATAATAATAGTAATAAAGCGAAAGTGAAAGAGTAAAGATAAAATTATTAATAAACCTATAGAAATATTTGAAAATTCAAAATGATAGATTTAAACAATTTCTCATAATATCCTGCGAGTATAAAGTCTGTATATCCTTGCTAATCCTGCAGGTTATTTATCAATGTCATAATTTAATACTTTCGCAAAGTTTTTCAACAAAAACAAAATATTGTTTCTCTTTGAACTAAAAAGGCAAAATAATGGCAAAAGAAAACCCAAAATATTGTTGCAAAAGCAACAGCAGCAGCAGCAGCCAAGATTTGTTGTTAAAAATAAAAAAAAGTATAACAGCGATAATAGCAGCTATTGCGCTTCCACCTGCTTGTAATAATCAAGTGAGTTTATAAAAGGAAATTTAAGAAAATTGTTAGTTCACTTAGAGCGCTTTTCTTCTGTATGCGAACGGTGTTTATGCACGTCTTAATGTGAGTGTTTAAGCAGCAGTAACATTTCCCTAATGGCAACTTAAGTGACTAATTATCATGAAATTTTATACTAGAAACTCGGCAGTTTTCTATTAAAATTGTTGTGTATGTCGGTGTCTTTATTTATTATTTTTTCATGTTCAGTAGACCACATGCATTTAACTTGTCCCTGGAGTATTGCCAGAGATTGCATTTTGTGTTGTTCCATTAATTTAGACGGAACTCAAACTACGTTTAAGGAATATAATTTAAAGTTTAAATTAATTTTATATGCACTTTGGATATAGAATTTAAATGATTAGACAAAAAAAAAAAGACAAGTAAGAACGTTATATTCGACCGGGTCGAATCTTAAATACCCTCCAAATATTTAGTAAGTGAATTTAAAATGTTTAACTTGGGGGCCCAGAGTTCCTTTATATAATATCGTACGTCAACGCCTACTGAAGGGGCGGGTTTAAAAATAGACAATATCATGTTTTCCACAGACGAACGTATGGACATTGCTAGACCGTCTTAGACTTCATCACTGATCAAGAATATATTTACTTTATAGGGTCCAATTCTCTTTGGAGGGTATAAAAACTGTATTTTGGCGGGGTCGCTCTGGCAAGGGCTGTGGGGGAAATATTTCACATTTGTCATAAAACTCTAAAAATAAATACTTGGGATAATTATATACAAAATTAAAATTTATTTTTTTGATAGGGTCATTTAGAGGGCAAAGGGGGAGAAGGGGTAGGGCAGAAACAGTCAGTCATAAAACTCTAAAGATAAATGCTTAGAATGATTATACACAAAAACAAAATTTTTTTTTTTTTTTGGTAGGGTCATTTGGGGGGCAAAGGAAGAAGAGGGGTAGGGCAGAAATCGGCAGTCATAAAACTCTAAAGACAAATGGTTGGGATGATTGGATACAAAATTTAAAAATTTTTTTTTTTTGGTAAGGTCATTTAGGGAGCGAAGGGGAAAGAGGGGGTAGGGCAGAGTAGTACCAGGTTTCGTCTCAGCTTCGTCATTAAAGCTTAAAAATTTAATTTTTAAGAAATCTAAGCTTAAGTAAAACAATTTGTTAAATTTTTATGCTATTTTTGCCTACAATAACGCCCACTAGAGTGGGCGGGGTCAAAAATATTTTTATTTTATTTTATGGCTCCAAGTTTAAGGCGTTGGACCGTATTTGACATAAAAATATATCATTTGCTTAACAAAATAACCAAAAAACTTTAAAAATTATGTTGTTTTTTCTGGGTTGGTTTAGTTCTTCTTAGGGGAACTTTTTTCCCTCTTGCCCGATTTAGCCCATCTTCGAACTTAACCTGCTCTAAGTTTTAAAATATATTTATGCCAAATTTCAACAGTCTAGCTCTTTTCGTTTGGACTGAATCGTGATTTCCACAGACGGACGGACGGACGGACATGCTCAGTTCGTCTTAGATTTTATCACTGATCAAGAATATATATACTTTATGGGATCTGAGATGGATATTTCGATGCGTTACAAACGGAATGACAAAGTGAATATACCCTCCAAATTCTTTTTTGGAGGGTATAAAAAGACAAGTAAGAACGTTATATTCGTCCAGGTCGAATCTTAAATACCCTACAAGTATTTAGTAAATAAAATTTCTATTTTTATTATTATTTGAATTTTGTAATTACAGTCGACTCGTGATAATTTGAAACTCGTTAATTTGAAGCTCGCGGTAATTTGAACTGTTTTCCAAGTCCCTTGAAAAACACTCAATAAATTGAAAAATATCTATGTAATTTGGTCCCCTCAATAATTTGAAATTATTTGAATGGCATTTTGATCGCCGACTTGCTATAATTTGAATTTTTTAGCTCTACGCTCTATAATTTGAATTATTTTAATTGCTGCTGTGTTTTATGCAAAATACAAAATAAATAAAACAACCATTTATTTTAGTTTTTTTTGCGATGTGCTACAAAAATGACATCTTGCTCGCCAACGTTCTATAATTTGAAGTTCGGTTATTCTACACTCTTTAATTTGAACTCCTAATGTGATTTTGTTTCTGTTTTTGGAAGAAATTTAAATCGTTTGCTTTAGTTTCTGTACCACGATTTTAGTATACGCCACTACATCGACAGTTGCTAACATAAAAAAATTAAATTTCTTTGCTTTGCTTTTTCGCGGAATTTAGTGCGTGCAAATGGTTTTGCTTTTTGATGTGTTAACATCTATAAGCGCGCCTCTAGGGCAGTAAACTATCAGTTTCAATACATACGCAAGTGTAAGTGTAAGACTTTGTTTGTTTGTTGTTGTTGCTTGGCAGTCGGTATTGAAAGTGATTATTAGGCGATTTTCATATAATTTTCCCACGCGATTTTCTCCGGAAATTCATAGCCGACTTTATTAAATTTGGATTAAAACGCTAGTGCGGGTTTCGACGAAGAGTTTAGGCCAAAAATTAAGGCGATCCGATATCGGCGAGCGGAGATTTAAGTGTTTTAATTCGGAGTATTAATTTGGAGTAATATTAAAACAGTGTTTTATGTTGATCTTCGGTTTTGTCTTATGCATAGCAAAGAGAATAGTGACGTGGTTATACGTACATATATAAAAATGAGATAGCAAGACAGCAACGTATGTAGCTTATGTACAAACATAACAATGTATGTATGTACGTACATTTGTCTGTTGCTTTGCATTCTCTTTGTTTTTTGTGAGTTTAATATAAAATATATAAAAAGTATTAAGTATTTTTTTCATTTTGAGTGCATCTACTTAGTGCGTCGGTATTAAAAGAAAAAAGAAAATATATGGCAGAATATCGGAGGAAGAAGAGAGAGCAGGCACAGCTTCTTGCTCAGCCAGTCTGTCCAGAATATAATAAAATTTATTCATTTTTCACTTCTGCCCTACACCGAAAATGTTTCACACGAACTAGAAGAGGACTATTTTTCAATGCCAATAATAATGGGTGGTGACTTTAATACGAATTTTTCAACCGTAGAAGCACTACCTCTTATCGAATTCCTCTATGATAAATTCGGGCTTACCATGAATACTTCGTTAGAGTCCCCAACTACTATCCAAGGAACTACAATTGACGCTGTTTTCTCACGTTATATCGATAGGATACAATCAAAAGTTTATGTTTCATATTTTAGCTATCACAGACCAATTTTAACTGTGTTGAAAACATAACATTAATAAATTATACAAAGTAAAATTCAATTCAATAAACTATTCTATTTCATTAAATACTTTATATTAACTCTACCTCCGGGTTTGTGGGTCTGTGTTCATAGAAATCGAACAGGTACCGTGTAACAAAAAGGTGCTAACACATCGCCCGTGAGTTAGAACACTCATTGATTTTTTTTATGAAAACTCTTGTTAATTTGAATTTTTTCTGTCTCTCTTTCGATTTTTTGCAGTGTCGTTAAAATGAAAACTCGATTATTTGAACTTTTTCTCTGGTCCTTTCAGTTTCAAATTATCAAGAGTCGACTGTATATTTATTTAGTTAATTATTTATGACTACAATATTTTTACTGGCATTATTAATCTAATTTAAACTAAAAATATATTTAACAAATTCTTATTTGCCAATACAACTTTTAAAAAAAGAAAAAGAAATTTTTTCTAGGATATAAAAACAAATAAATTTTAGCCACTTAATTTTGTATAGCAAAAATAAGTTTAAATTTTTCCACACTGGAAAAAAGTTAATTTCTGATTTTTATTTCGTTATAAAAAAACACTTGAATGGCAATAGTATTGTTTTGTTGGCATTGTGAAAATGTTTAATGCATTATTATGAAATTTTGCATGTTTTCAAGTTCTCATGTTTCCCTGTTCTAATCTGGCACGCATATAAATTAATAATTAAGAACAATCTCTTAGAGGCTGTGGCCGAATTTTGCATCTGGGCAATGTATCAATGCCAGCCGCAGTGAGTGGCTTCAAGACCATATTACTACAAGTGTGAGTGTGTGTTTGTATGTGTGTGTGTGTGTGTGTGTATGTGAACTTATTTCTATACCCACCAAATTACGTGTATAAAATGTGTTGTGTGAGTGCATAAGACTGTGTGCATGTATCAATAATTACTGCTAATGGTACAACCCTGCGTATGAGTAATAAAATGCTAATTGTATTATAAAATATTACTTATACGCCGAAGGGAGTTTGTTGCAATTCACTGCATGCAGTCATGTAGTTCAGTCATGTAGTGATGAAACAATTTATCTAACGATTACAAACTGGTTGAATATTTTATATCAATGAATTCGTGAATTATTCAAAGTATTCCGATTAAATTATTGCGATTAAAATTATTAATCAGGCTTTGAATCTGATCTGGTCCACGACTTAATTACTAATTTAAGAATTTGTCTTATGGTGATTTCTTTTCTGAAAAATATTTAAAATTTTATTACTGTTTTCATAAAAAATTACAATTTGTCGCATTTTTAAAATAAAAATAATTTTTCGCAGGAGTAGAACATTCATTTGTAATAAATTCAATATTTCCAAATGCCATAATATTGCCATTTTTTCTTGAAAAGTGCAAAATATGTAACATATTTTTTTGGAAAAGAAATCAACATTAAATTCATTAAATGTTATTTATTTATAAATTCAGCTTTATTTAGATCATATAAAGAGTATTTCATTAGGCGTTTTCTATTTTTAAATTTGAGTACAAAAAAATTTTTGTGAGACATCATGTGAATTTAAATTTTTATTTTTATTATTAACGACTTCCGTGGGTGGTGCGCATCGCAATAATAAAATTTTCATGATTTTGGTTAATAAATCGTTCTGAATGTGATGATAAGTAACAACAAGCACGGCTGATAATGATGAAATTGTAGTGGCCTTCGAAAACAGCTATTCTGCTCGCCTGTGTAAATTGGATAATTAAAATTTAAGTTGATTTTTCCTTGGTGCTTTGGCATACATATCATGCCTTTCTAAATTTAAAAAACATTTTCGAACAATTCGCTTAGTAGTCTTAATTTAAATTAATATAATAATTTTGTGGTTTGCAAACAAGACGCGGGTGAAGATTACTTTTAAAATAATTACTTTAAAAATAGATTACTTTAAAAATAATTTAGAGTCCCATGTGTTTGAAAAGTAATTACTAACAATTTGCAAAAAAAAATAATAATACACAATACACCCCACTGTGCAACTGAGCAACACCCTGTATGTGTATATTATACTTATAACAAACATATTTCCTTTTACTTATCAAATAATTAGCAAACGAAACGCATTAAAACCATCTTGTCTGGTATCTATTTGGCATTTACAACACCAACAACAACACGATGAAACAGATAATGAATCCTTGTCACGTATACAAACAAAAACAACTCAGCTGCTCAGGTAGCAAAGTGATGTCGTATAAAGAAAATATGCGTCAGCATAAAGTCTCATGTATTTATCATTTAAGCCAAATCCACAAATTATTAAGTTCGCTACTTACCTGTGATTTTCAATTAATAATGAAGATGTATTTAATTTCCCAAAAACATCATAATGAGCAAAACGAAAAGCATTCGTGCATAAAGAATTTGAAATATTAAAAAACACATTTAACTTTTATCTTGCGCTGCTTAAAACATCTGCAAATATAAATAAGATTTAATATTTTTGTTGTTGTTGTTTTTGGCAAAGCAACACCACAACAAAAGATCTTTGGAGCTTAAATAATTGCTGAGACAAGTTTTTACGATGACATTAGCATGACATTTGAATAACAAAAACCGTTCGTGTTGTCTGAGTTTTTGTTGGCAAAACAAAAAACAAAAAAAAAAAACAAAAAAACTGAAATCAAATAAATTTCGACGTGAAGGTGGTCATGACCATGCACTCAGCTGTCAGCAGTTAGAAAAAATAATAACAATAAAAGCAAAAAAAAAAAAAAAAAAAAAGTTAAGTAAATAAATTTTTTGTGTTCTTTGTATTGTGGCAAAAAGTTTGTTTTCAAAACAGGTTTTTGTCAAAACTTGTGATAACCAAAACGGGTGCTGGCAACTTTTTAAAAGCAACTTAAATTAACTCAAACAACGAGTTGGCTGGACAGACGGAATTAAAAGTTGTAAAATATGTTTGGATATGAAAAATTTTTGAAAAATTTCCAAAAAGTTTTTGTTTGCTAACAAAGATTTCCTTTTTAATTTCATTTGGTGGCAGTTGGAGGACGCATTTCTTTTGTTCCTTAATAATATTTAAAACACGTAATATTATGTTGGCCGAATAAGTTTCATTAGGAACTAAATTCGCTTAATTTGTAATACCTTTGAAACCCCAAAAACTTTTGCCGACTGTTTTCTCAACTCTATTCAAACTATTGTTCTCTAACTAATAGAGTATGGAAAACACGTACAGGCTCTTGTATTCGGAAGACAGTAGGAATTAAAATTCAAAGCAGACTGATTCTAGCACAACAACAACAACACCAACAGCAACAACAACAAGTAAACATAAAAAACCGCACCAGATGTTGGGGCAATATGTCTAATTATAAGCACTCGGTTTGATTATTTTATATATAAAAAGGAAATTGTGTTGGAATGTTGGGAGGCCATTCAAAAGACTGTCCTAGAACGGGACATTTAAATGGTCTATTTTGTATAGCCTCCAAAAAAAAAATTGGAGGTTATATTCACTTTGTCATTCCGTTTGTAACGCAGCAAAATATCCTTCTGAGACCCCCATAAAGTATATAGATTCTTGATCAGTGACGAAGTCTAAGACGATCCGTCCGACCGAAATCACGATTCTGTCCAAACGAAAAAAACCATACTCTTTGAAATTTGGTATAAATATATCTTGGAGGATAGCACAGGTCAAGTTCGTAAATGGGCTGATTTGGCTCTGGGGAAAAAAAGTTCCCCTAACAAGAACTGAACTAACCTCTAAAAAACAACATAATTTTTACAGTTTTTTTTATAATTTTGTTAAGCTAATGATATATTTTTATGTCACAAAAGATCCAACTCGTAAAACTTGGAGCCACAAAATCAAGAAAAATTAAATTTTAAGGTCCCGCCCCCCTTTAGTGGGCTTTGTTATATGCAAATATAGTGTAATAGTTTAACAAATTGTTTTACTTAAGCCTACATTTCTTAAAAAAATAACACTTTTAAGCTTTAATGACGAAGCTGAAACGTAACCTGGTACTCCTCTGCCCTACCCCCTCCTCCCATTTTGCCCCTATAAAATAAAAAAAAATTTGAATAAATTTTACATTTCATTATTCCGAACATTTATTTTTGAAATTTTATGGCAAAGGTGAAATGTCTCCCCCACGGCCCTTGCCAGATAGACCCCAACAAAATACACTTTTAATGCCCTCCAAAATGAATTTGACCTCATAAAGTAAATATGTATATTCTTGATCAGTGATGAAGTGTAAGACGGTCTAGCAATGCGAATACGTTCGCCTGTGGAAAACATGATATAGTCTATTTGAGGACCCCGCCCCCTTTAGTGGGCGTTGACGTACGATATTATATAAAGGAACTCTGTCCCACCAATTTAAACATTTTAAATTCACTTACTAAATATTTGGAGGGTATTTAAGATTCGACCCGGTTGAATATAACGTTTTTACTTGTTTTTTTTTGTTAACTTTTTTAAATTTTCTAATTAATTTGAAATTTAATGTCAATTATTGCAAAATGGTACGACTATTTTGTTTTCACTTTGTTTTTTAACTTTTTTCATTTCTTCTACAATTTAGGTGCTAACTCTGTACTAACTTTGTTAAGTGATCTGTGTTTTACTCACTAAACACACTTTTTAGCAGTGTTGCATTTGGAATTTTATTCAATATTATAAAAATTTTTTATGTATTGAACAATAATTAATTAGTATTTTCTATGGATAACTGAGCTCAATTTATTGAGATAAGCTTAATTAAGTTGTATGTCTAATCACTGTATGAGCCATTTACTAAGTGGTGACAAACAACACACTACACTTGAGTAATGACGATAAAAGTGCAGCGGGCTTTGAAAACAACTCTTCTGTTCTTTTGTTTATGATTTTGACTTTCCTTTGTACTTTGGTATACTTATTTCTGTGTTTCTGAATTTAAAACAAATTTAAATTTTCGAACAATTAGATTATTAATCTTAACTGAATTTAAATTTATGCGTGAAATATTATTATCGACATCAACAGATTTTCGTGCGAAGGAAAATTTAGGTTAAAAATGAATAAAATAATGATTTATTTTCATATTGTATTCCTTTAGAATATTAAAATTGTGGGTGCTGTTGGCTGAAGTAGTAGAAAACGAGACTATGAAGCGGAGGGTCCTGAGTTCGAGCCCGCTCTGAGTCATAAAATATTGTGTTGAATTCTTCTGATCAGCATTAGGGCATGGGTTGTGTTAGTTGTTGCCAGCCTGTTTCAATGATGAAGGCATAATCACTGGTCACTGGTCACTGAACATAATTGGCAGCGACTGACACTATCATGTACCCCACCTTCGTCGGCCCTGTAGCAAAAATTAGCCGGCGAAGTAAAAAAGGTTGAAAAAGCTACAAAAAGATTGTCTATCTTCTCATCTTTCCTAATCTGTCCCCTCAATACTATCCCCTCGTTTTCAGTTCCGGCGCAATGCATTGCATATATAAGGGTCATCCCCTGAGTGCTGGTCCAAGATAAAAATAAAAAAATAAAAAATATTTAGATTTAGAATTGGGTACAGAGATGTCTTAAAGGAACTCTGTCTCACCAAGTTAAATATTTTAAATTTACTTACTAAATACTTGGAGGGTATTTAAGATTCGACCCGGCCGAATATAACATTTTTACTTGTTTTTTTTTGCTTTTATTAGCAACGACACTACGGGAATGGCGCCTACGCATGCGTGCATTGTGCTTTAGAAGAAAGAGTCTCACTCTCATTGTTGCAAAGGCAACACTTCTAAAAAGTGTGTTTAGTGAGCGTAATACAACTTACTGAACAGAGTTAGTAGAGACTTAGCAGCTAGATTTTTTTTTTCATTCTTCTTTATTTGTGATCTATTTTCTAAAGAAACATTAAGCAAATCTTTTAAATTTTACAATGAACGTAGGTTATTGAACTCCAGTGAGGCCAATAAAAACAAAAACAATAAGTTGCATGAATTTAATTAATTATAATATCAAATTCAACTTATAGATATAACAATATTTATTTTCTAAAAGGAAAATCAAGTACGTGGTATGTTTTCAGTCTCTGTATTTCATCGCTATCATTCAAAAGATTAATGGCAAGTAGATTTGAATGATTGCTCAGTCTTTGTAAATATCTCTCACAGAATTTGGCGATTTCCTCTTTAACGGTGGGTATATTGAGGTCACGATGAATATATTTATTACTTATAAACCTTGGAGCGCTAGTAATTGTTCTTAATATTTTGGACTGGTATCTTTGAAGAATTTCAATGTTTGAGTTGCTAGCTGTACCCCAAAGTTGAATACCGTAAGTCCAGACAGGTTTTATTATAGTTTTATACAACTTTGTTTTGTTCTCTATTGTCAGGGTAAATTTGGGTCCTAAAAGCCAATACATTCTCTTTGACTTATTGTTAAGTTGTTGACGCTTTTTTTTTAATATGCTCTTTCCAAGTCATTTTTCCGAAGAGCGAACGTTACTTGAACAGACTTCTCCGTGTTGACGTTAATGTTCCATTTATTTAGCCTATCTTCTACTAGATTTAAACAGATTTGTAGTTTACTAGAAGCTTCAAGGTGAGAATCTTGCGAGGCCATAATAAAAGTGTCATCGGCATATGTCGCTATAGTTGTAGCAGCTAAATTGAAATTGAAAAAACCATAAACAGTATAATATATCGAGCCATATTGAAGTTAAATTATTGACTTTAAATTTATTATTAATTAGAAAATTAACAAAAAAAAAAAAAAACTGATTCCAGATTTGAACTTTGGATTCATCATGAATATGAACAATTTTTACTTTTAGTTGTCATACGTTAATGGAATTGACTAAATTTTGTTATATGTGAACAGGAAGAAAATTGTGGCTATACAGAGAATATTGACTCTATTAAAAATGTAGGCCTAATGTCCACATTAGGCTGATGCATAAAAATTTTTGAAATATGTATTAAATGAGATAAATTTATTATTTTGAATTTTATTCGTATCAATTGTTGTCCGAAATTTACAAAAAATTCAAAATTGATTATTGAGGACTTTTCAGTAGCTTCTAAGCCCATTTCATTGGAAATCATCAGGGAACTTTTAAACCCAAAATTTTTTAGAATAACCATAGAAATTATTTTAAACGTCGGCTCAATTAAATCACAGATAAATTTATAAATTGTCAATTTTTTATTTTTTTTTTTTGGCTTAAGTTCGAATCTGCATGACTGCAAATGATTTTTTATTATTTTATTAATAAATGAATTTGTTCAAATTCTATTTATTATTTTTTATATTAAGATTGGAATATTAAGAATATTTTCAATAATCATCAAACCAGCAGAACGGATCAGTACTGATTTCGAGGCCGCTACGCCATCTCATCAGCGTTCTTTGTTCAATTTTTCCACTTTTGCAAGTGGTGCTAGTTTTTATTTTTATATAAAGGAATATCAACTATTTAACCAATATTTTAACGAAAATTTAATATGAGAAATTATCACATTCATATTTTTAAGTTATTACCTTTAATTTAAATTTATATTTAATCCATAAATGGGTGAGACAATATGTCGAATAGATGATTTTATAATCCTTAAATATATATAAAATCCACTTCAAAAATCTTTAACAATTTAGCATCAAATTTAGCACTCCCATATCCGGTTAAATCTGGATACTTTCAAGTAATATTTTAAATTTCTGATATTTGAAAATATAAAGTTGATAAGGGGACAAAACAAATTTGTGTCCTTCCAAGCGTATAAAAGAATATGTTTTTTTAAACATTTAACCACATGACTGAACTCAAGAGCTGTTGAATATTTATAGTGCTTCAACTTGAACAGTTTTAGCTGATGCGCATCATTTGCAAAATTATGCTGATTGAATCTTGAATTCTTTTCCAGCTTCTACATTTTTCAAATTTCTTTCCCTGCCTTCACATAAGAATGTATGAAAGTCTAATTCCCGAGAAAACAATTACAAAATGCTACGAATTTTGTCGCCAGCAATAGCCTGGTTTCCAACTTTGTCACATCAATGATCATTTTCTATGTTGTTAAAATTGATGGGTTTTCTCATGCATGATTTTTTGTTTGTTTTGTTTTTGTTTTTGCTGTTTTCTATGTGTTACAAGTGTTTGAAAATGGCAAATGTGATTGCTTTTCCGGTTAAAAGTTCTAAAAAGATGTTCGCTTTGCAAGCAAACAAACGAAACGCTCAGTCGAAATACATTAACATTTCTAATGTGTCAAAGATATTACAATTTGAAAAATCATTGAACTTTCCGCATAACGAAGGAACTGATTCATAACAAATATATCACAAAAAGTGCTTAAATGCAAAATAATTTGATGATGTTTTATTTTTCTCTTTTTGATAAGCACTGAATCAAGAGGAATTTCAAGTGCGCACAGTTGAATGCAAATTGAGGAACTTTTGTTTCAAATTTTTTTTTTGGCTAAAATACTTCAAACATAAAAGTAGAAAACTAATCTCCGCTTTGTTGCCAAACATAAAAGAGGCCACATAATGGCAAGAGTAAAAAAAAATGAATTCAAATGTCGTTAAAACAAACACGCTCATATTTGCTTTTCGGTATTAGTTTAAAGTTTTGAATCTGTCAGTAAAGGGTGAGCCATTTGGCGGTTTCACAAGTAACGTGAAATACAACACAAGTGGGACGAATGATGACAGACTCGTTGGTAAAAATTAGCTCGTGAAACACATTAACGATGAAAAAAATTAAAAGTGTTGTAGCTGCTAAAGCTATTTATCGGCCATGTGATGGAAATCGCTTATCGCATGAAATTAAGCGTTTTCGATTTGAAGTCACAAAATTGGTGTGCTGGAGTTCGCAATCGCTTAAAATCGTTCAAAAGCAATTGGCGTTTTTCAAGTCGCATGTGATTCGACAATCGTGCGATTCACAGCACATACTACATACATGTATAACTTGTGCAATAGTGTGACCATTTTAAAAAAATTTCTGTTAAAAAATTTAAATTTAATAAATAATATTATTTTGTATTTTAAATTTCAAATAAAAAATAAAATAGTTAATAAAGTTATGGACAATTTCGTTTCTTAAAGAAATTTTAAAACTGAAACAACACATGGTCACACGGTAACAATTTGTTCGCCTTTCGGTGTCATTAGAAATTACAATAAATAAATGTATTGCATAGTTCGCGGCGAATGACGAATCTCGGCCATGATTATATGCATTTTCATATATTTCGATTTTGTTTTATTTTTCAAAAAATTTAAAAAATTTAAATTTAATAAATAATAAAATTTAAATTTAATAAATAATATTATTTTGTATATTAAATTTTAAATAAAAAATAAAATAGTTAATAAAGTTATGGACAATTTCGTTTCTTAAAGAACTTTTAAAACTGAAACAACACATGGTCACACGGTAACAATTTGTTCGCCTTTCGGTGTCATCAGAAATTACAATAAATAAATGTATTGCATAGTTCGCGGCGTATGACGAATCTCGGCCATGATTATATGCATTTTCATATATTTCGATTTTGTTTTATTTTTCAAAAAATTTAAATTTAATAAATAATAAAATTTAAATTTAATAAATAATATTATTTTGTATTTTAAATTTTAAATAAAAATTAAAATAGTTAATAAAGTTATGGACAATTTCGTTTCTTAAAAAAATTTTAAAACTGAAACAACACATGGTCACACGGTAACAATTTGTTCGCCTTTCGGTGTCATTAGAAATTACAATAAATAAATGTATTGCATAGTTCGCGGCGTATGACGAATCTCGGCCATGATTATATGCATTTTCATATATTTCGATTTTGTTTTATTTTTCAAAATATTTAAAAAATTTAAATTTAATAAATAATAAAATTTAAATTTAATAAATAATATTATTTTGTATATTAAATTTTAAATAAAAAATAAAATAGTTAATAAAGTTATGGACAATTTCGTTTATTAAAGAAATTTAAAAACTGAAACAACACACGGTCACACGGTAACAATTTGTTCGCCTTTCGGTGTCATCAGAAATTACAATAAATAAATGTATTGCATAGTTCGCGGCGTATGACGAATATTGGCCATGATTATATACATTTTCATATATTTCGATTTTGTTTTATTTTTCAAAAAATTGAAAAAATTTAAATTTAATAAATTATATTATTTTGTATATTAAATTTTAAATAAAAAATAAAATAGTTAATAAAGTTATGGACAATTTCGTTTATTAACAAAATTTAAAAACTGAAACAACACACGGTCACACGGTAACAATTTGTTCGCCTTTCGGTGTCATCAGAAATTACAATAAATAAATGTATTGCAGAGTTCGCGGCGTATGACGAATATCGACCATGATTATATGCATTTTCATATATTTCGATTTTGTTTTATTTTTCAAAAAACTTAAAAAATTTAAATTTAATAAATAATAAAATTTAAATTTAATAAATAATATTATTTTTTATTTTAAATTTTAAATAAAAAATAAAATAGTTAATAAAGTTATGGACAATTTCGTTTATTAAAGAAATTTAAGAACAGAAACAAAACATGGTCACACTGTAACAATTTGTTCGCCTTTCGGTGTCATCAGAAATTACAATAAATAAATGTATTGCATAGTTCGCGGCGTATGACGAATCTCAGCCATGATTATATGCATTTTCATATATATCGATTTTGTTTTATTTTTCAAAAAACTTAAAAAATTTAAATTTAATAAATAATAAAATTTAAATTTAATAAATAATATTATTTTGTATTTTAAACATGGTCACACTGTAACAATTTGTTCGCCTTACGGTGTCATCAGAAATTACAATAAATAAATGTATTGCATAGTTCGCGGCGTATGACGAATATCGGCCATGATTATATGCATTTTCATATATTTCGATTTTGTTTTATTTTTCAAAAAACTTAAAAAATTTAAATTTAATAAATAATAAAATTTAAATTTAATAAATAATATTATTTTGTATATTAAATTTTAAATAAAAAATAAAGTAGGTAATAAAGTTATGGGCAATTTCGTTTCTTAAAGAAATTTTAAAACTGAAACAACACACGGTCACACGGTAACAATTTGTTCGCCTTTCGGTGTCATCAGAAATTACAATAAATAAATGTATTGCATAGTTCGCGGCGTATGACGAATATTGGACATGATTATATGCATTTTCATATATTTCGATTTTGTTTTATTTTTCACGACGAATTTTTATTCGCTTTGAACAATTCGTCCTTCATCTTAGTTGGGTTCCCAGCATAATACCGTGTTCAGACATGCATTTTTAATTGAGCCAATATTCACTTAATTGCGTTAATTATTTTCATGTTCACAAATTTAGTCAATTCAATTAACGTATGACAACTAAAAGTGAAAATTTTTCATATTCATGAGGATCCCAAGTTCAAATCTGCGATCTAAACTTTTACTGTATTCTGATATTTTTAAGCTTAAGGTCTCTTTATTTTAGTTTAATTTTTAATTTCAATATTTCGTCACTCCTTTGTGTGACTTCTTCAGGAAATTAATTATTTTTTCTAAACTTTTAATTTTTTTTTTAATTTAAAAATTAATAATAAATTTAATATCAGTAATTTAAATTCACTATATTTTGTTTAGGGTTTTTTCGCATGTCCCGCAATTTAGGTGCTAAGTCTCGGCTAAGTTTGTTCAGTGAGTAGAGTTTTGCTCACTAAACACACTTTTCAGCAGTAGTGCCATTGTAATTTTACTCAATATTTTAGCAATTTATTTAATTTAGCTCTATAATGCTATTTATTGCGATAAACTCAATTAAGGTGTGTGTCTATGATTTTGATCAAAATTTAATTTCATAACAAAATTTCAACCTTGCCTTTGCGCAAAAAACATAAAATCATTTAAATTTTTGCTTCTGGATTAGTTGCAGCAGTTTATCCTCGTCGAGTAGATTTCGAGCATATTTCGGAAATTTGCTTGGTTGACACTCCTTCCGTTCTCTTGTTAAAGGAAATGTGCACTTCCTGAGGTGGTCCTACAAGAATGAATATCAACGTGCAGACTTAATTCTATAGAAGCTTCTAGTTTCCCTAAATAAAATTTCTCTTCTTTAAATAAATTTCAGAAACATTAAAATTGTACCGCAGTTTTTTACACCCTTTATATATTTTTTAAATTTTTTTTTATACCCTCCACTTTGTCATTCCGTTTGTAACGAATCGAAATATCCATCTCAGACCCCATAAAGTATATATATTCTTGATCAGTGATGAAATCTAAGACGAACTGAGCATGTCCGTCCGTCCGTCTGTGGAAATCACGATTCAGTCCAAACGAAAAGAGCTAGACTCTTGAAATTTGGCATAAATATATTTTAAAACTTAGAGCAGGTTAAGTTCGAAGATGGGCTAAATCGGGCAAGAGGGAAAAAAGTTCCCCTAAGAAGAACTAAACCAACTCAGAAAAAACAACATAATTTTTAAAGTTTTTTGGTTATTTTGTTAAGCAAATGTTATATTTTGATGTCAAAGACGGTCCAACGCCTTAAACTTGGAGCCATTAAATAAAATAAAAATATTTTTTGACCCCGCCCACTTCAGTGGGCGTTATTATAGGCAAAAATAGCATAAAAATTTAACAAATTGTTTTACTTAAGCCGACATTCCTTAAAAATAACACTTTTAAGTTTTAATGACGAAGCTGAGACGAAACCTGGTAATACTCTGCCCTACCCCCTCCTTCCCCTTCGCCCCCTAAATGACCCTACCAAAAAAAATTGTTTTTTTTTTTAAATTTTGTATATAATCATCCCAAGCATTTATCTTTAGAGTTTTATGACTGCCGATTTCTGCCCTACCCCCCCCCCCCCCCCCCGCCCCCTCTTTGCCCCCTAAATGACCCTACCAAAAAAATTTTTTTTTTTTAAATTTTGTATACAATCATCCCAAACATTTATCTTTAGAGTTTTATGACTGCCGATTTCTGCCCTACCCCTCCCCCTTCTTTCTTTGCCCTCTAAATGACCCTACCAAAAAAAAGAATTTTTTTTTTAAATTTTGTATATAATCATCCCAAGCATTTATCTTTAGAGTTTTATGACTGCTGATTTCTGCCCTACATGATATTGTATATTTTTGAACCCCGCCCCCTTTAGTCGGCGTTGACATACGATATTATATAAAGGAACTCTGTCCCACTAAGTTAAACATTTCAAATTCACTTACTAAATATTTGGAGGGTATTAAAGATTCGACCCGGTCGAATATAACGTTTTTACTTGTTTATTTTTGTACTGCCGTGGTTTTAATAAATGTTACCGTTAAAACCTGGTTTTACCATACAAAATGATTTTGCTTACAACCAACTTAAAAGCATTTCTGAATTGATTTGAAATTTGGTTTAAAGAAATGCAACCTTGTTTTTGTCTGTACTAAGTTGGATGCTGCCAAGTTAAATATTGGCAACAACTCCATCACATTCGTATATTTTCTTTGAGTATTTACATGATGTTCATATGAAGCAATGTGATTTCCTAGCATTTATTCACTTTTTACAAAGAAAAAATTAAATTTTTTAAAATCGTTTATTCGACATATTGCCTCAATTAAATTAGTGCTTTTTGTTTGTTATGTGATCAAGTATGTCTATATGCCTGCATTTCATTGGTTCTTACACAAAATCATCAGTAGACTTTAACCTAATTCCAAAATAACAAAACCTCTCGGCTTATATATAAATTTCCAAAAATGAACTGAGAATTACACAAGCAAAACCATAGGATTTAAAATTCACGAAGACACAACAAACAAATTTTATTCGATATAAATCAATACAGCAAAAGTGTTGCATACAAATATTGAACAATCAGAAATTTCCATAATATTCTACCTAGGAATACCTGTATTTTAGATTTAAGATATCTGGTTATAGTGAAAATGGTTTATAAAACTGGGAATGTGATTGAGTTCTACTAGATGAAAATGTCCTGCTCAAATAAAATTTTTATATTATTCGCCAGGACTTGCGTGGAAGACAAATTCCAGATTTCTACCTTAAATACGAAAATAAATTTCTTCTTAAAAATGTTTAAAATTTATTTCTGTTATCAAAAAAAAAAGGATAATTGGATACGTAAACAAATCTTAAGTTCTGATTTACTCCGTCATTAAATTATAAATTGGGTCTCTAATAAACATGTATTTCTTACAACGTTTGCTGAAGACTCTTTAAAGCCGTTCCATCCCTAATTCAGTTTAAGGATTAAAATAGCGCACAAGCAGGTTTGCTAAATCTACTGGAAAATGTCCACATTTGAAGTTTAAAGGTTACGTGGCTCTCTGCCAGCATATCCCAAAGTGGGATGAAGCTTAAGTTACTTAAACAGCAAATCAGACATAAACTTTGAAAACACCCCATACACAAGTATACACTTGTGTTTATGTTTTTTACTGCCAGGACGTTGTTGTTTTTTTTTTGCAAAAAAAAAAAAAGTGTGATATTGTTGTACAGTGTTATTTATGTGTGGACACATTGACATACATTTTCTATGTTGACTCAGTTTTAGTTGTTGTCTTTCCATTTTCTGTTATTAAACGAAATCTTATCAATGTTAATTCAAGTACAAGCAGATTTCTTTGTTTACTAATACGACAAAAAAAAAACAAGTAAAAACGTTATATTCGACCGGGTCGAATCTTAAATACCCTCCAAATATTTAGTAAGTGAATTTAAAATGTTTCACTTGGTGGAACAGAGTTCCTTTATATAATATCGTACGTCAATGCCCACTAAAGGGGGCGGGGTTCAAAAATAGGAAATATCATGTTTTCCACAGACGAACGTATGGGCATTGCTAGACCGTCTTAGACTTCATCACTGATCAAAGGTCATTTAGCGGGCAAAGGGGGAGGAGGGGGCAGGGCAGAAATCGGCAGTCATTAAGCTCTAAAAATAAATGCTTGGGATGATTATATACAAAATTAAAAAATTTTTTTTTTTTGGTAGGGTCATTTAGAGGGTGAAGGGGGAGGAAGGGGTAGGGCAGAAACAGGTAGTCATAAAACTCTAAAAATAAATGCTTGGGATGATTATATACAAAATTAAAAAATTTTTTTTTTTTGGTAGGGTCATTTAGAGGGTGAAGGGGGAGGAAGGGGTAGGGCAGAGTGGTGCCAGATTACATCTCAGCTTCGTCATTAAGGCTTAAAAATGTAATTTTTAAGGAATGTGGGCTTAAGTAAACCAATTTGTTAAATTTTTATGCTATTTTTGCATATAATAACGCCCACTAAAGTGGGAGGGGTCCAACAATTTTTTATTTATTTTATGGCTCCAAATTTAAGGCGTTGGACCGTATTTGATATAAAAATATATCATTTGCTTAACAAAATAACCAAAAAACTTTAAAAATTATGTTGTTTTTTCTGGGTTGGTTTAGTTCTTCTTAGGGGAACTTTTTTCCCTCTTGCCCGATTTAGCCCATCTCCGTACTTAACCTGCTCTAAACTTCAAAATATATTTATACCAAATATATTTTCGTTTGGACTGAATCGTGATTTCCACAGACGGACGGACGGACGGACGGACATGCTCAGTTCGTCTTAGATTTCATCACTGATCAAGAATATATATACTTTATGGGGCCTGAGATGGATATTTCGATGCGTTACAAACGGAATGACAAAGTGAATATACCCTCCAAATTCGTTATTGGAGGGTATAAAAACAACACATACACACAAACACATATGCACATACACAGCCATGTGTAAACTCGCACTCCTGTGAACAAGTTATTTTTTATAGTGTTTGTTTGCAATAAAAAGAAAATGGCGACATTTTTCTATCAGTCTATGAATAAGTTTTAATTTTTACCACAAATTTCCCTCAAAATATATTTATGTAACACACACACACACACACACGCATACAAAGCTAACATGTCTGATATTCTCAGATTGAATTTCATATAAACAATTTTTTTTTATAAATTTAATATACAAAAAAAAAGCCATATAAAATTTGGAATTATTTAGCAAATTTATTTGTGTAGCACTTGTTTATGGATTTAAGAAAATATTGAAAAGTTTTCTTCAGTAGGCTATTATGCTTTCTGTTTTATTCAGAGATAAAGCGGGATTACGGCTCATGTTGTACGAGTAGATTGCATGTTCTTTAAGCTTTTATTTAAAAACAAAGTTAATTCAAATTGGCTATAAATCAAACAGGACTCCGTTTCATAGCATTTAATAGTATCGGATAAACTGTCAACTTCTAAAGAAAAGCAGTATAATTTTTGTATGGCAAACAATTTTTAAACCATCTGCAAGTTAATACTTGGAAACAACTTAACAAGTGTATGATAAATTTTCTATGGTATTCATTGTCCTGCCAACAGGCACAAAGGAAAGTCAACATCAGTTTTTAGTTGTTCAACTTACACAGCAGAGCAGAACAGCTGTTTTCGAAATCCGCAACGCTTCCATCATCAGTGCTCATGTGTTATGATATTCAACTAAGCCACCTAATAAGTGGTGACAAACGCAATACACATGAGCACTACTTATGAAAGCGTTGCGGCTTTCGAAAACAGCTCTTCTGCTGTGTTGTAAAAGTTGAATAACCAAAAACTGATGTTGACTTTCCATTGTACCTTG
Source organism: Linnaemya tessellans (assembly GCA_951800035.1). Classification (NCBI taxonomy): domain Eukaryota; kingdom Metazoa; phylum Arthropoda; class Insecta; order Diptera; family Tachinidae; genus Linnaemya; species Linnaemya tessellans. The sequence goes on from OX637534.1 coordinate 98,291,472, forward strand.
GAATATTTATCATGTCTTTCTGAATTTAGAACAACAAATTTCGAGCAATTAACCTATAAATCTTAATTCAATTTAATATACGAGGAGCAATATGGATGTTCTTTAAAAAAAAATACTTACATATTTTAAAATTAATTTGCTATAAATTTTTAAAATTTTACAGCGCCACAGATTATATGAAATATAATTTTATATAATTTTTTTACATAAATTAAATTTTTTTTCTTTTCTAAAAAAGTGCAAATTTTTTTTTGCACTTTTCAAAGAAACATTACCATTTTATGTCTTTTGGAGACAGTGAATTTATTGAAAATATGTGTCCCATCTCTTAAGAAAATAATATTAGCTTTGAAACTGCATTTAACAAGAAAAATTTTAGGAAAAAAAGGCAAAATGTGTTACATGTTTGTAGAAAAGAACATAAAATTAAACATTTCTTAAATTTTTTTCAAATAAAATTTTTAGGTTTGATACTGCATTTAACAAAAAAAAAAAAAATAAAAAATAAATATAGGAAAAAAAGGCAAAATGTGTTACATGTTTGTAGAAAAGAACATAAAATTAAAAATTTCTTAAATTTTTTTCAAACAGAATTTTTAGGTTTGAAACTGCATTTAACAAAAAAAAAAAAATAAATATAGGAAAAAAAGACAAAATGTGTTACATGTTTGTAGAAAAGAACATAAAATTAAAAATTTCTTAAATTTTTTTCAAACAGAATTTTTAGGTTTGAAACTGCATTTAACAAAAAAAAACTAATTTAGGAAAAAAGGAAATATGTCTTACATGTTTGTAGAAAAGAACAGGAAATTAAACCTTTTTTTTAATATTTTTCAAATAGAATTTTTAAGTTGGAAACTGCATTTAACAACAAAAAAAAAAAAATAAAAAAATTTAGGAAAAAAGGAAAAATTTGTTACTGGTTTGCAGAAAAGAACATAAAACTAAAAATTTTTAAAATTTTGTTCAAATAGAATTTTTTACTGTTATATATTTGGCTGCACTTTTTTTAAAAATATAATGGGGCAGAACATTACATTAGTGCAATAAAATTATGTTTATTGTCAGCCACTCTCGTGTGACATGGCTGGAGAGAATAATGGCCGCATCGGGCATATATGTCCTACGTCGAGGTTAATGGGTTAACAACAATTCTATTATTTCATATCTAAAGTCCCGGAAACAATATTTTACCATCGTCTCAATAGCCATTCAACAAATAAAAATATTAAGTATATAAAATATAAAAATATGACAAAGTAGGGTATTTTGAAAAAAGAAATGAAAAAAATTCTATTTCAGTCTTTAAACGACTGATCTGTGGATCCATGCCCACTGCCTTAAGCACTATGTGAAAATTTATTATAGTGAAATTTGCTGCTTAGAGACTACAGAATTATTTCTATTTTTTCCAAAATTCCCCACAGTGTATCGCCAGCTGCGAAGAAACAAGATGGGAATGATGAAAGCATATCGCATATACATATATTTTATTAAAACTCCTTAAAACTCGAAATTTAAAAACTGTTAACAACTAAGCAATTGAATAAAGCAAAAGAAGTGAAACAGTATTTTAAATTAAAAAAACAGCTGAAAATAAAACTTATTTAATTTTGTTGTTTTTAGCTCCAGCAAAAAAAACCCTAAAATAAACTTTTAATCAATTAAACAAATAGTTTCGTATTTGCAATAAATAAATGGTCTGGATATGCAATTGATTTTCCTGTTGATGATTCTATACAAAATACTTCTTCCAGCAGCAAAACTTTAGTCATTACAATTTCTCAAAATTTACATGAAGACTCATTGTAAATCATAATTTGACTATAGATTCCAAACACATAAAATTTTATTGCCTTCTATTGCAGAAAGTTAAATCTGCCTTAATGATTACATAAATTCCATGCAAATAGTTTAAGTTAAATCATTTTAATTGAAATGCATTTGAATGCTATCGATTTACTCAGCTGTGAAATACTTTATAAATTCATGTGGTTTTATTTGTTAATTCTTTTATTAGTTGTTGTTAATTTGCCTCTTAAATTCATGGCATGTTTGATAATATAAGCAATTTTATTTAAATTTATAATAGCACATAAAATATTTAATACAGAAAATAAAAAAATAAAGATTGTATAATTTTTAATCAAAATAAACTCACTAACAACTCCATAAAATATCGATTAAATTTATTATGGCAATATCTCATACTCCGTATAAAATATTGTTTTGCTGTTTCCCCCTTTTAAAATGAAAACAGCCAAACTGTTTCTTGCAAAATATATTAAGCCCCCATTTCTGCCCTTTTAATATAAATGTTTTATTTAATATGTGCTAAAATGCCAACAAAATCCTAAAATTAACATCTAAAAAGCCATTTTTGTGTGGCGGCAATAAAATTGTAACTTGCAATTAGAAAGGAAAAATTTATGGCCAGTTATTTGGAATTGAAATCATAAAGTAGCACATTCAAAGATAAGCAAACGACGATCATTAGAATAAAGAACAAGGCAAATGTTACACAATTTCAACGTCTATAAAAGTATTAAGCGAAGATGTAAAATTATACAATAAAATTGAGCCTTAAAGAAAAGATGGTAATAAATAAGAAGTATAAATAACAAGCATAAATTTTGTTTTGTATTACGGCTAAAGTAAGAATGCAAGAAAACCTAATAAATAAAAACAAACCTAATAAAATATAGGCCAGATCTGATAAAGGATTATAAATTCTTGGAATCCATTAATTACCTTAGATATGCCGTCTGCTATCTTTCTGAAAAATCCGCCAAAAAAGTTAATTGCCCAAGAAATATTTAACAACTCGATAATTTAGATTCCACATATACATATTCTTTTTTCATAAAATTTAATATCCTAAGCAGCAATAAAATAAAAAACATCGTCAGTACTGATGATGTGTTTGTAGCGATTTCCGAAAAGGCCATTATAAAAGCTAAATATTGTTGATATATGTATTAATTTTAAAGTTTATTTGTCCTATTTTTACCTTTAAATCAATATATATTTTTTTTATTTTATTATTTTATACTGGCTTTTAGCCGCAACTTTGTAAAATTCCAGTTAATATGTATGTTCTGTCAATGATATGTTGTATTTTTACTGCATATGTTATTCCTCGCATCTTAAACTATCTTTATGGCAAATGTCAACTAGTAAATCGGTTCAGCGGTTTCAGCATAAAGAGGTAACAGACAGACAGATATTATATTAATAATGGAAAAAGTGCAAGTCCTTATAAAAAGTGCAAGTCATCATAAAAAGTGCAAGTCACTATAAAAAGTGTACGTCATTACACAAAGTGTAAGTCATTTTAAAAAATGCAAGTCATTATGAAAAGTGCAACTCATTATGAAAAGTGCAACTCATTATGAAAAGTGCAAGCCATTATGAAAAGTGCAACTCATTATGAAAAGTGCAAGTCATCATAAAAAATGCAAGTCATTATAAAAAGTGCAAGTCATGATAAAAAAGTGCAACTCTTTATGAAAACTGCAACTCATTATGAAAAGTGCAAGTCATTATGAAAAGTGCAAGTCATCATAAAAAATTCAAGTCATTATAAAAAGTGCAAGTCATCATAAAAAAGTGCAAGTCATTATGAAAAGTGCAAGTCATTATAAAAAGTGTAAGTAATTATAAAAAGTGCAAGTCATCATAAAAAATGCAAGGCATCATAAGAAATGCAAGTCATCGTAAAAAAGTGCAACTCATTATGAAAAGTGCAACTCATTATGAAAAGTGCAAGTCATCATAAAAAATGCAAGGCATTATAAAAAATGCAAGTCATCGTAAAAAAGTGCAACTCATTACGAAAAGTGCAACTCATTATAAAAAGTGCAAGTCATTATGAAAAGTGCAAGACATCATAAAAAATGCAAGTCATTATAAAAAGTGCAAGTCATCATAAAAAATGCAAGTCATTATGAAAAGTGCAAGTCATTATAAAAAGTGTAAGTAATTATAAAAAGTGCAAGTCATCATAAAAAGTGCAAGTCATTATGAAAAATGCAAGTCATTATGGAAAGTGCAAGTCATCACAAAAAGTGCAAGTCATCATAAAAAATGCAAGTCATTATAAAAAGTGCAAGTCATCATAAAAAAGTGCAAGTCATTATGAAAAGTGCAAGTCATTATAAAAAGTGTAAGTAATTATAAAAAGTGCAAGTCATCATAAAAAAGTGCAAGTCATTATGAAAAATGCAAGTCATTATGGAAAGTGCAAGTCATCACAAAAAGTGCAAGTCATCATAACAGGTGCCAGTCATCATAAAAAGTGGAAGTCATTATGAAAAGTGCAAGTTATCATAAAAAGTGCATGTCATTGTGAAAAAAGCAAGTCATTATAAAATAAAAGAGTGCTGTTCCTCGGCTCTTTGTTATATTCAGTGATCACTGCTCTGTCTTTATCACTGAAACAGCTAACACAACCATGCACTCACTAATGCTGATCACTAGAAGGCGATACAATATTCATGACTGAGAGCGGGCTTGAACTCAGGATCCTCCGCTTCATAGTCTCGTGTTAACTACTTCAGTCAACAGCATCCTCACAGTTGATATTTTTTCACTCAGTTCTTCAAATTCCCAAGTGGAAACGTACGTTGTCCTATTTTTAATATTAATTGACGTGACGTTGACAAGTAGTTACAAAATAAAGGGGTTAGTTAAGATACGACTTTATTATATATTCAGACTCAAGTTCAAATCTGCAATATGGAAATTATTTTTTAAACATTTTTATTAAATTTCAATTATTTTATTAAGAGTGGAATATTTAGAAAGATTTTATAATGATTAAACTAGGAGAACGAAGCCGCTGCAATAACTTATTTGGAAATGGCAGATTTGAACTTGAGGCTGAATAAAGAACTTCTTATCTTAATAATGAAATTAACAAGTTCGAAAAGTACAAATTCGCATCCATATTTACGAAAATATTGTTTTAAAAAGTTTCTGGAATTTCGTTTGCCATAATGGAATATTTTTATAAACCCCTGACTTTGATCAGCCTTGAACTGAGTAAAATGATACTGCCTGTCGTCTAAACGATGCAACTACATATTGTGTAAGTTCCAATCATTTTTGATTTTATTAATAAGTTCGCAATTTTGTTATTCAATCACGTTAAATTTAAGCTTCATTTAATAATATTAATTAATTTTAATTTTATGTTGAAAAAAATATTTATATTTTGAAGCATCATTTTTTTTTTATATTACAAACAACATTAATGCTTTCATAATTTCGATATTATAATTATTATGACTTGTGCTTAATACCCGTACACGTACTCGTGTTATTTATATAATAAGTGTCCCACACACACATACACACACATACTCAGATATTTCCACATAATCACTTAAAGTGTTTTCGTATAAAATCTTAAAGTATTGACCTCCTTTTCTATTTATAGACAAAAGCCTACATAAGAAATGAAAACACTTTCATTCATTTTCTTTTGTTTAATGCCATTGTTTTTCACAAATAGTTGTAGTTGGTGGCAAAAGTGTTGATTTTTATGATCGAAAATGTATTGTTTGAATTAACGTAACACTTTGGTGAAAGCTGAAACTTTCATTATTGTGTTATTAACCCCAAATAATAAAACTGAAAATAAAATAGAAAACCAAATCATTGTTGAAGTGTTTTCAGTCAGCCAATCTTTAATACAAGCTGGTTGGCTGGCTGGCTAGCTGTCAGTCATTTACAGGAAATATGGTGCGAAAACAAAAAGCAAAAAAAAATAAACAAAAAAAAAAGAATTTAAAAATTGTTGAAGAGCTTTTTTATATTACACAACATTTCAGTGGTATCATGATGAAAAGTTAATCCAAGGATAAGTACCAGAGTGATTCAAAACAACAACAACAAGTACAAAAATAACACAAAAATATCAGCCATAAAACAGCTAAAGAGAGAGAGAGACAGGGAAAGGAATTAAAATCAAAGCAAACAGAACGGAATAAATTATAAATAGTCAGTTGCGATTTACATTTGACCTACAATTCTGTTTAGTTTACACAACTTTTCTCCCTGGCAGTTCACTTTTTAATTTATGTAAATTAAATCTTATTAAGCCTTTATTTTCATTTCGGTGGGGGCAGATGAAGCGTCGTCTGTCGTCCGTCGTCCATGCTATAAAGCAGATTATGAGCTTTAATTTTAATTACGCTATTCATTTTGTTTGTCTGTTTTCAAGTACTTGAGCAAAAAGAAAAGAAAAAATCTTTCACTCTTTGAAATTAAAAACTTTATTTACTTTTTTTTTCATCCTCTATTTGGCAAAGTAGCAAAGAAAATGCCAACACCTTTTTATATTATTTGTTTTTTATTATTATTTTTTTTTCTTGAATGCATCTAATTTTTGATTTAAATTGACGTTAAGCACCAGTTGGGTCAAAAAAACAAAAAAAAAAACCCCCCGACCTTTGGTAGTGATTAATTTTGCTGCTCTCTGCTTAAGGCTTTTCGTCTTTATTTCTTTTTTTTTTTTTTTTTTGAATAAAAAGAAAGTTTGATTGTAAAAATTTTAATTAAATTGCTTCTATTATTTTCTTTTCTTGTATACGAATATTGGATCTGCTATCGCATTTTGGCAGCTAAAAAAAAAAAAAATTTACAAAAATGAAAAAAAAAAAAAAAAAAAAATTAATAAATAGAATGCAATCACGTTCATTTATTAAAAATAAAAATAAATAAAAAATAATTTGCAGTTTCGCAGATTTGAACCTATAGCCTGTTGGGAAATTAACATCCTGTAATACAATTTACATAAACAAAAGGTTCACTATTAAAATAGAAATTCATACATTAAAAATGATTATAATTCATTGGAAAATAGTTTAACAAAATAAAAAACAAATCGATTTTAATACAAAATTCTTAAATAAAGAATAATTTGCAGAATAGCAGATTTGAACTTGAGTCTGCACAATAATTGTAATGCCATAAACACTTAATACCGTGTTCAGACATACAGCTTTACTGAGGCTAATGCAATTAATGCCATTATTGAGATCAGTTAACCGTATCAAACTTTAAGTAATTACCCAATGAACACGTAATTAGTATAAAATCGAGTAAAATTACAAATGCAGCACTGCTATAAAGTGTGTTTAGTGAGCAAAACACAACTTACTGAACAAAGTTAGCCGAGACACCAGCTAAATTGTGGGAAAAATGAAAAAAGTCATAAACAAAATATGTCGAGCCATGGTGAAGTTAAATTATTGACATTAATTTTATTATTAAGTAGAAAGTTAAAAAAGAAATAAAAAAATTAAAAATAATAATCAAGTAAAAACGTTATATTCGACCGGGTCGAATCTTAAATACCCTCCAAATATTTAGTAAGTAAATTTAAAATATTTCACTTGGTGGGACGGAGTTCCTTTGAGACATCTCTGTAACCAATTTTAAATCTCTAATTTGACAGATTCATTCCGGGAAGGGCCGTGGGGGAGACGTTTCACCTCTGTAAGATTAGAGCACATCTCTGCTTCTTATAGGTTTAAGGAATACAAATTGTTCAATATATATCCTATTTTTGCATATAATATCGTACGTCAACGCCCACTAAAGGGGGCAGGGTCCAAAAATAGTCTATATCATGTTTTCCACAGACGAACGTATGGGCTAGATCGTCTCAGGCTTCATCAGTGATCAAGAATATATATACTTTATGGGGTCCAATTCTCTTTGGAGGGTATTGAAAATGTATTTTGGCGGCGTCGCTCTGGCAAGGGCTGTGGGGGAGACATTTTACCTTTGTCGTAAAACTCTAAAAATTTATGTTTGAGATAATTAAATAAAAAAAAACATTTTTTTTATAGAATCGTTTAGGGGATAAAGGGGGAAGAAGGGGTAGGGCAGAGTAGTATCAGGTTACGTCTGAGCTTCGTCATTAAAGATTAATTAAAACAATTTGTTAAATTTTTACAATATTTTTGCATATAATAACGCCCACTAAAGGGGGCGGGATCCAAAAATTTTCATTTTGTACATTATGGATCCAAGTTTAACGCGTTGGACGTTCTTTGATATAAAAATATTTTATTTGCTTAAAAAAATTACAAAAAACAACGTTGAAAACTATATTGTTTTTTAGACTTCTTTCCCTCTTGGCCGATTTAGCCCATTTCCAAACTTATATGTTTCAAGATATATTTAAACCAAATTTCAAGAGTCTGGCTCTTTTCGTTTGGCCCGAACCGTGATTTCCACACACGGACGGACTCAGATCGTCTTAGATTTCATCACTGATCAAGAATATATATAGTATTACAGGATGTTAATTTTCCCAACAGGCTATAGGTTCAAATCTGCGAAACTACAAATTATTTTTTATTTATTTTTATTTTTTTATTTTAATAAATCTTTATATTACTCTCTCAAAAATAATAAATAGTATGTAATCACGTTCATTTATTAAAATAAAAATAAATAAAAAATAATTTGTAGTTTCGCAGATTTGAACCTATAGCCTGTTGGGAAAATTAACATCTTGTAATACAATTTACATATATAAAGGTTCACTATTAAAATAGAAATTCATACATTAAAGAATATATGTATATACTTTATGGGGTCTCAGATGGATATTTCGCTGCGTTACAAACGCAGGGTATAAAAAAAAAACGAAAAAAAGTTCCCAGATATGAATTTGGGGACCTCATGAATATGAAAAATTTTAATTTTTTGTTGTCATGCGTTAATTGAATGGAATAAATTTGTACTTCGTGACATTAAGATAATTATGGCAATAAAGTGAATATTGACTCAATTAAAAGTGCATGTCTGAACATCACATAAGGCCTAATTAAAAAGAAATTCTATGCTTTTAATCTACTTTTTTGGAAAATTTTTTACAAGCCGCTTATAAATATAAAATATTTTTTATGCATTCGACTTTCAGATGACAGCACACTACTGACTACAACTTTTCAGAAATAAAGTACATTTGTTTTTACGGGCTATGCGCCAGGTTCTTGGCTGTACTACTTTTGTGCTTTAAACACATTCACGACAGCAGGCTACCGACTACATGGCTACATGTGCCGCTAGCAACACTGTCAACTACTTACATAATTATTTTGAACGAAGCAGCTACAGAGTCAACATCTCATTTTAGTGGTGCCACTTTCATATATAAAAATAAAAGCGCTTATTCTAAATCTATTTAAAGATCGAGACAAAATTAATAATAAAAACACTTTATTTGTTTATAGCTCTTCAATGTTTTTGCATTTGTTTAAATACATTTTGATGTCCTTTTTTTGTTAGGGCACTATGGAAATGAGTTTATGGGTTAATTCATTTGTGACCTAATTCACGTCTTTTATCGATAACGGCTATCAAATATATGCAAAATTCGAGTATTCAAAATAATGGAATTTTTACTTGAAAAAGCGGATACAAAATTTCAAAATTTAATAATACTTCCAATATGTGAATATATTTTAAAAATATGTCTAACAATAGAAAGACATTTTGGAGTGCTTTGAAATGATACCCATATCGTTTATATGAGGTCTGTATTCTAGGAGTTATAACAAAAAAAAAATAAATAAATAAATAAATATATAAATAAACTAAAAAAATTAAAGCCGAGAGAGATCGCAAAAATAAAATAAATAAAAATTACAAAATAATTTCTATTCTTGAAAGGGCTATTACATTTTTTATTTTTAACAATTTTCATATATTTGACCAGTTTGGAAATATTTTTAAACGCTTATTTATTTAAGATGTTTCAGAGTGTTGGCAGCACTAATTTATTTATTGTCGCCTATGAAAATAGAAATTAGTTTAATTTGACTACAACCACAAAAATAGTACGGACAACAACCTGTCGTGTAGCCGTGAAAATGATCATGCCCATATAAACACATGCATTATATTTCTGACAGGTTGTAGTCGGTAGCCTGCTATCATGAATGTATTTAATGCATAAACAAATTTTGGTTTTCTTAGGCGACAATAAACAGATTAGTGATGCCAACACAATAAAAAATAAATTTAAATTTTTTCGAACGCTTTATAGATTAAACACATTCACAACCGTAGGCTACCGACTACACGGCTATAGAAATAGAATACGTACTCTAAGCCACTGCGGTCCTTATGGAAGAACTACATTCACATTGTAATAGCTAAAAAGTAGATAAAATCATTTATCACAAAAACAGTACAAAAAAAAAAAAAAGAAAAGAAAAAGATTCCAAAATAATCTAAATTTTTCTAAAGAAAACCCGTTTTGTGCAGCACATGTTTGCTTAAGCACTCTTCAAGGCCATTAAGTATACGAATACTCGTACATGCACTAAAACTTTCTCTAGGATATTTTCCCATAAAGTTTATGAAGCAGTGAGTGCGATTAATGGAGCAAAAATGATGTGTAAACAATATGGTGCTAAATAACTCTGTTGCAACAATTCAACGTAGAAGTTGCTAATTACTCTTCCAGCAAGGACTTAGGCACTTGTTTAATATTGCAAGGACAAGTGGAATAACAATTATGGCATATTAAAGTTTTTTTAAGGCAAATTGTTTTATTTTTAGTGCACTTGTTTGACTCACTCACAGTGGTCTTCTTGCTGAACGATAGGCACTTGAGTTGCTAAGAAAAGGAGTTAAGCTGCAACAAAAAGTTGTTAAACAAAAAATATAAAAATTACTCACAAATTTACTTTTTGATACGGAGGTATTCACAATATATCAAAGTTTAAGCAGACTGAAGTTCATTGCGCATAGGGAATTTTTAGCCAATCTAGTAGGATATAAATTTCTAGCTTTTTATTTAAAAAAAAATCGGGATGTTACTGATTTTACTGCGTTTTGAAAAAAAAATAAAGTTTTCACCAGATCTCGTAGTTTCGAGTTCTTAAGAAGCTTTAATGACTACTCCTGAGAAGGTGTCACTATCTGTGCATGTATGAGTATGTTTTTTTTTTTTTTTTTTTTAATAACGAACACAACCCGCGAAGCGATTTGCTTGTCTGCGGTAAACACCCAGAGTCTCCGGTGGGAATCGAACCCACGACCATTGGACTGACAGGCTAGCATTGTTACCCATCAGCCACAGAGGCACTCTTATGTATGTGTGTATGTGTGTATGTATGTGTGTGTGTGTATGTGTGATTAAGTTTCCCTGCAGGAGGATAAGCGTTAATTGTCTTTAAGCTACTGGTACGATTACTAGTATTAGCAAGGACTAGTTCAAAAGTTTATTGAACATATACAGAAAAGTACTAGTACTTCAAGTAGTTCATTTGTAGATTGCTTTGACTTGTAGAATTTCATATTAATTTTTGATCATGTTTTAAAGCAAATTGCTAATTCGCATTTTCACTTATTTTATTTTTAATTGTTAAAATTTTTAAACAAATTCAAATTTGAACTGCATATCAGTTTATCTATTCGAACATTTTTCTTGTGTGTTAAAAAAGGGACGTTTTAAAAAATAAATAAAACTAAAAGCTAATTTAAAAATTTTTTAAACGTGTTTTTTTTTTGTTAATATTTATGTTCATATGTAAAATCAGCGGTCTTTCTTAAAATAATAAAAACTGATATATGTATGTATTGTATCTTCATTAGTGTTTGGTATATGGTGGAGTACCAAACGTAGCTCAAGTTGTGCAAGGTACTAGTGGATTGAGTTTGCCCTGAAGGAACTTTCCGTTTCATCTTATAAACCAAGAATTGATGAACCAAAAATTGCTAGTGAAGACAAAACTTAACAAATTTCAATAAATTTAGGGATTTTTTTTATACATAAACCAGGGGCCAAATTACGGCATTCGATATCGATCGAAATTTGTATATAAATTGTATTGAAATTTCGTTTCGAATCGAATGCGGTAATTTGGCCCCTGTTCTTAATGCATAACTGATTGTACTAGTATCCGACTAGAAGAAATTATACTAGTATTCATCTAGTACTAATAGTACTAGTATCCCCCCAGTTTCCATCTAGTACCAATGGTACTAGTAATTTTCCAAACACACTCAATGTTAATTTGAGCATGAACATGGTATACATAGGAAAGTTCACAGTTGGGAACTAGTACTGGTGATATTTGTACTAGTGCAGTACTAATTTGATACTACTTCGATCTTCTGCAGGGTTGTGACTTTTGAACGAGTGAACTGAATCGAACCAAACGCATCACGTATCCAAGGGTTCTTTCAAACTTAGATTTCCATTGAATTGCAACTGCTCAGGCTGATGGATTTTTAAAAATTTAAAAGAAACGAAGAATTGTTGTCAAACGAGTGTCTTTTTAAAATAACTTTAAAATAGGGTCCAAATTACGGCATTCGATTCGAAACGAAATTTCAATACAATTTATATACAAATTTCGATCGATATCGAATGCCGTAATTTGGCCCCAGTTCTATCCATCGATTCCACAAACTAAAAACCACATCGATCGATCAGCACTAATTGGCACAAAATCTGTCGATGCATTCGTAAGATGTCAGGAATGAGATATTCGAAAAAAGTGAATTTAAAAATAAGCCCGAAATTATATATGTGATCAATTAGTGAATCTTAATTCTTATATAGGACTCGAAAAACTACATCAATCACCGCTAATCACGTGTCAATCAGTTGATGCAACCAAAAGTTATATTAATTGGAAAATGTCCATATTTTCATACTCTCCAAAAAGGAATTGGAGGGTAAATTCACTTTGTCACTCCATGTGTAACGCAGCGAAATTTCCCTCCCAGTTCCCATAAAGTATCTTGACCAGCGATCTAGCCATGTCTGTCCGTCCTTCCGTCCGCCGGCCTTCGGAAAACACCATACAGTCCAAACGCAAAGAGCCGGACCCTTGAAATTTGATATAGATAAATTTATTATCTATAATTTAGGGATAGCACAGGTCAAATTCGTAAATACGCTGAAACGGGCTAGAGGGAAAAGTGTTCCCCTAAGAAGAACTAAAACAAACCTCTAACAAAAACCCATAATTTTTTAAGTTTTTTTTTCTAATATTGTTAAGCAAATGATATATATTTTTATGTCAACGAATTTGCAAAATCAGAAAAATCAATTTTTCGGACACCGCCTCCCTTTAGTGGGCGTTAAAGTAACATATTTAATGGACAAATAGTGTAAATATTTAACAAACTGTATTCCTTAAACCTACATTCCTTAAAAGCGTAAGATGTTCTAGGATCTTGATACAGTTCTCGAATTCTTTTTCACAATAAAATTTGTGTAAATAGGAACTGTTGCCACATTCAACTAAGCCACCTAATAAGTGGTGATAAACACCATACACATGAGCACTGACTTTGAAGGTGTTGCGGCTTTCGAAAACAGCTGTTCTGCTCTGCTGTGTAAGTTGAATAAAGCTAATGTTGACTTTCCTTTGTGCCTTGGAATATTCATCATGTCTTTCTGAGATTTTATAAACAAATTTCGATTAATTAGCCTATGAATCTTAATTCGATGACAAATTTATTTATTAGAAATCGATTGCATAACTTAAGGCTGAAAAAATTGTCCATATTTGTCCGTTTAAAAATTAAATAGCAAAATATATTTGTCCTTTTCGCTCTTACGTACTTTATTGTATTTTTCTATTATATTGTCATTGCAAGTCGCTAGACATTTTCGAGGAATTCGTGAAAAATTTCAACAACAAAATGAATAATAATTCTATGAATAATTTTTTTTTAATTAAATTTTTACGTTAAATTGACGTAAAAAAATATACAGATTTGATATAAAAAATATTGTTTTACTGATTTACTGATACGCTTAACTGTAACAAATTTCAGTAATTCTGACTATGTTTTAAAGAAAAAATCGGATAACTGAAAAAATTGGTTTTGGTTATTTCCAGTAAAGCGGAGTCGCCTGTAGTAGTCAATTGCTGTTGACAAGCAGTACACAAGTGACAATTTCTTTGCTATCATGTTGATGCGACCACCATGTCGACATTCATAATAGGGGCGACATTTCTAAAATTTAAATTTTGGCACCAGGTCCAGATAGATTGGCGAATAGTCCCAATTTGCAGCTTGCACTCATGCACATTCAACTGTATATTCATTTTTGTACTAAAAAAGTTTTCATTTTTTTTCAAGTTAATTTTCAAGAGCATTTCAATGGGCAATAATTCCAATTTGAGCAGACTATAATGCATGTGTTTAAATCTTAATATATTAATTTGAACAATTAAGAGTTAGTTAGTGTGTTTTACGAACTTTTGCCGTGTTACAGATGAAATATCTTAAATAACTTAAATCTGAAACAAGTAACTACTCGGATATAATCAGTGGCAATTAGAAATTTATTATTAAATTCCTCAAAGCTATTCACTAAATAAAATATATACTTGAGAAAGCATACAAAAGTAAATAAAAAACGACTACTTAATTGAATTTAACTAGATGTTTCTTTTTTTTTTTGCACTAAAATGTTGTGCATTAAAATAATTATGACGAAAAGAAAAGGAGAGATGGTAATTAAAAAAGAAAGAAAAAACAAACGCTTTTGCTACAATTTAGTTGCATTGAAAACATTATTTCCTTTCACGGCATTACCTTTTGCCAAAATAATATGGATGGAATATGATGAAGAAGAGGAAGCAATGCAAAAGGAAATTACACTGGGCAACATTTTGAAGAGAACAAGATTTAAACGAAGAAAATGGAAGAAAATGATGGTAGTTTTGAAAACTTATCTCAGAGTTTCATTTTACAGAATGATAAATTTGTCTAGTGATATAAGAAATATGTTCTAGCCCTGTTAAAGTTTCTACTTATAAAGCAAGGTCCTTGTTGTTTCGGTGTCAGAATTGATATTTTGGAATATCGATATCTTCTGTTCCCCCATGACATTAACGTTGGCGGCGGTAATATTGTTTTTCAGAAAAAGTTTCGTTAAGTTGTACAGTGTTGTAATCGTTTCTCTTTGCAGTCAAGTTCTAAAGATGAAAATGAATAACGAGTTGAAAAGAGAAAAACTGAAAAATTTTCTTGATCTTCATTGTGTGTCCATTTTTATACCCTCCAAAAAAGAATTTGGAGGGTATATTCACTTTGTCATTCCGTTTGTAACGCATCGAAATATCCATCTGAGGGGCCCATGAAGTATATATATTCTTGATCAGTGATGAAATCTAACACGATCTAAGCATGTCCGTCCGTCCGTACGTCCGAATGTGGAAATCGCGATTCAGTCCAAACGAAAAGAGCTAGACTCTTGAAATTGGGTATAAATATATTTTGAAGCTTAGAGCAGGTTAAGTTCGAAGATGGGCTAAATCGGGCAAGAGGGAAAAAAGGGAACTAAACCAACCCAGGAAAGACAACATTATTTTTAAGCAAATGAAAAATTTTTATGTCAAATACGGTCCAACTCCTTAAACTTGGAGCCATAAAATTAAAAAAAAAATATTTTTGGACCCCGCCCACTTTAGTGGGCGTTATTATAGGCAAAAATAGCATAAAAATTTAACAACTTTTTATACTTAAGCCTACATTCCTTAAAAATTACATTTTTAATCCTTAATGACGAAGCTGAGACGAAACTTGGGACTACTCTGCCCTACCTCCTCCTTCCCTTTCATCCCTAAATGACCCTACAAAAAAAAATTTTTAAATTTTGTACATAATCATCCCAAGCATTTATTTTTAGAGTTTTATGTCTACCTGTTTCTGCCCTACCCCCTCTCCCCCTTTGTCCTCTAAATGACCCTATAAAAAAAAAGAAATTTTAATTTTGTATATAATTATCCCAAACATTTATTTTTATAGTTTTATGACAATGGTGACATGTTTCCCCCACAGGCCTTGCCAGAGCGACCCCGCCAAAATACAGTTTTTATACCCCCCAAAGAGAATTGGACCCTATAAAATAAATATGTATATTCTTGATTAGTGATGAAGTCTAAGACGGTCTAGCAATGCCCATACGTTCGTCTGTGGAAAACATGATATTGTCTATTTTTGAATCCCGCCCCCTTTATTAGGCGTTGACGTACGATATTATATAAAGGAACTCTGTCCCACCAAGTGAAACATTTTAAATTCTCTTACTAAATATTTGGAGGGTATTTAAGATTCGACCCGGTCGAATATAACGTTTTTACTTGTTTTCCATTATATTGTTTTTCTTAAGTTTAATTGAATTATAGAAAGTAATAGCCAAATATATTTATTTATACTAAAATATATTAAAGTGGATGGTGCTGTTGGCTAAAGTAATTAACACGACAATATGAGGCCCAAAACTTCAAGTTCAATTCCACATTCAGTCATCTGCCTTAGTCCGTCCTCCCGATACCATAACATATTTTCTAGTTCCGACGCAATGCACTGCATATGCAGAGATCATCAACTCCTGAGTGCTGGTCCTATTCAAAAAATTTATTTTATAGAGAGAAAAATAGTTGCATAGAAAAAAGACTTCAAAATGAAGTAAAATTCGTGTTTAATTATCTAATAGATGTGTGAAAAAGTAAATTATTTTTCATTCCAAACAATTTCTCTAAAAACTAACTGGAGTTCCTGTTTTGAAAATATGGGCTGAGCATCAGTGGGTTAAAAAGGATGGTAAAAATATCCATTTTGCTAAGACACGAACACCAACTCATTTTACACAAATACCAACAACTTCACACGTTTTTATGCAGTTTGTTTAAACGGCTTAGGCTCTTCTACGTTTTTTGTATTTTAATTGCCATCACGTTTTAATTTATACCATTTCTTTTCGTTTGTCCCTTCGCATGGAAAAAGAGGTAAGTGGCGCGGACTATCCTACCAGGCAGCTTTACTAGAATTTGGCTGTAAGAAATAATTCACATTCAAAGTATCCTTTTTATACACTCCAAAAAAAAATTGGAGGGTATATTCACTTTGTCATTCCGTTTGCAACGCAGCGAAATTTCCATCTGAGAGCCCATAAAGTATATATATTCTTGATCAGTAATGAAATCTAAGACGATTTGAGAATGTCCGTCCGTCCGTCCGTCCATCTGTGGAAATCTCGATTCAGTCCAAACGAAAAGAGCCACACTCTTGAAATTTGTTATAAATATATCTTGAAGGATAGCCCACGGTCAGGTTCGTAAATGGGCTGAATTGGGCAAGAGGGTAAAAAGTTCCCCTAAGGAGAACTAAACCAACCTCTAAAAAACAAAATAATTTTTAAAGTTTTTTTTTGTAATTTTGTTAAGCAAATGATATATTTTTATGTTAAAGTTAAACCTGGAGCCATAAAATAGAAATAAGAATAATTATTGGACCCCGCCCCCTTAAGTGGGCGTTATTATATGCAAATATAGTGTAAAAATTTAACGAATTGTTTTACTTAAGCCTAAATTCCATAAAAATAATGTTTTTAAGCTTTAACGACGAAGCTGAGACGTAACCTGGCACTCCTCCGCCCTACCCCTCTCCACCCCCTTTGCCCCTAAATGACCCTGTAAAAAAATTTTTTTAAAATAAATTATGCATTTAATTATCCCAAACCTGTATTTTTAAAGTTTTATGGCAAAGGTGAAATGTCTCCCCCGCGCCCGTTGCCAAAGAGATCCCGACAAAATATAGTTTTAATACCCTCCAAAAAGAATTGGACCCCATAAAGTAAATATATTCTTGATCAGTGATGAAGTCTCAGACGGTCTAGCAATGCCCAAACGTTCGTCTGTGGAAAACATGATATAGTATATTTTTGGACTCCGCCCCCTTTAGTGGGCGTGCATGTACAATATTATATGCAAAAATAGTATAAATATTGAAAAATTTTTATTCCATACGCCTGTACGAAGCTGAGACGTTCTCTGATCGTGCATAGGTGAATCGTCGTCTCCCCCACGCCCCTTCCCGAAATGACTCTGTCAAATTAGAAATTTAAAATTGGGTACAGAAATGTCTTAACGAAACTCTGCCCTACCCAGATAAACATTTTAAATTTACTTATTTAAATAAGTGGAGGGTATTTAGGATTCGACCCGGTCGTATACAACGTTTTTACTTGTTTTCCGTTTCTTTGGCCAGTTTCCAGAAACAGATTGTAAATAAGCAGATTTATTATGTTATGAAATATGAGGCAATTATGTGCAGTACTTGTCTACATTAAAAACAGAAATTTTCGTACAACCAAAAAAAAAAAATATGTATTTCGTTGTCCTACGAATTTTTAATGGGCAATCATGCGAATTCATGAGTCGTAGCGCGAGCGTGTATACAAATTAAAATAGCAAACAAGTTAATGTTTGTACGTGATAAACTAAATGACATTTTAATTTGCCTGAGTTGTTTTTATTTTTTCTAAGTGGATTTTCATATAGAATAAGTAAAATTTCTTGCGAGGAAACATTTGTGACGCAACAGAAAAAAAAAAAAAAAATGGGCTACGGTGTGTGTGCTTGTGTGTGTGTCTGTTCTGATGCGGTACATGAAGTGCTTGTTTTACAAAGCAGCCTGATGTTTTCAAACATGTTTATTTTTAATTATTTTTTCTTTTTCAGCAGCACTGCATATCTTTTTTTTGTATTAAATTTTTTTTAGTAGGACCAGCACTCAAGGCTTGACCACTACGTGTGCACTGGAACTAAGAAAATTGGTTACAGGATTCTGTAGAGAAAAAATAGTGTCTGTGGATAATAAATTTGAACTCTGGCAATTTGTAAGTGGCAAAGAAGACATTTTCAGGACGAATCGTTTTTGTATTGTGTTTATGCGTGATAAGTCGCCGCATCGATCACTTATTGATATGCTATTGATGAAAAAGTAGAGATGTGCAAATGTCGTGATTTTTTTATGTCACGCGTGAATCACGTGAATCCTGATTATAAACTATTAAAATCATGCTAGCGTGATTGAAAGATTTAGAACCGTGCGTGATTTTTAATACGTATAATATTCACGTCGTGATTTTTTCGTGTCACGCGTGAATCACGTGAATCCTAATTATTTATTATTAAAATCATTCGTGTATGCCTGAGCGTGATTAAAAGATTTAGAACCGTGCGTGATTTTTAATACGTATAACATTGACGTCGTAATTTTTTCGTGTCACGCGTGAATCACGTGAATCCTAATTATAAACTATTAAAATCATGCGTACGTGCGTGAGCGTGATTCAAAGATTTAAAGCCGTGTGAGATTTTTAATACGTATTATATTCACGTCGTAATTTTATCATGTCACGCGTGAATCACGTGAATCCTGATTATAAATTATTAAAATCATGAGTACGTGCGTGAGCTTGATTTAAAGATTTAGAACCGTGTGTGATTTTTAATACGTATAATATTCACGTCTGAATTTTTGCGTGTCACGCGTGAGTCACGTGAATCCTGATTATAAATGATTAAAATTATGAGTACGTGCGTGAGCGTGATTCCAAGATTTAGAACCGTGTGTGATTTTTAATACGAATAGTATTCACGTCTGGATTTTTGCGTGTCACGCGTGAATGACGTGAGTCCTGATTATAAACTATTAATATTACGCGTGCGTGCGTGTGTGTGATTTAAAGATTTAGAACCGTGCGTGATTTTTAATACGTATAATATTCACATCGTGATTTTTTCGTGTCACGCGTGAAGCACGTGAATCCTGATTATAAATGATTAAAATTATGAGTACGTGCGTGAGCGTGATTCCAAGATTTAGAACCGTGTGTGATTTTTAATACGTATAGTATTCACGTCTGGATTATTGCGTGTCACGCGTGAATCACGTGAATCCTAATTATAAACTATTTATATGACGCGTGCGTGATTCAAAGATCTAGAACCGTGCGTGATTTTTAATACGTATAATATTCACGTCGTGATTTTTTCGTGTCACGCGTGGGTCACGTGAATCCTTTATTTTAAATTATTAAAATCATGCGTTCGTGCGTGATCGTGATTCAACGATTTAGAACAGTGGGTGATTTTTGATACGTATAATATTCACGTCTGGATTTTTGCGTGTCACGCGTCACTTTTACTATCGTGCGTGAAAGTACGTGATTAAAAATAATACTATCGTGAGCTTGCGTGATCATGAGTGCCTTAAATATTGCCGTGTGTGAGAGTGCATGAAAAAATTTAGTTTCGTGATCGTGCGTAGTCGTGAAGTTAATTTTACTCACGCGCACATTTCTAGAAAAAAGTGTCGTGCATAGAAAAGGAACTTTAAAGGGTCTTCCACAAGGGACTTCCGAGTTTTACCAGTTGATAACGGCCACCTTGTCAATCTATTTCCCTAAATCACCGTGACTGGCATAAAAAATTGCCAGCAAATAATAATAATTGTTCTATTAAAACGTGTGTTCGCTAATCGTCTTACCGAGAGTATTATTCGTAATGTAATGGACCAAGACCCGGTTGTCGACGAAACGCAATATATGCCGAAAGCATCGTCGCTGTCCGTTGGGAGTGTGCAGTAGAGTCCGATGCAGTCGATTTCTCTTCACTCATTAAAATTCGGCCTTTCGCAGATCTCAACTTGGCGAATTTTTGGGCCTGCATCCATATAAAACTCAACTGAGCCAGGAACTGAAGCTAAACGACCACAGACAATGACGTGTGTTCGCTAAATAAGCGCCGGTGTAGTTGGCAACTGTTCCTAATTTTCAAATAAAAATTATAATCTTTAATCAGAGATCCATTTCTACATGAATGGGTTCGTGAACAAACTAAATTATGGAATTTGGGATGATCACAATCCACATGAGATCCAAGAGGGTGCTATTGGCTGCAGTGGTTAATAAGGGATTATGCAGCAGAGAATCCTGAGTTCAACTCCGGACGCCGTAAAAATTACAAAAAATCTTAGGGGAACTTTTTTCCCTCTGGCCCGATTCTGGCCCATTTACAAACTTGACCTGTACTATTCTTCAAACTTTATTTACATATAAAAAATTTCAAGGGTCTGTGTCTTTTCGTTTGAACTATATCGTGATTTCTACAAACGGACGGACGGATGAATGGACAGACGGACGTGGCTAGATCGTCTTAGATTTAATCACTGATCCAGAATATATACACTTTATGAAGTCCTAAAGGGATATTTTTCTGCGTTACATACGGTATGACAAAGTGAATATACCCCTCCAATTCTTTTTTGGAGTGTGCAATTAAGTTTCCGATTGTATAAATCACTTGGCGTGAAAGTTTTATATACACAAAAACCAAATATAAATTATTTTTAAACTCTTTGTTCTCGTGAGCTCTATTTGCTTCTATTTTACATAAAGAGTTTGGAAATTTTGAAAGGCAAAACAACGCCTGAATTGCTCTGCGTTTTGTTCGGTGAACAGAGAGTGTACGAAAAAAATTCTTTACATATTTATCTTTGTTTTCACATAAATTTTATTAAAGCAAAGTGACTTATAAAATTAGGGCCTAAGTGTTTGCCAGCATTTCTCTACATACGCCACTGTATACTTTCGTGTTGTTTGCCATTTTCATATAGAGTGTCACACGGCCGATGTGGCCAGACTATAATTATTGTTTATTCTATTCAAACTGCCATTCATTTTTGTGAAAATATATGTCCGTGTGTATGTGCAGTGCGCTGCAATAATATTTAAGCCGATTTATTATAAACTAGAAAAAAAATTTATAAATACGATTCTATCCTCTTATCACATACAAAACAAAAATAAAGACAAAAACCAAAATGAAAAACAAACATCTGGTTACAGCGAATGGAATTTCTCATAGGAAATGTTTACTTTATTATATTTTATTTTATTTATATTTTCTACCTCTTCAAAAGCAAAGCCTCTCTATTAATTTCATATTCCATATTTAGATACTTCAGCGTACTGAAACAATAGGCGGCTTAAATCATAAAAAAATATTTGAAATTATGAATTTTATCATAATTAAAGCAATTTTATTGTAAAGCCAAAACAAAGCATAACAAAATTCTGAATAATTAAATATGCCAGAGGACAAGGGAAAGTCAACATTAATTTAGTCATCCCGACTGCAAAGCAGATGATGACTTTCCCTTGTGTCTTGCTGCAGGCAAACCTGTTGGCCTTAAACTTTTAATTGACTTCAAAAATAAAAATAAATAGTTCAATACAAAATACTTCTGCACATATAAATATTTTCATAATTATTTAAAAGCGGCTTCTCTTTCCTTAATTATAAATTTATTCCTTTCGCCATAAAAACAATTATAATGTCTTTTAATTACATATTCTTTTTATTCCCCATAAATATTTAATAACATAAAATAAATTATTTACCTTTAAATTATTTACGTTTAACATCTGAAATGACACAAGTGTTTTTATTGTACAGGGTGTTTTTTTTAAAGGTATAGAACTTCGAATTGAAATAAAACACAAGAAAATCGTTTTAATGTCCATCAATTTGGCTTTATTGGAAGGATAATTTTATGCCATTAATGTTTAAATATGATTTCGGGCATGTGGCCGCCGCGGCTGGCTCGAATAAAGCCAATTCTACAGCTCCAATTTTCAACCACTTTTTCGAGCATATGGGGCCGTATGTTGGCAATAGCGCCACGAATGTTGGCTTCCAAGTCCCCTAACGTTTCTGGTTTGTTGGCGTAGATGAGCGACTTCACATATCCCCAAAGAAAATAATCCAATGGTGTCAAATCACACGATCTTGGTGGCCAATTGACAGGTCCATTCCGCGAAATTATGCGCTCATCGAATGTTTCCTTCAATAAATCGATTGTGACGTGCGCTGTGTGGCATGTAGCGCCGTCTTGTTGGAACCACAACTCATCCACATTCATGCCATCCAATTCGGGAACAAAATAGTCGGTTATCATGGCTCTATACCGGTCTCCATTAACGGTAACTGAGTCTCCAGCATTATTTCGGAAGAAGTATGGCCCAATGACTCCACCAGCCCATAGAGCACACCAAACAGTCAGTTTTTGTGGATGTAATGGCGTCTCAAGGGTCTCATGTGCGAAAACGATCCATGGTTAACCGAATTAATTGCTCTGATGGACGATTATGTCGACCATAAAATGGACGGAGCTTGCGGTAAACTTCGCGAACTGAACCATTACTTTCGAAATAAATTTGCACGATTTGCAAGCGTTGTTCTTTTGTCAACCTGTTCATGATGAAATGGCAAACCAAACTAAATATTAATCACTTGACAGCTGACAAAATGGCCGCCAGTTAAAAAAGTGATGCCAACTTAAAGTTCTATACCTCAATAAAAAACACCCAATATAATAAAAGGTGGTCCAGCAAAAACGTACGATATTAAATGTAAACAAGTAAAAACGTTATATTCGACCGGGTCGAATCTTAAATACCCTACCCTGCGAGAAGGATCGGGAGGGAGGCGTTTCAACTCTTTTTGAATCGAAATAATCGCATTTTAAAGGTTTATTTTAAACTTAGATTTCCTGCAAATTGGAACCGGTTCGGATCGGTGTATTTTAAGAAATAACAAGAGAAACTAAGAAAAATGTTTATTTTTTCAAAAATGCTTTTTGCGAATTACTTTTAAACGTCTTAGCCGATCGATTCAAAAAACTAATCAATTTTTCACATTCAAAATCATGTTGAGCGCCTCCAAACGGATCGTAATTGCTTGATGACCACGAAATTCCAAAAAAGTCTTATTTTAACTCCTCATCAAAAATTAACGGCAAATTGTAGGGCAGACCGTTTTTTCATATTTTTGTTTTTTGCTTAGGGAAAAAGTTAATTACAAAAACAAAATTGTATGATTAATATTATGTCACCCTGTATAATTCCATTGCATGTGTTTTGTGTCAAAAATCAACTTAATTAATTTATTTCACTTTTCCATTAAATGACTGCCCCTTAAGATTGAAGCCGAAATTAACTCTGCACTTAAAATATTTTATAATTTACCGCACATGAACATGATAAATTTGACCACATGAAACTCTTGTGGTTACTTTACACAAACTCATTTTGTACACAAGAAATTCCCAAGGAAAATTTATCTTATGCAAGAGCAACAATTTAATTATAGAGTAAATATGTCTTGATGTTAGGAGTTGTTTAAATTTTAAATTGTTTATATTAAGGATTCTATATTTTTAATTACTTTAAAATTAATTTGAAGCATAGTTTGTGTTATTGCACAATTTTGGCAACATAGAGGGTATTTCATTAAGCGCTTCCTACCTTTAAATTAAAATAAAAAATAAAATAAATAAAATTTGGGAGATATCATCGAAATTGTGAATTAGTTTGAGAGATCTATTGATGCCATTGCTGTTCTGGGTGAATTTCCAATTTTCTAATTTCGGAAATTTTTAATTTTCCATGACTCTGGCGCATAAAGAGGGCTGAATATAACCTATGGCTTGGACTTTGTTGACTTTAAGAGCCATTATAGCGGGTGGCTTTTTTGTGGGCACTTACGATTAAAAGCGAATCGCATAAGAAACATTCCAACGGAGTCAAATCGCATGATCTCGGTAGCCATTTCATATCGCCTACAAGCAGAATATCCAACTGAACACGAAAAGCTGATGCGATAGCGCTGCGGGTCCGAAATCAGTACTAATTTGCTTTGTTAGTTTGATCATAAACAAGTAAAAACGTTATATTCGACCGGGTCGAATCTTAAATACCCTCCAAATATTTAGTAAGTGAATTTAAAATGTTTAACTTGGTGGGACAGAGTTCCTTTATATAATATCGTACGTCAACGCCCACTAAAGGGGACGGGGTTCAAAAATAGACAATATCATGTTTTCCACAGACGAACCTATGGGCATTGCTGGACCGTCTTAGACTTCATCACAATTCTCTTTGGAGGCTATAAAAACTGTATTTTGGCGGGTTCGCTCCGCCAAGGGCTGTGGGTGACACATTTCACCTTTGTCATAAAACTCTAAAAATAAATGCTTGGGATAATTATATACAAAATTAAAATTTCTTTTTTTTGATAGGGTCATTTAGAGGACAAAGGGGGAGAGGGGGTAGGGTAGAGCTAGGTAGACATAAAACTCTAAAAATAAATGCTTGGGATGATTATATACAAAATTAAAAAAAATTTTATTTGTTTTTTGGTAGGGTCATTTAGGGGGCAAAGGGGGAGGAGGGGGTAGGGCAGAAATCGGCAGTCATAAAACTAAAAATAAATGCTTGGGATGATTATATACCAAATTTAAAAATTTATTTTTTTTTTTTGGTAGGGTCATTTAGGGGGCAAAGGGGGAGGAGGGGGGTAGGGCAAAAATCGGCAGTCATAAAACTAAAAATAAATGCTCGAGATGATAATATACAAAAATAAAAATTTTTTTTTTGGTAGGGTCATTTAGGGGGTGAAAGGGAAGGAGGGGGTAGGGCAGAGTAGTACCAGGTTTCGTCTCAGCTTCGTCATTAAGGCTTAAAAATGTTATTTTTAAAGAATGTAGGCTTAAGTAAAACAATTTGTTAAATTTTTATGCTATTTTTGCCTATAATAACGCCCACTAAAGTGGGCGGGGTCCAAAAATAATTTTTTATTTATTTTATGGCTCCAAGTTTAAGGCGTTGGACCGTATTTGACATAAAAATATTTCATTTGCTTAACAAAATAACCAAAAAACTTTAAAAATTATGCAGTTTTTTCTGGGTTGGTTTAGTTCCCTTTTTTCCCTCTTGCTCGATTTAGCCCATCTCCGAAATTAGCCTGCTCTAAGCTTCAAAATATATTTATGCCAAATTTCAAGAGTGTAGCTCTTTTCGCAGACAAACGGACGGACAGACACACAGTCTTAGATTTCATCACTGATCAAGAACATGTATAGTATACTTTATGGAGTCTTTGAGCGATATTTCACTGCGTTACAAACGGAATGACATAGTGAATATTCCCTACAAGTAGAAAAAGTAGAAAAAGTTCAATAACGAACGCTGCTGAGATGGCATAGTGGCCCCGAAATTAGTTCTCATCCATGCTGCTAGTTTGATGATGCAAAATATTCTACTGTTACACTCTTAATAAAAATAATTTGAATTTAATAAAAATTCATTAAAAAAAGTAATTTGCAGATTGTAGATTTGAACCTGAGTACGAGTACCATAAGGGAATTCTTTTCTTAATAATAAAATGAGTAAATTTGCTATATAAAATTTTTTACTTTCATGTCTAAAAAGAAAATAATTTGTAAATTCGTGGATTTGAACTTGATCCGCAATAGCAAGTCTATAATTAAATTATTACTTAAGTTCGTGTAATGAAATACACATTCAATTAAACGAATTGTCATTTGCAGCAACGATTGAATAGCTTAAATTTCATATCGTAAAAAGCACATCTATTCACTCACACTCACATACAGAGGAAATGACATTCTTTAATGCGCCTCAAATCATCATTTGGGCAAATGTCAACTACGCGTTAAGTGAACTGTAAATAATTTTATTAATTAAATGTTTTTAATAAAATTAAAATGCCCACCACAAAATTTATTTAATATTCTATGCAAAATAATATCTCACTTCGTTATACGAGTGGAAAAATTTTGTTTGCGGAAAATAAATTGTTATATATTTTTTCTCTAACAGAATTTGCTGTTTTTTTTTTCATTAATGAACCAAATGTTTTTATCGTTATTTCATGGTCATTAAATTTTGTTTACCTGTAATAAAACCTGTGCTGCATTTAAAATGTTGTTGGTTGTTTGCAACAATAAGCAGAATTTCGTAAAATTATGTGTAACATTTTTATTTGATTTAATTTTTTCAGTCGCAGTATTTTATGAGTGCATTTTTATGAGTGTTGCATGCTTTTAGGAGTTGTACATTTGTTTTTTATAAACATATTATTTTATAATCCTACATTTTATTAATTAAGTGCTGGACTAGTGGTTTATTCTGGTTGAATAAATTTATTCTGATTTAACTGTTTCTTCTGGGCTGAATATGAGCTGTTGGGCTTCAAAATTACTTTCAGTGTTCTTGATATCTTGGAATGCTACTTAGTGATTTTTTTTAGAAAAAATGTTTTAAAGGTTCAGTTTCTTTTATTGCTGCATTATCTTGAAAAAAATACTAAATGCAACAAATAATTTTTTTTATTAAAAAAAACTGTAAGTCCTCGGAATTTACAGCACCGGAAACTCTTGTTTGTCAAATCAATTTATAATATTAATATTTTTCGTTAATCAAATATATATAATTTTCTTGGGCAATTTGATTCTCTCAAGTCCCCAGCAAAAAAAAAAAAAAACAAGTAAAAACGTTATATTCGACCACTTCGAATCTTAAATGCCCTCCAAATATACACAGCAGAGCAGAGCAGAACAACTGTTTTCGAAGGCCATTACAGCTTCAGCATCAGTAGCCAGGAATACGATTTTACAATCACTTATTAAGTGACTTAGTTGAATAAGACAACAGTTTTTACTTATAAACATTTTATTAGGAAATTGCATACGAGAAGTGTTCCAAAACGAAGGTACCACAATTTTATTTTGTATATCCGTTTGATTATTTTCTTATTGTTCCATTTTTCTGAATTAATTTTAATTAAACTTTTAATTGTTTTTCTAAAGACTTCCAATAATATTTTGGACAGAGGATCTGAAAAAGAACTCCCTCTACACTTTTTCCAATTTTTTGCTGAATGAAATTAAACATTTTCATAGTTGCAGACGAAATGTTTATTTGCAGACGAAAATATATATTTTATTTACAAAAACAGGCTGTAAATATTATTTTACATCACATCATTACATCCTTGTATCTTTAACTGTACGTGGTTTGTTCTTCAAGTTCATTTGTCATTTTAAAAATGCCAACAAGTTCATTGTAGTGCTTAATTTTTATTCACTTAATAAATATTTACTAATAGAGTAACAAAACCAGCATTTTGTGCTGCATTTATAACAATTTATTTTCATGTTTGTAAATTTATTAATACTTTACTGAACCAAAAAATCATTTAAGTCTTAAGAGAAAAATGAAAATTGACAGAAAAAAAAAATAGAAAATTTCATTGAATGTATTTTTTTTATATGTTTGTTAGGCCCCCCACTGTGCACTATTTTGTTTTTGCTTTTTTAAGAAATTTTCTTCAAACTAACAGCCATACCTAAATACGGGCGGAAAGCGGAACGGTTTTTTCCGCTGAACTTTAACGCTGAAATGCCATACCTAAACAAAAGCGGCAACGTTATGTCAAATAACAATAAAAACAGGGTTATCAAACAAACAAATTAAACAACCCTGATTATTTTAACAGCTGGACGGACGACATTTTTGATTTTGTTATTGAAATTTTGTGCAAACTACAAACGTGCATACATATTTATGTATATATGTAATCATATTGGAAATGTTTTCTAATACGAAGTGCACAAATTTTTTCTTTTATTATTTATTTCACTTTTGTAAATTTTTGCTTTTTTTCTCTGGTTACAATTGTTTTATGTTGCAACTAACTTCATTAGAAAACGCTCTGTCAAAATCGGATTTTCCAATAGCAAAGCGTTGCCGCCGCGTTATTTCGGTATGCTCCATACAAAATGTATGGACATGAGAACTTTTGCCAGCTAAAAAACGCTAGCCGCCCGTATTTAGGTATGGCTGTAAAAAAAGAAGTATGAAAGTTCGTATTTCATTGAAAGCCAAATGTTTTTGTTGTAGCTTTAATATAATAAAGTTTACTTTTAACAATAAATTGTGGATTTTATTGCCCAAAAAAGAAAAAATATAAACAAATAAAAGAAAATATAATTAATACATTTATTCGTAAATAATGCGTAAAAAGCAAGAAATAATAAAAGCAATAAAAGCATTTATTATTGGATCAGAAAATGTGTCTGTGGGCCAAACAAGGTGTAGTGTGGGGTTAAACAAGATGCATGAATACGTCTGCTAAAAATTATAAAACATTGAGAGGAGAAAAAACAAAATATTTTATAATTTTTTCTTGAGGAATAATGAATTAAAGTGGGGTGAGAAAAATATAATTAAAAGACAATAATTTTACATATTCATAAATTTCAGGAATATTCAGAAATTTTTTCGATATTTATATTACGAAGAAGGTTATGATAAAAGAAGATAAAATGTTTATTTGCAGATAAAATTAGTTTTTCATATATAAATTGTAACGGATATGCAAATGGTAACGTTTGAAGAAAATAATTTTGTAAATACCCGTGGCATTTGTAAATGATTAAAAAAAAGCAGCTACTCTTGTTTATTGAAATACACGTTTTCCTTTCCCTCCTCTCTTAATTTTTTGTTTTTTTTTTTTTTAATTATACAAAGTAAAAAGATGTACGTACATCCCCTACCAACTTCTCCTAAAGTCTTCATGGTTGTTACATTTAGCAAAAAAAAATATTAATCGTATTTACGGGATGTTTTATTATCTTCTCTAATGATGACGCTGATTATGACTACAAAATTATAAATAATTTTTGCTGTATTGCTGGCAGCCAGTAATCTTAGATTACTTTCATATTACTAATGACAACCAATTAGTTGAGCCAGCAAGTAAACAAAGAAGGCCTTTCGTACGGTGGTACATACACTTTCATGAGCAGCAGATGCTAAAACGTTGAGTTCTATTCAAATGTCAGCGTTTTTCTTGATTACTTTTATAAATATTTCTTCAATAATTTGCCATAAAAGAGACAGGCGAAATAAGAACGGAAAAGACGTACTGACAAGATAAATATCTAATATAAAATTTATATAGACTTATAAAAGCAACATTGAAATTACGGCTGACATTAAAAGGGCTGCTCTTTGATGAAGAAGTCTCGAGAGGACTAAATTTAACAATCTATATCCTGTCAATAAGTTATAGATTCAAATTTAGTACATTTCATGGCCACTTCGACTTTTATAAATTGTCTTATTACTTTCTTTATTTGCTTTTCTTCTTCTCCTTTTGTTGCTTCCTGCACAACTCCTAGGGGTTTTGCATAAATGTGTTCCATATTTCTTAGACATTTTCTTTATTTTCTGTTGTTGACTTATATTTTCTTTTCCTTTTTTTTTAATTTGCGCCCTTGAGCATTAAACAGACATTGAGCATTTGACATGGCGAGCACAATATTTGCGTTCATGGAAAGAAATCCACTTACTTGAAGAAAGTACATAGATATTTGTATATATAAATAAATACAAATTTATTCTTTTGGAAGATAACAAAAGAAAATAAAAAAATTAAAATACACCAAATGTCTGTAAATGAGATTTAAGGATAATGTCCAAAGCAATATTTACTTATATAAAATATATTAATACCCACAATAAAAATTATATTATGGTATTTTGCTCTTTAATATTTTCAGTTCGTCATTTAAACATGAATCGTCATGTTCTGCTGTTAGTTCCAAAATAAATAAATTCTTTCTATATTTCCCATATAATTATAAACATAATTTATTATAATTATAATTATATTATAGTTATAATTTTATTTATGATTATAGTTATAACTATAATTAATTATAATTATAATTATGAATATAATTATAATTATGATTATAATTATAATTATGATTATAATTATAATTATGATTATAATTATAATTATGATTATAATTATAATTATGATTATAATTATAATTATGATTACAATTATAATTATAATTTTTATTATAATTATAGTTATAATTGTAATATAATTAATATTATAATTATAATTATAAATAATAAATAATATGTATAGTTGTGTATTTGATTCGACCTCAAGGTCATAATAAATTGAGCCTGACTAAGAAGAAACATATATGCAATAATAAATAATATAATTGTAATTACATATATATAATTATAATTTTTGTAGGTCTAGTTATAAGTAGTAAATAATTTTTATAACTATAATGTCTCAAATTATAATTTTTATAATCATAATTTTTATAATTATAATTTTTAAAATTATAATTTTTATAATCATAATTTTTATAATTATAATTTTTATAATTATAATTTTTCTAATACTAGTTTTTATAATTATAATTTTTATAATTATAAATTTTATAATTATAATTTTTATAATTATAATTATAACTTTTTTAATTATAATTATAATTTTTATATTTATAATTATAATTATAATTATAATTATAATTATAATTATAATTATAATTTTTATAATCATAATTTTTATTATTATAATTTTTATAATTATAATATTTATAATTATAATTTTTTTAATTATAGTTTTTATAGCTATAATTTTTATAATTATACTTTTTATAATTATAATTTTTATAATTATAATTTTTATAATTATTATTTTTATAATTATAATTTTCATAATTATAATTTTTATAATTATAATTTTTATAATTATTATTTTTATAACAATAATTTTTATAATTATAATTTTTATAATTATAATTTTTATAATTATAATTTTTATAATTATAATTTATTTAATTATAGTTTTTATAGCTATGATTTTTATAATTATACTTTTTATAATTATAATCTTTATAATTATAATATTTATAATAATTATTTTTATAATTATAATTTTCATAATTATATTTTTATAATTATAATTTTTATAGCTATAATTTTTATAGCTATAATATTTATAATGATAACTTTTATAAATATAATTTTTATAATTATAATTTTTATAATTATAATTTATAATTATAATTTTTATAATCATAATTTTTATAGCCATAATTTTTATAATTATAATTTATATAATTATAATTTTTATAATAATAATTTTTATAATTATAATTTTTATAATCATAATTTTTATAATTATAATTTTTATAATTATAATTTTTATAATTATAATTTTTATAATTATTATTTTTTTTTATAATAATAATTTTTATAATTATAATTTTTATAATTATAAATTTTATAATTATAATTTTTATAATTATAATTTTTATAATTATAATTTTTATAATTATAATTTTTACAATTATTATGTTTATAATTATAAATTTTATAATTATAATTTTTATAATTATAATTTTTATAAATATAATTTTTATAATTAAATTTTCGTAATTATAATTTTTATAATGATAATTTTTATAATTATAATTTTTATAATTATAATTTTTATAATTATAATTTTCATAATTATAATTTTTATAATTATAATTTTTATAGCTATGATTTTTATAGCTATAATTTTTATAATGATAATTTTTATAATTTTCCTTTTTATAATTATAATCTTTATAATTATAATATTTATAATAATTATTTTTATAATTATAATTTTCATAATTATATTTTTATAATTATAATTTTTATAGCTATAATTTTTATAGCTATAATATTTATAATGATAACTTTTATAAATATAATTTTTATAATTATAATTTTTATAATTATAATTTATAATTATAATTTTTATAATTATAATTTTTATAATCATAATTTTTATAATTATAATTTTTATAATTATAATTTTTATAATTATAATTTTTATAATTATTATTTTTTTTATAATAATAATTTTTATAATTATAATTTTTATAATTATAATTTTTATAATTATAAATTTTATAATTATAAATTTTATTATTATAATTTTTATAATTATAATTTTTATAATTATAATTTTTATAATTAAATTTTCGTAATTATAATTTTTATAATGATAATTTTTATAATTATAATTTTTATAATTATAATTTTTATAATTATAATTTTCATAATTATAATTTTTATAATTATAATTTTTATAGCTATGATTTTTATAGCTATAATTTTTATAATGATAATTTTTATAATTTTCCTTTTTATAATTATAATTTTTATAATTATAATTTATAATTATAATTTTTATAATCATAATTTTTATAGCTATAATTTTTATTTTTATAAGAATAATTTTTATAATTATAATTTTTATAATTATAATTTTTATAATTATAATTTTTCTAATAATAATTTTTATAATTATAATTTTTATAATTATAAATTTTATAATTATAATTTTTATAATTATAACTTTTTTAATTATAATTATAATTTTTATAATTATAATTATAATTATAATTTTTATAATTATAATTATAATTTTTATAATTATAATTTTTATTATTATAATTTTTTTAATTATAGTTTTTATAGCTATAATTTTTATAATTATACTTTTTATAATTATAATTTTTATAATTATAATATTTATAATTATAATTTTTTTAATTATAATTTTCATAATTATAATTTTTATAAGTATTATTTTTATAATAATAATTTTTATAATTATAATTTTTATAAGTATTATTTTTATAATTATAATTTTTATAATTATAATGTTTATAATTATAATTTTTATAATTATAATTTTTATAATTATAATTTTTATAATTATAATTTTTATAGCTATAATTTTTAAAACTCCTTGCGAGCTTTCAGTGACCGTCGCCAACTGTGTCGAGTGGGGTTTCCACTAAAACAATACCTCCTCTTTTTCTGGTGTGTTTGCCTTCGCGGGACCGCTTTTTGGATTCTGCAGAAACTGCGTCCTGGAAAGGACTCTTCTTGATGTGCCCACGTCTGGGTCCGCCATACGCAGCTATTGTGGCTCGCTGAAGATCTATAGGTGTGGACTCGTTCTGTAAATGTTGGCCGAAGTTCTTTATCTTTCTGCCACTCGATGCAGTCAAAGAACTGGTGTCCTGCGTCGTCGTTCCATGCAGAAGGGTTTCCCTGTCTTTCCCATGAGGTAAAAATTTTGGAGGAAGTAGCCATGCTCTGGCACAAACTGTGTCAGGAAGTAGTTTACTTCCCCGAATTTTCTTTGAGCCCACGCCTCAAGGCTGGAAATGAGCCTCCACGTCCATCTACCAGTGGTTTCTGTGCTCCATCTGTTTTGCCATTGCTGATTTTTTTAGGATGTTTGCTCTGCGGCAATATTAACGTGATCGCCATTCTTGGAGTCCCATGCCTCCTTCCGCTTACGCGCTAAAAATTAAAATTATAATAATAATAATAATTATACTATAATAAATAAATAATAAATTATAATAAATTATATTATAATTATTAAAAATTATAATTATAACAAATAAATTCTTGCTGTAGCTCCCATATAATTATAAATGTATAATAATTATATTTATAATTAATATTAATTATTATAATAAATATATTTATAATTTTATTAAAACAAAATTGGGCTAACATCAGGTTGATACAGTTCTCGTATTCTTTTTCACAATAAAATTTGTTTAAATAAGAACTGTTATCATATTCAACTAAACCACATAATAAGTGCTGACAAACACAATACACGTGAGCACTGATGATGACACTGTTGCGGCTTTCGAAAACAGCTGTTCTGCTCTGTAAGTTGAATAACTAAAAACTGATGTTGACTTTTCTTTGTGACTTGGAATATTTATCATGCTTTAATGAATTGAAAACAAAAAAAATTTTGAACAATTAGCCTATAAATCTTAATTCAATTTCATATAACAATATGATTGATTGTTAAAAAAATACTTACATACAATTATAATTTTAATTACCAAATAAATACTTATAATTTTGTATCACTTCAGGTTTTCAGCTTTTTTTATTGACTAACCTCTCTTCCTGTTCGTTTTTTTTACAGGTAACAAACAAACTTTAATTGGAAATTTGGTAAGTAATTTTTAGTTCAGAAGTGTTAAATCTTAAGAACGAGGAGGCCATTAAACAGGACCTCTTCAGAAAATACAGTTGCCACTGCATTAAATTCGCATTAAGCGTATTGTTAAGCGCGCTGTATGGCAACATAGGCCGCCGTCTGGTTGTAACCAAATGACGTTAATTAATTGTTGGTACTTCTACTCCCACCCGAAACTCTAATCTAGTTTCACTATAATAAGTGACATTGACGTCACGACTTGCCACAATTTGTAATTGTATTAGTAGCAATTTTTACTTTTTCTGTTTCTTTTTATTAAATCCTAACATTTTTCATAACAGCGCACATAATAATTTTTACAAGTTGTCAATGTTGAGGGAAAACAAACAACAAAAATTTATAAAAATACCCACAATAAGTTTAAAAGTAATTCAACACCTCAGCAAATATTCAAATTTTTGACATTTTGAAAATTATAACTCATCAAATTTATGCAAAGTATCTTAAGAAGATTGTAGGAAATTTCAAAGGCACGCAGATTCACACACACACACACACACATACATACACAAAATAGCGTAGCACCTGAAAAAAGATTTCAATTATTTATCTTACATACAAGTGAATAGAAGAATATCCCTACACACATTTCCTTTTGCTAAATGTGTTTGCTTGTATGTGTACCCTGGGAGCAGGTTTGAGGCTTTGGGGCATTCAATTACCGTTGCCATTTGACAATGTCAACAGTTCTTTATTTTTTTTTTTTAGGGGAAAAAATTAATATGTAAATTTTATTTAATTTTATTTAATACTTTATTTATATTCATATTCCGCACAAATAAAGTTATTCATTTTAACAACAACACAAAATTATAATCTACAAGAAAACCCACATCTTCGTTATCACATTGAAGTGAGAAAATTTTAAAATGCTAATTCAATGTTAAAATTATTATGTCAAGTTAACACCCAATTTGGTTACTTGTTTAGCTCTGCGGAATGTTAAAAAGATTTATTGGAATTTCCAGCCAAAAGGTAAGATTATGTGCTTTTATTCGTAGTATTGTGTTGTTGTGACAGCACGTGACCTGGCTAGTAAAAAATATTTCTTACAAAACTTAAGGCCCACAATTTAGGGTTCCTATTGAAATGATATACAGTTTAACCATTCCCATGGCATACAAATATTATGAGTTATGCGTTAAGCATTAGGTAACTTGAAATGAACAACAGTTCGGTTAATAGGCAACGGATTATTTTTTGGGCAAATTAACAAATTTCTGGCAATAATTGTGGCTAACGAGGTGTTCATATTTTAACTTTCCTTTTGCTATTTTAGAAATCATCTCTTGATTGTACGTGCTGGAAATTGGAATATTTATCCCCATATTCATAAAAAAAATAAAACAGTTTTTGAAATCTTTTTTAAGAAAATTTTGTATGAAAAAATTGTATTAAAATACATTTCAAACTCATTTTAAATTTTATGAATACTGGGGTTAGTGTATAATGATCGTGCCAAATTAAGGGGGAAATAAATTTATGATTATGGCTGCTGTTGGCTGTAGTAGTTAAGCCGAGACTGAACTCGAATCCACGCACGGTGTCGAATTAACTGAGTCACTGTCTCAGTTTAATGAAATTTTGTTTATATAAATTTTTTTCAACGGGCTTAAGTTCGAATCTGCATGACTGCAAATGATTTTTTATTATTTTATTAATAAATGAATTTGTTCAAATTCTATTTATTATTTTTATACCCTCCAAAAAAGAATTTGGAGGGTATATTCACTTTGTCATTCCGTTTGTAACGCATCGAAATATCCATCTCAGACCCCATAAAGTATATATATTCTTGATCAGTGATGAAATCTAAGACGAACTGAGCATGTCCGTCCGTCCGTCCGTCCGTCCGTCTGTGGAAATCACGATTCAGTCCAAACGAAAAGAGCTAGACTCTTGAAATTGGGCATAAATATATTTTGAAGCTTAGAGCAGACTAAGTTCGAAGATGGGCTAAATCGGGCGAGAGGGATAAAAGTTCCCCTAAGAAGAACTAAACCAACCCAGAAAAAACAACATAATTTTTAAATTTTTTTGGTTATTTTGTTAACCAAATGATATATTTTTATGTCAAATACGGTCCAACGCCTTAAACTTGGACCCATAAAATAAAATAAAAATATTTTTTGACCCCGCCCATTTTAGTGGGCGTTATTATAGGCAAAAATAGCATAAACATTTACCAAATTGTTTTACTTAAGCCTACATTCCTCAAATATAACACTTTTAAGCTTTAATGACGAAGCTGAGACGAGACCTGGTACTACTCTGCCCTACCCCCTCCTTCCCCTTCGCCCCCTAAATGACCCTACCAAAAAAAATTTTTTTTTTTAAATTTTGTATATAATCATCCCAAGCATTTATCTTTAGAGTTTTATGACTGCCGATTTCTGCCCTCCCCCCCCGCCGTCCCCTCTTCCTTTGCCCCCTAAATGATCCGACCAAAAAAAAAATTTTTTTTTTAAATTTTGTATATAATCAACCCAAGCATTTATTTTTAGAGTTTTGCCTATCTGTTTCTGCCCTACCACCTCTCCCCCTTTGCCCTCTAAATGACCCTATAAAAAAAAAAGAAATTTTATTTTTGTATATAATTATCCCAAGCATTTATTTTTAGAGTTTTATGACAAAGGTGAAATGTTTCCCCCACAGCCCTTGCCAGAGCGACCCCGCCAAAATACAGTTTTTATACCCTCCAAAAAGAATTGGACCTCATAAAGTAAATATATTCTTGATTAGTGATGAATTCTAAGACGGTCCAGCAATGCCCATACGTTCGTCTGTGGAAAACATGATATTGTATATTTTTGAACCCCGCCCCCTTTAGTGGGCGTTGACGTACGATATTATATAAAGGAACTCTGTCCCACCAAGTTAAACATTTTAAATTCACTTACTAAATATTTGGAGGGTATTTAAGATTCGACCCGGTCGAATATAACGTTTTTACTTGTTTTTTTTATATCCTTTTTTTTTGCGTATGAGGAGGGCTTAAAATGCCTTCGCACTTACAGTGACCGTCGCCAACCGCCTCGTGTGCTGTTTTCACTAGAACACTCGTAACACTTTCGACAATTTATTTTGGACTAAATGAAGTTCGCCTGGTCACTTTATTTGCATTTTGCAGTTAAAGCCGCTTTAATTTTTCCTCATGTTTCTAAAAGTTGCTTAAAAACCGTTTTACGCTTTCGCATTTATTCCTTATCGTGGACACGCAGCCGGGTTATGAACCTCACTCATGCAATGCATTGTGCCAGAACTGTGAAAGGAGGAAATAGTCTACAGAAGACTGATGAAGAAGGAAGAGAATATAGAGATTTTGCTGTAGTCATTTTAAACTCCGGCTTTCTTCCTAATTTTTCTCTGTGTCATTAGGAAAATCATCAAGTTTTTTTTAAATATCACAGGAATATTAAAAAAAAATTTTAAGTGTGCTATGCACATGGTGACCGCAAAATCGTATTTAATTTCTTTAAAATTATTTATCACTTACATTTAAAGTACAGCAGCCACAATTAATCACAATAATCGCAAAATGTACAATCTAATCACTTTTAACACTCAACAAAATACCGCAAAGCTTCTTTAAGCATGTGGATTTATAAGGAATTATAGGATGCAATTAACTTAATGAACACATTTGAAAAAAAAGAAGAAGAAATGAATTGAAAACACTTAAATAATTACACTAATTGATTTAAGAGTAAAATGTGAATGAAGTGATTTGTTGAATGTGGATTTCAGTCAATGCCGATTTTGTGGATATAATCGATGTTTCAGGATTTATTTCTGATTGTGTCTGCAGTCTAGACTCCATTAGTTTTGCGTTGGTGGGTTGCATGGCAAATAAATTGATTTGATATTTTGGCTTAACACGAGTTTGGTTTATTAT
The DNA here is from genome assembly GCA_951800035.1 of Linnaemya tessellans. Lineage (NCBI taxonomy): Eukaryota > Metazoa > Arthropoda > Insecta > Diptera > Tachinidae > Linnaemya > Linnaemya tessellans. Next base: position 98,329,980 of record OX637534.1, read on the forward strand.
CTAGAAGATATCTTTTCAATTTGCTGTCGATGTTTGCCATTAAGCAAATCGATATGTAAGGAAAAGGCAAAATATGTGTGTAGAATCTGTTTATTTTACAATTTTTTGCCGCCTGTCTAAAGGCCCCAGCATGAGGAAGTTTTTCAGAAGGTAAAATTGCTTTTTATTTATTTTTTTAAAAACTTAACTTAAAAATTTATATTTAAGACATATTAAAATGTGTACTCTAAACGTAAAAATATGAGAGTGAAGAAATAGGAATTGTTTCTAAGAATTTTCTCATAATACTCCCATTAGTCGCTCTTAATTAAAACGAAAATTAATTAAAAAGAAAAACTGTTGTATATCTTCAGTTTATGCTCACTGCAGCTAAACTAAATCTGTTAGATCTCACAATATTGTAACATCTGGCAATGGGCTGATAAAGAATTGACAATGAAAAATTTTGTATTTTCAAAGATTTGACTTGACTCCATTCCAAAAAAAAGTGATTTTGCATTTTTCCCAAAAAAATATTTATTTTTCATCAAGTTCCCTCTTGTCCCCCTACAAAGTGGACTCTCTGTGATATAAGAACACATGAGCCAGTTTTTTTTTCAATCGTCGAAGCAGTTCTACTGTGAAGTTTTCGGTAAGTCGCTCAAGGAATAAATATGTATATCTTTAGTCATCGCAAAACAACGTCTTTTCATGGTATTGTGCAATCTTGGGAACCGGAAAAATTTCCGGAAAGTCCTTATGAGTATTTTAAGCAAATTTGTTTGGCCGTTGATGCCACTCAACAATTCCTGAATGACTTTTGGGCCACTGTTTTTTTTTTAATAACAATTTTGCGATTTTGGCAAGAATTTCATTGTGATGCACTACATGCCCAAAATTTCGAAGTGAACTAATTGTTAGGCCAACTTCCTCAGAAATTTCTGTAATATCAATTCTATGATATGCAATTTTCTTTACTTTATTTTTTCCTCGTTTGTTGATATATTACCCTGACCTTGACCTTCTTCGAAAAGGTAGTACCATTTATGTAAATATTTTTTTATTGAATTAAAATATTTTGGAACAAACTTCGCTGTCACACGGTTCATGGTTAAAATTCCCAAGAAAATTGCATGATATATCTCGAATAGCGATTCGATAACTCACCTTAACCCATATCGACCCAGAGATCTTTTTTTCGAGTAAATTTATAAAACTTCGTAGTTAAATGGTAATTTAGGTCCAGAAAATACGAATCGGATGTCCGAATTTTTTTTTAAATTTTCAATAAAATTTTTTTTTTATATTTTCATTAAATTTTCATTAAAATTGTTTTTAAAAATTTTCATTAAAATTTTTTGAAAAAATTTTCATTAAAATTTTTTTTCAAAAATTTTCATTAAAAAATATATGTTCTTAGTCTTTCCTAAACAGACCAAAAAAATTAATATGCTTGAAATTTACTGTTCGAAAAATCGAACACTGGGACGAAATGGGTTAATAATTAAATTTTTAAAATTTGATTGGTTTTTGATGAGGCCTTATTGCGCTCAATTAACCATTTAAAATTTTAATTAAATAATTGCGCAATTAACATTTTATTGTTATAAATAGAGTAAAATTACAAATGCAACACTGGTAAAAATTGTGTTTAGTGAGCAAAACACAACTCACTGAACAAAGTTAGTCGAGACACCTAAAATGTAAACAATAAACAAAATATTTAATATTTTAATAGTTAACGTTTATTTATGTAAATTGTAGTACAGAATGTTAATTTTCTCAACAGGCTATAAGTTCAAATCTGCGAAACTGCAAATTATTTTTTTATTTTTTTAATAAATGAACGTTATTACATTCTATTTATTATTTTTGAGAGTGGAATATTAGGAATATGTTTCATAGTCATTAAACCAGCAGAACGGATCAGTACTGATTTCGAGGCCGCTACGCCATCTCATCGGCGTTCCTTGTTAAATTTTTCCACTTTTGCAAGTGGTGCTAGTTTTTATTTTTATTTATAGGAATATCAACTATTTAACCAATGTTTTTAACGAAAATTGAATATGAGAAGTTCTCACATTCATTTGTACAAGTTATTACTTTTTGTGTAGTACGAAATTCCCCAACCCTGACGATTAATATTTCCAATATTCCATATATCTCTTTCGCTTTTTCCAGAGCCATATATAATAAATAAATAAATAAAAAAAATCAATGAGTGTTCGAACTCACGGGCGATGTGTTAACACCTTTTTGTTTATTTATTTTATATTAAACCCACAAAAAACAAAGAGAATGCAAAGCAACAGACAAATGTACATACATACATTGTTATGTTTGTACATAAGCTACATACGTTGCTGTCTTGCTATCTCATTTTAATATATGTACGTATAACCACGTCACTACTCTCTTTGCTATGCATAAGACAAAACCGAAGATCAACATAAAACACTTTTTTAATATTACTCCAAATTAATACTCCGAATTAAAACACTTAAATCTCCGCTCGCCGATATCGGATCGCCTTAATTTTTGGCCTAAACTCTTCGTCGCAACCCGCACTAGCGTTTTAATGCAACAATTAATAAAATCGGCTATGAATTTCCGGAGAAAATCACGTGGGAAAATTATATGAAAATTGCCCAATAATCACTTTCAATACCGACTGCCAAGCAACGAACAAACAAACTCTTACATCTTACACCTTACACTTGCGTATGTATTGAAACTGATAGTTTACTGCTCTAGAGGTCCTCGTATAGATGTTAACACATCAAAAATATTTGTTTATTTATTTGTAAAATACTTTACAAAGTAAATTTGCAAAGTATTGGTGCACAGATGCCGACGGGCTGACTCAGACCATATGTCGGCGATGTTTTTTATCCCTTACTATGACTAACTGTGCACGACCTATGCCTTCACATAGAAAGTAGCAATATAGTTAAACACTTTTAACCCGTTTTTGGAACAGACCTCGCTATTATGCCCCATCATACCTTCCTTATTGGCCATATCAAGGGATTATCAAATGTTAAGTCAACATTGCTCATACGCCTGCATTATTAGCGCCATAAAGTATGCCCCATTTTATGAACGTTTAACAGGTAATTTATTGTGGCGTATACTTTATATTTTTGAATATATTTCTCATTCGCGTTGTTGCCCTAATATAAATGATGTGATATGTATGTATGACTGTATGTATGGATATGTGTGTACCAGGCACTGTAGTCACATAATTTTTAAGAACAACAAAGACAAAAAAAAAAAGAACTTTGCAAAATAATTAAAAAATGGTTCATTTTATTTTTATTTTTTTAAAAAGCACATGTTTGTTTGTGGTTTTTAATACTTACAGACGAAGAAACAAAACAGGAAGTCTTAAATGAAACTTTATAAATTTTAAGCAATCTCTTTGAATTTTTAATCCTAATTTTGAACATTTAATGCTAAAACATACTCTTAGAGACTGACAACCAATCACCGTGGCTTATACTTGTCCTTCAACATCAGAAAAATGTTAACATTGACTGCTGTTCTAGCATCGCCTGATCGTAATAAATTTTCAAGGGTGAGCTTGTTTTAACAAACTCGTATATGGATATATTGTGCACATGTATGAAATTGTTACGTTCCCAATGAAAAATCTTTTATTCATGCACAATAAAAACGGAATTCTAATAAACGTTTAATTTAAGCATCACACTTGAAAATGTGTTGAGAATAATAAAATGTCCGTATTGTTGTATACATTTTTTTTCTATTTTTTCTCTTCTTTTATATGACATTATTTTGTAATTGTTGTTATTTTTGCTTTTACTGTATCTCCGACAGTCGTATCCAATAGAACAAAAGTTTGTTTACATACTTGTTAAACACTTTCCTATATTTTTCATCTTGTTTGCTTTTATTTTTTTTTGCATAAAAACAGAAAATTCTTCAAAAAAAATACGTAGAATATTTTTATGGCAAATCGCTTTGTTGCTCTGCTCAAGAAAGCGTCATGTGTATGAGCGAGGGCAGTCTATTTTTAATTTTTATAAATGGATTTTTCAGTTAGTTTGCGAAAGCCGCTACAGTTTTATCATCAGTACTCAAGTGTATTTTTGTTTGTCACCACTTGAGTTGGGTATGATAGCAGATTTTATTTAGAATATTTTATTTTGGAAATTAAGCATACGAGAAGGGTAACAAACCGATGGTAACACACTTTTATTTAATATCCCTGTTGCCGTGTGATTATCTTTTATCATGTGTTATTTATTATTTTGGTTTCTTTTTTTCTTATACAATTGAAGGAATAAAATAAAAACAATGTTATTTAATTCTTTTTCATTCTGTCTTTTTAAATATTTTAAAATGAAGAAATTGAGCATAATAATTTTGAATTTGAATATACAGTCGAATCCGCATTAGCGCAACACGCTTTACTGAAAAAATCGGATTACTGAAAGCGATTCAAATCTCCGCACTGATTTCAAACGTCGCTTTAGCGAAACATCGCTTTACTGAAAATATCGTATTACTGAAATCCAAATGCAAGCCCACAACTACGTTTTGTATGAAACTTACTTCGCTTTAGTGAAAAAATAAACAATGACATTGAATCAATTGCACAACTTAAGGCTGAAAGAATTGTGCATGTTTTGTCCGTTAAAAAATTAAATGGAAAAATGTATTTGTCCTTTTCGCTCTTGCGTATTTTATTGTATTTTTCTATTATATTGTCAATGCAAGTGGCTTGACGTTTGATATAACAAATATTGTTTTACTGATTTTAAGCAGTGCGCTTAACTGTAACAAATTTTAATAATCGGAACTACGTTTTAGAGAAAAAAATCGGATAACTGAAAAAATTGGGTTTTGGTTATTTCCAGTAAAGCGGAGTCGACTGTAATAGAGATAAGTGATGACAAACAAATACACATATGAAAGTGTAGCGGCCTTCGAAAACAGCTGGTCTGCTCTGCTGTGTAAGTGGGATAATTGATATTGACTCTCCTTTGTGCCTTAGAATATGTATCATGTCTTGCTGATTTTAATTAAATTTATGAACAATTAGCCAATAAATTTTAAATGAATTTAATACAGCAGTCAACAGTCGACTCCGCTTTACTGGAATATATCAAAACCCAATTTATTTTCAATTATCCAATTTTTTCTCTAAAACGTAGTTTGGATTATTGGAATTTGTTACATTTAAGCGTACTGCTTAAAATCAGTAAAACAATATTTTTTATATCAAATCTGTATATATTTTTTACGTCAATTTAACGTAAAAACAATTATTCATAGAATTATTTATTTTGTTGTTGAAATTTTTCACGAATTCCTGGAAAATGTCTAGCCACTTGCATTGACAATATAAAAGAAAAATACAATAAATTACGTAAGAGCGAAAAGGACAAATACATTTTGCTATTTAATTTTTTAACGGACAAAACATGCACAATTCTTTCAGCCTTAAGTTATGCAATCGATTTCTAATAAAAAAATTTGTCATTGTTTATTTTTTCAATAAAGCGAAGTAAGTTTCATATAAAACGTAGTTGTGGGCTTGCTTTTGGTTTTCAGTAATACGATATTTTCAGTAAAGCGATATTTCGCTAAAGCGAAGTGAATAAGACTAGCTGCGTTTAAAATCAGTGCGGGGACTTGTATCGCTTTCATTAATCCGATTTCTTTCAGTAAAGCGTGTTGCGCTAAAGCGGATTCGACTGTATCATATATATAAAATACTTACATGCAAAAATTTTAAATATTTTATTAAAACTGGCCTCAAGCTCATTAATAAAAAATATAAAAATAATTTGTAGTGATACAGGCAAATGATCACTTAAAATGTAAAAAAAGTGCGTAATTATCCTTTCTACTGAACGAGTTTCCAATAGCACTGGCTACTCTTTTTTTTTTTTTTATTGGTCAATATTAATGAGATGGACTGACCAAAAATAACTCATTAACGCCGTTTCCTCATTGTTCGACACACTTTTTTAACATCTGAATTTTAAGTTACTGTGCCGGATACATCAAACTACCCTCGTATATATGTACTATGTACAGTTCTAAATGTGAATGTCTTATTTACATTCGTGTAGATGCATGTGTATTTGCATACACTCATACGAACATACTAGAGTCAATGACAGTAACCGGCACTCTTGTTGTGTGTACATACAACTGAACTTCCACACTAATAAACAGTATTTTATGATTACGTTCGGTAAAATGACACTATAAATAAAAGAAATATATATTTTTTTAATATAATTTTATTTAGAATTCGAATCAGGATCTCAAGGACAAAAGGTGTAGCTCGCTAACACTACAGTTATTTATATTTCAGTATGTTAAATACAGATTTGCTGTTGCATATGAAATGAGTTTTTTCTTCTACGGCAACTACTCGTATCCAGCGCACATGAACGTGCAGACTTTTTTATTCTCAATGGTTAGCACTTTTGTTCTAACGTTTTGTTCGTTGTCAAGAGGAAATAAAATCTCATATTATTGTTTTTCGATAGGCCCTAAAATCTGCATAATGATTGTACTCTAAGAATTTATATAATTCGTGTTTTTATTCTGTACGTGTCTTGAGTGTGTAGAATGTGGAAAAAATTCTTACGATTAATTAAATATCAATGCGTGCCTGTAACTGTATTTAATGGATGTTGGAATTAAAAAAAAAAAAAGAAATCCCAAGAATTTTTTGTTGTTCACTGTAGATGACCTATAACACTGTTAAGCAAAAAATCATTTTTTGTTTCTCCTTGAAATAAAACTATATGGACTATATGGATTTTGATGCGATAAACTCAAATCCGTTTTCGGTTTTTTTCTATCAGGTCAGGACTTTTAATACCCTCCAAAAAAGAATTTGGAGGGTATATTCACTTTGTCATTCCGTTTGTAACGCATCGAAATATCCATCTCAGACCCCATATAGTATATATACATATTCTTGATCAGTGATGAAATCTAAGACGATCTGAGCATGTCCGTCCGTCCGTCCGTACGTCTGTGGAAATCACGATTCAGTCCAAACGAAAAGAGCTAGACTCTTAAAATTTGGCATAAATATATTTTGAAGCTTAGAGCAGGTTAAGTTCGAAGATGGGCTAAATCGGGCAAGAGGGATAAAAGTTCCCCTTAGAAGAACTAAACCAATCCAGAAAAAACAACATAATTTTTAAAGTTTTTTGGTTATTTTGCTAAGCAACTGATATATTTTTATGTCAAATATGGTCCAATGCCTTAAACTTGGAGCCATAAAATAAAATAAAATTATTTTTGGACCACGCCCACTAAAGTAGGCAAAAATAGCATATAAATTTAACAAATTGTTTTACTTAAGCCTACATTCTTTAAAAATAACATTTTTAGGCCTTAATGACGAAGCTGAGACGTAATCTGGTACTACTATGCCCTACCCCTTCCTCCCTCTTCTAGAGGGTGAAGAAAAAACAACATAATTTTTAAAGTTTTTTGGTTATTTTGTTAAGCAAATGATATATTTTTATGTCAAATACGGTCCAACGCCTTAAACTTGGAGCCATAAAATAAAACAAAATTATTTTTGGACCCCGCCCACTTTAGTGGGCGTTATTATAGGCAAAAATAGCATATAAATTTAACAAATTGTTTTACTTAAGCCTACATTCTTTAAAAATAACATTTTTAGGCCTTAATGACGAAACTGAGACGTAATCTGGTACTACTCTGCCCTACCCCTTCCTCCCCCTTCACCCTCTAAATGACCCTACAAGAAAAAAAAATTTTTTTTTTTAAATTTTGTATATAATCATCCCAAGCATTTATCTTTAGAGCTTTATGACTGCCGATTTCTGCCCTACCCCCCCCCCCCCCTCTTCCTTTCCCCCAAAATGACCCTACCAAAAAAAAATGTTTTTTTAAATTTTGTATATAATCATCCCAAGCATTTATCTTAAGAGTTTTATGACTGCCGATTTCTGCCCTACCCCCTCCTCCCCCTTTGCCCGCTAAATGACCCTATCAAAAAAAAGATATTTTAATTTTATATATAATTATCCCAAGCATTTATTTTTAGAGTTTAATGACAAAGGTGAAATGTTTCCTCCACAGCCCTTCTCAGAGCGACCCCGCCAAAATACAGTTTTTATAGCCTCCAAAGAGAAGTCTAAGACGGTCTAGCAATGCCCATACGTTCGTCTGTGGAAAACATGATATTGTATATTTTTGTACCCCACCCCCTTTAGTGGGCATTGACGTACGATATTATATAAAGGAACTCTGTCCCACCAAGTTAAACATTTCAAATTCACTTACTAAATATTTGGAGGGTATTTAAGATTCGACCCGGTCGAATATAACGTTTTTACTTGTTTTTTTATAATTTTGTAAGGGAAATAGTATATTTTTATGTCAAAGAAGATCCATAGCCTTGGAAACAGTAACTCATAAAAATCTATTTTTGGTCACCGCCCCTTTAGTGGGCGTTGAAGTAACATACTACATGGAGAAATAGTGTAATACTTAACAAATTGCATAATTTAAGTCCAAATTCCTTAAAAATTATGTTCTCAGATCTTCCTCTGACCTACCTTCCCCAAACCTTTGCCTCTTAAATGACTCTATAAAAATTTTTTTTTTTACTCTTAACAACACCTAAAATTGACTTTTTAGTGTTTTATGGCAAAGGTGAGATGTCTCCCCTACGGCCCCTGCCAGAGTGACCCGTACAAAATATTTGCTATTTACTAAATATTTGGAGGGTATTTAATATTCGACCCGTGCGAATATAACGTTCTTATTTGTTTCTAGTTTCTTCTCAAAGATCGCGTTAGTCTGTTTTCAAGGGCTGACAGATACAAACTAAATGATGCCATTTGCTCAGATCTTGACAGGAGTCAAGTGACAGTTGCTTGTTGACAGTGGCAATGGTGCTGCTTCAATTGTGAAGCGAAAAATTCAAAAAGTCACGGACCTGCCCTCCTCTATATTTTTTTTGTTATGACAATGAATCTGATGATGTGTCGTTTTCATCATTCTTATCATCATCGTTTGACATTTTATTTTTACTGATTCTGATGATTGTTCTTTTTGAATTGTGTGTACATGTGTCTGTGTCTGTGTTTGTCTTTCCTTTTTTTGCCATTAAAGTCAGGTAAATAATTTACGACCATGATTTTACAATCGCTGCGGAAGTACTGTAAAGTTATTGTTAGTAGTTTACTGTCGTTTACGATTTTTCTCTAAATACTACTTGTGTTAGTTTTATTTCTTTATTTGATTTATTTTCCTTTACTACAGGATGTTTTATATATCAGCAGCGCAGCAGTTTTATAACTGACACTGACATGACTGAGCAGAAGTTTATTTAAGTTGACACAACAGCATCGTTCTAAAGCCATTTGCCCGGTTGTTGGAAATCTAAAATACTTAAATTTTCTGCCACTCGTTTTTTCTTAGAATTAGATTAAAGTGCTTTTTGTTAAGAGTCTCCCAGATTTAAATTTTATACATCAGCAGTAAATATTTTTAGGATTTGGCGTACATTCATTCTTATTTAATGCTGGCATTGAATGAGCATTTATTCTTATACAGCAAAAGCATGTCTTTTTACAGGAAATAATAAAATCAGCATCGGTAGGCAGCCTTTTACTGAACTTGCAAAAAAAGTTGGAATCTTTCTGCAACATCGTAAAACGGAAATGTTTATATTAATCATATGATTATATAGTTTCTGTTATCATTTCTTAACCCTAGAAGACTAGGTCACGTAAAATTTAATTGAAGTTCTAAAATTCTTCTGGTTTTTTAGCTTATTTTTAATTATTATTATTCTCTAATATTTTTAAGCCTAATAAAGTCTTTTTATTTTTATATGTTGATATATATTATTTTTTAAAATTTCGCCACTCCCTTGGGTGACTTCTTCAGGAAATTAATTATTTTATTATACCCTTCACAAAAAAGTGAAGGGTATATAGGTTTGTCATTCCGTGTGTAATTTCTTCGCTATGCACATGGGACCCCATAAAGTATATATATTCTGGATCCTTATATATAGCCATGACGATTGAGCGATGTCCGTCTGTCCGTCCGTCTGTACGTGAAATCTGTTTTCCCAAGCCTCCAGAAGAGCTAGAGACTTCGTTCTTGGACAGTTGGATTGGAAATAAACTTAAATAGAGTGCTATTGAAATTCAGAAAGATCCGAAGTACGGTTCCAGAGCTGGGATGCTTGCACCTATTTCTCGACGCAAAATTTATACCAAAAATAAATTATTTTTTTTAATGTTTGTAAATTAAACCTACTTCGTGCTTTGGGGAGCCTCAATAGTCTAATAAAAACTAAAAAAATTAATTTTTTTTCCAGGGATCGGAAATTAAACATTTTTTTTCGGCCTATTCCGTATTTTGTAGTACATGTAGTAAATAAAATTGTTAAAAATTTCAAGTTTTTCTTTAACAAAACCACTTTATACGTCATGAAGATTTGCATTAGCTAAAAAAAAATCAAAAATTTTAAATTCAAATTTTCTTCTTCCAGGGGTGGGAAATTGAATATTTTTATACATTATTTTTTTGGTTTTTTGCCAACTAAAACTGTCTTATAATTTAGGAAGAACAAAATTGGTATCAAAAATTCAAAAATAAAAAATAAAATTTCGAATCCAGGGATGGACAAGTGCAATATTTTATGGTACATGAAAGTTACCAAAATGGTAAAAAATTTGCAATTTTTCGTAAATAAAACTACTTTATACCTTAAGAAGCGTTGCACTGATAAAAAAAAATTGAAAAAAAAATTTTAAATTTCGTTTCCAGGGTTGGAAAAATTAATTTTTTTTTTGTACATGCAATATTTTGTAGTACATGTAATAACCAAAATGGTTGCAAAATTCGAGTTTTTCTTAAACAAAACTACTTTATACTTCATGAAGATTTGCATTGATAAAGAAAATTAAAAAAAATTTAAATTTTGCTTCCAGGGTTGGGAAATTGAATTTTTTTTAAACATAAATGAAACCAAAAAGGAAATTGACGTTGTTTTTTACTAATTAAAACTATATTTATAACCTATATGGTTAAATATTAAGTTTTTTTTAAATAAAACTATTTCATGCCTCATTAAAAGTTGCATTGGTAAAAAAAAATTTAAATTTCGTTTCCAGGGTTGGGAAATTGATGTATTTATTCTGCATAAAAGTAACCAAAAAGGCAATTGACGTTGTTTTTTTTTTGCTAATTAAAGCTGTTTTATAATTCAGGAAGAACAAAATAGGTATTAAAATCTTAAAAAATCAAAATTTCGACTCCAGGTTTGGACAAATGATATATTTTATGGTACGTGAAAGTGACCAAAAAGTTTAAAAATATTATTTTTTTTAAATCTTAAAAAATCAATATTTCGACTCCAGGTTTGGACAAATGATATATTTCATGGTACGTGAAAGTGACCAAAAAGTTTAAAAATATTATTTTTTTTGTCAAGTAAAACTATGTTAAACCTCACTAAGAATTGCAGTGGTAAAAAAATAAAAATTCGCTTCCAGAGTTGGAAAATCGAAATATTTTTCGTATATAATAGTACATACATAAATTCCAAATGTTGTGCTTTTAGTGAATTAAACCCATTAGATATTTCAGAAAAAATTAAATTAGTATTAAAAAATTAAACATTCGGTTCCAGGGTTGGGAAATCGACATTTTCTGATTCATAAAAGTAGCCATTTTATTTGTTATTTTTGATTTTTATGATGAATTATACCTAGTTTATACATCAGAAAGATGGCTAGCTTCCTAGCCGAAGAATTTAAACGTTTTCTTTAATATAAAATTAACCGATAACATCATTTTGATTTTTTAATTAAACCTACTTTCTGTTTTGGCAAGAAAGAAAGAAAGAAGAATTACATCTGTGAAGGGTATTTAAGATTCGGCATAGCCGAATATAGCACTTGTACTTGTTTTATATTAAGCCATCGATATCTAAAAGATTATAAAAAATTTTACGTTGATAAAATTAGAAAATCACTTTTATGTCCAGGCTAAATTATACCATCAGTCAATCAGTTTTTATGGTCGGGAGACAAAAGATTATAAATTTCTCAAAACAAAAATAATTAAAAAGTTGACATGCAAAACAGCTCTTAACACAAATTATTTAAGAATTATTTGCTGAAAAATGCTAAATTCACTTAAATCGCCTTGAATTTCACATCAATAATCAAGTCTCAAACGAAAATGTCATTTTATTTTATTTAGTGAGTGGAAACAGTTGCGATAACATTTTTATCTTCTATTTGTTTAAACAACAAAGAAGAACAATAAAGCCAAGACACACACACACACAAAACAATTGCCAATGTGAGACAAGTTATTTGGTACATCTTTATTTATTATATGAAACACAAATACAAACACAAAAAAACTATATATTGCATGCAATTGTATGTTTGTATGTGCTTGTACATCCTGTTCTATAAATCATACAACAACTTCAAAAGTTGCCAATAAGAACACCAACCAAATTGTCACTGGTAATATATTAATTTTTACGACAATTCAAATTAAAACTTTTACCTTACTTTATCTAATATCTGAAATCATTTTCATAAATCATCGAATAATGTTCCTGTTTGTTTGCAGAGAGCAGGAAAATAGAAAATTTCTGAAAAGTTTGGAACAAAAAGCTTACATTTTGTAAACAACTTGCAGTTGTTGTTCATACGCTTCTCTCCTAAGGCGACGAAATAACAAAAGCCGGAAAAACTTGTCTAGTGTTTTAATGTCAGAACGCTTAAATGCAAACAAAATGGAAAACAAAAAAAACCAAAAAAAAAAAACTAAAAGCAAATCTGTACTTAAGGAGTTTATCCTGCTACAATTGCTGTGAACGAAATGGCTAAATATTATGAAACAAAAGTGAGTAAAAAAGGATATGATTGAAAACATTTGCAAGAGGAACTCAAACAAAAGTGTGTGTGTGTGTTGGCAAAGCGAAAGTTTGTTTAAGAAAATAATTGTGAAAGTTGTTTGTCTTTAGCAGGAAGATAATAATTTTGCCTCTGCCATCGTTCACTGCTTTTCAGCTCATTTCGATTTTTCTTTTGTAAACAAATTGATTTGTGCCGCCTAGCAACGCGTTTGCTTTTGAACAGCAGCCAAAGTTTATTTTATTTAGTGGACCATTTAATTACACTTGCATCGGGGTTTTAAAGACAGATATATTATTGACATGATTTTATTTGTAATAATTCTTGGTCGGCCCTGTAGCAACGAAATTAGCTGTAACGAAGTAAAAGATTAAAATTGCTACAAAAAAATTCTCTATATCCTCATTTTCCTTCATCTGTACCCTCAATACTATCCCCTCCTTTCAAGTTTTTGGAACAATTCACTGCATATCTAGGGGTCATTCCCTGAATGCTGGTTCTATAAAAAAAAGTAAGAAGGTTATATTCGACCCGTTTGAAAGTTAAACACCCTCAAAATATTTAGAAAATATGTAAATTAAAAGTGTTTAACCTTCTGAATCACATTTCCTTTAAGAAATTTAAAACCCTATTTTGACAGGGTCCCTCCGGGAAGGGCCTTAGGAGAAATATCTTATCTTTATCGTAAAAATTGAAAAAAAAAATTTTTGCGGTAATGAAGTATAGAAAAAAAATTTGTTTTTAAGTGAAACTTCTTTAGAATCGTTGTGATTTCAAACTCGATGAAACGAAAAAATAAGACCATAGAGCAGTGATGTCAGCGTCATACACAATTTTGGAAACAAAACTCACATATACGCTTACGTTCTTTTATTTTGCGAGCGTAAAATATAATTGTTTACTGAAAAACACTCCCCTTCAGCGGGAAATATCGCAAGCCCTGTTTTGAGGCCTCTAGAAATAATATATTTATGTATATAAATAAATATAAAGAAGCTGGTTGAAATAAGCTGGCGGCACTGTATCTAGGCGGTACAACTTTTCGAAAATTTCTTAAAGTAGCTTTTAAGTGAATTAATAAGTAGGCTTTTTGCAATAATTGCTTCTTTTGTATTTAAACTAATAAAATGTTGAGATAAAAAATGGAGAAATATTTTAAAATTAAATATCTGTTTTTGCTGCCTAAAATTAACTGTGAGCCCCTGTGTGTTGACTTTATTTGGCTATTGTAAACTTCAAATTATATTTATTCATCATTTAGACAATAACGGTTAAGTAAAATTTATTTAATAATCGTGTAGACTGCGATGTTTCTACATGAAAATGAAATGAAATGGTCATTAAAAAAAGCCTCGCAACCGTACATTTCTCCCGCTGGGAGTTCAGAGTTAGAGATAAGAGTAGTCGCACCAACACAATCGTAACTGACTTCACTGCCATAGAGACACAAACACATGAATGTATAGGATTCAGCCGGCGAGAGAATGAGATAGAAAACATGATGCATTTTTATTTGTGTCAATATTTTAATCTCCTTGATAAATTAATTTTTCAATTAAGTCAAAAACTAAAGTTGAAAAAAATCGTGAATACTGGCGGAAAAAAATGAAAATAAAAATACTCCTTGAAGAGTATTGAAAATGATAAAATTTTAATTGTTTGCAGTAATTCTAATTCTTTTTTTATGCACTTATAAATATACTCATTTTTTCAATACTTTTCAATAAGTTTTTTAATCGGGGGCTTTTCAGAAGTTTCACTGCTACCGTGTGTGACTTGCACACACACACACTTTTTTTTTTGATAGGGTCATTTAAAAGGCAAGTTTGGGAGGAGTGGTACATTTGCTTAAAAAATTTACAAAAATTCTTTAAAAATGATATTGCTTTTTAGAGGTTGGTTTAGCTTTTTCTGGGGGAAACTTTTTTACACCTATTCCGATTTAGCACCTTTACGAAGCTGACCTATAGTATCCTTCAAAATTGAACCATACCAAATTTCAAGGGCCTTAGATTTCATAGCTGACCAAGAATATATCGTTGGCTAAAATTTAAAAGTCCGTAACTAAGAAAAATTTCAAAATCGACTTTTTAATTGATTATTATGAACGTCATGTCTTGACAAAATTTTACACTTTTCCACTTTTTTAGTCTTTTAACATAAAATAAAATGCCCTAAAATGTTAATTGTTTTCAATTATGTATGGATTTCTATTTTAATAGTGAACTTTATTTATGTAAATTGTATTACAGGATGTTCATTTTCTCAACAGGCTATAAGTTCAAATCTGCGAAACTGCAAATTATTTTTTATTTTTATTTAATAAATGAATGTGTTCACATTGTTTTCATTTTAGAAAGTTTTTTGCTTCTCCTGTAAAATTTTATTTTTGTTAGTTACGGCCTTTTGCATTTCAGCTAACAATATATATAATTTATGGGGTTTTAGGAGGACATTTCACAAAAATGACAAAGTGAATATAACCTATTAATGTTGCGACTTTCGAAAACAGCTGTTCTGCTCTGCTGTGTAAGTTGAATAACAAAAAACTGATGTTGACTTTCCTTTGTGCCTTGGAATATTTATCATGTCTTTCTGAGATTTAAAAACAAATTTCGAACAATTAGCCTATGAATCTTAATTCAATTTAATATAACGTATAATTATTTTTCGAGGGTAGAAAACCCTGCTAAATAATTTCATGGATTTTTTTTTTTTATATGATTTCTGGCATGCCTCCGCCGTGGCTACGAGTTACACGATCTATTCCATCTTGTATATTTTTTACAACTTTTCCCCATAAATCCGGACGTATGGCGTGAGTGTGGTTGCTTGAATTTTGGCTGCCTTTGATTCAAGAATTCAGTTACACGATTGATGGGGCCAGTGAACAGGATAATTTCTAAAAATAAAGATGCCACCAAAATTATATTGCAATAAAAGGTCTGTCTTGTTGGAACGAAATGTTTTTTGATTTTTGAATGATTAATTTTTGATAAAAAAACAATATTTTATAAAGCCTTTGGGCGACTTTATTTTGCAAACAGTGATCTGACTCCATCCAAAAGTTATTTTCCATTAAAATTTTAAAAAATCATCTGTTGCTAAAGCAGATAAAGTGTTTGCCATGGCAACTGATTGTTTCAAATTAATTTTAGCACAGACTGTACCAAAAGATTTTGCTCCGATCACTCAAACGACTGACTGTATGCACAGAAGCAAACGAAGCAACATACACTCGTATATGAATGCTCTGCGCCTTACAGTAGATTTCATTAATTTCCAATCAACAAGTAACAACTCATATCAATGGCAGAAGCTCTTCTATGAAGTAACACAACCATCACTTGCACATGTGTATAATTAATTCGAAAATCTAATGACTTTTGCAATATTCAGCTAAATGAAGATGGATTTCTTAATATATTTAATTAAGTTTGTTTTTTTCATTTTGCTGCGAAGCATTGAAAACAACAGGAAATGCTAAATAATCCTTTTGTGTGTAATGAAAACAATGCTGACTACACTGTGCCACTAAATATTTATTTACCTTTTCAATAAAAAGAATCCTTTAAGGCATTATTTATAAATAATTATTATTTTATTTGTAACAAAAGGTGAAACAAACAACAGCTTGCAAATAAGAAAATGTAAACAAATTAAGAAATATGTAGTACAACCAAATTTGACTTTCTATCGGGCTTTAAAATTTTATTTTGTATAGTGTTTAGACATGAATTTTTAATTGACTCCATTTATTGCCATAATTATCTTTCTGTTCACATATACAAAATTTTTGGTCAATTCAATTAACGTACGACAATTACAATAAATCATTTTTATATGCGTGACGATTCCAAGTTCAAATCTGGGATAATTTTCTTAAACTTTCCTAATTTTAGTTAAGAAGAATTTAACTTCAGCATGGCTCCACATATTTTTTATACCCTGCAAAAAATAATTGGAGGGTATATTCACTTTGTCATTCCGTTTGTAACGCAGCAAAATATCCATCTGAGAGCCCATAAAGTATATATATTCTTGATCAGTGATGAAATCTAAGACGATCTGAGCATAGCCGTTCATCCGTCCGTCTGTGGAAATCACGATTCAGTCTAAACGAAAAGAGTTAATGTCTTGAAATTTGGCATAAATATATCTTGAAGGATAGCACTGGTCAAGTTTGGAAATGGGCTATATCGGTCAAGAGGGAAAAAAGTTCCCCTAAGAAGAACTAAACCAACCTCTAAAAAAACAACATTATTTTAAATTTTTTTTGTAATTTTGTTAAGCAAATGATATATTTTTATGTCAAAGAAGGTCCAACGCGTTAAAATTGGAGCCATAAAATCCAAAAAATTGATTTTTTAACCCCGCCCCCGTAGTGGGCGTTATTATATGCAAAAATAGTGTAAAAACTTAACAAATTGTTTTACTTAAGCCTACATTCCTTAAAAATAAAATTTTTAAGCTTTAATGACGAAGCTGAGATGTCACCTGGTACTACTCTGCCATACCCTGTCCTCTCATCCTTTATCCCCTAATTGACCCTATCAAAAAAAAAAATGTGTATAAAAATAAAAAATTTAAATAATCTCTTCTGGTTTCTTGACCTCTTTTTAATTGTTATTGTATTCTGATATTTTTAAGCTTAAGGTCTCTATATTTTAATTGAATTTTTAAGTTCAATATTTCGTCACTCCATTGTGTGACTTCTTCAGGAAATTAATTATTTTATTTAATATGAAAAAATATTTTGTTTATGAAACAAAATTATTTGTCAACAAAATACATATTTTTTAAATATATATGCATGTATAGGTTTAAATATTTTATTGTTGTTCATATATTTTAAATTTATTTGAAATTTGTTTAAATCTTTTTGTATTTTGTTGACAAATAATTTTGTTTCATAAACAAAATATTTTTTCATATTAAA
Organism: Linnaemya tessellans; assembly: GCA_951800035.1. Lineage (NCBI taxonomy): Eukaryota > Metazoa > Arthropoda > Insecta > Diptera > Tachinidae > Linnaemya > Linnaemya tessellans. Next base: position 98,347,830 of record OX637534.1, read on the forward strand.
TATAAGAACACAATAATAATTTAAATAAACTTTAATTATTCCGAACATATATTTTTTAAGTTTTATGGCAAAGATGAAATGTCTCCTCTACGGCCCTTGCCAGAGAGACCCCCACAACATATACTTTTAGCACCCTCCATAAAGAATTGGACCCCATAAAGTATATATATATTCCTGATCAGTGATGAAGTCTGAGACAATCAAGCAATGCCTATAAGTTTGTCTGTGGAAAACGTGATATAGTCGATTTTTAGACTCCGCCCCCTTTATATGCGATATTATACGCAAAAATAGTGCAAATATTGAACAATTTTTATTCCTTAAGCCTATAAGAAGCTGATATGTTCTCTGATCTTGCAGAGGTGGAACGTCTGCCCCACCGGCCCTTCCCGTAATAAATCTGTCAAAAAAGAGATTTAAAATTGGGCACAGAGATGTCTTAAAGAAACTCTGTCCCACCAAATTAAACATGTTGAATTTACTTATTAAATATTTGGAGGGAATTTAAGATTCGACCCGGTCGAATATAACGTTTTTTTTCGTGGTTTCTTTTGCTTTTTCCACAATTTAGGTGCTAAGTCTCGACTAACTTTGTTTGGTGAGTTGCGTTTTGCTCACTTAACACACTTTTTAGCAGGGCTGCATTTGTAATTTTATACGATTTTATAGCAATTAAGTGTTAATTGAGCAATCCCGTAATTAAAATTTTATGTGGTTAATTGAGCTCAATTATGGCATTAATTTCAATTTATTAAAAATTAAAAAAATCACAACTTCAGTGCGTTTATTGTAATATCTATAAAATAAAAATTAAACAGTTGTTTTTATTTTAAACAGATGTTGGAAAAGATAATTATTCGAAAGTTTGTTTTGAATGTAGAAAGACATAATATGTTCTTAAAAATAAAACAATTCAAAGCGAAAACTTTTTCTTTTTGGAGAATGGAACAAAAAAAAAAAGAAAAAAGAATTCAGAAATTGGGACATGAAGAAAATAATGACACGGCAACACAAGTATTAAATAAAAGTATGGCACCATGACAACAATTTTGCTATGCAATTTCCTAATATAATTTTTATAAATAAAAACATATTCAACTGAGGCATTTTATAAAAAGTGACTAACAAAATTACACAGGTGTACTGATAATGAAAGTGTAGCGGTTTTCGAAAACAGCTATTCTGCTCTGCTGTGCAAGTTGGATAATTAGAAACTGATGTTGACTTTACTTTGTTCCTCGGAAGGTGCTGAATTTAAAACAAATTTTCGAACAATTTTCCCATACATCTGAATTGAATTTAAGACAACTATTAAAACTTCGATAAAAATATTTACAAACAAGAAGGAATTTAATTTATTATTAAAACTGAAACGAAAGGTGGCCATCCGCTAATGATTTATTTGCCATAGAAATAGAAATAAATTAATTGCATAGTTCGCGACGTATGGCGAACTTATGATTGTGTGTATTTTCATACACTCAAATGTATTTTTTTAATTTTTTTTTTAAGATTAATATTCATCCTGAAAATGAACGACGATTTTTCCAGAGTGAATATCCGTTGTGAACAATAAAACAAATTGGCAAAAATATATGAAAATATACATCACAACAATGGCGTTTGACGAAATTCGCAATACTTCTTAAGGCGATATTTCTTAAGGCGATCATTTAAGTACAAAATATTTAATTTAACTCGGGGGCAAATTACAGCACTCGATATCGATCGAAATTTGTATTTAAAATGTATTGAAATTTCGATCGATATCGAATGCGGTAATTTGGCTCCAAGTTCAATACCAAATCAGTATTGAAAACTAATATATTTTTCTTCCTTTACTTTTTCTTTATTTTATTTAGCAATTTTTTTTAAAATTATTTTTATATTAAATTCTTCTGGTTTCTTGACCCCTTTTTTATTATTATTGTATTCTGATATTTTTAAGCTTAAGGTCTCTTTATTTTAATTTAATTTTTAATTTCAATATTTCGTCACTCCATTGTGTGACTTCTTCAGGAAATTAATTATTTTATTTGATATGAAAAAATATTTTGTTTAATAAAATAATTAATTTCCTGAAGCAGTCACACAATGGAGTGACGAAATATTGAAATTAAAAATTAAATTAAAATAAAGAGACCTTAAGCTTAAAAATATCTGAATACAATATTATTTTTATATATTTTTATATCTGCTCTAAAAGCAGTTAACTTTCATATCTTGGTATGTCGAAAAAATATTGATTATGTTGCCCAGTGTTATTTATACTGGCTTCAGACGTGTACGAACAGTTTAGTGCCAAAACATATGAAACTATTTGCTGGCGTATGGTTTGTGTGTATGAATTGGATATGAAATCTTTTAATTAGTAAATAGACTCGATATTTCATTTGTTCTCCCCTCCACCATATTTTCTTTTAATTTTTTTAGTTTCATATTAAGAAAACATAAAAGTTGCCTGAAATTACGGACTAAAAGCATTTGCTGTGTGCAGTAGCTTGTGTTAATGACATTTTATTAGATCTAAATTCTGCCATAAGCTTAAGAAATTTTTTTAGATTTCATTTTTAATTTTCTAATACACATTTCCTTGTTTTGAAATGGGCGAAAAAAAAGAGGATTGGCTTGCTCTGCCTTGGAGTTGATAATCAATGTTGCCCTGCTGCTTTAAAATAACTTTCGAAGTTAATTGATGCGGCTCGAGAGGTTATTTTCTTATAGATAATTTTTTTGTTTTTGTTGCGCTAATATCATTTTAGTGAAATGTTTAAGGTCTTTGCAACAGCACAGTAGGGATGATCACTACAGAAATGCCAGCCGTAAGACATAAATGCATGACATTGTCCTAAAAATATTAAAATTTTAATTTATAAAAAATATTTTAGGCCTATAAACTTGTTTAAAAGATAAAATTATTCTTCAAATAAATAATATTTTATTTTTCAAATAACTAAATAAAAAATATATAAAAAAACAAGTAAAAACGTTATATTCGACCGTATCGAATCTTAAATACCCTCTAAATATTTTGTAAGTAAATTAAAAATGTTTAACCTGGTGGGACAGAGTTCCTTTAAGACATCTCTGTACCCTAATCTAAATCTCTATTTTGACAGAGTCCTTCCGGGAAGGGCCGGTGAGGGAGACGTTCCACCTCTGCAAGATCAGAGAACAGCTCAGCTTCTTATAGTCTTAAGGAATAAACATTGTTCAATATTTACACTATTTTCGTACTTTCATATCGTACATCAACGCCCACAAAAGGGCGCGGGGTCCAAAAATATACTATATCATGTTTCCCACACACGAACGTATGGGAATTGCTAGATCGTTTTAGACTTCATCACTGATCAAGAATATATATGTATACTCTATGGGGTCCAATTCTCTTTGGAAGGTATTAAAACTGTATTTTGTCGGGGTCTCTCTGGCAAGGGCCGTGGGGGAGACATTTCACCTTTGCCATAAAACTTCAAAAATAAATATTTAGGATAATTATATACAAAATTTTATTATATTTTTTGATAGGGTCATCTAGGGGGCAAAGAGGAAGGAGGGGTTAGGGCAGAATAGCACCAGGTTAAAAAGGTTATTTTTAAGGAATGTAGGCTTAAGTAAAACAATTTGTTAAATTTTTACACTTTTTTGGCATATAATAACGCCCTCTAAAGTGGGAGAGGTCCGTTAATTATGTATGATATTTTATTAGTCGAACTTTCTTATGTTAATAGTTAATTTTTAAACGGGCTTAAGTTCGAATCTGCAAGACTGCAAACATTTTTTATTTTTTCATTGTAAATTGTCAACTAAATTCAATTACTTGAACATAAATAACAAAGAAGCTTTAGCTATCAGCAGCCGATGGCTCTGGAAAAAGCGAAAGAGATACATGGAATATTGGGAATATTAATCGTCAGGGTTGGGGAGTTCCGTACTAACCAAAAAGTAATAACTTGTAAAAATGAATGTGAGAACTTCTCATATTCAATTTTCGTTAAAATATTGGTTAAATAGTTGATATTCCTATAAATAAAAATAAAAACTAGCACCACTTGCAAAAGTGGAAAAATGGAACAAAGAACGCTGATGAGGTGGCGTAGCGGCCTCGAAATCAGTACTGCTCCGTTCTGCTGGTTTGATGATTATTGAAAATATTCTTAATATTCCAATCTTAATATAAAAAATAATAAATAGAATTTGAACAAATTCATTTATTAATAAAATAATAAAAAATCATTTGCAGTCATGCAGATTCGAACTTAAGCCCGTTGGAAAAAATTAACAATTTACATAAGAAAGTTCGACTAATATAAATTCATACATAGTTTAAAAAATATTTTTATATAGATTCAATTATTATTTGTAAAAAATAATTTTGTTTCTAAAAATTTTTTTATAAAAAATAATTTTATTCATAAATTTTTTTTTTATGAAAAGTATTTTTATTTATAAAACTTTTTTATAAAAATATTTTTATTTATAAAACTTTTTTATAAAAATATTTTTATTTATAAAAAGTATATACGTATGTAAAAAAATAACTTTATTTCTAAAAATTTGTATTTGTAAAAAATATTTTTATTTATGAAAAATAATTTTATTTACAAAAAAAATTTATTTACAAAAACAAATTATTTATATATGTAAAAAATAATTTTATTTCTAAAATTTTTTATATAAAAAATATTTTTCCTTATAAAAAATATATTTATTTATAAAAAAAAAATTTATTTATAAAAATATTTATATATGTAAAAAATAATTTTATTATATTCCAATCTTAATATAAATAATATATAGAATTTGAACAAATTCAGTTATTAATAAAATAAAAAAAAAAAGTTTTGCGGTCTTGCAGATTCGAACTTAAGCCCGTTGAAAAAATTAACAAGTCCATAAATTAATTTTTTGGATTTTATGGCGCCAAGTTTAATGCGTTGGAACTTCTTTGACATAAAACTATATCATTTGCTTGACAATATTGCAAAAAAAAAAAACTTTAAAAAATATATATTTTTAGAGGTTGGTTTAGTTCTTCTTAGGGGAACTTTTTTCACTCTGGCCCGATTCAGCCCATTTCCGAACACGACCTGTGCTGTCGCTTAAGATATATTTATGCCAAATTTCAAGAGTCTGGCTCTTTTCATTTGGACTGAATCGTGATTTCCACAGACGGAAGGATGGACGGACCGACGGATGTGGGCAGATCGTCTTATATTTCTTCACTGATCAAGAATATATATACTTTATGGAATCTGAGATGGATATTTCGCTGCATTACAAACGGAATGACAAAGTGAAGATACCCTCCAATTCTTTTTTGTAGGATATAAAAATAGTGCAAACATTTAACAAATTTAAATTGCTTAAGTGTACATCCCCTAAAAATTTAGAAGCTCTTACGACGGAACTGAGATATTCTCTGATCTGCCCCTGCCCTACCCCTCCTCCCCCCTTTTCCCCCTAAATTATCGTATCAAAAAAATTTTGTGTCTACACTGAACTAACCCGGAAATTTGTTTTCAAATTTTTACGATTTAGGTGAAATGTCTTCCCCAGGCCTTTCCCGGATTGATCCTGTATAGAGTCTTAAATGAACTCTGCTCCAGTGGATTAAATATTTTAAACTTATCTCTGTCCCTTGGTTGCACGTTGATATAAAATATTAATACGTAAGTTTTTATGCTGATGGAAAGGTGTCTCATGCTCCTCCCAACACATTGGAGATGACCGCATTAAAATAAAAAAATCAATGAGTGTTCGAACTCACGGGCGATGTGTTGACACCTTTTTGTTTATTTATTTTATATTAAACCCACAAAAAACAAAGAGAATGCAAAGCAACAGACAAATGTACACACATACATTGTTATGTTTGTACATAAGCTACATACGTTGCTGTCTTGCTATCTCATTTTTATATGTATATGTACGTATAACCACGTCACTATTCTCTTTGCTATGCATAAGACAAAACCGAAGATCAACATAAAACACTTTTTTAATTATACTCCAAATTAATACTCCGAATTAAAACACTTAAATCTCCGCTCGCCGATATCGGATCGCCTTAATTTTTGGCCTAAACTCTTCGTTGAAACCCGCACTAGCGTTTTAATCCAAAAATTAATAAAATCGGCTATGAATTTCCGGAGAAAATTGCGTGGGAAAATTATATGAAAATCGCCCAATAATCACTTTCAATACCGACTGCCAAGCAACGAACAAACACATACTCTTACACTTACACTTGCGTATGTATTGAAACTGATAGTTTACTGCCCTAGAGGCGCGCGTATAGATGTTAACACATGAAAAAAAATTTTTTTTTGTTTACTTAACCCTAATATAACCATAAAGATGACAATTTTAATAAGAATAAAAATAAAGTTTTTATTAACTAAATATTTGGAGAATATTTTAGATTCGTCCCACAGGAATATAACGATCTTGCTGTTTGTTGGTGCCTCTGCCTGGTTTACACATGACCGACCACTAGAAACTTCAACTGACCACAATAATATTTAAGGATAAAATAGTGATTCAGAACATTTGCCTTTAACAGGCTTAAGCGCTTATTACGTATGGCCACAGATATTTATATGTTTACTTTAAAAGTAAGTTAATTTATTAATTTTTTTTTTACAGAATATATTTCAAGTCTATTGTTGTTGAGATGCTCATATAGGCCACAATCGGAAAATGCCTTTGCACATAAAAGCCCAAAGAAATACTTAAACATTTTCAAAAGTTTTTGCCAATAAAAGTTAAGATAAACGTTCATTTATAAGCAAATCAATAATATTCTGGGATAAACTTGTAAATATGAATAATTTAATAAAACAGTTTGGTAAATACAATAAAACCCTGCCATATTATGATTTGTTGGAAAGAAAGTTTCTATGGCTTTTGTTTTATTACTTTTGGCTAAAGCAGTACTAAAATGTTCCTAAACATATAAAGCAAATCTCTTAAAGTTTAACTTTCCGCAGCTTCAGAAAAGTTTCTTCACGACATGTCATGCTTAAATTGTTAAACAGTAAAGTATTAATTCACTACAGTCTCGTGCGAACTTTGTCGTTCTTTTTTTGTCGAGTGTAACACTCTACAGCAGTTTTTATGCTTTTGTTTTCTTTACTAAAATCAGCAAACAAACGTGTTGAGTTTACAAAATAATAAAAAAGAAAAAAAGAAAAAAACAAAAAAAACAAAAAAACAAAAAAAAAAGAACCTTTTGTTTACTGTTCGTTAGCAATTAAAAGTTTTCACGTTTTTACACCTTTTCTTAAAAATATTGCCTTTACAACTTTTTCTTTTATATTACAGTTCTTTCAGTTTTTCTTCTTCTTCTTCATCTTCTTCTTCTTATTTTTGTTTCATATGCATTAGATCCATACGAGAAACATCATAAAAACTGTAATTTAATATAAAGGCAATTTTCTTTCAGTCTTTAAAATATTATATGTCATTGAATGTGTGAACTTTTGTTAATGAAACAAGTGAGCGGAATAGCATAGAACAAATAATTACACCAGGCAACAAGAAATATTTTTCGAAAGAGTACAATGGAAAATATTTTCAAAACTGGGACGGCTTTATTCTGCTATATGTGCTTAGATTATCCCTAATGTCTTAGGAACCTCCTAGTGTCTCAGTAATAACACTGCTCAGCAGCAAAATCCTCCTTTAAATAAAACTATGTGGACTTTATGGATTTTGATGCGCTAAACTCAAGTTCGTTTTAGGTTTTTTACATCAGGTCGGGAGTTTTTTTTTTTAAAGGCGTGGCAAATTGTTTCCCCTAAATTAGTCAGGTACGGGGACATATTTCACCCTAACTCGAGACTCGAGAATGAGTCATCCGATTTCCAAAAGTAAAAGTAAATTGACAATAAAATCCACATTTTTAACAGATTTTCATGGTTTATAAAGGGTCCGCCATATAACGTTTTTTTTCAACTAGTGCTTATTTCGTGAATGGTAACACTTAGCTCATGTGTGATTTGACAGATAATTAGTTTTATTTTTCAGCTGAACGAATATGGTTGTGCATACGCTTGAACAACGCTGGTAAGTGGGCCTGCGATCGACTTACAGAAGATGCCGATTTCGCCAAAAAAAAATCATCTTTTCAGATGAAGTTCATTTTGATCTTGGCGGGTATGTAAACAAGCAAAATTGTCGCATTTGGGGCACAGAAAACCTGCACATATACATTGAAAAGCCGACGCACCCAAAACGAATCACTATTTGGTGCGGATTTTGGTCCAGAGGCATAATTGGGCCATTTTTCTTCGACAATTAAGGCAAGGAGTGGGCGTTACAGTCAATGGCGATCGATATCGGGCCATGTTGAACGACTTTTTGTTCACAAAAATTGAAGAGGAGGATATTGGCAACATTTGGTTTCAACAGGACGGCGCTACGTGCCACACAGCCGAAGCTACACTCGATGTTTTGCGCCCTGTTTTTGAAGATCTCATTATCAGCCGCAGAGCTGATGTCGTTGGGCCACCTCGGAGCTGCAATTTGACACCGTTGGACTTTTATTTTTGGGGTGCCGTCAAAGATAAGTGTTACGCCGACAAGCCAGAGACAATTGAGGCTTTAAAGGACAATATTCGTGAAGCCACTGGTGAAATGCAGCTGCACACAATCGATAATGTGCTTAAAAATTAGGCCGATCGTGTAGGCTACTGCATGGCCAGCCGAGGCAGCCATTTGAATGAAATTATTTTCTATTATTAACCGGAAGGATTGCACTTTCAAATAAAAAAAGAAATTTGAGAAAATATTCAGTAGTTTTTATACCCTCCAAAAAAGAATTTGGAGGGTATATTCACTTTGTCATTCCTTTTGTAACGCATCGAAACACTCATCTCAGACCCCATAAAGTATATATATTCTTGATCAGTGATGAAATCTAAGACGATCTGAGCATGTCCGTCCGTCCGTCCGTCTGTGGAAATCACGATTCAGTCCAAACGTAAAGAGCTAGACTCTTGAAATTTGGCATAAATATATTTTGAAGCTTGGAGCAGGTTAAGTTCGGAGATGGGCTAAGTCGGGCAAGGGGGAAAAAAGTTCCCCTAAATAAAACTAAAACAACAAAGAAAAAACAACATAATTTTTAAAGTTTTTTGGTTATTTTGCTAAGCAAATGATATATTTTTATGTCAAATATGGTCCAACGCCTTAAATTGGAGCCATAAAATAAAAAAAATTATTTGTGGACCCCGTCATTATATGCAAAAATAGCATACAAATTTAACAAATTGTTTTACTTAAACCTAAATTCCTTAAAAATAACATTTTTAAGCTTTAATGGCGAACCCTCTACCCTACCCCCTCCTCTCCCCTCACCCCCTAAATGACCCTACCAAAAAAAAAAAAAAATTAATTTTGTATACAATTATTCCAAGCATTTATTTTTAGAGTTTTATGACTGCCTGTTTCTCCCCTACCCCCTCCTCCCCCTTTGCCCCATAAATAACCCCATAAAAGAAATAATTTTGTATACAATTATCCCAAGCATTTATTTTTAGAGTTTTATGACAAAGGTGAATGGTTTCCCCCACAGCCCTTGCCAGAGCAACCCCTCCAAAATACAGTTTAATACCCTCAAAAGAGAATTGGACCCCATAAAGTATATATATTCTTGATCAGTGATGTAGTTTAAGACTGTCTAGCAATGCCCATACGTTCGTCTGTGGAAAACATGATATTGTCTATTTTGGAACCTCGCCCCCTTTAGTGGGCGTTTACGTACGATATTATATAAAGGAACTCTGTCGCACCAAGTTAAACATTTTAAATTTATTTACTAAATATTTGGAGGGTATTTAAGATTCGACCCGGTCGAATATAACGTTTTTCCTTGTTTTTTATAGCATTTTCAAAAAAGAAAAAACTTATTTGGCGGACCCTTTAGCTTATTTTATTTTTAAGATATGTAGCTCTCAGAAAAATGTGCAAAATGTTGAATATCTTTTTTTTAATCTCATTTTTAAACTGGAAGAAATCACGAATTTTGCACGAAAACAAAAATTTTTCTCTATTAATTTTTGAATAATTCCAAAACGATAACAGATAGAGAGAAAATATATTCGACTAAAATAAATACAATTTTGTTACACATCTTCTTTTGAAAATCGGATGACTCGTTCTTAAGTTAGGGTGAAATATGTCTCCGTACCTGACTAATTTAGGGGAAAAAAATTTGTCACCCCTTTAAAAAAAAATCCCGACCTGATAGAAAAAAACAGAAAACGGGTTTGAGTTTAGCACATTAAAATCCATATAGTCCACATAGTTTTGTTTAAAGGAGAGACAAAAAATTATTTTTTGCTGAGCAGTGTAATTGAATTTAATATAGAGGATATTCCAAAATTAACACAAGATTTGAATTAACTAAAGTGTGTTTTTATAAGAGCTTGCTGATTTGAAATTTAAATAAAACACATGCCAACTTATGAAATGGCCAAAAAAAATTTTTTATTTGGTAGATAATTTCTTGTCATTTAACATTTAAATATAATTTCGGGCATATGGCCAGCACGACTATTTTGCACAAGGTCATTCTGGAGGTCCAATTTTCGACCACCTTTTCAAGCATTTGAGGGCGTATTTCAGCAATGACATGTTGAATGCTGGTTTCCAAAGCATCAATCGTTGCTGGTTTATCCACGTAAACCAATGATTTCAGGTATCCCCATAAAAAATAATCGACTGGCGTCAAATCACACGAACGCGGAGGCCAATTCACCGGTCCATTTCTCGAAATAATGTTGTCGTTGAAATATTCTTTCAATAAGTCCATTGTTTCGCCCGCAGTATGACAAGTGGCACCATCCTGTTGAAACCACATTTCGTTTACATCCATATCTTGAAGTTTTGGCACCAAAAATTCATTGATCATGATTCTGTATCGATTTCCATTCACGGTAACGCGTCGTTCTTCCTCATTTTTAAAGAAATAAGGACCGATGATTCCACCAGCCCATAGATTGCACCAAACAGTACATTTATCGGGATGCATTGGATGCATTCTTGAACGGCGTGTGGATTATCTTTGCTCCAAATACGGCAATTTTGCTTGTTGACATATCCATTCAACCAAAAATGCGCCTCATCACTGAAGAGAATTTTGGGGTAAAAAAGCGGATCTTCGTCTAATTGATTAAGCGACCAATTACTGAATTCACGGCGCTTATGATGATCGTGTGGCTTTAATTCTTGCACCAATTGAATTTTGTATGGCACCAAACCCAAATCCTTACGCAAAATTTTCCATAAAGTCGATGGACAAAGTCCAACTTCTTGCGCACGTCGACGAATCGATAAATTGCCGTTTTCTTCGACACTGGCCTCAACGACAGCAATATTTTCTTCTGTACGCACTCTTTGCATTCTTTTCGGTGGCTTGGCATCCAAAAGAGTGAATGTAGGCCGAAATTTGGTAATTACGTTCTTTATGGTGGTCTCAGACGGACGATTATGTGCACCATAAAATTCACGAAGTGCTCTATAAACATTTTTAATTGAACACTGTTTTTGAAAATAAATTTCCACGATTTGGAAGCGTTGTTCTGGAGTTAACCTGTTCATGATGATTTGCCAAACAATACTGAGTAGAGACGTCACTTTAAACTCTCAAAACAGCTGTCAGACAACAGAGTGATTCGTATAAAAAAAAACTTCATAAAAAAACACCCTTTGGCGTTTTTAGTTTTTTAATTGTTACTGTTTTTATTGAATCAAAAGAGGACATACGATAGAATAAATTGTGGAAATACAAGGTGGACCAAAAGAAGTCATCCGATGTTGTTTGGCTCTCATTTTTTTTCTAAATTAAAATTTTCGATTCTGTTGTTTCATTCTGTTTATTTGAACCTTTAGAATTTTATTGGTGAAGTCAAGAAGATGATATCGGCCAAATGGGCGCCATCACAATTAATTTCTCTACGGGGTCGTTTTATGGAATTTTTCATCACTTCGGCGAGTACGTCGGGCGCCACATTCTCGCACTCGTGTGGAATGTTGTCCTTGAGGGCTTCCGGGGTTTCGGTCTTAGTCACATAAGCACGGGACTTCAAAAAATCCCACAAAAAATCTGGAACCACGAAATCGGACGATCTTGCGGGCCAGTGTAAATCGCCAAAACAAAAGATGAGGCCAGCCAGGAACGCCGCCTTTAGAATATCGGTTGTGGCTAGCGCAGTGTGTGCCATTGCTCCGTCCTGTTGAAACCACATCTCCTCCAGACCTAATTCGTTCAATTGCGGCAGAAAAAACTCGGTTAGCAGGGCTCTATAGCGCGCACCGTCCACTGTTGTTGTTTGACCAGCGGCGGCATAAAAAAAAAAAAAAAAAAAAAAATGGGCTGATGACTCCTCCAGCGAGAACAGTGCACCATGCAGTCACTTTGAGCTGGTGTAATGACTCCTCGTGCATCACTCCTGGATTTTCGGTGCCCCAGAAGCGATAGTTTTGCTTGTTCACGTACCCGCTGAGGAGGAAATGAGACTCCTCCCTCATTATGATTTTCGTCGAAAAATGTGGTCCACTTCGTCCTCGAGTTTGAGGATGACTTGGGCATAGCTTGCACGCGTTTGGCGGTCGACAGGCAGCAGCTGCTGCACGGACTGGACTTTGTACGGGAACATGCGCAGGTCTTTGACCGAAATCCGCTGATGGCTAATTCCGAGTCATGGCGCCCTGTTTCTTTTTTTTAGGAGTAGGACCAGCACTCAGGGGATATCCCCTACATATGCAGTGCATTGCGCTGGAACTAGGAAAATCGGTTTTGGGAAGGAGGATACAGGGAGTAGTGTCTGTGGATATTCGACTTGAACCTCCTCAAATTGTAAGTGGCGGGGAAGACATCTGGGGGTAGTTTGTTCCACATACGGACTGTTCGGCCAAAAAACGAATTTTCTCTGTAATGCGTAGTGCGATTCGTTGGAATATCGACCACAAACGCATGCGCTCTTGATGAAAAACGTGTTGAGCGTAAGAAAGAATGGGTTTCAGGAACAAGTTCCCTAATTTCACCAGAGCACCTGCTATTATAGTAGTTTCTGGCAACAGCTCGATATCCTCGCCAACAGCGGCGATATTCTCGGCAGAACGGGCGCTCCGGGGCCGAACACTCTTGGCAGCGTCTCGTGTGGTCCCATACTCTTCATGGTTGGTGGCCAAACGACGCAGTGTTTGCGTAGTCGGTGCTGGACGACCGGGGAATCGGCGACGGAATTCGCGCTGCGCCAACACCACAGACGAATTGTTACGCAAAAAAAAAAAATAGACACGATTATTCCGCTTTCTTGGGGATTGCATAGCTCCATGGTTTGTTCACTTGTATTCTACATCTGTGTAGTTCACAAATGTCAAAACAGATTTGACATTGGCAAAATTGCAAAAACAAGAGCATCTTCCAATAGGGTGATTTCTTTTGGCCCACCTTGTTTTGATAATTTCCCTCACTATTTTGCATAAATTTACCTGAATTTCAATGATGCATCTTTGAATCTCCTCCTCCTCTAAAGCTAGGGGGTTGTGGGTGGTTGTGGGTTTGTTCACATAGACCTGTGATTTCAAATATCCTGATAAAAAGAAATCTAATATTATGAATTTTATTAATATGGACTCTATTCTTTCCATTAGTCGGTCTAATGTTACATTAAGAGTTAAATTATATTAAATATAAAGATTTATTTGTACAGGGTGTTTTTTTTAAAGGTATAGAACTTCGAATTGAATTAAAATACAAGAAAATCGTTTAAATGCCCTTCAATTTGGCTTTATTGGAAGGATAATTTTATGCCATTAATGTTTAAATATGATTTCGGGCATGTGGCCGCCGCGGCTGGCTCGAATAAAGCCAATTCTACAGGTCCAATTTTCAACCACTTTTTCGAGCATATGGGGCCGTATGTTGGCAATAGCGCCACGAATGTTGGCTTCCAAGTCCCCTAACGTTTCTAGTTTGTTGGCGTAGACGAGCGACTTCACATATCCCCAAAGAAAATAATCCAATGGTGTCAAATCACACGATCTTGGTGGCCAATTGACAGCTCCATTCCGCGAAATTATGCGCTCATCGAATGTTTCCTTCAATAAATCGATTGTGACGTGCGCTGTGTGGCATGTAGCGCCGTCTTGTTGGAACCACAACTCATCCACATTCATGCCATCCAATTCGGGAACAAAATAGTCGGTTATCATGGCTCTATACCGGTCTCCATTAACGGTAACTGACTCTCCAGCATTATTTCGGAAGAAGTATGGCCCAATGACTCCACCAGCCCATAGAGCACACCAAACAGTCAGTTTTTGTGGATGTAATGGCGTCTCAAGGGTCTCATGTGCGAAAACGATCCATGGTTAACCGAATTAATAGTTCTGATGGACGATTATGTCGACCATAAAATGGACGGAGCTTGCGGTAAACTTCGCGAACTGAACCATTACTTTCGAAATAAATTTGCACGATTTGCAAGCGTTGTTCTTTTGTCAACCTGTTCATGATGAAATGGCAAACCAAACTAAATATTAATCACTTGACAGCTGACAAAATGGCCGCCAGTTAAAAAAGTGATGCCAACTTAAAGTTCTATACCTCAATAAAAAACACCCAATACTACTTATAGTAATTGTCCTTTTGCCTTCTTCCTGTTGTGTAATTAATCAAGACTAATTTATTTAAAATTATACACAAACAAATTCGAATCTTAATTAACAATAGACCTTAGGAAATGCATGGCAACCACTTTCTTTTACTACATTTTACATTATCCTTCAGAGAATTGCTTGACTAGTGCCAATTCAGTTTAAGAAATAAATTTTATTCATGTCTATTTAGGAATTTAATAAATTTATTACAGATTAAAATTAAATTCTATACTTTTGTTAATGTCTATATGTACTCGTATATAAGAGTATGTGTAATATTTTATATATAATTTAATACTGATATTTAACTAAATGAAAGACTCCACTGCTGGTTGTATTTTGAAAGTAATTTTAGTTATTTTGTTGCCTGATATTTGAAATTTCTGAACAAAAACAAGCATTTTAATAATGAAGTAAAATATTTCTGTAGAATGTCTAGTTAAATTTTCCTGTCAATTAACAAGTGGTTGCGTAATACTAAAAGCAATAAATAATTAATTGTATATGAAAGTCAAATGAACACTTTAAACAGTAACTTAATTTGCTTGGAAAAGGTTACTTTAAATATGTTAAAAAGTAAATTAAATTTTTATTATAATAATTTTGTTTGTTTGCTAAATAATACATATTTTCCAAGACTGTACAACAAAAAAGAAGGGATAAACACTTTCTAAAATATCTCTTCGTACGTATAATCAGGGATGGAAAAGGGCTATTTTCATTTTGTACCAATTAACTAAATAAAATGTACTTTTCATACCATGACGGTACGATTTTTTATACCCTCCAAAAAAGAATTTGGAGGGTATATTCACTTTGTCATTCCGTTTGTAACGCATCGAAATATCCATCTCAGACCCCATAAAGTATATATATTCTTGATCAGTGATGAAATCTAAGACGAACTGAGCATGTCCGTCCGTCCGTACGTCCGTCTGTGGAAATCACGATTCAGTCCAAACGAAAAGAGCTAGACTCTTGAAATTTGGCATAAATATATTTTAAAACTTAGAGCAGGTTAAGTTCGAAGATGGGCTAAATCGGGCAAGAGGGAAAAAAGTTCCCCTAAGAAGAACTAAACCAACCCAGAAAAAACAACATAATTTTTAAAGTTTTTTGGTTATTTTGTTAAGCAAATGATATATTTTTATGTCAAATACGGTCCAACGCCTTAAACTTGGAGCCATTAAATAAAATAAAAATATTTTTTGACCCCGCCCTTTTAGTGGGCGTTATTATAGGCAAAAATAGCATAAAAATTTAACAAATTGTTTTACTTAAGCCTACATTCCTTAAAAATAACACTTTTAAGCTTTAATGACGAAGCTGAGATGAAACCTGGTACTACTCTGTCCTACCCCCTCCTTCCCCTTCGCCCCCTAAATGACCCTACCAAAAAAAATTTTTTTTTTTAAATTTTGTATATAATCATCCCAAGCATTTATCTTAAGAGTTTTATGACTGCCGATTTCTGCCCTACCTCCCTCCCCACCTCTTCCCTTGCCCCTAAATGACCCTACCAAAAAAAATATTTTATTTTAAATGTTGTATGTAATCATCCCAAGCATTTATCTTTAGAGTTTTATGACTGCCGATTTCTGCCCTACCCCCCCCCCCCCTCTTCCTTTGCCCCCAAAATGACCCTAGCAAAAAAATTTTTTTTTTAATTTTGTATATAATTATCCCAAGCATTTATTTTTAGAGTTTTATCACAACGGTGAAATGTTTCCCCCACAGCCCTTGCCAGAGCGACCCCCCCGAAATACAGTTTTTATAGCCTCCAAAGAGAATTGTGATGAAGTCTAAGACGGTCTAGCAATGCCCATACGTTCGTCTGTGGAAAACATGATATTGTATAGTTTTGAACCCCGCCCCCTTTAGTGGACGTTGACGTACGATATTATATAAAGGAACTCTGTCCCACCAAGTTAAACATGTTAAATTCACTTGCTAAATATTTGGAGGGTATTTAAGATTCGACCCGGTCGAATATAACGTTTTTACTTGTTTATATTTCTATATATAGAAATTCAAAAACTTCTTCACACAAGTATACGAGGGCGGTTCGGAAACTTCTTAGCCTATCAATGAAAGAGAATAGTTAGTTTTTCAAAAATATTTTTATATATCAATATAATCTCCTGAAACTTCAATACACTTAGTCCATCGCTAATTCTATCCCTTGATTAAAATTGCTTTCCTCAAGGTCTTCAAAATAGTGGTTTACAACTGTAATTGCAGCTTCATTTGAGGTAAATCGCTTGTCAGCAAGGAATTTTTTTAGATTTGGGAACAGGTAAAAGTCACTGGGAGCCAAATCAGGAGAATAAAGTGAATGGTCAAGCAACTCGTACTTTAATTCGTTGATTTTAGCCATTGTTAAAACACTCTTGTGCGCTCGTGCGTTGTCTTGATGAAAAATTATTTTTTTGTGTTGTAAGCCAGGACGTTTTTCTCGAATTCGTACATTTAATTGATCCAAAAGGTTGCAATAGTACTCTGAATTTATTGTTTTACCCTTTTGCAGATAGTCAATCAATAAAATCCCTTTGAAGTCCCAAAAAAAACCGTTGCCATAACCTTACCAGCCGATTGAATTGTTTTTGCCTTCTTTGGAGCACTTCCTCCAGCTTCAGTCCATTGTTTGGATTGTTCTTTTGTCTCTGGACTATAGTGGTGGATCCATGTCTCATCAACAGTTATGAAACGACGCTTAAAATCCATTTTATTTCGCTTAAAACGATCCAAACAAGCTTGAGAAATGTTCATTCTTATGAGTTTTTGGTCGACTGTTAACAAATGCGCCACCCATCTTGCAGAAAACTTTTTCATCTGTAGTTCTTCATGCAAAATTAAATGGACTCGATCATTTGAGAAGCCCATGATAATAGCTATTTCACGTACTTTTATTCGTCGATCATTTAATACCATATCATGCACTTTGGCTACAATTTCTATTGTTGTTGGTGTTTTTGGACGTCCACTACGTGGTTCATCTTCAATGCTTGTACGACCACGTTTAAATTCAGCAACCCAATTTTTTACTGTCGCATATGAAGGAGCACTTTCACCTATCACATTCACCATATCATTATGAATTTCTTGTCCCGATAAACCTTTTTTATGTAAATATTTAATGACACCACGCATTTCTATTTTTTCCATTGTTAAAAAATCGCGGATGCGTCTTTTGTGAACACCTGTTTCTATATGAAGGAGTTGCCAGATCGAAACAAAATTTAACATGTGTTCATAGCAGAGATGGAAGTTTCCAAAACACTTAATTTTTTCTGTTTATACCGCGCTTTTTGTGCTAGGCTAAGAAGTTTCCGAACCGCCCTCGTACAACAAAAAAATTTTATCTACATAAAAATCTAGGAATCAGTGGATTAAATTTTATTCAAAAAGTCATACAATTTGAGATAATAAATTTTCTGGTAGTTTAAAATTTAGGCAACGAGACATTGATTGAAAACTTTTTCGTTATTTGGAAATCAATTATTATACCCTTTTTTAACGTGATTGTTTTTGAATCAAATATAAGGCAGCCTAAGGATGAAAAATGTTTCTGTTGCGAAAAATTATAGCAAATAATTGTAAGTCCGTTACTTAAATGAGCCATAATTTAGCAGAAATATGACACATAAGACACTATTTTGAAAGATTAGGGTCTAAAGAACCGTTTTCTTTCGAAAGAACAATCATTTTCAAAAAGAAACGACAATATAAATATATAGAACAAGCAGAGGAGTAAGAAACGATTCGAAAATTTCATGAAGTGCTGACTGGAATACTGTATGTAATAAAAAGTTGACACAAAATCTTTGATTATGTAACCGTATAACTCACAGAAATATTTTATGTTTATTAACAGATTCACTGAGAAATTAACAAAAATTTTCAAGCATAAAAGGTTTTTATGAACTAGGTGTAAGCTTTTGATTGAGATATTTAAATCAGGGACCGTAACTGTTATGACTTTTATAAAAAAAATCAAGAAATAAGAGTTATTTTTGATTTTTATATTTTTAGATAGAAAATAAAAGTTATTTTTGATATTTATTATTTTAAATGAAAAATAAAATTTATTTTTGATTTTTATTTTTTTTAAATGAAAAATAAGAGTTATTTTTGATTATTGATTTTTATTATTGATATAAAAATTTTAAAATCAAAAATAACCAGGGCTGTGGAGTCGGAGTCGGAGTCGGAGTCGAAGAGTCGGAGTTGCACTGTTTTTGCCGGAGTCGGAGACGGAGTTGGAGTCGCTAAAAAAAGTCGCGACTCCGACTCCGACAAAGAATTTTTTAAAATTTTTCATAATAAAAATTCTGCGAATTTTTTTTTTAAATATTTTCTATTTTTAAATATTTGCCTTTTTACAGAAATTGACTTAATCTTTTTAATGAATTATTATTTAGTTTATTTAATTTGAATTATTAATTTTGTTGATTTTTTGTTGTGTGTTGGAATAATAAAAACGTAAAAATGTGAGACTTTTCGTTTAAAAAAAAAAACGACTATTTTGCTCCTTTTTCAAAAACTTCAACATTAACCCTATTTGTCACTCATAAACTTGTGCTTTTATTTTCTCATGATTGAGAAGAAACCGAAGCAAACAAAAGCATTAACGTTCTCTCCCAAGTAAAAGCAATTTTGAAAAGTCACGGTTCACACAGTGAAATTTCATTACAAAAATTTCAGTGTGCAGACACGGATGAAAGTGTAGAAGAGAATAAAAAAAAAAATTCATAAGAAATATTTTACTATGTAAACCCAGACTAAAATCTAAAAAATTTAGCAACTTTACAATTTCAAATTATGGCAACACTGAATGCAATTACTATTTGCATATATTCTCTATCGTGTAAATACTCTCTTTCGTTAGAATTATGTATTGATAAAGCATTGCATTCAGTCGGAGTCGGAGTCGGAGTTGGAGTCGGAGTCGTACTTTAAAAATTTCGGCGGCTGGAGTCGGAGTCGGAGTCGCAACTATTTTTTCACGACTCCACAGCCCTGAAAATAACTTTTATTTTTCATTTAAAAATATAAAAATCAAAAATAACTTTTATTTTTCGTTTAAAAATATAAGAATCAAAAATAACTTTTATTTTTAATTAAAAAAAAATATATAAAAAATAACTCTTATTTTTCATTTAAAATAATAAAAATCATATATAACTCTTATTTTTCATTTAACCCATATCGTCCCAGAGATTTTTTTTCGAATCAGTTTATGAAACTTCGTAGTTAAATGGTAATTTGGGTCCAGAAGATACGATTCAGATGTCCAACATTTTTTTAAAATTTTTATTAAATTTTTTTTTTAATTTTCATTAAAAAATTTTTTAAAAATTTCATTAAAAATTTTTTTAAAAATTGTCATTAAACATTTTTTTAATATATTCATTAAATTTTTTTTTTTTAATTTTCATTAAAAATTTTTTTTTAAATTTTCATAAAAAATTTTTTTTTAAATTTTCATTAAACATTTTTTTTTAAAGTTTTTATTAAAAATTTTTTTAAAAATATTTTTCAAAATTTTCATTAAAAATTTTCATGAAAAAATATTAAAAAGTCTTTCCTAAACAGATAAAAAAATTTAAAATGCTTGAAATTTACTGTTCGAAAAATGGAACACTGGGACGAAATGGGTTAAAAAAATAAATATCAAAAATAGCTCCTACTTTTGATTTTTAAAATAAAAATCAAAAATTAAAAAATCATGCAATATGTTGGATGCATTTCGCCTAAAAATCATGCTGGTATAATTAAAAGTTTTCTACGATGTTCATTTATGTATGATTTATTTCTTCAAAAATTGAAAAATAACTCTTATTTTCGGTCCCTGATTTAAATTGTACCAAATTAGTCGTGGTAATACCACAGTACCAACAAAGCCTAATTGTAAAAAAAAATAATACAATTGTATCATGTTTTCATGTTTGACACTATCACTTACAATAGAGCGAAAATTTACTTTCAATAAATATAATTGAATGCCTCTCGTATCAGGCTATAGTAAACTAAGTTTAACTTAATCCACATCTCAAAAACAAGGTACGGAACAGTGGAAAACTGGTGTATATATTATTAGAAATTACTATATATTATATTGTTTCCATGATAAATTTTTGCAATTCCTAGTAAATATTATCTGCTAAATGGTTACAATTTATGCAACATAAAAAACTTTGCCCAAATCTTGTTTTCTATGGCTTTTTGCCTATAGCGGTATTGCGAAATGATAAACATATGAAATGGGAACAAATAAATGCCATTCGAACAATTGAATTACACATTTATTGAATGTGCCAATTGCGCAACTGTATTTAATTCCTCTTGAATTTACTGCCAAAATACTCAAGATGCCAAGATAAGTTTAATATATTTAGGAAATTTGTGTGTTTTGCACTGAATTTGGATACATACAATTAATTCTGAGGTAGTGGATGGTGTGGGGGGACAGCAGTTGTAGACACTTTTTATCGCCACACTAATGGTTACAGCAATAATATAATTAAAACAAGAAATAGAGATGTTCTGGTTGAGCGAATTTATTTTTTTTACTACGAGTACATGCGAAATTTGCACAATGAAATTACTTTTTTTTTTTGAGATAACGAATGCTTGGCAATCCGTATCAGGTTAAACAGCATAATCTTAACAGTCATTGTGTGATATTTATGTGTTTATGGCCGCACATAAATTATTTGAAAATTGATATTAACTTAAGCCATTTAAAAATATTACACTTTGTGATTAATTGAAGGAACAAACAATTTTAAATGTTCCCCTTGGCCACCGGGTTGGCGCGAGCATTATACGTAATTGCATGTGTCTTATTTATTGTTTGGCAGCACGAAATTGGCTCAGTTTGAAGTCAGCGGGAAAACAAATTATTTTATTGTTTGATATGGAATAAAATAATAAAATAAGGGAAACTGGCTAAACAGTGACAGAAAAATATATTCATATATTTTATATAAAAATATTTGTTTTAACAATACGATCTCATTTTGCTGTTTCTTCATATAAGCGAATTGGAAGACGAATACATAATGTTAGGGAACTTACATCCTTCTTGAGATCTACACGCTTTGCAGTCACGGCGTTTGAAGTACCAGTGAATTTCAGCACGCAGAGTACAGGGATAACTCGATAATTGCAGTATTTCCTCACAATTATTGAATATTAATATTTTTATAATTATGATAAGAATTTTTTCTATCCAGCTTGAAGTTCAAATCTGCAATCTGCAACTTATTATTTTTTATTTATGTATTTATTTTGAGAAAATATTGAATATTTCAATTATCGAGTAGTAGTGAAACTTTTTTGTAGTGAAACTTTGTTGCGCGCATGAGGGTAAAATGTTTATGGATGAAATGCGACACGAAAATGTAGCACGTTTTTGATTCTAAATATATGCTTAAGACGTATGAGTAATACGAACTCATACAAACAAATATTAATCATACCCAGCCGTATCATGGCAGAATTCAATTTTGTTTGGGAGCAGAATTGATTCTGCATTTTGATTGGTCAGCGAAAAACAAAACAAAAATTATATAAACAAATTATTTAATTTTTTGAAAAAAAATTTTTTTTCATATATAAAGTGAAACGTCCTTGCGCGCATGAGGGTAAAATGTTTATAGGATGAAACGCGACACGAAAATGTGAGACGTTTTTATTTCTAAATATATGCTTAAGACGTATGAGTAATACGAATCCATGCAAACAAATATTAATCATACGCACCCGTATTATGGCAGAATTCAATTTCGTATGGGAACAGAATTGATTTTGCATTTTGATTGGTCAGCGAAAAACGAAACAAAAATTATATAAAAAAATAATTTAATTTTTTGAAAAAATGTTTAATTTTTAAAGTGAACCGTCTGTGCGCGCATGAGGCTAAAATGTTTATGGATGAAATGCGACACGAAAATGTGGCACGTTTTTTATTCTAAATATATGCTTAAGACGTATGAGTAATACGAACTCATATAAACAAATATTAATCATACGCAGCCGTATCATGACAGAATTCAATTTCGTATGGGAACAGAATTGATTTTGCATTTTGATTGGTCAGCGAAAAACGAACCTAAAATTAAATAAAAAAATAATATAATTTTTTGAAAAAAAAATCAATTTTTTTAAAGTGAAACGTCCTTGCGTGCATGAGGACAAAATGGTTATGGATCAAATTAAAATATTTTAAATTCAAACTCAATTTTTAAAAAAAAAAATTAACATTTATTTCAAACAAATTAAATTATTTTTAAAATAAACCAAAATTTTTGCATATCAAATTCAAAATTTTTCATATTAAATTCACTTTTTTTAATTTAAAATTAAGTATTTTCGTTTTCAAATTCAATTTTTTTTAAATTCCAACCTGTATTGTTATACACAGTAAAAAGTTTTGAACTACATTTACTACCAAATATAAAAAATAAGTTCATTTAAATAATGATATGTAATGAAATTTAAAAAAAGGAAGAAACCTTTAAAATTAAGTTAATTTATATTTTTATATTTATTCTATTAAATTTTAAAATTTAACTCAAAGCTAGTTCATAGTAGTACTAACCGAAAAGTCTAAAAGCTAAACTACGACACATAGAAATACGTCAAATAAGAGCTTAATACACATAAATGATTTTTTTTATAAATAAGGCCTTTATTTTTTAATCTTTTAATATTGAATTAAAAAACAAATTAATTTGGATTTTAATAATATGAATTTGAAAAGAAAAACATTGAATTAGAAATGAAAAAAATTTAATTTAAAAAGGAAAATGTTTAATTTGTGCTGAAAATAATTCAAATTAATTTGAAAAAAAGTTAATTTGTTTTGAAAATAATTTAATTTAATTTGAAAAAAGTTGAATTTGTTCCGAAAATGTGTTAATTTGAGAGTAAAAACCTATATGTATATGCTTAAGACGTATGAGTAATACGAACTCATACAGACAAATATTAATCATACGCAGCCGTATCATGGCAGAATTCAATTTTGTTTGGAAACAGAATTGATGCTGCATTTTGATTGGTCAGCGAAAAACGAACCAAAAATTCAAAAAAAAAAAAGAAAAATTAATTTTTTGAAAAAAAATCAATTTTTTTCATTTTTAAAGTCAAACGGCCTTGCGTGCATGAGGGTAAAATGTTTATGCATGAAACGCGACACGGAAATGTGGAAAGTTTTTGTCCAGTAGGAGGGAGAAAGCAATTGCGAACGATTGAGAGTTAAATATTAGAACTTCAGATGGCAATTCTGTCGCATAACGTCTCTGTACTACAGTAAAAGCAAATCCTTTTTATTTATTTAAGTTATCATTTGAATGCATTCAGTGCGTTAACAGTGAGATAAATTTATAAATAAACATTTTGTGATACATTTTTCAATCCTCCAATACTATAAGCAGTTGTTCAGATTAATTAATATATTTGTTATCTTCTTGTTAATATAAATTTTTTTTATGTTAATTTGTTTGTTGGTTAGCAAATTCCATATTTACAAATAACATGTGGCATTCTAATTTGCCACTCTTTATTTAAGAATTTTATATATTATTTTTCATAAAATATTTTATAAATTCTCTCTTCTAAATTTATAAAAAAAAAATAATATAAATATCGAAGAAATAAATTAATAAATTAAATCCTAATATTAGTCAAGCTTGTGGTAATTTTTTATAAAATTTTATAACGTCTAATTTTTATTCATTATTTCGTTAACAGCTTGTTGACATCTTCTGGAAATAAAAATTATTAAAATTTTTATAGACAAATGGTTTTGAAACATGACATAAAAAATTATTCAACATATTTGTTTTTCAAATACAATAACATATAAAAAATTTTTCAACATTAACAATTTATAATAAAAAACCATTTTTCAACATTAACAATTTATAATGAGCAATTGTATAACAATTTAGTTTTCATTTAGGCACTTTACTGGAAATAACCAAAGCCCAATTATTTTTTTGTTATCCGATTTTTTCTCTAAAACGTGGTTCGGATTATTGAAATTTGTTACAGTTAAGCGTACTGCTTAAAATCAGTAAAACAATATTTTTTATATTAAAATGCAACAAAGTACGTAAGAACGAAAAGGATAAATAAATTTTGAGATTTAATTTTTTAACGGAAAATAAGATTCACAATTCTTTCAGCCTTAAGTAATGCAATCCATTCGATGCCATTGTCTATTTTTTCCCTAAAGCGAAGTAAGTTTCATACAAAACGTAGTTGTGGGCTTGTTTTTCGTTTTCAGTGATACGATATTTTCAGTAAAGCGATGTTTCGCTAAAGCGAAGTGAATAAGACTAGCTGCGTTTAAAATCAGTGAGGGGAATTTGTATCGTTTGCAGTAATCCGATTTTTTTTCAGTAAAGCGTGTTGCGCTAAAGCGGATTCGACTGTACGACTTATTTAAACATATAAAAGGTACATAAACTGATAAGGTTAATAGATATATATTAAAAAATTAAATCTATAATTTGTATAAATATTGAATACTTAATTTAGTTGTAATTAAATTGCTAATATATCTTCTTTTCTTCCCTTCCTCAAAATTTCGGAAATCTAAAGCTTTAGCATAAATATAAACAAGATTTAAAAATTGGGTTGCCAAGGAAGTTTCACTTCTGACATGTGCGCTTTAGACACATGCAATTTAAAAAAAAAAATTAAAGCAATTCCTTAAAACAAACAATTCTGCCACTTCATATAATTTTGCTGAAATTTTACTGGCAAAAAGTCCTGATTTCCTCGGTACAGTAAACTCCGAAATATCTCAATGCAAATGTTTGAAAACAGAAACCAAAAATACTATCCCACATATAAATAAAATGTTAAATAATATTGTTTTATATTGATTGGGATACTTATGCCCCTCTTCTTCAACCTAACCTAACCTATATATTGTATTTAAAATGTTTCATAAACAAATTCCTTAAACCTTCTGCAGTTTTTGGTTCAAATTAACATATTGCTTCAAACATTTGTTAAAGCTTTGAAAACACTAACAATTGAATTACACTGAATTGATGCAAAGGAGAACTAAATAGCAACGATAACAGCTTAGTTTTGCAGTCGGTAACAAAATACGGACAAGCTAATGATAAGAGAATCTGCAGAATATGTCTTTGAAACAGTTTCTGTAACGCACAAATACATTCGAATGAAAAACACTTGGAATTCAATGTCACATAAAAGCATATAAAGTTGAGTAAATTTTCATTTAGAGTTTGCAGTTATTAAAAGGTTTAGCAAATTAAAGGAGTCTTAATTACACACACGCAAATATCTCACTAATTAGAAAATTATAATAGATGTCGCACGTAAGATGCCGAAGACGTATGACTTCTATAAGATTCTGTGCATTTTCAGAAGGCCAAGAGTAGAATGGAAATTTAAAAGCATTCAATTAAAATTGAAATAAATGTTTAATTTAACTGCAGAATAATATTACATGTGCACACACACACATATTCATATATTTAATACAGATACGATTTATGCGTTTCGTTTATTTAGACTAAAATGTTCTGGTTTTATTTTCATTTCAGCTTCATGCGCATTCTTCAGTTTAATGAAATTTGGTAAGTTAAAACATATTAATGTCAGTGTTAAATAATGGCGAAAATTGCACAAGGCCACAATATGCGAGGGCTGTTTGATAGTTGTGTTACTATTTGTATAAACAATTTTATTTTCGGCAAGTAGACATTTTATTTTTCAGTATTCTTTCATATCAATAAATATAGTACAGCATTTGTTTTAATTTTCCTTATTCCTTCTAAATAATAGAATTTCTCAAGATCCTTTGGTGGTCCAAATTTATAAATTTTTGCCATAGCGGCTACTCACGTGTGCACTAGTGCATTCACTTGATGGCGCACTCATCTCCCGTAAAGTTTCTAACCTGTTTAAATATTAATTTAAAACGGGAAGTAGTCGCTCAGTTGAGATGCCAACATGCATATCCACCTCATGTAATTTCATCTCCCGAACGTCCAATATTTTATTTCATGACTTTAATACACAATTTCTGGCGTGATGGTCTCTTTTCGGAGACCTTGACTGTACGCCATCACTTGTGCTGCTACGAGCACAATGTAATTCAGTAAATCTCTTGAAATGGTTGGCGCAGAGTACCCATAGTATTTGTCCAGTGATACTTTTTTCCGCAAAAAATATCACCTGAACAACTATGGAATTCACTTTTACTCTGTTTAAAATTTATCTATCATTCATTTATTTATCTATTGTGGGTGCTGTTGGCTGAAATAGTAGAACGCGAGACTATGAAGCGGAGGCTCCTGAGTTCAACCCCGCGCTGAGTCATAAAAAAATATTGTGTTGACTTCTCTATTCAGCATTAGTTACTGCCCAATCTCTAAAAACAGTGTAATATAAGAATCTAAAAGAAGTAGGTCCGCCTACGAGCCTGAGTAAGAATCAATAGATGCAAGGACACCTGGGTTTGGGTTAAACAGAAACTGAAGTCAATAGAAAGTTTTATAGAACCTCCACTGGTTCCACAGAATCCAGTACTGGCCCCGCAGTTTACTGCGACTGGATATTGGTGCGGTATCCTCCAGGAGATCACGTGGTGGTTTGTGGTTGACACCAAATTGGTGGTAGATTTGTCAGATAAGGACTGATGACCGATCTTTATGGTTGGACTTCGGGCTGGCTGATAGTAGCAACATCTATGTGTTGTTGTGAATCAACAAATGGGGTTCTATTGGGATACTTTTTGTAGCCCATAGAACTAAAGATCATCTAGATACGATCCACACTTTAGCAAGGTGTTAGATCATGAACATAACCCTATCATGTTCTAGAAATTGCCACCTGAGTGACTCTAGGGTCACTTAGGTGTGGCCCCTGAGGCAAGCAGGGGTGGAGGTGAACACTCAATTTCACACTATGTGAAGAACCTCGTGACATAAGGTCCTCGTGACAGGTGCTGACGCTAAACTTTACATCATAGTTGATCAGCATTAGTGCATGGTGGTGTTAGTTGTAGCCAGCCTGTTTCAATGTTGAAGGCATGGCACTGATCACTGAACATAATTGGTAGCAAATGACACGATCATGTACTAAAAAGCAGAGTAACAGCACTCTCCTTCGTCGGTCCTGTAGCAAAAATTAGACGGCGAAGTAAAAAAGGTTAAAATAGCTAAAAAAAATTCTCTATCTTCTCATCTTTTTTCATCTGTCCCCTCAATACTATTCCCTTCTTTCTAGTTCCGGCGCAATGCACTGCATATGTAGGGGTCAACCCCTGAGTGCTGGTCCAAGATAAAAAAAAAACAAATATCTTGATTTTCTCATGAACAAGTCCAATCAATGGACTCTATAAAATGAATAATGTTGTTCTTGACCTAGTGGATTCATTTAAAGACTTGGGAGTTATTTTAGATAAAAAAAACTGGGTTTCAGGTGACATATAACTTCGACGATTAACAAAGCTACTGGTGTTCTGGGTTTTATTAAATGCTGGGCTAAGGAGTTCTCTGACCCTTACACAACCAAGATGTTATTTACTACTTTAGTTCGTCCAATACTTGAATACGGATCTGTTGTATGGGACCCACAATATCTTTCACATTCAAATAAAATAGTGTCAGTACAAGTGCAATTCTTATTATTTTGTCTTTGTGGTCTTCCTTGGAACTCCAATATAAGATTACCATCTTACAAGCGACCCCTAGAACTCATTAAGCTCCCAACCTTAAGGAGCCGTCGGCAAATGCTAAATGTTACCTTTCGGCTGCAATTAATAAACGGCTGCATCACATCTCAATTTCTTCTGAGCAAAATAAACTTGAATATACCCAATCGTCCAATAAGGTATTATAGCTTCTTGAGAATTAAGTTTTACACTACCAACTATAGTAACTTCGATCCCTTTCGGAGATTTTGCAATGATTTTAATAGACTTTACCCTTGTATCGATTTCAACAAAAGTATTGATTTCGTAAAAAATGATATAATTTTACATATTAACTCTTTACAAAATTTATTATAAATAAATGTTTAATTTGTTAAATCGACATTTGTTAAAGGCATACTTTTTGTTTTTGTTGTAATTTAATAATTAATATTGTATAACATTTATATATGTATATACCTATCATTTCTGAAACGTTGTTATATTTTAATTGTATTAGTTTGTAAGGATTAATCCATAGACTAAATAAATAAATAAATAAAAATCAAACAAGTAAAAACGTTATATTCGACCGGGTCGAATCTTAAATACCCTCCAAATATTTAGTAAGTGAATTTAAAATGTTTAACCAGGTCGGACAGTGTTCCTTTATATAATATCGTACGTCAACGCCCACAAAAGGGGGCGGGGTTCAAAAATATACAATATCATGTTTTCCACAGACTAACGTATGGGCATTGCTAGACCGTCTTAGACTTCATCACTGATCGAGAATATATTTACTTCATGGGGTCCAATTCTCTTTGGAGGGTATAAAAACTGTATTTTGGCGGGATCGCTCTGGCAAGGGCTGTGGGGGAAACATTTCACCTTTGTTATAAAACTCTAAAAATAAATGCTTGGGATAATTATATACAAAATGAAATTTTTTTTTTATAGGGTCATTTAGAAGGCAAAGGGGAAGAGGTGGTAGGGCAGAAACAGGTAGACATAAAACTCTAAAAATAAATGCTTGGGATGATTATATACAAAATTAAAAAAATTTTGTTTATTTTTTTTTGGTAGGGTCATTTAGAGGGTGAAGGGGGAGGAGGGGGTAGGGCAGAGTAGTACCAGGTTACGTCTCAGCTTCGTCATTAAGGCTTAAAAACGTTATTTTTAAGGAATCTAGGCTAAAGTAAAACAATTTGTTAAATTTTTATGCTATTTTTGCCTATAATAACGCCCACTAAAGTGGGCGGGGTCAAAAAATATTTCATTTTTATTTTATGGCTCCAAGTTTAAGGCGTTGGATCGTATATGACATAAAACTATATCATTTCCTTAACAAAATAACCAAAAAACTTTAAAAATTATGTTGTTTTTTCTGGGTTGGTTTAGTTCTTCTTAGGAGAACTTTTTTCCCTCTTGCTCTAAGTTTTAAAATATATTTATGCCAAATTTCAAGAGTCTATCTCTTTTCGTTTGGACTGAATCGTGATTTCCACAGACGGACGGACGGTCGGACGGACATGCTCAGTTCGTCTTAGATTTCTTCACTGATTAAGAATATATATACTTTATGGGGTCTGAGATGGATATTTCGATGCGTTACAAACGGAATGACAAAGTGAATATACCCTCCAAATTCTTTTTTCGAGGGTATAAAAATAAAAATATATGATAAGAAGATCGACGAAATTAGAAGAAAAGGAAAATTAATGTTCGGCTGTTCCAAATTCTAATTACAAAGACGAAAAAATATATGTGGCGTATGCTTTATATTTTATATATCGATTTATCACTCATACGCACCCAGAGAGCATAATTTGGTGGTGGTAGCTCTCCTTAATTAATGATTTATAAGAGAGCGCACAAAATTTTTTAAAGGTTAAACAACGCTGCAGCACGCCTTGTATTAGAGGTCTCTCTCCCGTATATCAAACTTAAAGCGACCGAATAAAGAATAAGAATTGTATACAAATACAAATAATTTACAAAAGGGTTTCCTATCAATTTCTACTAGTCAATAACAAAATTGTATTTTCCTTTTACTGATGGAAGCTAATTACATGTTCAACATGACTATCATTTTTACAACGAAATATCCATTTTCTTATATTTCCACCATTAATTACGATTTACACAATCATTCATTATAATTTTCAAGGAAATTTACCATCATTATATTAATCAGAATTGCCTTTAGAAGGTGTTCGTTCTCACTACATCATTACGGATATGCTGTCGGTTCAATTAAAATTGTATTTTCATTATATTTCCATGAAAGTTTTGCTTTTAATTTCAATTAAGTTGCATTTGATATTCTAAAATTCTTAGTAGTTTGAATGAGTTTGAGCATGTAGTACTAGAAAACAACATTAAGTACTAGAAATAATATGATTTAATTAGGTAAATAATTAATAAATTATATTTACCGATGGAAGAAAAATCTTTGAACACTAATTTTTTTTCAATACATATTAATTAATTTCGTGTTAACGCTATATCCTTTACTAAACATTTTAAAGTAATTTTATGTTTATTGTGTTACATTATCAATATTTTTAATCCTGTCCTGAACAATATGGGAAATTTATGGAACAAAAATTTATAAGTATCAATAAACAGTTTTTGTTTGAAGTGATAGGCTTCAGTTTTCTGGAGAAAAATATTTCTTAAACAGTCTACATTTTATGTATACCGCTTTTCAAATAAGATCTATTGTTACTTTATATCAGGACCTGCCACATATTAAATTGTTAGCAACGACTATTTTTACTATGAAAATTTACAAAATTTACGACTGCCTTTAATAAGCTAATCCGAAAATAATGTAAAATTAATTTGCTATTAAATAACTGATATCATATTATGCTGTACATAAATTAAAAGTATTTAAGACTTTCCATTATAATTTATAACATTTAGAAAATATTACCCCAAAGTTTTAATTTATGCCTGCCTTCTTGCCTGGAATGTTACGTAAGTTTATTTTGATACTTATTGTTTCGGACACAAACATGCTTGAATGCAATTTATTATAGATAATTAACATAAATTAGAAAATTTTCGTTTAATTCTAATAAATTATTTTTAATATGAGTATCAAAGAGTGATTGTGTAGAAGAAAAACTTAGTTTATCCCATGATTAATTGCTCGAAAGTTTGTTTTAAATTCCGTAAGACATGATAAATATTTCCATGCACAAAGCAACGACAATATTAGTTTTTAATAATTCAACTTAGACGGGGAAGCAGAACAGTTGTTTTCGAAGGCCGCTACACTTTCATCATTAGTATTAGTGTGTATTTATATTTGTTATCACTTCTTAGGTGGCTTGAGTGAATATGATAAAAGTTTTTATTTATATCAATTTTATTTCAAAATCCCATACGAGAAGTGTATCAAACCGATGGTAACAAAGTTTTATTTAATACCCGTGTTGTCGTTTGATTATTATTTTCATGTTCCATTTTCTGCATATTTTGTTCTATTATACCTAAGGAAAACTTTTTTCGTTTGAATTCTTTTATATATATTTAAGTACATGGAAACTCTTTAATTTTTATTGTTTAACTTAAGTCAGCTTTCCAATTTCCAATAGAAAATTTCTTTTAAATTCATAAAGTCATGATTAATGCTCCCAAGCACAAAGGAAATTCAACATCAGGTTTTGCGTATGCAGTAATATTTTAAATACTAAGAATTTGGGGCTCTTGGGGATTTAAGGACCCATTGGAATATAAGTTTTTCTGTGAACTGGGAAACTCTTTAGAATAAATAATAACAGCACAATTAAACAATTTTTTGTTTTTATTCATAAGAGCCTTCCAAGACTAATTTTTGTAAGGAAGCTATTTTTATAAGCCTGTAATAATAAATCAAATAAAAATTTAACAGTGTAGTTTATAAAAAAGTTAATAAGAGGTTTACAAAACAAATTTTTCTATGAAAATTTATCCTATTAACGTGTTATAAGTCGGAAAAAAATGTGATAAATTAGGCTATAACTGAATAAATATTTTTTTTATTGTGTTCTGGGACCAAATTCAACACAATTTTCATTAAATTTCCATCGACACCGATGGGCGTTATGTGATCGAATTAAAAAAATATTTCATTTTCTTTCACAAACATGTTCTAATAAAAGCCTTTTCAATTATTCTTCATTCGAATATTTTATAAAAACTAACTGTCAAAATTTATTCCACAATTTAATTATTTTTACAAAATTATTACTTTTCACCGGGGACCCCACAGTGGGATTTGTTCATACAATGTTTGGCAAGATATATAAGGAGTGCTCGTTGAATGTTGGAATTTTCGCTCTGAGCCTTTGGTTAGCTCAATTAAGAAAAATATAAAGTTTCATTAAAATTGGCCACGCCCACTATCCACCGCCCATAGAAAACAAAATTTATTTTTAGCCCAAAGTTTTTGAAATTTGGCACACAGCCTTTTATTACCTCAATTAAGAATAACATAAAGTTGAATCAAAATTGGTCACGCCCACTACCCACCGCCCATTCAAACCAAAATTTATTTTTGGTCCATAAGTTTTTGAAATTTGGCACATAGCCTTTTATTACCTCAATTAAGAATAGAATAAAGTTTCATCAAAATTGGCCACGCCCACTGCCCATAAAAACCAAAATTTATTTTTGGCCCAAAGTTTTTAAAATTTGGCACAGAGCCTTTTATTACCTCAATTTAGAATAAAATAAAGTTTCATCAAAATGGGCCACGCCCGCTACACACCGCCCATAGAACCCAAAATTTATTTTTGGCCCAAAGTTTTGGAAATTTGGCACAGAGCCTTTTATTACCTCAATTAAGAACAAAATAAAGTTTCATCAAAATTGGCCACACCCACTACCCACCGCCCATAGAAACTAAAATTTATTTTTGGTCCAAAAGTTTTTGAAATTTGGCACAGAGCCTTTTATTACCTCAATTAAGAATAAAATAAATTTTCATAAAAATTGGCCACTCCCACTACCCACCGCCCATAGAAACCAACATTTTTTTTGGCCCAAAGTTTTTGAAATTCGGCACAGAGCCTTTTATTACCTCAATTAAGAATAAAATAAAGTTTCATCAAAATTGGCCACGCCCACTGCCCACCGCCCATAGAAACCAAAATGTATTTTTGGCCCAAAGTTTTTGAAATTTGGCACAGAGCCTCTTATTACCTCAACTAAGAACAAAATAAATTTTTATAAAAATTGGCCACTCCCACTACCCACCGCCCATAGAAACCAAAATTAATTTTTGGCCCAAAGTTTTTAAAAATTTCATGAAATTGGTGAAAATTTTATAAAATATTATATATTATTTAAACTTTTTTTTTAATATGGAGTCTTACCTTTCATTTTATTATAGCGGGAGCACCTTCCACGACGGAGCAACCCTTTCTTTCTTCCAAAAAAGTTTGCAATCAAGGCATATTATGGAACAAATTTTATTCTATCATATCTTTTAAACCATACGAGCTAAATTTTTTTTTTTTAAATACGCAGAAAAGGCTGTATTTGAAAAAATCACTATTTAAATAAGAGCAATAAAATTATCTTACGTACAAACACTATAGAAGTGCGTAAACAGTTTTCAATATATTGGACAAAAATTTACATGTGACTTTACTTCATTATTTCAAAGACAAATAAACGTTTTTTTGGGATACAATTTATGGATTCTTCATACTGAATCAATTTTCTACAAAACTGCATCATTTCATTTTTAAATTTTATGTGTCGAAAAAATTACTTATAGCACTAAAATTCCCACTGTGGACCGTAAGGGTTAAGTTTTATTTTTAAAAGAAATTTTAACTTTTATTTCCTGAATTTAATTATTTTTTTGCGGAAATCAAGGAATAAGTTTTATTTTCTTAACGAAAAATAAAACTTATTTTTTATGTAAATTATGTTATGTTAAATTATGTTTTATGTAAATTATGTTTACTTATTCATAAGAATATTATTATTTATTTATTCCATAATTTTTATTTACTCCCTTAAAAATTACCATTATTTCTTGATTTACTGATTGATCTTATGGACTTCACATCATTTATTCGTACGTCTTTTAACAATTCTTCTATGTCAAATCGTTTATCATCAAGTTTTTCATTTTTAGGAATAAATAAAAATCAACAATATTTTGTAATAGATATTTTGACCAATTCACTACCAGTTAAAGGATTTTTTTTGCCCTTTTTTCATATATTCATAAACATAAATTAAGTTTTTTTCATTACACAATCAATTAATTTGTTACAGACTATAAGGCTCCCATAGTTTTGTAATTTGAATTTAATTGCAAAAAAAAATAATAATAATAATAATAAAATATTCCTAGATTGATTGCGAACTTTTGTGGCATTCTAAATAAACTTGATTTTGTTGAATTATTCATTTATTTTATTTGTATACTATTCTGTTTATTTTCCATATTCGCACACGTTGTTGCCTGATTTAACTTTAATAAATATTAGAAATGTTCCAACCAAATCGAGTTATATAAGCAAACATGTTCATAAATGTAAATTTATAAATTTTTAACGAAGCAAATATTTATTAGACTATATAGACAATTTTTTATCATACATTTTAAATAAGAGATATATTTTGTAAAGAGTGACACTCAAAAGGGTGTTAGCTATATGCAAATGTATTATTTATTTTGAAATTAGTACTGATCCGTTCTACTCGTTAGATGATTATAAAATATTCTAATACCTCTCCACTCGTAATAAAAATAACTTGAATTTAATAAAAATTCGTAACAAAAGTAATATGCAGAATGCAGATTTGAACTTGAGTCCAATTAGAAATAATATTAATAAGTTCGACAAATAAAATTTGTGTTCATTTTTATTATTTATGCAATATTTTGATACAATAATTGTAACAATTTCGTAAAAATTATTGTTACTTTTGACAAAATGCTCATTTAATGCTTGAAAAAAAAAAATCAAGTAAAAACGTTATATTCGACCGGGTCGAATCTTAAATACCCTCCAAATATTTAGTAAGTAAATTTAAAATATTTAACTAGGTGGGACAGAGTTCCTTTAAAGCATCTCTGTAGCCAATTTTAAATCTCTATTTTGACAGCGTCATTCCGGGAAGGACCGCTGGGGGAGACGTTTCCCCTGTGCCAAATCAGAGAACATCTCAGCTTCTTATAGACTTAAGGAATACAAATTTTTCAATATTAACACTATTTTGCATATAGTACGTCAACGCCCACTAAAGGGGGCGGGGTACGAAAATATACTAAATTATGTTTTCCACAGACGGACGTATGGGCATTGGTAGATCGTCTTAGACTTTATCACTGATCAAGAATATATATACTTTATGGAACCCAATTCTTATTGTTGGGGTCTCTCTGGCAAGGGCCGAGAGTGGGGCATTTCACCTTTGCCATAAAACTCCAAAAATAAAAATTTTGGGATAATTAAATATAGAATTTATTATGTGAGTGAAGATAAATATGCCGAGTTAAACATGTTTTGACGTAAGCAGTTACGAAACAACGTATTTAGCTGTGAAGTTAAATATGTTATGACGTAGCGAAATGGCAAAACAGTAAAGTTTTTCCTTATGAAAATTGATATGTAATAAATTTTTTGTTAGTATTTTGTGGAAATATTTACAGGCCATGAAAGTTCAATTTACAGGCCATGAGAGTGTGTGTGATCTGGGAGGGATTTTGCCTCCAGTGGCCAAATAAGGAGTTGGCATGCATTGCCAGTATATAGAAAATGATGTATGGGATAGAAAACAATCCCGCTATAATATTATATATAAATATGGATTTTTATACAAAAAAGATTTACATCATAACATTTTTAATTTCACTTCGTAACTGTTTACGTAAAAACATGATTAACTCGGCATCTTCACAAACACAAATTTATTATTAATCTTTATTTTTTTTAAATGGATAATTTGGGCGTTAAAAGGGAATAGGGGATAGGGCCGAGGAGTACCAGGTAACGTCTCAGCTTCGTCATTAAAGCTTAAGAATTTTATTTTTAAGGAATGTAGGCTTAAGTAAAACAATTTCTTAAATCTTTGCAACATTTTTGCATATAATAACACCCACTAAAGGGGCGGGATTTAACCATATATTTTTTTATTTCATGGCTCCAAGTTTAACCCGACAAAAATATATAATTTGCTTAACAAAATTACACACAAAAAAAAATTTTAAAAATTATGTTGTTTTTTAGAGGCTGGTTTAGTTCTTCTTCGGGGAACTTTTTTCCCTCTGGCCCGATTCAGCCCATTTACTAAATTGAGCTTCACGATATATTTATAAATAATTTTAACAGTCTGGCGCTTTCCCTTTTCTGATTTCCCCTGGCCTACTTCTCCCCCGCACCTAATAATCCTATAAACAAAATCTTATTGATTTTCAACACTAAATTATTCAGGTCTAAAATATAAAATATGTTTGATTGCCAAAGGAAAAAATTCATAGTTTTATTCAGTTTCTTTAATATTAAAAACAAATTTATTTTTAATTTTTGGCTTTTCTGATAAGCAATTTCCTTTGAAAAACATCAAATAAGTTTGATGAAAGGGTTGCGTCTTTCGAAAACAGCTGTTCTGCTCTGCTGTGTAAGTTGAATAACAAAAAACTGATGTTGACTTGCCTTTGGGCCTTGGAATATTTATCACGTCTTTCTGAGATTTAAATTAAAAATTTCGAACAATTAGCCTATAGAATCTGTCCAAACTTACTTTGGACAAAATAAGTATAATTTCATATTTGTATATAATTTGTTTAAGTGTTACACATAATATAAATTTGCATGATAATATTGAAATATAATTGTCAACACTTTGCATTATCCGTGAATCGGTTATTGAAAACCGTATACTTACCTTTTTGTTCCTTATAAATGTATAATTTTATACTTACCTGTTTCTTGCTTATACATTGCTTACTTACTTACTTTTCAACCACTGAAGTGTTAACTTGAATTTTAAATACCTAACGATGTTCTGAATTAAAGTATATTGTACAACCGAATAACCGAATCCTAATTGAAAATAAAGAATACTTCATATTCTAAATAACAAGGAAAAAATACTTCATATTTTAAGTACCATAAGAAAAGGTGAGCATCTCGTCTCAATCATACGATGCAGTTAAGATAAAAGCATTAACCATATCTTTTATTTTCCCTTAACCCCAATAATTATAACCCCTTCTCACGGAGTGATTATAATTACAATCTCCCATTTAGAATATTATCAAGAAGAATCTAACTCCTCTATAAGGGGGATTATTAGCAGTAATACCAATTTATTCATGGTCCTTCGAGCCAATTCAATTTAATATATCAAATAAGTTTAATTTATAAAATGAAAAAAAAAAGTTTTTTTAATTGCTTAGTTTTAAGTAATGCCTTTAATTTTCCAATACTCTTTTGATTTTTAGCGATTTTTATAACAATTTTATTCTTTTTGAAGTATAAAATATTTTTAAATAACGACAAAATACACTTTTAGGACTATTACAATACATTAATGTTAGATCGCAGTCCCGGGGTTTTCTGGGGCTTCGGAAAACCGATTTCACGTACAGACAGACTGACAGATGCAGTTCTCTTATTCCACTTCCCTATTTATATGGACCCAGAATATATAAACTTTATTGGCTGAAATATCCATATTGTGGAAATTACACATGGAATGACAAACCTGAATAATTTTTTTATAACAAAAATTTTATAAAAATGTAATTTTTTTTAAATTAAATGCAAGGCACGTTTATTGCGGATTTATTATACATATATGACGTAATTGTATTGGCTCTTACACCAAATCATCCGTAATTGCAAATAATAACAAACCCAATTAGCTTGTGCACAAACTTCCAAAAACAAATTGAGAATTACACTGGAAAAACATGCCAGACTTTGAAACACAACAAACACATTTTATTCGATATGAATATATATTATTTTTCTGTCTCTATACACGTACAATTATTACTCTCCCCTTGGCAAACAGTAAAAGTAAATATTAGAAACTGTTTTTGGAAAAACGTTCCCCATATGACAGACCCTTTTTCAATATCACAAATACATACACAAGTGCACGTATCGTACATGTTCGACTGTAATATGAATATTTATTGCATATATGAATGCTCACATCCTTTAGCTTTTGTAAAACTCTATGAATTTTGAATTTGCTATCATTTGGTTTGTTATTTTTCTCATAATTTATGCGACTTTATTAAAATAATCTCATCTCATATAATTTTGTTACATTTTATCTCTTTAGCATGTTTTCGTTTTGGCGTTGTAGTTATTTATTGCATTTAAACTGGATGAATTTAAAAACAATTTTTTATTTTTTCGTCAACATTAGATACAAATTTTATTTTAGTTATTCTTTTTATGCTGTTGTTGTCTGTGTGTGTGTGTGTGAGCATTGAAATAGTTTTTATTGCTATTTAACACTTAAAGTGTCTGCTGATCTTGGATTGTTCATGTTGCCATTTCACATGATATATTGTTGGAAATTGTTTTGGGGATGTGTTTCTATGTAATGAAATTTTATTGATATGTTAATATTATTAACATCATATTTCTCCGATAAAGGGTAAAATATTTTAGTTGAAAACTCAGCCAGTGTAGTAAAGAATATGTCTCATGTCGATTGGTAGCGTGTGAAAATTGACAGTTTAGTTTGTCCACGAACCCATTCATCTAGAAATGGAACTCATCAGAGGACTCATTTTGCTACAGCCATTTTTATAAATTTCACATCCTGTTGAATATTCCATGTGTGCATGATAATTTGGCAAACTGAATAAATGAAAATTAATTTAAATTGTTAATTTTTTCAACGGGCTTAAGTTCGAATCTGCAAGACAGCAAATCATTTTTTATTATTTGATTAATAAATGAATTTGTTCAAATTCTATTTATTATTTTATATTAAGATTGGAATATAATAAAATTATTTTTTACATATATAAATATTTTTATAAATAATTTTTCTTATAAATAAATATATTTACTATAAAAAAAATTTTTTTTTATATAAAAAATTTTAGAAATAAAATTATTTTTTACATATATAGTTTTTTTTTTTTTTTTGTAAATAAAATTTTTTTTTATAAATAAAATTATTTTTCATAAATAAAAATATTTTTTACAAATATAAATTTTTAGAAATAAGGTTATTTTTTTACATACATATATACTTTTTATAAATAAAAATATTTTTATAAAAAAGTTTTATAAATAAAAATATTTTTATAAAAAAGTTTTATAAATAAAAATATTTTTATAAAAAAGTTTTATAAATAAAAATATTTTTTTAAAAAAGTTTTATAAATAAAAATACTTTTCATAAAAAAAATTTTATGAATAAAAATATTTTTTATAAAAAAATTTTTAGAAACAAAATTATTTTTTATAAATAAAAAAATATGAATCTATATAAAAATATTTTTTAAATTATGTATGAATTTTTATTAGTCGAACTTTCTTATGTAAATTGTTAATATTTTCAACGGGCTTAAGTTCGAATCTGCAAGACTGCAAATGGTTTTTTATTATTTTATTAATAAATGAATTTGTTCAAATTCTATTTTTTATTAATTTATATTAAGATTGATATATTAAGAATATTTTCAATAATCATCAAACCAGTAGAATGGATCAGTACTGATTTCAAGGCCGCTACGCCATCTCCTCAGCGTTCTTTGTTCAATTTTTCCACTTTTGCAAGTGGTGCTAGTTTTTATTTTTATTTATAGGAATATCAACTATTTAGCCAATGTTTTTAACGAAAATTGAACATGAGAAGTTCCCACAAAACTAATTTATTTAGTATCTTTTATTAAACTCAAATCGAGATTTCAGGAAAGAAACTATTTCAAAGTTTCATGCCAATCAAGAGAAAAAAATGTTCATGTTCTAATTTTTTTATACCCTGCAAAAAGGAATTGGAGGGTATATTCACTTTGTCATTCCGTGAGACCCCATAAACTATATATATTCTTGATCAGTGATGAGATCTAAGACGATCTCAGTATGTCCGTTTGTCCATCCGTTCGTCCGTCCGTCTCTGGAAATCCCAATTCAGTCCAAACGACAGAAGTCAGACTCTTGAAAGTTGGTATAAATATATCTTGAAGGATAGCACAGGTTAAGTTCGGAAATGGGCTAAATCGGGCCAGAGGGAAAAAATTCCCCTAAGAAGAACTAAACCGACCTCTAAAAACAACAAAATTTTTAAAAGTTTTTTTGTAATTTTTTTAAGCAAATGATATATTTTTATATTAAAGAAAATCCAACGCATTAAACTTGGAACCATAAAATAAAAAATAATAATTTTTGTACCCCGACCCCTTTAGTGGGCGTTATTATAGGCAAAAATAGCATGAAAATTTAACAAATTGTTTTACTTAAGCCTACATTCTTTAAAAATAACATTTTTAAGCTTTAATGACGAAGCTGAAACGTAACCCGGTACTACTCTGCCCTACCCCTTCCTCCCCCTTCACCCTCTAAATGACCCTAATAAAAAAAAATAAAAAATTTTAAATTTTGTATATAATCATCCCAAGCATTTATTTTTAGAGCTTTATGACTGCCGATTCCTGCCCTACCCCTTATCCCCCTTTGCCCGCTAAATGACCCTATAAAAAATATATAAAATTTTATTTTGTATATAATTATCCCAAGCATTTATTTTTAGAGTTTTATGGCAAAGGTCAAATGTTTCCCCCATGGCCCTTGCCAGAGAGACCCCGACAAAATACACTTTTAATACCCTCCATAAAGAATTGGACCCCATAAAGTATATATATTCTTGATCAGTGATGAAGCCTAAGACGATCTAAAAATGCCCATTCGTCCGTCTATGGAAAACATAATATAGTCTATTTTTGGACCCCGCCCCCTTAAGTGGGCATTGACGTACGATATTATATGCAAAAATAGTGTAATTATTGAACAATTTGTATTCCTTAAGCCTCTAAGAAGCTGAGATGTTCTCTGATCTTGCAGAGGTAAAACGTCTCCCTCCCCCCGGGCCTTCCCGGAATGACTCTATCAAAATAGAGATTTAAAATTGGGTACAGAGATGTCTTAAAGGAATTCTGTGCCACCAAGTGAAACATTTTAAATTTACCTACTAAATATTTGGAGGGTATTTAAGATTCGACCCGGTCGAATATGATATTTTTACTTTTTTTTTTGTTTTTTTTTTTTTTGTATTTGACTTTGGCTTGAACTTTTTTATTCAAAATCATGTATTTTTCTAATTTCCCCTTCTGCACATGCCGACCTTTTTGTTTAGCTCTCTGGCTGCAATAAAGTCGACTAGAAAAATGACAATGAGACATCTGGCCTTGTGCAACATGTAAATATTGTTCTTTCTCTGCATGCAGTCGAATATTGTTGCAAAGAAAAAGAAAGTTTCAACATTCTGTTCTTGAGAAGTTCATTTTCTATCTATTTCATCTTTTGTGGCGCAAAATAATTTAAAAACGAATGTTGGCATATTTAAATTGCATACATACAAATAAATTGATTTATTGTCAGTGAAATATATCAGCTGTACAACATGAGAACAAGGACTAGAAATAAATTTAATACATAAATTTACAGAGAGATGAGTGCGTGTTGTTGTAAATATTAAAGAAAAAATAGTTTTTCACAGGCAGCCACACCCAAGTGGTTAGAGAGTAAAAAAGAAAAGTAACCCGCAGTCAAATGCTGGCGGGCTTTTCTAATGAATTGTTTTGAAAAAAGACAGAAAAAAACTTTTCAAGAAATTATGTTTAGTGTCGAACTTAATTAGGACGGCAGGACTGTCCTATTGTTGTCTATCAAAAGCCAAAGGAACTTTTAAGTAATTCTCTAGTCAGTGGGATGTTACAAAACTCCTGCCAAAATGAAATGTTCAAGGTCAGTTTAGCTTAATGACAGCGTACAAATATACTCGTACATACACCCACCCATAAAACAAAGTTGAAACTCAGTTGTAACGAAAACATTTCAATTTCCATCATGTTAACAGTGACATGTTTATTGTTTAGGTAGTGCACAGCAAAAACAGGAAGAAAATATATAAAAAAAGTTTTGACAAAAAAAAAGAAGCAATCACTTAATTTATTGACATTGTCACTAAATAGATTAGGAAAATTTAATCGATGGAAAAATAATTAATTACTGCCTTATTTATTTTTCTTTGTGTTTTCGCCATTATTTAGAGTAACCGATATATTCATTTATTCAAAGTTCAGGCTTTTCGTTCAGTCAGGCCATAATAGACTGTGAGTCGTCTTTAAAGCTCAAAAATTTTATTTTTAAGGCATGTAGGCTTAAGTAGAACAATTTGTTAAATTTTAATTTTTACACTATTTTTGCATATAATAACGTCCACTAAAGGGGGCGGGGTAGAAAAATTATTTTTTTTTGTTGATTTTATGGCTTCAAGTTTAACGCGTTGGATCTTCTTTGACTTAAAAATATATAATTTGCTTAACAAAAATCACCAAATAATACTTTAAAAATTATTTTGGATTTTGGAGGTTCGATTAGTTCTTCTTAGGGGAACTTTTTTCCCTCTGGCCCCATTCAGCCCATTTACGAAGTTGGCCGGTAATATCCTTCAACATATATTTATAGAAAATATTAAGAGTCTGGCTCTTTTTGTTTGGACTGAATCGTAATTCCACAGACGGACGAACGGACATGCTCAGATCGTCTTGGATTTCAGCACTGATCAAGAATATATATACTTTAACTCAGATGGATATTTCGCTGCGATACAAACGGAATGACAAAGTGAATATACCCTCCAATTCTATAGAAAAACCAAATTTTTTTTGATAGTCATTTAAAAGGCAAGTTTGGGAGGAGTGGTACGGCAGAGAAAAAATCTTCTTTGACATAAAACTATGTCATTTGCTTAACAAATTTACAAAATATTTAAAAAAAATTATATTGCTTTTTAGAGGTTGGTTTAGTTCTTTTTGGGGGAACTTTTTTACCCCTAGTTCGATTTAGTCCCTTTACGAAACTGACCTATAGTATTCTTCAGAATTGAACCATACCAAATTTCAAGGGCCTGGCTCTATTCGTTTGGACTATATCTTGGACGGACTGACATGGTTAGATCGTCTTAGGTTTCATCACTGATCATGAATATATATACTTTATGGGGTCTCCGAGGGATATTTCGCTGCGTTACAAATGGAATAATAAAGTGAATATTTTCTCCAATTCTTGTTTGGAGGGTATAAAAAAAAATTATAAAAAATTCCGCCACTCTGAGTGTCCGTTTATGAGAGCTTGCACTGTATTCGCTAAAACCTTTTTTATAAATAATATTTTTAAAAACACTTTCCAAGTATTACGATTAAAATTCTGTCTTTACTACAACTCTAAATAAATATTTTCTTCTTTTTCAAATATTAAAAATTGTATCCTAAAATAATTTCACTCCTTCCATTTTTGTCCAAAACTGAGCAGCTGTAATTTTTAATAATTTTGTGGATATGAAAAATGCAATAAATTTAAATCGTTACCCCAGTGAAGCCGGAACATATTTTCTGCTCTCATTATTTTATTTTTGCCTTTTTCAAATTCAACATATTTTTTAATCAACAGCCTTTTCCCATTCCATCTTGATGACTATTATTTCATATGCTCTGAGTTATTGTCCTTTTTTTGCTCACGTGCCGCACGTCTGTCTGTGAATAATGTTTATTAAAAAAGTCTACACGTCCGCTACCAACAACATATTCTAATAGGATTATAGTTCCAGGTTGTGTAATTTAAAACTAATTCAGTAAATAGGTTGATTTTATTTAGAACACTTTTTGGGAAACGTGCTGCTGTATACAGGAAAATTAAGCTGGCTTTCAAAAGCTTGAAGGTAAAAGGA
This sequence comes from Linnaemya tessellans, assembly GCA_951800035.1. Taxonomy (NCBI): domain Eukaryota; kingdom Metazoa; phylum Arthropoda; class Insecta; order Diptera; family Tachinidae; genus Linnaemya; species Linnaemya tessellans. The sequence goes on from OX637534.1 coordinate 98,392,135, forward strand.
CACACAAGAGGTCTGTTCCAAAAAAATAACGAGAATTTTATTTAATTTTTTTTCTTCAGCATATGTGAACAGTTTCAGTTATTTAGCATGTTTAGTTGGTTTGTGAGAGTTTTTTTTTGTTCGGAGAATTTCTGCTGTTGTAAAAAAATGCATCAAAGAGTTTGCAGAAATTTTTTTATAAAAAAAACCTGGAATAAAAACCCTTGCAAGTACTTGAAGTGTTGTCAGTGGCCTGCGGTGAATGTACTGTGAGCCACAAAAATGTTTACCAGTTGGTTCATGCTTCTTCTCATGGGAAAAATTGAAGAGTCAGAGATAAAAGGCTAAATCAATCAAATCCAGGAGTTTAAATTTGTCCGTTGTGTTTAAAAATATCTCGATGAGAAAATGTAATTTTCCTCAATAGCAGTCAGATTCTCAAAATAAAAATGATCTGTAAATTCACAAATTTGATCTTAAGCACAGCAAAAGAATTTCAGTTTAAAAATTTAATAAAGAAATTGTTGAAGAGCTGAAAAGGGTGAAAGACTTACCGAATTTATGTGGAAATTTTTTTTTTTACAAACTGTCTTCAAATATTTCTTGCATTAATATTCTCGTATTTTGCGAGTAGTTCATGAGCCTGAGATAAAGGCCTATGGTGCCAGCGAAAATATGGTGAATTAATAAATGCAAGTGATTTATATAAAGCGGGTCTTTAAATTTTGTTGTAATTAATTTTTTTTTCATCTTATAATCTGAATTTCTAAATTTCATGGCATTTATTTAAGAAATATGATTTGTGTCAAACATCCACCACGACCGCAAGTTACATGGTTCATTTGATCAGTCCAATTTTTTTTTTACTATTTTTTGCTATAAATCAGGCCGAATTCTGTCAATATTGGACGGCACACGGTTCATCCTAGAGGCCATTCCTGCAACTTGCTGCTAATTTTAATTACATCATAAATTGGGAGTTAAAATGCGGAGGTTTAAAAAACAAAATTACTTTTTTAAAAATCACTTTATGCGTTCACGATATCTCACGAACGCATAAAACGATTTTGGCCCGGTTAGTGGCGCTTGATATGCGTTTTCAAAGGCTGATTAGTTTATGCAATCGATCGGCAAAGCCGTTTTCTTTTTTTATATCTCAACTGGTCGGAACCAGTTCCAATTCACTGGGAGTGTAACTTTGAAAGGACCATTTGAAAAGTACGATTCGGTTCAGCCGTTCAAAAGTTATAAACGGGTCATACACTTGCACACACACTCACAAATACACACACGTACTTTCATACACACATTCATATAACCACACACATACTTACATACCCAATCAGCATTTTATGAAATTAATGATCATATTCGAGTCTTTTTCGAGTCCTCCGCACAATTAAAATAATCATTTATGCGCTCGTTTTCGAGTCGAAAATGACTGTTCTTTCGGGAGAAAATGGTACCCTAGCCGCGACTCTTCTAAGGGAGTCTTTTATGAATCGCACTTCTGATCAATTTCGACTCATTTTCGAGACAGTTTGTGGTAGTTCTTACAAGCAGTTGCGAGTCTTCTTCGAGTCATTTTTCAGTCATATTACTGGTCATTTACGAGTCTTTTTCGAATCACATTAAAAGGGAATTTATTATTGTTTTGATTTTAATTTAATTTATAAATAACATAACAAAAAAAATTAAAAAAATTATAAAATTCAATTTCTAAACTTTTAATTGAAATAGCAAAAATCTCCACAACATCCGGCCGCGACACAAGTTGTTTTAATTCAGGCACACTGAACCGCATTAGCCACACTGAGTTTTCTTTTTGACAACTCGTCGTCTTCACCATCTTCCTGCAACTTATTTGCTAAACTTTTCTGGTGCAATTGCATTTTTTGTCTTTTTCCGGAACTGTCTATACATGGGAGCCAAATCGGCAATGGTTATCTTCTCCGGCGCATATCTGTAAAGAACCAGACAATTATATTTTTTGAACTATAACGATATGAAGTCCTTACTTACTCAATGATTACGTCGTTTGCAGCTCCTGGCGATTTTTCTCGCGTTGTTTCGTCACTTATTCATCCTGAATATCTTCATTTTCACGTTCATTCTCTTGGTTCTGCTTTAGTTTTTTATTTAACTTCTTTATAGCTGACATTACCTTTTTTTCTTTCTAATTTTTATATGAATTCACTGTCAAATGTTATATGCATACTTTATATATTTTTTTGCTTTCTGTTTCTGTTTGTTTTTTTTTTAAATCACTTTCCAAGTATTTCTGGGAATCATTTTCGAGTCTTATTTTAAGCGCAGAACTGATTAATCAGTTTTTGATCACCTAAGGTACTCGAAAAAGATTCAGTTTGGTGACACAATCCTCCACATGCTGACTGGGTACATACGCACTCACACACACACATACTTCCATATACACCAATACACTCACACATACACACAATCACAGATGCAGACACTCACCGATTACTCCCCGTCAGCTTCTAAACGAGGTTTTGGGTTCTGAAATTAAATGGAACGAGTGCAACCGCCATATATCTGTAGTTATGCAGGAACTATGAAGGCTGGAGAGACAGAGATCGAACTAGCGTTCGTAAGATGAAGCGTAATCGCTAACCAGCCCTCCGCGAAATAATACCTAGCGGTAGTCCCGCGGAGGGAGAGTGGTCGAAGGAAACAGGGGGTGGGTTTTGTACTTAGGCACCAGTCATGGTGAATCGTGCATGCTTATGATGGAACATAAATATCTTTTGAAGATTACCACCTCCGGTTCTATAAAACAAAAAAAAAAAGATACAAAAATTCACACATACTCACACACACGCACGTGCACTCATATACACACACACACACGTACTTACATATATACACTCACACACACACATACCCACACAGGCATAGTCAGGAAAGCTTCAAAGGAACTCAAAACGTGGAGATTTGGAGAAACATCTATTTTTTCAAAACGGACTAAAACCAGGAACTTTTTATTATTTTTTTTTTTAATTTAAAACTTTTTTAACGGGAAGATAAAAAAGAGTGTCACCAAGTCGTTTGTTATCATGTTTCTTTTTTTAATTCGTACCAACACTCAGAGGATGACCCCTACACATGCAGTGCATTGCGCCGGAAATGGACGGAATGGGATAGTAATGAGAGGATAACTAAAGATAGATGAGAAGATATAGAATTTTTTTGTAGCTATTTCAACATTTTACTTCGCTGACTAATTTTTATTTTTTTTTTATCTTGGACCAGCACTCAAAGGATGACCCCCATATATGCAGTGCATTGCGCCGGAACTGAAAACGAGGGGATAGTATTGAGGGGACAGATGAGGAAAGATGAGAAGATAGACAGTTTTTTTTGTAGCTATTTCAACCCTTTACTTCGCCGGCTAATTTTTGCTACAGGGCCGACGAAGGTGGGTGCTGTTGCTCTGCTTTTAGTACATGATAGTGTCAGTCGCTGCCAATTATGTTCAGTGACCAGTGACTATGCCTTCATCATTGAAACAGGCTGGCAACAACTAACACAACCCCTGCACTAATGCTGATCAGAAAAATTCAACACAATATTTCATGACTCAGCGCGGGCTCCGGACCCTCCGCTTCATAGTCTCGTGTTCTACTACTTCAGCCAACAGCACCCACACTGACTAATTTTTGCTTCAAGGTGGTTCCTCTGCTCTTTAGTACATGATTATTAGTCGCTGTCAGTTATATTCAGTGGTCAGAGCTATGCCTTCATTACTGAAACAGACTACAGACAACAATTAATACCACCATATACCAAGGCTGATAACAGAAGAATTCTACTCAATATTCATGACTCAGCGTTTTTCAGCTTCATAGTCTCATGTTAACTAATTCTGCCAATAGGACCCTAAATATTGCAACTAAAAGTCTGAATAATTTTTCAAAACAGAAATTCATTCATCATGTCTCGATGGAGATCGCCATTCACCATTCACCACCAGCTCTTTGCTCATTTCGAGATATACGCTACAGTAGCGTTACTCTCTTCCGTTTACACATTTATTTGACTTTTGGATGCAGAATTTGAATCGAGATGAGTAAAATTAATGCGAAAATGATTAATAACTCCACGAATTGCTTGAGCAATTGTTCGATTATAGTGACCGTAAACTGGACGAAATTATCAGATTTATATATTTCAAAGTAAAACTTTTCCATTCCGAGCACTTTAGCAATTCATAATGACAAATTCTTCTGGTTTCTTGATCTCTTTTTAATTATTATTATATTCTGATATCTTTAAGCTTAAGGTCTCTTTATTTCAACTTAATTCTTCCTTATCATTAATATTGAAATTAAGAATTAAATTGAAATAAAGAGACCTTAAGCTTAAAAATATCAGAATATAATAATTCATAATGACTTTTGACACTCCTTAGCGAAGATAAACGTCAACACTATTTGACATGCTCAGCTGGCAAACCAAAGCCGTTGTTATCGGTAGTTTTCAGGAAGATTAAAAAGAATTATTTGTGGCATAAAAATTGTGCAAAAACTTTTAAAAAGTATGAAAGAATCGATGTTAGTTTTTCTTACCGGAATGATTTTACCCCACTTTCTTTATCATTAAAATATTTTCTTTTTAACTGACTGCGATGTTTATACAGGAAATGTTTCCTGTATTTCCGCTAATATTTTATTTCCAGGCCTGGTTGATACGAAGATTTATTGCTATTTCTAATTAAACTGAAACTTAGACAATCGAATTGGTTGTGTTGTAAAAATATTTCGATAGATAATAAAAAATTTAAAACAAAAACAAAAAACGAATAACAAAAATGTCCAAAATTCAAAAGAAAAAACAATTTAATTAAATCAAAACTCGCATGCCTTAAAGTAAACGTGGCAAAATTATTTATCAGGGCATTCCAGTTCTTTTAAATCAATTTTATTGTCTTACATTTTATTTTTATTGCAAGTAAAATAATTTCAAGGTTTGTTTAGTTTGAAGATTTTCATTAAATTTTGCTCGCTTTATTGCCGATATTTGAAACCAGCCCTTTTTTATTGCCAGCATTTTAATTCTATTTATTTTCCTTATGCAATATTTCTTCAAGGACTCGTAAAATAAAGTCAACTATATGTTTTAATGCAGATTTCTTTTTATGTATTCTTGTTTTTGCGTTTGAAATTCGTGAAAAAAAAGAAACTCAACTAAAAATTTGTTTTTTTTTTGGAAAAGATTTTGTGCCTTGTAAAACCAAAAATATGTAAAAATATGTTTAATCTAAACAAATTTTTGAAAGACATTAAAAAACAAAAAAGAACAAGTAAAAACGTTTTATTCGGCCGGGTCGAATCTCAAATACCCTCCAAATAAAGGGTGCTTAAATTTTAAGGGCCGATGTTGATTTTGAATAAAATACAAATTATTTAGGAAATTATTGTCATTTCTTTTTATTATGAAAATGTTCAGGTTCAATTATGCATGGAACTAAATATCGGCCAAACGCGGCTCACCTCCATCCGATGGTCCAAAATTTCGATGACACTAAGCCATAATTGAGGTTCTATGCCGTTAATGTGCCGAATTATCGCATCCTTTAGCTCTTGAATTATTGCTGGCTTATCGACGTACACCTTTTCTTTCAAATGACCCCAAAGAAAGAAGTCCAACGGTGTCAAATCACATGATCTTGACGGCCAATTGACGGCCATGATCGCCACCATGTGAGATAACACGGCCATTGAATTTGTCGCCCAAAAGAGCCATTGTTTCGTCAGCTGTGTGGCAAGTGGTACCGTCCTGTTGAAACCACATATCGTCCACATCCATATCTTCCAATTCGAGCCATAAAAAAAATCGTTATGATCTCATGATAGCGGACACGATTACTAGTAACTACCTGTCCGGCCTCATACGGCGCAATAATGCCACCAGCACATAAACCTCATCAAACAGTCACTCTTTGTGGGTGCATTAGTTTTTCCACAATCACTCTTGGATTCATATAGGTTCGGGATAGGACAGAGAAGTATCAGGTTACGTCCCAGCTTCGTCAGAAAAGCTTAAATATGTTATTCTTAAGGAATGCACGCTTAAGTAAAACAATTTGTTAAATTTAACGCCTACTAAAGAGGGCGGGGTTCAAAAATTAATTTTTTTGATTTTATGGCTCCAAATATAACGCGTTGGACCTTTTTTGATTTAAAAATATATCATTTGCTTAACAAAATTACAAGAAAAACTTTCAAAATTATACTGTTTTTAAGAGGTTCGGTTAATTCTTCTTAGGGGAACACTTTTTCCCCTCTTGCCCTATTTAACCCATTTCCGAACTTGGCCTGTACTATCCTTCAAGGTATATTTACGCCAAATTTCAAGAATCTGGCTCTTTTGGTTTGGACTGAATCCTGATTTCCACAGACGGACGGACGGATATGTTCAGATCGTCTTAGATTTCATCACTAATCAAGAATCTATATACTTTATGGAGTCTCAGATGGATATTTCGCTGCGTTGCACACGGAATGTGGAATTTTTTGGGGGGTATAAAAAAGGTAAAAATAGAAGAAAATCAAAAAAGAATTTAAAGTTGCTTAAGTTACTCAACTGCTTTTTTTACTTCTCAAATACCCAAGACTTAAAACTTAAGGTCGTGCGATCCTTAATTGTATAGGATTGGCTCGTAAATGAAATAGGATTTTTTTAAAATCAAGATTTAATGCGAAATTTCTTTATTTTGCAATGAATTTGCAAATTTGCTGTCATTTGGATTAAAGTGTATCCTTTCTTACAGCAGCTGCAAGTGAAAACTAAAATATTTGTTTTTGAAAAAGACTTTGACATTTTGCCAGATATAAAATCTGTTTGACTTACGCAACAACAACAACAACAGCGGGAGCAATTTTACTCTAATTTGTTTGTTTACAATGGAACCGTCAATTAAAGTTTGGCATTTTTTGAATTCAAGGCACAACCGTGTTTTCTATGAATTGCTTACTAATCTCGCATTACCAGTTTCCTTCAATTGGAAACCACATTCTGCCATCCCAAGTCAGATTGGATTTGCAGAAAACAAAACGATTTTTAATCTATGCCATCTTTAGAATACGAATAAATTATTGTGTCTGCTTGACGGACACTCCGCATGTTATTTTTTTTTTTTGTTAGATTAACAAATCTTATACGCCGTCTTTTTATACGCTCCAAGAAAATAATTGGTGGGTATATTCACTTTATCATTCCGTTTGTAGCGCAGCGAAATATCCATCTGAGACCCCATAAAGTATATATATTCTTAATCAGTGATGAAATCTAAGATGATGTCCGTCCATCCGTCCGTCCATCTGTGGAAATCACGATTCAGTCCAAACGAAAACAGCCAGACCGTTGAAATTTGATATAGATACATTTTGAAGGATAGCACAGACCAAGTTCGTCAGTGGGCGGAATCTGGCCAAAGGGAAAAAAGTTCCCCTAAGAAGAACCAAACGAACCTCTGAAAAACTACATAATTTTTTAAGTTTTTGTTTCTATATGATATATTTTTATGTCAAAGAAGGTCCAACGCGTTAATCTTGGAGCCACAAAATAAAAATAAAAAAATTTTGCATCCCGCCCTCTTTAGTGGGCGTTATTATATGCAAAAATAGTGTAAAAATTAAAATTCAACAAATTGTTTTACTTAAGCCTACATGCCTTAAAAATAAAATTTTTAGGCTTTAATGACGAAGCTGAGACGCCAAATAACTTTTTTAAATGCTATAAAAAAACTACTTAATATATTCTCAAATTTATTTTTTCATTTGAAAGTACAATCCTTCCGATTAATAATGGAAAGTAATTTCATTCAAATGGCTGCCTCGGCTGGCCATGCAGTAGCCTACACGATCGGTCCAATTTTTAAGCACATTATCGATTGTGTGCAGCTGCATTTCACCAATGGCTTCACGAATATTGTCCTTTAAAGCGTCAATTGTCTCTGGCTTGTCGGCGTAACACTTATCTTTGACGGCACCCCACAAATAATAGTCCAACGGTGTCAAATCGAGCTCCGAGGGGGCCAAACGACATCAGCTCTGCGGCTGATAATGCGATCTTCAAAAACAGGGCGCAAAACATCGAGTGTAGCTTCGGCTGTGTGGCACGTAGCGCCGTCCTGTTGAAACCAAATGTTGCCAATATCCTCCTCTTCAATTTTTGTGAACAACAATTTGTTCAACATGGCCCGATAACGATCGCCATTGACTGTAACGGCCACTCCTTTTTTATTTGGCCCAATTATGCCTCTGGACCAAAATCCACACCAAACAGTGACTCGTTTTGGTGGGTGCGTCGGCTTTTCAATGTATGCGTGCGGGTTTCCTGTGCCCCAAATGCGACAATTTTGCTTGTTTACATTCCCGCCAAGTTCAAAATAAGCTTCATCTGAAAAGATTTTTTTGGCAAAATCGGCATCTTCTGTAAGTCGATCGCAGGTCCATGTTTCCCAGCGTTGTTCAAGCGTATACACAACCATATTCGTTCAGCGGAAGGATAAAACTAATTACCTGTCAAATCAGACATGAGCTAAGTGTTACCATTCACGAAATGAGCACTAGTTAAAAAAAAAACATTAGATGGCGGACCCTTTACAATTTATGTCAAAGAAGATCCAACGCGTTAAACTTGGGGCTATAAAATCAAAAGAATTTATTTCTTAGCGTTATTATATGCAAAAATAGTGTAAATATTTAACAAATAGTTTTACCTAAACCCACATTCCTTAAAAATAAAATTTTTAAGCTTTCATGACGAAGCGGAGATGTAACCTGGTACTCCTCTGCCCTACCCTCTCCTCCCCCTTCGCTCCCTAAATGACCTTATAAAACAAAATTTAAATAAATTTTACATTTAATTACCCCAAATATTTATTTTTGAAGTTTTATGGCAAAGGTGAAATGTCTCTCCCACGGCCGTTGCCAGAGAGACCCCGACAAAATACAGTTTTTATACCTTCCAAAAAGAATTGGACCCCATAAAGTATATATATTCTTGATCAGTGATGAAGTCTAAGACGATTTAGCAATGCCCATACGTTCGTCTGTGGAAGACATGATATAGTCTATTTTTGGACCCCGCCCCCTTCAGTGGGCGTTGACGTACGATATTATATGCAAAAATAGTATAAATATTGAATAATTTGTATTCCTTAAGCCTACAACAAGCTGAGATGTTCTCTGATCTTGTAGAGGTGAAACGTCTCCCCCACGGCCCTTTTCGGAATGACTCTGTCCAAATAGAGGTTTAAAATTGGGTATAGAGATGTCTTAAAGTAATCAAATAGAATTGAATTACCTTCGGTTTGATACACTTCTCGTATGGGATTTTCAAATAAAATTTATATAAATAAAAACTTTTATCATATTCACTCAAGCCACCTAAGAAGTGATAACAAATAAAAATACACACTAGTACTACTGATGAAAGTGTAGCGACCTTCGAAAACTACTGTTCTGCTCCCCCGTCTAAGTTGAATAATTAAAAACTAATATTGCCGTTGCTTTGTGCCTGGAAATATTTATCATGTCTTACGGAATTTAAAACAAACTTTCGAGCAATTAATCATAGAATAAACTAAGTTTTTCTTCTACACAATCTCTCTTTGATACTCATATTAAAAATAATTTATTAGAATTAAACAAAAATTTTCTAATATATGTTAATTATCTATAATAAATTGTATTCAAGCATGTTTGTGTCCGAAACAATAAGTATCAAAATAAACTTATGTAACATTCCAGGCAAGAAGGCAGGCATAAATTAAAACTTTGGGGTAATATTTTCTAAATGTTATAAATTATAATTGGAAAGTCTTAAATACTTTTAATTTATGTACAGCATAATATGATATCAGTTATTTAATAGCAAATTAATTTTACATTATTTTCGGATTAGCTTATTAAAGGCAGTCGTAAATTTTGTAAATTTTGTCAATTTTCATAGTAAAAGTAGTCGTCCTTAACAATTTGATGTGTGGCAGGTTCTGATATAAAATAACCATAGATCTTATTTGAAAAGTGATATACATAAAATGTAGACTGTTTGACAAATTGAAATATAAAGTGAAATAGTGAGTTAACAACCAGGCGAGATAATCGCCTCACCTCAGCCACTTAATAAATGGTGCCAAATAAAATATACATGAGTATTGCTAGGAACACAACTGCGACGAACGACGAATTTTTGGTCGCGAATATTCGTCGCCAAAAATAAAACAAATTGGTGTGTTTGAAAATGCACACAATCGTGGTGTTGGTCGAAATTCGTAATTCGTAATTCGTAAGTTGAAATAGATTTCTTTCTAATTGTTTCATCAGCGAGCGACGAACAAATCAATATGAGGTGCCCAGGTTTCTTATACTCAAACTGGTTTTTTTGTGAGAAAACATAATTCACTACTGTATTGTTGCATCTAGCACGAAAATTTTCAGTATATACTAAAAATGCATTCACCAATTCACAAAAATTTATCATTCGGACGACTTTTTATTAAGTAGTAAGAATTTTAACGAACATTTTATATTGCTATATTAAATTGAATTAAGATTCTATAGGCTAATTGTTCGAAATTTTAATTTAAATCTCAGAAAGACATGATAAATATTCCAAGGCACAACGGCAAGTCAACATCAGTTTTTGTTATTCAACACAGCAGAGCAGAACAGCTGTTTTCGAAAGACGCAACCCTTTCATCATCAGTGCTCATGTGTATTGTGTTTGTCACCACTTATTAGGTGGCTTAGTTGAATGTGATAACTTTTTATTAATTTTGAACACTTTTTATAATATATTCTTTCTTCCTATTTCCTACTTCTTCATATGGTCACCCCATCAGCTGTTAAATGAAAAGAATCATTTATTTACAGAAAAATTTTTTAGAAAATAATTACAAAAAGGAATTTGTTCTGGAAAAAATGGACACCACCCGGGTAATTATTGAATGTCTAAAGAATCTGGCATCAGAGAATTACAAAGATTTTTAACAAAATTTAAAATTTTTTTTGTTCATTATTTTAATTTATTCGTCGTTATTGTGTTTTATACGACAAATTTATAGAGCGAATTTTTAACAACGAGATTGTCGTTCGAACGAAATTTGTCGTTCGTCCCAGTTGTGTTCCTACCATATGTATGACGAAAGTGCAGCGGCCTTCGAAAACAGCTGTTCTGCTTTGCTCGATTTTAATTGAATTTAATTAAGCTTTTTTACTATTTTTATTTACTTTGAAAAATATCCTTTTCCATAAAATGTTAAATTACTAACATAAAAATAAAGCACAGAAGCATAAAGAAAAATCCTTCTTTAAAAAAAAATTAAATTGAATTAAATAATTTTGATGTTATCATTGTGCAGTTATTATTTTTAACAACTATTTTATAAGAATACTTGCGGAAAATATTCTAACAGCTCATTTTTTTCCACTTTCAGGCTTCATACTTGTTAATCATGCCACGTGCAATGTCCTTGCTGCTATTAAAATCCGCCTGTTGCTGCATAAGACCTAAGAAATTTCGTTTAATCTCGAGTACTTGTGTCGTTTAATTAAATAAATTAAAAAAGACAAGAAAGAAAAAAAAAACGAATGTGGCGCCATGTTAAGGATGATTTATGAAACAAAATATAATAAGAAAGCAAAAAATCTTATTAAAATATTTAGCAAGTGTAATGAGACCACGGTGAAATTAAAACGTTTCAAAATTAAAAGGTCCTGCCATTACGCACACAAAAATAAACGGAAATAAGCTGAAGAAAGAAATACAACTTTTACATAACAGCAAAGAAGAAGAAGAAGAAGGAGAAGAAGAAGGAGAAGAAGAAAAGGAATAAAACGGAAACGGTTATAGCAGATATAAATTTTTGCGCATTTTTATTTTGTGTCTTTTTAATTTAATTTTATACAACTCGCAAAAACACACAAACGATGCTGGCTATTGATATTGTTATCAATTTAGCAAAAATCATGCTAATCTTAAATGGTATTAATGTAACGCTGAGCAAAGTAGATGCCACCTCGAACCCCAGCCTCAGTGCCAACGGGGGGCACATACAGAAATCCCTTAAGAGCCTAGCAGAAAGTAAACTAAATGCAGGTTCATCTGCTGCTGTCATGGATTTCCTAAATATACGACATGAACGTTCAAAACAACGCAGGCATGCCATAACGGAACAGGAACAGCCACCATTTGCCAGGACACTATATGACACCAGGCCAGAGAAGACGGGAATACAAACGCAATATGATAGCATTGGCCAGCATAAGGCTGTTGTTGTTAATCCCGCTTATGCGGAGTACAACAAACAATTGATCCAAACCAATCAAGAACTGAACTTGTCTTTGAAAAATTTTCACACCATCAAAAGTTATGTTTCCAATGCCAGCAGTGACTTGGCTAATACAACTAAAACTGATGTTGTTGGCAATGTAACAAGTAATTGGTATAAGGCAAATAATGACAAGGCCAGTAGCAGTGGCCAGTTGGTAGCTAGCATTACGGACATGCTGGAGGCCACAGCGGCAACACAACACTTAACAGCAACAATACCGGCAGCCAGCACAACCCTCAGAGCAGTGACCCACAAAATACGAAAATTACATAAAAAGAAAATTGTGGAGAGTTTGCGACAATTGAATATTGAGAAATTCAATACAAACGGTGGTGGTCACTGGACCAAAAACCATCATCGTAGTTTACTAGAGGCCGAACATTTGCAACAGCAGCAAGCCCAAATGAAAAGGAACGCAATCAAAAGTGCCGAAACTGTAGCAAACGGTGGTGGACACATAGATCAACAACAACTGGCCACTGTTGTAAGTGTACAAGCCAGCAGGAGTCAGCAGCAGGCAGCCGCTGTCAAACAGTCAACTACAAATAATGCTGCTGTGGCTGGACATGCTATGGACACGATTGAAAGTGTAAATGATGGTGATTTGAAAAACATATTCGGTAAAAATGATGCCGATGGCGATGGCCGAACTACTACCAATAATAATGATGATGATAATGATGATGATGATGACGATGATGATGCGATTGATGATTTTGCAAAACAGGATAACGAAAATAGTTTGTCCGATGATTTCTATCAAAATGACGATGGTAATGCAAATACTAACAACATCAATGAGGCTGTCAGTGTTGTAGACGGGTTGCATGCCACCACCCTTGATACTCTTCTTTTGGATGATAAATTTGAAAAACAATTTAAAAATTTCTCCTCTGAGTTCCTTAAAGATATTGACAATAATGTCGATTTAGATGACAATGACAAAGAGAATGAAACCTTTTTAATTTCCTGGCAACAAATGGCAGATGACAAATCAACACATTTGAACTTAACAAACATTTTCCCAAAGGCTCCTCCTCCTTCCCCCAATTCGTTCAAGCATGTAAACAATTTAAACGATAAGAATCTCCTTGTAAATGTTTCTACTTCTACGGAAGACACTTATGCCACATCATTGTCGTCTGCTGGACACACTTTGCCATCTTTAGTTTCGGCCAGCTCCAGCACAACCATTTTAAGTGCAACAGCAAATTATTCTACTTTAGATGGAAAAGAAGACGAGGTGAACTTCAATGATTCGTTTGACTTGACCCAAGACGATGTGTCCTCTTCCAAGGATTTAATAATGGATGAGGGCATTAGTGATGATGAGGGTTTTTCACTCAGCGAATTGGATGAGTCCGATGCAGATATTGATGCTGAAACAGTTGGTCCCTTTGAAGTGGCCGGTAGTGATGATGAGACCAATCATTTTCTGGAAGGCGTAGTGGATGCAGCCAATTCGGAAAAGATATACGACTGGGATGAAATATCGCGCAGCAACCGCCGTGATTTGATGCACGGCCGGGATGTTGTTACCAAGTTTTTGCAAATTGTCGAGACACAACATTCACTGGGCTCGAATTGTGAGGCTGGTACGTCGCTGAACTTAGGCGAGGGCGTTGTGGATCGTTATGCTCAAGATCGCTTTCGTGTTGAAGCTGAAGTGGCGGTTAATCGCGCCAACATGTTAACCAGGTAAGCAGTTTGCTACAGATTATATTTCATAGTATACCGCAATTCACAATCTTGGGCAAATAGTCTTGCATCATTGCATTTGCAAAATAATTGTACTCTACACCAACAAAATAGATTGAAAATGTGCTCAAATACTCTCTCAAATTGCAAATGCCATAGGGCAAAATCATTTGCACAAGATTGTGAATAGGCCTACTGTTTTTCTTAAAGTTTAAACTATGGGACCGCAAATAAGAATTATTCTCAAAATTAGAATTAAAAAAATTAAACTAAATGAGAAGTGCTACGCGACCTAGCAGTACAACAACAAACTGCCTTTACATGCATTGATCTTAATTTTTTTGTAATTTTAATAAAAAAATAAACTCAACATGACCCATTATTTTCCGAAATTTATTTATTCTTCAGAAAGTAAAAGTTATTCCTTGATTTTTATTTATTCCTCAAAAGATGAGAATTACATCTTGATTTTTATTTTTTGTCAGAAAATAAAAATTAATTTTTGTTTTTTTTTATTCCTCAGAAAATAAAAGTTATTTGTAGAACTTTATTTATTCCCCAGAAAATAAAATTTATTTTTTGGCTTTTATTCATTTTTCAGAAAATATAAGTTATTTTTAGATTTTTACTTATTTCTGAGGAATTAAAAGTTATATCTTGATTTTTACAGATTCCTTAGAAAATAAGAGTTATTCATTGATTTTTCTTTATTCCCCAGAAATAAAAGTTATTTTTTGAATTAAGATTCATAGGATAATTGTTCGAAATTTGTTTTTAAATCTCAGAAAGACATGATAAATATTCCAAGGCACAAAGGAAAGTCAACATCAGTTTTATTCAACTTACACAGCAGAGCAGAACAGCTGTTTTCGAAAGACGCAACCCTTTCATCATCAGTGCTCATGTGTATTGTGTTTGTCACCACTTATTAGGTGGCTTATTTTTTGATTTTTAATTATTCCCCAGAAAATAAGTCTTTTTTTGATTTTTATTCTTTTCTCAGAAAATAGAAGTTATTATTTGTTTTATTATAGATTTCTCAGAAAATAGGATCTATTTATTGATTTCTATTTATTTCTCAGAAAATAAAAGTTATTTCTAAATTTCTATTTATTTTTCAGAAAATAAAAGTTATTCTTGATTTTTATTTATTCTTCAGAAAATAAAAGTTATTCTTGATTTTTATTTATTCTTCAGAAAATAAAAGTTATTTCTTGATTTATATTTTATCCTCAAAAAATAAGAATTATATCTTGATTTTTAGTTTTTATCAGAAAATAAAAATTAATTTTCGTTTTTTTTTATTTCTCAGAAAATAAAAGTTATTTACACAATTTTATTTATTCCCCAGAAAATAAAATTTATTTTTTGGCTTTTATTCATTTTTCAGAGAATAAAAGTTATTTTTAGATTTTTACTTATTTCTGAGGAAATAAAAGTTATATCTGGATTTCTACAGATTCCTCGGAAAATAAGAGTTATTCATTGATTTTAGTTTATTCCTCGGGAATAAAAGTTATATCTTAATTTTTAATTATTCCTCAAAAAAATAGACGTTATTTTTAAAATATTTATTTATTGCTCAGAAATAAAAATTATTTCTTGATTTTCAATTATTCCTCAGAAAATAAAAGTTATTTCTTGATTTTTAATTATTCTCCAGAATATAAGAGCCATTTTAGGATTTTTATTTATTCATCAGGAAATAAAAGTTATTTCTCGAATTTTATTTATTCTCTAGAAAATAAAAGTTATATCTTGATTTTTATTTATTCTTCAAAAATAAGAATCACATCTTAATTTATATTTTTTTTTCTCACAAAATAAATTTTTTTTTAATGTATGAATTTCTATTTTAATAGTGAACCTTTTGTTTATGTAAATTGTATTACAGGATGTTAATTTCCCAACAGGCTATAGGTTCAAATCTGCGAAATGATGAGATGGCGTAGCGGCCTCGAAATCAGTACTGATCCGTTCTGCTGGTTTAATGACTATGAAAAATATTCTTAATATTCCACTCTCAAAAAAAAAAAAATTAATAAATAGAATGCAATCACGTTCATTTATTAAAAAATAAAAATAAATAAAAAATAATTTGCAGTTTCGCAGATTTGAACCTATAGCCTGTTGGGAAATTAATATCCTGTTATACAAATTTTTTTTTTTTATTTTTATTTATTACCCAGAAAATAAGAAATTTTTTGATTTTTGAAAATAAAAGTTATTTTTATATTTTTTTATTTATTCCTCAAAAAAATAAAAGTTATTTCTTAATTTTTATTTATTCCTCAGGATTAAAGTTATTTCTTGATTCTTATTTATTCCTTAAAAAAATAAAAGTTATTTCTTGATTTTTATTTATTCTTCAGAATATAAAAGTTATTTCCTGATTTATTTATTCCTCACAAAATAAAAGTTGGTTTTTGATATTTATTTATTCCTGAGAAAATAAAACTTGTTTCTGATTTTGAATTATTTTTCAAAAAATAAAAGTTATATCTTGATTTTAATTTATTCTTCAGAAAAAAAAGTTATTTTTCATTGTTATTTATTCCTCGGAAAATAAAAGTTATTTCTTGATTTTTATTTATTCCCCAGAAATATATGTTATATGCAGAGTTTTATTTATTCTTTTTTCAGAAAAATAAAAATAAATAAATAACTTGTATTTTCTAACTGAAAAATAATAAAACTCTGGAAATAATTATTAAAATGAAATTTTTGAACTAAAACCTACAATCCTTGCGGTCCCTGGTTTAAACTTAAGATCTTAAAACTTTGCTCAGTAGTTTTGTCTAAGGAAAATTTATAAAAATTCCACAGCGTTTTACCTATCATGTAATGCTACGCCATTTATATTGAAATGTGAAAAAATGCCTTTCCGCCTAGGAAATGAACCAGATTTGTTTTAGCCCATCTTGTGCTGTTACCATATAATATGTGTTTTAGGCCACAACTAAAATAATTCATGTGAAAAAATATGTTTTATGCCAGATCCTTCTGGCGCTGTCTTTTAAGGCACCACAACATTTGCCACGAACACTCAAAGCAGACAACAACAACATGCGTTTCTTACAAGCGAATTCAATAAATATTATTTTTATTTTTAAAACCATTAAGCCATTGACACACAGACTGAATCAAATTAAATGTTAGTTTATCAGGCATATTCCGAAAATCACATGTGATTTTAAAATCAATAACGATTAAGCAGACAAATTTTGACTATTTTTTAATTTTTCTATTCTATAGAGCATCAAGTATCATTTCTGAGAGAAAATTATCGTATACGAGTTTAAAAAACTCTCTTCATATCAAGTGTGTGAAGATCGAAACGCTCCTTTAAGTGCTTCTGTGTTCTTTATTTTCAATTCTAAAAACAGATTGTTGTTGTACTCGATAATAGTCGTACCTACAAGCAAAATTGTATCACTTTCCACTTTCATTCTTTTTTGTAACACAGTGTAATTAATCCGCTCTTTTACTATGACAAAAAAAAAACTGAAATAATGAAATCCTTCAAAGTAAAGTTCCAATTAAAAGTTTAAAGAAAGATGAAAACATCTAGAATGAATTATACACAAGGCAAACTATTAACATATAAAATGTAAGAAAGGTACACTTTGTACTTTAACAGTTCGACGAGGGTTAACAAAATGTTTGTATGGAATCTAATAAAATGTGACACATGTTACATAAGTGCACAGGAAACACTTGAAGCTCAATTAGGCCAAATTATATGCTCTTGAAAAGATATGCGATAATGTACCAGATACTTCCCTGCAATACACATGATGACAGTTGTGCTCGTGCTGATACTTATGACATGTTTATGTTTTTAAATGAACTCGAATTATTACACAGCCCCACTCATTTAGGATAATCTCATTACTTAAATGGAATAAAATGCCTAATAAAATACAGCAGAGCACCGAAGCAACGGAAGTGCGTTACAGAACGTTTTATTTTTATGTCGCTTGTTGCCACAACGTTTTTTTTTTTCATTTTGCTCTCTTCTCATGCGCCATAAAAGTTTTACTGTGTACGAGTTTTGTTCGGCACATAAAACTGAAAACAATTTGTTTTTTATGCTTATTAATTTGTACCTATTCGGCGTTGTCTTCAGAGAACTTGTATGCGGCAAGATTCATTCATCTTGTTATGACAAGCAGATCATAAAATACGAGTACAACTTAAATAATTTAATTTTTCTTCTTGTTGCCAGGACAAGTTGAATTTTCTCGATTTATTGTAACAGATTTTCCAAAACTTGTGCCAGGCTTGAAGTAGTGCAATAATATATGGATTATAAGAAAATATACCATTACGACTTTTTAAAATTTATTTATTTCCATAGCAGTAAAAAAATTATAAATAAAATAGAGAAGCTGTATATTACGCAGCAGTTGATTCAAATACCAAGTGGAATTTTGAAACAGGAGAAACAAAAATGTTTGCAGCTTTTACATGCACGTTGCTAAGCACTAGGGGTGTTATTTTGCATTAATCGGTTACTTGCTCGATTAATTAACCGATTATTTAATCGATTGATGACTCGATTAATTGATCAAATAATTAATCAGTTAATTAACCAATTAATTAATCGATTAAGTAACCAATTAATTAATCGATTAATTAACCAATTAATTAATCGATTAATTCACAAATTAATTAATCGATTAATTAGTCAATTAATTAATCGATTAATTAACCAATTAATTAATCGATTAATTAACCAATTAATCAATCAATTAATTAACCAATTAATTAACCATTTAATTAATCGATTATTTAATCGATTATTTAACCAATTAACTAATTGATTAATTAACAAATTAATTAATCGATTAATTAACCAATTTACTAATTGATTAATTAACAAATTAATTAGTCGATTAATAAACCGATTAATAGTCGTTAGATGTTATGAGTAATATTTTAACCGAAAAACAGAAAATTTAATTAACCATTTAATTAATCGATTATTTAATCGATTATTTAACCAATTAACTAATTGATTAATTAACAAATTAATTAATCGATTAATTAACCAATTTACTAATTGATTAATTAACAAATTAATTAGTCGATTAATAAACCGATTAATAGTCGTTAGATGTTATGTGTAATAGGTTAACCGAAAAACAAAATTTTTCTACAAATAGAAATCTCGATTAATTAACCAATTAATTAATAGATTAATTAAACGATTAATTAATAGATTGATTGAACGATTAATTCATCGATTAGTAATCGGTTGATGTTGTGAGTGATCGGTTAACCGAATGACAAAATTTTACAAATTAAGTTATTGCAATAAATAAATATCTATAAATTATTAATTAATCAATTAATTAACCAATTAATTAATATATTAATTAACCGTTTAATTAATCGATTAGTTAATCGATTAGTAATGGGTTGATGTTGAGTGATTGGTTAACCGAATAACAAAATTTTACAAATGAAGTTATTGCAATATATAAAAATCTACAAACTAATAATTAATCGATAAATCAGACGATTAATTAACTAATTTATTAACCGATTAATTAACCGATTAACTAATCGATTAATTAATCGATTAATAATCGGTTGATGTTGTGAGTGATCGGTTAACCGAATAATAAAATTTTACAAATTAAGCTATTGCAATAAATAAAAATCTATAAATTATTTATTATTTGGAGTTTATTAGTAACAACAGCAATAACAACAATTCTTGAACTAAAACGAGCAAACAAAAAAGGGTTCCTATATCGAGCCTTTGCTGTAATAGAGTCATAACTAAAACAAAAGTACTAGAAGCGAAAAATTGCATTTAAAAATTTAAATTTCCTCTAAACGGAGTGTAATTTATAGAGATATTCTTCTTGATAGAATGAAGAAAAATGCATAATTTTATTTCACAGCGCAGATATTCCTCTGAAGAACATTTTCCCATATATAATTCATAAATTCAAAATGTTTGTCTCTATTTCCCTAGTTTCTCTTAAGGAGATATGCCTGGGTGTAGGTATGAAATAATTGTTTTTAACTAAATCGAATCCTTAGATTTACAATTAAATCGTTGGCTTTTATTAAATTATTAATTAAAAATTTAATACTTCCCTCAGAGTAGCGGAGTCTTTGATGAGCTCTTTTGTTAGCACACCCAAAGCCTTTACTTAAGTTCCTTCAAGTTTACTTAAGTTTGCAAACACACAGAAAAACACAAGTACTCGTATATAGTTTGATTTTATTGGCGGCGAGAAACATCCATCTTTGCCATATTTGACTTCGCCAGTCATCTTTGATTTAATTACCATATGTTTGCCTGGTTTCGCAATTTCTGGTGATACCACGAAGCTTGTCAAATGAGAATTTCTTGTAGATTACGTTCGGTTACTAAACATGAATCTTGATTGATGTTTTTATTTTTACAGCTTATTGACAGATTTGTTTTGTTCTTCGCCGGCTGGGTGTTTACTAGCAATTTTAGTATGACTGACGACAGGGGCGGAGAGATAGACACGGTGCTTAATCTTCGTGAAGTGTATCAAAAGATTTTTTTTGTTATTAATAAATAATAATTGCGTTTGAAACCAAAGAGTTGCAAGTAGCAAGCCACAGCTTGACGATCTCTGGTCTATGGTGTAACCAACGCTAGATGGCGTGTGTTAATATCTCGTTGCTCTTCCCAAATATATACAAACTGAAATTTTTTAAATTTTTTTAAATTTTGCAAATACATAAATACTCCACACTTTTTTTGATGTGTTAACATCTATACGCGCGCCTCTAGGGCAGTAAACTATCAGTTTCAATACATACGCAAGTGTTACGTGTAAGATGTAAGAGTAAATCATCGTTTGTTTGTTCGTTGCTTGGCAGTCGGTATTGAAAGTGATTATTGGGCGATTTTCATATAATTTTCCCACGCAATTTTCTCCAGAAATTCATAGCCGATTTTATTAATTTTTGGTTAAAAACGCTAGTGCGGGTTTCGACGAAGAGTTTAGGCCAAAAATTAAGGCGATCCGATATCGGCGAGCGGAGATTTAAGTGTTTTAATTCGGAGTATTAATTTGGAGTAATATTAAAAAAGTGTTTTATGTTGATCTTCGGTTTTGTCTTATGCATAGCAAAGAGAGTAGTGACGTGGTTATACGTACATATATAAAAATGAGATAGCAAGACAGCAACGTATGTAGCTTATGTACAAACATAACAACGTATGTATGTACATTTGTCTGTTGCTTCGCATTCTCTTTGTTTTTTGTGGGTTTAATATAAAATAAATAAACAAAAAGGTGTTAACACATCGCCCGTGAGTTCGAACACTCATTGATTTTTTTTTTTTTTTTTTTTGTGGTACACTTTTCGGCATTTTATTGTCTGTCAGTTATGACGAAATTTATATAATTTGGAAGGAATTTCTATAGAGATTTGCAGAATATATGTAAATAGTTTTTCTATATGCATTAAAGTTACCAGAGAAATGTTTAAAATTAGCTAGAAATTACCCTACAATATCTTTATTGGATTTGTAGTTGCAATAGCTCTCTATATACTTTTGCTTTATTGGCGGTCAGAAAGAGATGCAGGGTTTTTTGTTGTTCTCTTAAAATGAATTCTGTATCGAGTGTGAACGGTATTCGATATCGATCGAAATTTATATATTAATTGTATTAAAATTTCGATCGACATCGAATGCCGCGATATATTTTGGCGAGTGTAGATGAAGATTTATTTTAAAGTTAAATATAAAGTGATTTGATTTTGACCTTATTTAAATTTCTATAGTGCACCAATATTTGTTAAATTAAAATCCTTAACACTTTCGTCCTTGCCGCTCTGTGTGTCCTAACTTTTCCAATTCTCTTCTCGATTGTATTGATTTGCTGAGCATGAAAAAACTACAGGCAACAAATTTGCCAATGAAATACCTAAAACTGCAACAGTTACGAAATGTTTTAATGGTGGTTACTTTACGTGCATTTTTATAACTTTTAGCCTAGAAAATTACCATCTTCTCTTCATAAAGGGCAAATATGTATTCCAACTACATTTGAAAAATATTTGTTAATGGTGTTGTATGTAAATGTGCTTTTATTCAAATGCAAATCGAAAAAGTTGGGATTTAATATAAAGTAATAGCAACTTTCTATGAAGGCGATGCGATGGCTGTATAAAAGCTCACACATACAAGTGCAGGGGAATTTAAGAGAATTGTATGTTTGTTTGTTAAGTTTTTTCTGTTTATGAAAAATATTGTTGTTTTCTGTTAGCATTTCTTTTTTTTTATACTGAATACTTGAAAAGTACTGTTTATAAACGGAAGACAGGAATTATTCCATTCTCGAAATGTAAGGAAATATCCTTGTTCATGTGAACATTTGCTTAAAGCAAATGTAGAACAAATGTTTTATTTTAATTCCTTAAATTACTGTTGACTGTTTATTATCTCTGGAAACTGGCAAAGTTGTAGTAGTATTTCAGATTAATTTGATAGTGCTGTCAAGGCGAATGAATATTTCAAAGTAAGTGGATAAAAGCAGTATTTCATAAGCATCTACTCTATTTTTCATGGTGCTTTAAAAGTTTCATGCAATAGGATATCACAAAATGCTTTTAAAAGATAATGTTCCATATACTTTCGCGTGTTAATTGTATCTACTTTTGAATAAAATTCTTGTAGGTGTGTCTGTATGCTTGCGATAGTATTAAGAAACTTTCTATTTATAAACATTAAACATTAATATTAAACATTTGAGGAGGTTGATTTTCTTTTAAATACAATCAGCAGTTTGAGTACTTGTATGTAAATATTTGGGTACAAGTTTGTTGGTATGTTTATTTATTTTTATTTTGTTGTAAAAAATGAAAAACCACTTACATTTTTTTTCTTTATTGCTTTAAAAACTGACGTCATTGTCCGGTCTGGTGTTCTTTCTTTTTATTATTTTTTACAACTACCAAATAGCAAATACTTTAAAACATCAAATTCATAATTCTTCACACAAACCCCCACCCAAAACTGTAAAATTTTATAATAATTTAAAAATTATGTTGAAGAAAAATTTAATATTAACTAAATAAGACAACGTTTCTCTTTCGCATGTTTCCTAAAACAAAGATGCAATTTTAAAATTAAATAAACTACTGATCTTGAAAATCATTTTCGTAAAAACAACATAATTCTTAAACTGTTATGAAATTTTTATTTTTATTTTATTTATTTATTTTATTATAAGTTTCATTTATAATTCGTTTTTTGTTTAGAATTAATTAAAAAATATTTGTTCCCCAGTTAATATTTATTTAGCTGTTGAATATTTTCAAATTAAATAAACTATAAATCTTTTTACTCGTACTAGCACTCAGGGCATGACCCATACATATACAGTGTATAGCACTGGAACTAGAAAGGAGGGTATTGTATTGATGGGACTGAAGAGAAAGATGACTTTTTGTAGCTTTTTCAACCTATTGCTTCGCCGCCGAATTTTTTGCTACAGGGCTGACGAAGGAAGGTGCAGAGGAACTCTTGGTACTTGACAGTTATTTTCAGTGACCAGTTCTATGCCTTCATCACTGAAACAGGCTGACAACCACTAACACAACGATGCGCTAATGCTGATCAGAAGAAATCGACACTATATTCAGGACTGAGTGAATAGTCGTTCTCAGGACCCTCCGCTTTATATTCTCATGTAAACTACAGCAGCAAACTGTTATATTAAAAAGAAATAATTGTACTCTTAGCTAACGCTTAGGTGACAGCAAGACGATTGATATAATAGTTTTCAAAAAGCATTCCTGCCTTTGAAAATAAATTTTTAATTGCGCTGACACACTTTTCATTAAAATCCTCTATAACATGAGTATCAAGAATTGTTGCTGGGACGATACCGATATTTCCGATTACTTCCTTGTAGTTTAACATTTCACCCGGCTACAGTTTGCTGTTTTAATCACTTTATTAAAGATATATAATGTATATATTTTTGAATAAATGCGTGTGCATGACCAAATTAATAAATAAAAATATTTTATATTAATATATTTATTACTAAGTTTAACCCCCGACTTTGTCCGCGGAGAATATGTGAAACTCCATCTAATGTATATGTTATGTCAATGATGTGTCGCATTTTTACTATATCAAAGTTTAAAATGTTCTTAGTTATAAGTTTAAAAATTTCATATGCCTATACAAATTTTCGACCTCCCCTGACCACTCAATACGATTATTTCCAAAAAAAAATCATCCTAAGTTATTCCTCTGATCTTAAGCTAACTTTATACCAAATTTCATCTCAATCGGTTCAGCGGTTTAAACAAAGTTAAGACAAAGTTAATTTCATATTTATTACATTAGTAAGGAAAAAAGTGCAAGTCGTTTTGAAAAGTGTAAGTCATCACAAAAATTGCAAGCCATCATAAAAAGTGCAAGTAATCATAAAAAGTGCAAGTCATCATAAAAAGTGCAAGTCATCATACAAAGTGCAAGTCATCATAAAAAGTGCAAGTCACCATAAAAAGTGCAAGTCATCATAAAAAGTGCAAGTCATCATAAAAAATGCAAGTCTTCATAAAAAGTGCAAGTCATCATAAAACATGCAAGTCTTCATAAAAAGTGCAAGTCATCATAAAAAGTGCAAGCCATCATAAAAAGTGCAAGTCACCATAAAAAGTGCAAGTCATCATAAAAAATGCAAGTCTTCATAAAAAGTGCAAGTCATTATGAAAAGTGCAAGTCATTATAAAAAATGCAAGTCACCATAAAAAGTGCAAGTCATCATAAAAAATGCAAGTCATCATAAAAAGTGCAAGTCATCATAAAAAGTGCAAGTCACCATAAAAAGTGCAAGTCATCATAAAAAATGCAAGTCTTCATAAAAAGTGCAAGTCATCATAAAACATGCAAGTCTTCATAAAAAGTGCAAGTCATCATAAAAAGTGCAAGCCATCATAAAAAGTGCAAGTCACCATAAAAAGTGCAAGTCATCATAAAAAATGCCAGTCTTCATAAAAAGTGCAAGTCATTATGAAAAGTGCAAGTCATTATAAAAAATGCAAGTCACCATAAAAAGTGCAAGTCATCATAAAAAATGCAAGTCATCATAAAAAGTGCAAGTCACCATAAAAAGTGCAAGTCATCATAAAAAATGCAAGTCTTCATAAAAAGTGCAAGTCATTATGAAAAGTGCAAGTCATTATAAAAAATGCAAGTCACCATAAAAAGTGCAAGTCATCATAAAAAATGCAAGTCATCATAAAAAGTGCAAGTCATCATAAAAAGTGCAAGTCACCATTAAAAGTGCAAGTCATCAAAAAAGTGCAAGTCATCCAAAAAAGTGGAAGTCATCATAAAAAATGCAAGTAATCATAAAATGAGCAAGTCATCATAAAAAGTGGAACTCATTATGAAAAGTGCAAGTCATTACAAAAAATGCAAGTCATCATAAAAAGTGCAAGTCATCATAAAAAGTGCAATCCATCAAAAAAAGTGCAAGTCATCCAAAAATGTGGAAGTCATCATTAAAAACGCAAGTCATCATAAAATGCAAGTCATCATAAAATGCGAAAGTCATCATAAAAGGTGGAAGTCATTATGAAAAGCAGTAGGTTATGCGCTCATACCAGCGTATATGAAGTATTAAATTTCTTAGTTATCAGTTTCATAATTTAATATACTCCTAGAAACTTTAGACCACCCTTAGCCCCGCACAAAGTCATTGCCAAAAACAAATACATTGTTTAGTCAACTGTATCAAAGATTAAAATGTTCATAGTTATCAGTTTCATCATCTCATATCTCCATACGAATTTTCGACTACCCTTGACCACCTAATAGATTCGTTTTCAAAAACCAAAACCCTCTGATCTCAAAATTATTCCTATGATCTCAAAATATCTGTACGCCAAATTTCATTTAAATCGGTTTAACGGTTTAAGCGAGAAGACGTAACAGACTGACAGACAGAGTTACTTTCACATACATATATAATATTAGTATGTATTTTATGAATTAAACTGAGTGCACAAAAATGGACTTCCACTTGTATATGTTGGACTATGGAGCGTATGCTTTATCTTATAGTACGTAAACCATATAAATATTAAGTATACGCCATCATATTGAACAGAAGCAAAGAACTTGGTTTCTATGTAGTGCAAGAGTGCCCAGGCCCTATGCGCTTGATGCTCATTTGTTTTTGTAAAAGCGCTTAGCTATAGGCTGTGTGTTTTAATACTCACATACAGCACCCAGCACTAGCAATACGAAATACACAAACAACTTTGTCTGATATATTTTTGTTGTTCTTCATTCTATAAAAGCAAGTGGAAAGCAACAACACTTTCGTAAGGTTTGCTGGTAAACATTGACGACAGCGATCATCAGTGAAGACTTTGTTTTTGTTTAGCGTATGATATCGTTTTGTATGTATTTGTTTTTACAACAAGAAATATTTAATAAAAATTAAGTTTTCTTTCAATGTATTGGTGTTTACTCTTCCATAATGAACTTTTGGGCACACTTGATGTAGTGCATGGAAAAATTCAAGGAATTGTTCTACGTAAATGAAATTTGTAAAAATTTTAAGGAAAGTGGATGCATATATGAAAGAGATCTTTGCTAAAGTAATTTAGGCAAAGGCTATAAAGTCTAAGATGCCAAGTTCGACTCCGCACTCAGTCAATAATATGCTAGTGATCTGTATTGTCGTTGTCGGTTTGTTTTAATGACTAAGAGCAGAATATAGCGTCTTCTCTATCTTCTCAAATTGCTTCATCTGTCCTCTCAACACTATCTCTTCTTTTCATAACTCCGGTACAATGCATTACATCATCAGTAGTGCGATTCACTAACTTTTAACACTTTAGCAAGTGTTAACTTTAACCACAGATTTTGATGTTTGCACTAACCACCATGTGATTCAGTAACTTATTTTTAACCATTCTAAGCAGTTTTATATTTCTATGTACTCCAATTGATATTACGTGGCAGCTCTGCCAATTAAAATGTCAAAATATCAGAAAAGAACAGAGAAAATAAAAAAAACAAATCATTTTTGTACAAAAGTTCATTTGTGGTGCAAAGTAAGTAAAACATTTTTTATTTTTATAATATATTATAATATTGATTTATTGTATACTGATATATCTTTTTCGTAGAATGTCCGGAAATTTAGCAAAAAGAAGCCGCGCGTCTGCCGAGCAGCTCAGCAAGATGATGGATTTTATGATCACCAACCCCGGACATGCTGGCGGCAAATTTAAGAAACTGCACGGAAAGTTGGAATGCAACAAAAAGTAGGCAGAAATGACAGAAACCTTTAATTGTCTCGATGGAGCAGTTAAAGAGGTCAACAATAAATACAAGAAATTGTACAATTATTCATTGTCACAAAGGTGTGGAAGAAATTAAAGAGCCGCACCAGTTCCAAGGCACGGGACAGGAAGAGGCAACTGGCGCTTACTGGGAATAAGACCGTGAAGCAGGAGGACTTAAGCGAATTTAAAAGGCGAGTGATTGAAATATTCGGGAGCGATTACGTTGAGGGCCATGAATCTGTTACCAATATATCATAAAAATATTTTCCAATTCCACATATATTTCTTCAATAAATGAATAAACTATACATCAGTAAATAAAGTTGTTTAATTTCGAAATTTTATGAAAAGCGATCCATATAACAAAATAGCAATACATATAAATTATTTGTACGATTTTTTCTGAGCTGCTGTCTATGAAAAAATAAACACTTTTTTACTTATTAAGCCCCAACAAAATTTTTGTCGTTAATAAACCACAGTTTGGGTAGTTAAAAATCACAGCTGATTGAAGCAGCTTTAAAGTGTTAGTGAATAGCAAAATGGTTAATATTGTGGTTAACACTTTTAAACGAAACAATTGTGGTTTAAAAAGTATAGTGAATCGCACTACAGGGGTTTATAGCCAGAGTACCATTAAAAAGAAAACAATCTTCCAGTAGAAATAACTAAACTTGTTTGCAGTCTTTAGAAATTATAAAATCGCAACTAAATGGTGTAATTGAAGATCTTCTATATTAAGTGAAGCCAAGAAAGGCAACGAAAAATTGGTTATTCTCTGTTGGGGATTTCTTTTGATTGCTGATAATAAATAGTCTCCCTTATTCTGTAACACTTCTGCACTACATTTCCGTAGCAATTGACAATTTCTAATAGCGTCTTACTATTTCCGAGCCCCCGAGAATAGTCACAGGCTGTCAGAAGTAGTTAATGTTTGGCCCCCATGAGTAGGCAAGTATCCTATTCTTGATATTTGTTTTGAGGTGACGTTGACAAGCAGTTCCAGAATAAAAGCGAATATTTTTTGAATTTTTATTTGTTGAAAATAATAAGTTTACCGCAAAATTGGTTTAATTATTTCCAAATGAAACAATTATAACCCTTTTTAAGCAAAAAAAAAAATAATCTGGTGGGTTACTCTGTAATGCGATACGAAAGGAATTGCTTTCGCATCGTATTAAAGAGTAAACCCCTGCAATAAATAATCGAAACACCCACTAATAGCCAGTGTCACCATGTAACTAAATTCAACTTCATAGTTTTTATTTTAAGTGTAGCTTCAAATATTATATGTTGATCTTAAATTACGTTCACATCTATAAAATATTCGACGTAATATATAATATTTTATAATATTAGGAAAATATTTTTGAAGTGAGCATGTCTCTCTTTGGTAAAAAAAAATCGATATACAATCAGAATTGTCTTTTATCGATTCATTTGTCTGGCAAACACAAGGAATATTAAAGAAACTTTAAAAACAAAATTTTTTTGCTAGATGTGAACGTCATCATTCAGCACAAGATTTAATAAAATAAAATAATTTCAAATAAAATAAGAAATTTCTTCTCTTTATATTTCAACTTTCTACAATCCTTGAAACGATTGCACACCATGTTTTAGCTGTGAAAATTCTTTGCTCGAAATTCATCAAACAAAAGTATTTCTTAAGAAATTTTCCACACAACAAAATCTCTGTGTTCGTTGTGGTATTGTTAACAGTCTGTTGCTTATTTGCTAACAAATGAGACATGACAGCCCAGACACCGCCAATACAACAGCAGCCATAAATTATTTTGGCATTGAGTGCAATGATGAGAACAACTACTTACGAAGGAGTCACTTCAAGCCAACTTTTAGCACGAAATAGACGCGAAAATACTGCACAGTCATAAATTTGATGGCAACAAACTGTGATTTATTTTTTCAAAGTTTTCAAAGTCAATTATTTGCAGTCAGCGAAGAAGAAATAAATATAAATTATATTTAAAATCGCTGAAAAGAAACGCCGCAAGACCTTCTAAGAATGCAAAAATTGTTGGTTTAATGCAAAGGAATTTTACAAACCAAATTAAAGGGAGAAAAATGCCAACATTATAAACGAACTAAGAAACAAATTTGCTAAGACTGTATGGCTCAGGCGCGCCTTTAAAGAAGCCATAAATGAGTCCGTCTGTACAAGTGAAATGGCAGAAGTAATAAAAGATTAAGTGTGCTTTTGCACAGGATGCCAGTGCAGCAGCGTAATAATCTTTATAGAACTTTTTACTTTGTCATAAAATAAGTTTTAGCGCAGTGCCATAAACTACAGCATATGCCAATGACGACTATTGTCTACTTTATTTTTACAACTTGTCACGCTTTGATGTTTCCAGGTTCACTTTATTGCACCTCTTTGATGTTGACGTGTCCTTTAATGCCACATTAATTTTCTTTAGTTGTCAGTTGTATAAATTTTCATTCACATTTTATGTTATTTGAAATGATGTTGTGTTTAGCTTTTAACGATTTGTAGCTTTTGCGTTTTCGTGCAACCTGGAAGAATTGCCGCATAGGGATAATAAGCAGTCAAATATGGAAAGACTGTGCTGTCAATTTATCCTTCTCTGGCTCAAGGCGATGTATGATATGTCCATTGCATGCATGTGTTTGTTAAAACATGCAGCTTTCTGCTCAAGGATGACACAAAGGACTTAAATCTTTGGCAAACGTGCAGAATTATTTGCTTTAACTAGAAAAAATGGCGGCGAAATGGAAAATTTCAAACGTTTGACGCAATAAATCGATTGTGGCAAATTACACCGTCCTGTTGAAACCAAACATCGTTCACATCAATACCATGAAGAGCGACCACAAAAAAAAAATCCATTATTATGGTGCGATAATTGTCTCCATTGACTTTAACACTTGCGTCGCCCTCATAGAAATGTGGGCCAATGATGCCTCCGCTTCACAACCCGCACCAAATAGTCACTCGCAGTCGGTGCAATGGCTTCTGTAAGATCACGTGTGGGTTTTTCTGAGCCCCAAATACAACAATTTTGCTTATTAATATACTCGACAAGATGACAATGAGCTTCATCCGAATATATATATATATATATATATATATATATATATATATATATATATATATTTTTTTTGCAAAATCAGAAAACCGATTTCCGACCAATTGCCTTTGTTTTAACAATAAATTTCCCATAAATCCCAACGTCAATCAAGCATAAATCGATACATTTGCTTCAGTGGAAATAATATATGGAATTTTGTAATGGAGCAGAAGCATACAAGTACAGCCAGATTCGAAATAACCGGTGGCCCACCCGATATTTGTAAAGTTCTTTATTTTCATCAATAAATAACAATCAAGATATAACTTTTATCTTCTAAAAAAATTGCAAGTAAAAACGTTACATTCGACCGGTAGGAAATATTTAGTAATTACATTTTTAAAATCGTTTATTCGACATATTGCCTCAATTAAATTAGTGCTTTTTGTTTGCTATGTGGTCAAGTATGTCTATATGCCTGCATTTCATTGGTTCTTACACCAAATCATCAGTAGACTTTAACCTAATTCCAAAATAACAAAACCTCTCGGCTTATACATAAACTCCCAAAAATTAATTGAGAATTACACAAGCAAAACCATAGAATTTGAAATTCAAGAAAACACAACAAACAAATTTTATTCGATATAGATCTCGGATTCTTTTTCACAATAAAATTTGTGTAAATAGGAACTGTTATCAAATTCAACTAAGCCACCTAATAAGTGGTGACAAACACAATACACATGAGCACTGATGATGAAAGAGTTGCGTCTTTCGAAAACAGCTGTTCTGCTCTGCTGTGTAAGTTGAAAAAAACTGATGTTGACTTGCCTTTGTGCCTTGGAATATTTATCATGTCTTTCTGAGATTTAAATTAAAATTTCGAACAATTAGCCTATAGAATCTTAATTCAATTTAATATAAATCTATTTTGTTTTTCTACCTTCATACAATTAGTCTGCCGTTGGCAAACAATAAATACAAATTATTTAATATTTACAATTGGGGGATTCACACTGTAGTCATAAAGTCATAAGTCATAAAATATTAGCACGAAAAATATGACTAGTGTGAACAACCCGACATATGCTATTTCAAACATCAATCAGCTGATAAGAAAACAACACATTTGTAATTAAAAATATGCCAAAAAGTCTAAAAACTCCATTTCTATTTAAAATTATTAAATTTGTCTTCTGGTGCACAAGAATATCCAAGTGATTTTGTATGTATAAACTAAAACAGCTGCTGCCTTGATATGAGCCGAATACATTTTTTTTGCGGCGGCATACGGAAAAACGATCAGTGGCTGCCAGCTACGTAAGTTAAACGAGAAATATTTTTCACTTTAGTTTTTGCGATTTAGTTCTCTTTTAATTTTTTTTATGTTATAAAAATGTGATTTAATGTACAGACATTAGGTACGAATAATTTTTTAGCCGTTTTTTAGTCGTGAATCATATATAAGTAACGGCGGCAAACATATACTATCGCCATCTTGCCTAAAGATTTTCATCCGTTCGACTCAGATCTCTAGAGCTATTTTATGACAAAACAAAAACATACCTGAAAGAGTGCTATTATTTTATGACATTTTTGTATGCAGCACAACAACAACTTTTTTAAACTACTCTAAAATATTATGACTTTATGACAACATGGCTAAATAGCACGAAGTGTGAATACCCCAAATATTTTTGCATTTAATATCGTACGTCAACGCCCACTAAAGGGGGCGGGGTCCAAAAATAGACTATATCATGTTTTTCACAGACGGACGTAGGGGCATTGCCAGATCGTCTTAGACTTCATCACTGATCAAGACTATATATACTTTATGGGGTCCACTTCTCTTTGGAGGGTATAAAAACTATATTTTGGCGGGGTCGCTCTGGCAAGGGCTGTGGGGGAAACATTTCACCTTTGTCATAAAACTCTAAAAATAAATGCTTGAGATAATTGTATACAAAATTTAATTGTTTTTGTTGGTAGGGTCATTTAAGGGGCAAAGGGGGAGAAGGGGGTAGGACAGAAATCGGCAGTCATAAAACTCTAAAAATAAATGCTTGGGATGATGATATACAAAATTAAAAAAAAACAATTTTTTTTTGGTATGGTGAAGGGGGAGGAGGGGGTAGGGCAAAGTAGTACCAGGTATCGTCTTAGTTTCGTCATTAAGGACTAAAAATGTTATTTTTAAGGAATATAAGCTTAAGTAAAACAATTTGTTAAATTTTTATGCTATTTTTGCATATAATAATGCCCACTATAGTGGGCGGGGTCAAAAAATAATTAGTTTTATTTTATAGCTCCAGTTTAAGGCGTTGGACCGTAGTTGACATAAAAATATATCATTTGCTTAACAAAATAACCAAAAAACTTTAAAAATTATGTTGTTTTTTCTGGGTTGTTTTAGTTCTTTTTAGGGGAACTTTTTCCCCCTTGCCCGATTTAGACCATCTCCGAACTTAACCTGCTCTAAGATTCAAAATATATTTATAACAAATTTTAAAAGTCTGGCTCTTTTCGTTTGGACTGAATCGTGATTTTCACAGACGGACGGACGGACGGACATGCTCAGATCGTCTTAGATTTCATCACTGATCAAGAATATATATAATTTATGGGGTCTCAGGTGGATATTTCGCTGCGTTACAAACGGAATGACAAAGTGAATATACCCTCCAATTCTTTTTTGGAGGCTATAAAAAGAAGAACATTTTATTCTTTAAAATGTCTCTCGTATAACAACGACCAACATTCTTTCACATTTAATTCATATCCAGCCTTTAAAAACAAAAAAAAAAACATAATCATGGCAAGGAAAATACTCGCAATAATGGTAATAATTATTATTATCTACGTGTATATGTTTATAACAATGTTTAATTGCAATAAAGCATATACAAAAAGTTATTTATGCAGGAAAAAATAAATATCACTCATGCACTCACACGCATGCATTTTAATAGTTAGTAACTTGCAACCACAGCCATGCAGCTGTAGCGAAATAATGGGAAAAACATAACAAATGTTTTGTTGTACAAACGCACAAACAGCAGATAATAAGTCATAAAAACGGCAATAAAAAATATTGTGCAATTCCTGTTGCCAAGTGTGCCGTAATGAATGAAGGTCTTTGTAATGAAAACAACAATGACACAAGTACTTATTTGCATATGTGTGTGAGTAGATACATTTGTATGAGTGCGAAAATCAGAGTCAGTAAAAGTCATTTAATCAACCAAAATGCTCATGTTTGTTGTAGACTTGTTTCGAACTCATTCTCATTCTGTTCACTTTTCACAAGAAATTAAGATCAAACCATTCCAGTTTAAATGGGTGCTTCTCAAAAATGATCAGATGAGCGAGTTCGACACAAGTCTTTTTTGTTGTGGTGACAATTCTTTGTGAATGGCGCTTTTATTTATTCATGTTGGGCATTCCATGCCGAATTGGAGAGATTTTAATCCGCTCCACTTCGATGTTGATTATTCCAAATGTATCACAGTGCAAGTGCAAGACTTAATAATGACATTCATTTTCTATATTGTGTTTTAAACAATGAATAAAGAATTTAAAAAAATTTGGACAAAATTTCATTGCCAATAAAAAATAATTTTTCAACAAATTTCTTTTTGCAATGCAGTTTTTAGCAGCCCAGGTGGTTTCGTGTAACATCTTCTTACTGTTAAACATGTTTAGTTTGGTCTATAATTTAACCATGAAACGACTTACAAACAAACAACTCTGGCAGATTATTGGATTTTATAATTGAAATTGATGATCAAGTTAATAAAATGCATTTAGGGCATTCCTGGCTGAAAGGCTCTCTGATCCATCCAAATTGCCATATTTGTTGGGAAGCGCAGCCAGAAAGTCAGCATTTCAGGAATTGCCAATGCATCCCGCAAAAGCACTATTCAGTGAGAATTATAGGACGTTGGCATCATTGGACCGCACTTTTCCAAAAAAGAATCCAGAACATTAATTGATCACATACATATATAAATGCATTTTTTATGACGATTTGCTCTTTTTTCAATGACTTGCACTTTTTTTGATGACTTGCACTTTTTATGATGACTTGCACTTTTCATAATGACTTGCATTTTTTCTGATGACTTGCACTTTTTATGATGACTTGCTCTTTTCATAATGACTTGCACTTTTTATGATGACTTGCACTTTTCATAATGACTTGCACTTTTTATGATGACTTGCACTTTTCATAATGACTTGCACTTTTTATGATTACTTGCACTTTTTATGATGACTTGCACTTTTCATAATGACTTGCATTTTCTATGATGACTTGCACTTTTCATAATGACTTGCATTTTCTATGATGACTTGCACTTTTTATGATGACTTGCACTTTTCATAATGACTTTTACTTTTTATGATGACTTGCACTTTTTATGATGACTTGAATTTTTTATGATGACTTGAATTTTTTATGATGACTTGAATTTTTTATGATGACTTGCACTTTTCATAATGACTTGCATTTTTTATGATGACTTGCACTTTTCATGATGACTTGCATTTTTTATGATGGCTTGCATTTTTTACGATGACTTGCATTTTTTATGATGACTTGCACTTTTTATGATGACTTGCATTTTTTATGATGACTTGCACTTTTTATGATGACTTGCATTTTTTATGATGACTTGCACTTTTTATGATGACTTGCATTTTTTATGATGACTTGCACTTTTTATGATGACTTGCATTTTTTATGATGACTTGCACTTTATATAATGACTGCAATTCTTTTCTTACTAATATAATAAATATGGAAGTAACTCTGTCACTCCGTCTGTTACCTTTTCATGCTCAAACCGCTGAACCGATTTAGATGAAATTTGGCATAAAGATAGTATAAGACTTACAAACAAACAACTCTGGCAGATTATTGGATTTTATAATTGAAATTGATGATCAAGCTAAGAAAATGCATTTAGGGCATTCCTGGCTGAAAGGCTCTCTGATCCAGTAAAATTGCCATATTTGTTGGAAAGAGCAGCCAGAAAGTCAGCATTTCAGAAATTTCCAATGTATCCCGCAAAAGCACTATTCGGTGAGAATTATAGGACGTTGGCATCATTGGACCGCACTTTTCCAAAGTACAATGAAGACAGGAACTTTACTTTAAAAAAGACATGATGTAGTCTATTTTTGGAGCCCGCCTCCTTTAGTGGGCGTTGACGTAAAATATCATATACAAAAATAATGTAAATGTTGATTTAAAATTATGTACAGAGATGTCATAAAGGAACTCTGTCCCATCAAGTTAAACATTTTAAATTTACTTACTAAATATTTGGAGGGTATTTAAGATTCGACCCGGTCGAATATAACGTTTTTAATTGTTATTTATATTATATCTTTGAATATAATTTCAAGAAAAATTTTAATACAACAAGAATTAGTTTTAAATTCAATTAAGATTGATTTCGGGCTAATTGTCCGAAAATGTGTTTTAAATTTAGAAAAGCATGATAAATATTCCTTGGCACAAAGGAAGGTTCTATCCAACTTATACTGCTGAACAGAACAACTGCTTTCGAAGGGCGCTACATTTTCACCTTCAGTACTCATATATAGTTTTATTTGTTATCACTTATAAAATTTCTTAGTTGAATACGATACGGGTTTTTTTTATAAAAATGTTATTACGAAATTGCATTAGAGAACTATTTCAAAACGATGGTAACACACTTTTAATCCTCGTGTTGCCATTGTATTATTTTCTTCATGACACATTTTCTGTATTTTTTGTTTCATTTTAAGTACAAGCCAAACATGTTTGCTTTGAATTTTTTGATACTTAAGTGAAAGTTTTAATTCTATTTCTTTTAAAATTGTATGTAAATATTGTGTGTAGAACTTTTTGTCGCAATATTAAATTCAATTGTGGTTGGTAGATTAATTTCTCAAATTCTTTTTTTTCAAATTCTAAAAGTCATAATAAATATTACAAGACAAAGTTTTATTAAACAGTGCAGTGCTGATGCAATGACATTGATTTTATAAAACAATAATACGAAAATTATATTTACAATCGGTGCAGGTGGCAAATTACGGCATTCGATATCGATCGAAATTTCCATTTAAATTTGCATTGAATTTTCAATCAATATCGTATAAGGTAATTTGGCCTCTCTTCTATAAATTAACTATAAATTAATGTTTTCATACTCTTTAACTTCCCACTAAGAAAAATGAAAATCAGAAAAAAAACATTTTTTTTCTCGTTTCTTATTATATATGGCATTTTTAGTTATAATTTGCGCTAACATTAAGCCAGGGCAAAATTTCATCAAAATCCGCCCACTGGTTTTCGAGATATAGGAAGTTAAACTTTGCTCACAGCATTAATTTTTTTCGCAATTTTCAAAGGCTATAGTCCATCCTTTTTTTTTGGTAAAAAATTTTTTTTTCTTGTTTCTTATTATATATGGCATTTTTAGTTATAATTTGCGCTAACATTAAGCCAGCGCAAAATTTCATCACAATCCGCCCACTGGTTTTCGAGATATAGGAAGTTAAACTTTGCTCACAGCATTAATTTTTTTCGCAATTTTCCTTTTTTTTTGGTCAAAAATTTTTTTTTCTTGTTTCTTATTATATATGGCATTTTTAGCTATAATTTGCGCTAACATTAAGCCAGGGCAAAATTTCATCACAATCCGCCCACTGGTTTTCGAGATATAGGAAGTTAAACTTTGCTCACAGCATTAATTTTTTTCGCAATTTTCCTTTTTTTTTGGTCAAAAATTTTTTTTTCTTGTTTCTTATTATATATGGCATTTTTAGCTATAATTTGCGCTAACATTAAGCCAGGGCAAAATTTCATCACAATCCGCCCACTGGTTTTCGAGATATAGGAAGTTAAACTTTGCTCACAGCATTAATTTTTTTCGCAATTTTCCTTTTTTTTGGTCAAAAATTTTTTTTTCTTGTTTCTTATTATATATGGCATTTTTAGTTATAATTTGCGCTAACATTAAGCCAGGGCAAAATTTCATCAAAATCCGCCCACTGGTTTTCGAGATATAGGAAGTTAAACTTTGCTCACAGCATTAATTTTTTCCCAAATTTTCAAAGGCTATAGTCCATCCTTTTTTTTTGGTAAAAAATTTTTTTTTCTTGTTATTATATATGGCATTTTTAGCTATAATTTGCGCTAACATTAAGCCAGGGCAAAATTTCATCAAAATCCGCCCACTGGTTTTCGAGATATAGGAAGTTAAACTTTGCTCACAGCATTAATTTTTTCGCAATTTTCAAAGGCTATATATGTATATTCCATCCTTTTTTTTTGGTCAACAATTTTTTTTCTTGTTTCTTATTATATATTGCATTTTTAGCTGTAATTTGCGCTAACATTAAGCCAGGGCAAAATTTCATCACAATCCGCCCACTGGTTTTCGAGATATAGGAAGTTAAACTTTGCTCACAACATAAATTTTTTTTCTATAAACAAGTTTCCAAGACATATAAAAAAAAGTGATTGTTCATATATACGAGGTCTGTTAAAAAATTAGTTGATGCACTTTTCAAACAATGTCAATAAGATGTAAATGCAGCACAGCAATTAACGATTTTGAAGAATTGTTGAGGATTTTTGCATATGCCACGCAAGGCAGCTCATTCCGAAACTGCTAAGTTTGAACAAAAAAAACTGAAAACGATTGACTCCAAAGGCCATCTTAGCAAATGCCCGCTAATGTTAACCCCTAAAAGTGCTATTATTATTTTAATTCTCAAACTGCCATAATTTTTGAATCAATCAAGCGATTGCCATATCATGTAGTTGGTACTTCGAGTCCTATTAAAGAATCCAGAACATTAATTGATCATATACATATATAATTTTGGAGTTTAAAAAAAATTAATTTATGTCTCCTGAACGCATCAACCGATTTTGAACCGCTCTATATTGTTTGTGTCGCTCTATATTGTTTTTGAAAGTCAAGGTCTGATTAGTTCTTTAATCGATCGGCAAAACCGTTCAAAAGTTGTTTTAAAAAATATTTAAAAACATAATTTTCTTCATTATTTCTCAAAATTTACCGGTCCAGTTCACAGGAAATTCAAATGCATTTTTTATGATGATTTGCTCTTTTTTCAATGACTTGCACTTTTTTTGATGACTTGCACTTTTTATGATTACTTGCACTTTTTATGATGTCTTGTACTTTTTATGTTGACTTGCACTTTTTATGATGACTTGCACTTTTTATGATGACTTGAATTTTTTATGATGACTTGCACTTTTTATGATGACTTGCATTTTTTACGATGACTTGCACTTTTTATGATGACTTGCATTTTTTACGATGACTTGCATTTTTTACCATGACTTGCACTTTTTATGATGACTTGCATATTTTACGATGACTTGCAATTTGTAGGATGACTTGCACTTTTTATGATGACTTGCACTTTTTATGATGACTTGCACTTTTCATAATGATTTGCACTTTTTGTGATGACTTGCATTTTTCACGATGACTTGCACTTTTTATGATGACTTGCATTTCTTATGATGACTTGCACTTTTTATGATGACTTGCATTTTTTATGATGACTTGCACTTTTTATGATGACTTGCATTTTTTACGATGACTTGCACTTTTTATGATGACTTGCACTTTTTGTGATGACTTGCATTTTTTACGATGACAAGCACTTTTTATGATGAATTGCATTTTTTATGATGACTTGCACTTTTTATGATTACTTGCATATTTTACGATGACTTGCAATTTGTAGGATGACTTGCACTTTTTAGAATGACTTGCATTTTTTATGATGACTTGCACTTTTTACGATGACTTGCACTTTTTATGATGGCTTGCATTTTTTATGATGACTTGCATTTTTTACGATGACTTGCACTTTTTAGGATGACTTGCATTTCTTATGATGACTTGCACTTTTTATGATGATTTGCATATGTTACGATGACTTGCACTTTTTATGATGACTTGCATTTTTTATGATGACTTGCATTTTTTACGATGACTTGCACTTTTTTTGATGACTTGCATTTTTTATGATGACTTGCACTTTTTATAATGACTGCAATTTTTTTCTTACTAATATAATAAATATGAAAGTAACTCTGTCACTCCGTCTGTTACCTTTTCATGCTCAAACCGCTGAACCGATTTAGATGAAATTTGGTATAAAGATGGTATAAGATCCGAGGAATAATATAGGGTGGTTTTTGTTTTTGGAAATGATCGTATTGCGTGGTGAAGGGTGGTCGAAAATTTTGTATAGACATTTGAAATTATAACTCTGATAACTAAGAACGTTTTAAACTTTGATCCAGTAAAAATACAACACATCATTGACATAACATACACATTAGCTGAAATTTCACATATTATTCGCGGACAAAGTCGCTAGTAAAAGCTGGTACACAATATTTTTTTACGAAAATTAAAAATTTAACTTATTTATCAAACTGACCTCGTACACACTAGACAAGTATTGTCTTAAATCTTATCAACCCTTTTCTACAAACAATTTATTGTACTAAATATTCTTTGCAAAGTGTTTAACATGAATGACACTTATGCAATTTGCATGTTACACTCTTTTACCACAAACACTTTAACAACAGACAGACACACACAGCGGCAGACTGACGAAGAGATTGACAAAGACTTACAGTGACATACTGTCTCGTAGAAAACTTTCAATGCATTAACTTGTTATTGTGTGGCACAAGAGACGTGTGCTAAATAATAATGTCAGATTTATATAGAAATTCTTTAAAGCCGCATATTGGCATGTGTGGCAGCTACTTGCAACAATAGATAGTTTGGCATGTAGTTTAATTTGTGGTTACACTACACGTAGTGGCATGAGAATATACGAAATTTGGAGACAAGACTGTCCGTTTTCTAACTCATCAATATGCGACACAGGCCACTAATGATATTTATCAGGGGTCCCAAAGGGAATAGGTAAACAAACTGCGATGTTGCAAGCAACAAAAATGATTTTGTTTTTAAATAAAGGGTTTACTTTTTTATTTGTATTTAGAAGCTTAAAGCCTTGTCTTTATTATTATTGTTGTTGTTGTTATTATTATTATTATTATTATTATTATTATTATTATTATTATAATTATTTTTATTAATGTTATTATTTGGAAAATATTTTGCATAGATGCCGAAGGACTGAGACCATATGTTGCCGATTTTGTTAACAAATGTTTTTATCCATTCCTGTGACTGGCTGTACATCACTTATGCCTTGAAATAAGAAATTGCAACGTATTCAACCATAGAAAATTCCTCAGATGAACTGTAAATCAATACAGTCATATGAGGTGTTGAAATTGGCTAGTGAGACGCAGAACCCTCGAAAAAGAGTACAAGATCAGTGGTTGCGCTGAACCTAAAATAATATTGCCAACGAGGTTTGCTGATGATCGAGGCAGAGGTGTTTTCATATTCTGTGCCGTTCTGCAGCTGAATTTTAGTGCATTTACATTTTCTGCAGTAACTTATCAGCTGTTGCATGAGAAAAAAGCGAAGACACAAACCCAAAATTTAAGAACAGCCTCTTTTGCGCTTAACATGCACCGTTAACCACTAAACAGTTGGAGTAATATTTCATTAAATGTATTAGGCGACAGGAAATTTGATCCAGTTCCACACAAAAATCACTGTGCAGAAAGTCTGGCCCAAGAGTTTGGCAATAAAACTAAAGCAATGGGACACATTTCAAAGATCTTGAGATATTGTACTATATCCCACTATATACGAATGGCTAGCACAGATGCCAAACGCTATTTCTTTTTATGAATACTAAATAGAATCCCGGAATTTTAGAAATCTAAAGGATTTTCTGGACTCGAGCCATAGGAAAATGAAACAAAAACATATATTTTTGTCTTTTTATTTAAAACAAAAACAATTAAAACATAAGAAAAAATCCTATTCATTTAGCTAAAAAAAAGAACTAATTGAATCCATATTTAATGCAGCCCCAGTTCCTTTAAAGAGCATCAACTCAAAATTTTGTAATATTCGTTTTTATGCATCAGCAATTTTAATGTACACAAGTATGTATAAATATTTATATGTGTGTAATATGTAAATATTTATAATACAGTGTTGTGTGCTAATCAAATCCCAATAATTAATTTTGCTTGTTCGCAGAACAAAAGATCATACTTACTTTGCTTTTACTTTCCACAATTAAAAGATTTCGTTTTTGTATTTTTATTGTATTTTTATTTACTATCAGTGAGTTTCTTATTATTATTACATTTTTGAGTTACTATCATATTAGATATTGCAACAAATATATACATTTTGTACTAAGTTAACATTTTCTAGAATAATTTATTATAGGAAAAAGAATGTAAAAAATCTATATCTATAATCACTGGAGGTTTACGGAAGTTTATATATGTACATAAACCAATATAATCTATATCTGGGTATAGATTCACTTAGTTAATGTCCTGCAAACTTCTCAAATGGGAAAAAGATTTCTTTAATATTAATAAAAAAAACTATGACACAGAGCTCAAATTCTAACTGAAAATGCAATATATAATAAGAATCAAGAAAAAAAAATTTTTGACCGAAAAAAAAGGATGGACTATAGCCTTTGAAAATTGCGAAAAAAATTAATGCTGTGAGCAAAGTTTAACTTCCTATACCTCGAAAACCAGTGGGCGGATTTTGATGAAATTTTGCCCTGGCTTAATGTTAGCTCAAGAAAAACTCTAACTGAAAATGCAATATATAATAAGAATCAAGAAAAAAAATTTTTTGACCGAAAAAAAAGGATGGACTATAGCCTTTGAAAATTGCGAAAAAAATTAATGCTGTGAGCAAAGTTTAACTTCCTATATCTCGAAAACCAGTGGGCGGATTTTGATGAAATTTTGCCCTGGCTTAATGTTAGCTCAAGAAAAACTCTAACTGAAAATGCAATATATAATAAGAATCAAGAAAAAAAATTTTTTGACCGAAAAAAAAGGATGGACTATAGCCTTTGAAAATTGCGAAAAAAATTAATGCTGTGAGCAAAGTTTAACTTCCTATATCTCGAAAACCAGTGGGCGGATTTTGATGAAATTTTGCCCTGGCTTAATGTTAGCTCAAATTCTAACTGAAAATGCAATACATAATAAGAATCAAGAAAAAAAATTTTTTGACCAAAAAAAAAGGATGGACTAAAGCCTTTGAAAATTGCGAAAAAAATTAATGCTGTGAGCAAAGTTTAACTTCCTATATCTCGAAAACCAGTGGGCGGATTTTGATGAAATTTTGCCCTGGCTTAATGTTAGCTCAAATTCTAACTGAAAATGCAATATATAATAAAAATCAAGAAAAAAAATTTTTTGACCGAAAAAAAAGGATGGACTAAAGCCTTTGAAAATTGCGAAAAAAATTAATGCTGTGAGCAAAGTTTAACTTCCTATATCTCGAAAACCAGTGGGCGGATTTTGATGAAATTTTGCCCTGGCTTAATGTTAGCTCAAATTCTAACTGAAAATGCAATATATAATAAAAATCAAGAAAAAAAATTTTTTGACCGAAAAAAAAGGATGGACTATAGCCTTTGAAAATTGCGAAAAAAATTAATGCTGTGAGCAAAGTTTAACTTCCTATATCTCGAAAACCAGTGGGCGGATTTTGATGAAATTTTGCCCTGGCTTAATGTTAGCTCAAATTCTAACTGAAAATGCAATATATAATAAGAATCAAGAAAAAAAAATTTTTGACCGAAAAAAAAGGATGGACTATAGCCTTTGAAAATTGCGAAAAAAATTAATGCTGTGAGCAAAGTTTAACTTCCTATATCTCGAAAACCAGTGGGCGGATTTTGATGAAATTTTGCCCTGGCTTAATGTTAGCTCAAATTCTAACTGAAAATGCAATACATAATAAGAATCAAGAAAAAAAATTTTTTGACCAAAAAAAAAGGATGGACTATAGCCTTTGAAAATTGCGAAAAAAATTAATGCTGTGAGCAAAGTTTAACTTCCTATATCTCGAAAACCAGTGGGCGGATTTTGATAAAATTTTGCCCTGGCTTAATGTTAGCTCAAATTCTAACTGAAAATGCAATACATAATAAGAATCAAGAAAAAAAATTTTTTGACCAAAAAAAAAGGATGGACTATAGCCTTTGAAAATTGCGAAAACAATTAATGCTGTGAGCAAAGTTTAACTTCCTATATCTCGAAAACCAGTGGGCGGATTTTGATGAAATTTTGCCC
Organism: Linnaemya tessellans; assembly: GCA_951800035.1. Taxonomy (NCBI): domain Eukaryota; kingdom Metazoa; phylum Arthropoda; class Insecta; order Diptera; family Tachinidae; genus Linnaemya; species Linnaemya tessellans. The sequence goes on from OX637534.1 coordinate 98,435,828, forward strand.
TGGCTTAATGTTAGCTCAAATTCTAACTGAAAATGCAATACATAATAAGAATCAAGAAAAAAAATTTTTTGACCAAAAAAAAAGGATGGACTATAGCCTTTGAAAATTGCGAAAAAAATTAATGCTGTGAGCAAAGTTTAACTTCCTATATCTCGAAAACCAGTGGGCGGATTTTGATGAAATTTTGCCCTGGCTTAATGTTAGCTCAAATTCTAACTGAAAATGCAATATATAATAAGAATCAAGAAAAAAAATTTTTTGACCGAAAAACAAGGATGGACTATTATAGCCTTTGAAAATTGCGAAAAAAATTAATGCTGTGAGCAAAGTTTAACTTCCTATATCTCGAAAACCAGTGGGCGGATTTTGATGAAATTTTGCCCTGGCTTAATGTTAGCTCAAATTCTAACTGAAAATGCAATATATAATAAAAATCAAGAAAAAAAATTTTTTGACCGAAAAAAAAGGATGGACTATAGCCTTTGAAAATTGCGAAAAAAATTAATGCTGTGAGCAAAGTTTAACTTCCTATATCTCGAAAACCAGTGGGCGGATTTTGATGAAATTTTGCCCTGGCTTAATGTTAGCTCAAATTCTAACTGAAAATGCAATATATAATAAGAATCAAGAAAAAATTTTTTTTGAAAATTGCGAAAAAAATTAATGCTGTGAGCAAAGTTTAACTTCCTATATCTCGAAAACCAGTGGGCGGATTTTGATGAAATTTTGCCCTGGCTTAATGTTAGCTCAAATTCTAACTGAAAATGCAATACATAATAAGAATCAAGAAAAAAAATTTTTTGACCGAAAAAAAGGATGGACTATAGCCTTCGAAAATTGCGAAAAAAATTAATGCTGTGAGCAAAGTTCAACTTCCTATATCTCGAAAACCAGTGGGCGGATTTTGATGAAATTTTGCCCTGGCTTAATGTTAGCTCAAATTCTAACTGAAAATGCAAATATAATAAGAATCAAGAAAAAAAATTTTTTTACCGAATAAAAAGGATGGACTATAGCCTTTGAAAATTGCGAAAAAAATTAATGCTGTGAGCAAAGTTTAACTTCCTATATCTCGAAAACCAGTGGGCGGATTTTGATGAAATTTTGCCCTGGCTTAATGTTAGCTCAAATTCTAACTGAAAATGCAATATATAATAAGAATCAAGAAAAAAAATTTTTTTACCGAAAAAAAAGGATGGACTATAGCCTTTGAAAATTGCGAAAAAAATTAATGCTGTGAGCAAAGTTTAACTTCCTATATCTCGAAAACCAGTGGGCGGATTTTGATAAAATTTTGCCCTGGCTTAATGTTAGCTCAAATTCTAACTGAAAATGCAATACATAATAAGAATCAAGAAAAAAAATTTTTTGACCGAAAAAAAAAGGATGGACTATAGCCTTTGAAAATTGCGAAAAAAAATTAATGCTGTGAGCAAAGTTTAACTTCCTATATCTCGAAAACCAGTGGGCGGATTTTGATGAAATTTTGCCCTGGCTTAATGTTAGCTCAAATTCTAACTGAAAATGCAATATATAATAAGAATCAAGAAAAAAAATTTTTTGACCGAAAAAAAAGGATGGACTATAGCCTTTGAAAATTGCGAAAAAAATTAATGCTGTGAGCAAAGTTTAACTTCCTATATCTCGAAAACCAGTGGGCGGATTTTGATGAAATTTTGCCCTGGCTTAATGTTAGCTCAAATTCTAACTGAAAATGCAATATATAATAAGAATCAAGAAAAAAATTTTTTGACCGAAAAAAAAGGACGGACTATAGCCTTTGAAAATTGCGAAAAAAACTAATGCTGTGAGCAAAGTTTAACTTCCTATATCTCGAAAACCAGTGGGCGGATTTTGATGAAATTTTGCCCTAGCTTAATGTTAGCTCAAATTCTAACTGAAAATGCAATATATACTAAGAATCAAGAAAAAAAAATTTTTGACCGAAAAAAAGGATGGACTATAGCCTTTGAAAATTGCGAAAAAAATTAATGCTGTGAGCAAAGTTTAACTTCCTATATCTCGAAAACCAGTGGGCGGATTTTGATGAAATTTTGCCCTGGCTTAATGTTAGCTCAAATTCTAACTGAAAATGCAATATATAATAAGAATCAAGAAAAAAAATTTTTTGACCGAAAAAAAGGATGGACTATAGCCTTTGAAAATTGCGAAAAAAATTAATGCTGTGAGCAAAGTTTAACTTCCTATATCTCGAAAACCAGTGGGCGGATTTTGATGAAATTTTGCCCTGGCTTAATGTTAGCTCAAATTCTAACTGAAAATGCAATATATAATAAGAATCAAGAAAAAAAATTTTTTGACCGAAAAAAAGGATGGACTATAGCCTTTGAAAATTGCGAAAAAAATTAATGCTGTGAGCAAAGTTTAACTTCCTATATCTCGAAAACCAGTGGGCGGATTTTGATGAAATTTTGCCCTGGCTTAATGTTAGCTCAAATTCTAACTGAAAATGCAATATATAATAAGAATCAAGAAAAAAAATTTTTTGACCGAAAAAAAGGATGGACTATAGCCTTTGAAAATTGCGAAAAAAATTAATGCTGTGAGCAAAGTTTAACTTCCTATATCTCGAAAACCAGTGGGCGGATTTTGATGAAATTTTGCCCTGGCTTAATGTTAGCTCAAATTCTAACTGAAAATGCAATATATAATAAGAATCAAGAAAAAAAATTTTTTGACCGAAAAAAAGGATGGACTATAGCCTTTGAAAATTGCGAAAAAAATTAATGCTGTGAGCAAAGTTTAACTTCCTATATCTCGAAAACCAGTGGGCGGATTTTGATGAAATTTTGCCCTGGCTTAATGTTAGCTCAAATTCTAACTGAAAATGCAATATATAATAAGAATCAAGAAAAAAAATTTTTTGACCGAAAAAAAGGATGGACTATAGCCTTTGAAAATTGCGAAAAAAATTAATGCTGTGAGCAAAGTTTAACTTCCTATATCTCGAAAACCAGTGGGCGGATTTTGATGAAATTTTGCCCTGGCTTAATGTTAGCTCAAATTCTAACTGAAAATGCAATATATAATAAGAATCAAGAAAAAAAATTTTTTGACTGAAAAAAAGGATGGACTATAGCCTTTGAAAATTGCGAAAAAAATTAATGCTGTGAGCAAAGTTTAACTTCCTATATCTCGAAAACCAGTGGGCGGATTTTGATGAAATTTTGCCCTGGCTTAATGTTAGCTCAAATTCTAACTGAAAATGCAATATATAATAAGAATCAAGAAAAAAAATTTTTTGACCGAAAAAAAGGATGGACTATAGCCTTTGAAAATTGCGAAAAAAATTAATGCTGTGAGCAAAGTTTAACTTCCTATATCTCGAAAACCAGTGGGCGGATTTTGATGAAATTTTGCCCTGGCTTAATGTTAGCTCAAATTCTAACTGAAAATGCAATATATAATAAGAATCAAGAAAAAAAATTTTTTGACCGAAAAAAAGGATGGACTATAGCCTTTGAAAATTGCGAAAAAAATTAATGCTGTGAGCAAAGTTTAACTTCCTATATCTCGAAAACCAGTGGGCGGATTTTGATGAAATTTTGCCCTGGCTTAATGTTAGCTCAGATTCTAACTGAAAATGCAATATATAATAAGAATCAAGAAAAAAAATTTTTTGACCGAAAAAAAAGGACGGACTATAGCCTTTGAAAATTGCGAAAAAAATTAATGCTGTGAGCAAAGTTTAACTTCCTATATCTCGAAAACCAGTGGGCGGATTTTGATGAAATTTTGCCCTGGCTTAATGTTAGCTCAAATTCTAACTGAAAATGCAATATATAATAAGAATCAAGAAAAAAAATTTTTTGACCGAAAAAAAGGATGGACTATAGCCTTTGAAAATTGCGAAAAAAATTAATGCTGTGAGCAAAGTTTAACTTCCTATATCTCGAAAACCAGTGGGCGGATTTTGATGAAATTTTGCCCTGGCTTAATGTTAGCTCAAATTCTAACTGAAAATGCAATATATAATAAGAATCAAGAAAAAAAATTTTTTGACCGAAAAAAAGGATGGACTATAGCCTTTGAAAATTGCGAAAAAAATTAATGCTGTGAGCAAAGTTTAACTTCCTATATCTCGAAAACCAGTGGGCGGATTTTGATGAAATTTTGCCCTGGCTTAATGTTAGCTCAGATTCTAACTGAAAATGCAATATATAATAAGAATCAAGAAAAAAAAATTTTTGACCGAAAAAAAAGGACGGACTATAGCCTTTGAAAATTGCGAAAAAAATTAATGCTGTGAGCAAAGTTTAACTTCCTATATCTCGAAAACCAGTGGGCGGATTTTGATGAAATTTTGCCCTGGCTTAATGTTAGCTCAAATTCTAACTGAAAATGCAATATATAATAAGAATCAAGAAAAAAAATTTTTTGACCGAAAAAAAGGATGGACTATAGCCTTTGAAAATTGCGAAAAAAATTAATGCTGTGAGCAAAGTTTAACTTCCTATATCTCGAAAACCAGTGGGCGGATTTTGATGAAATTTTGCCCTGGCTTAATGTTAGCTCAGATTCTAACTGAAAATGCAATATATAATAAGAATCAAGAAAAAAAATTTTTTGACCGAAAAAAAAGGACGGACTATAGCCTTTGAAAATTGCGAAAAAAATTAATGCTGTGAGCAAAGTTTAACTTCCTATATCTCGAAAACCAGTGGGCGGATTTTGATGAAATTTTGCCCTGGCTTAATGTTAGCTCAAATTCTAACTGAAAATGCAATATATAATAAGAATCAAGAAAAAAAATTTTTTGACCGAAAAAAAGGATGGACTATAGCCTTTGAAAATTGCGAAAAAAATTAATGCTGTGAGCAAAGTTTAACTTCCTATATCTCGAAAACCAGTGGGCGGATTTTGATGAAATTTTGCCCTGGCTTAATGTTAGCTCAGATTCTAACTGAAAATGCAATATATAATAAGAATCAAGAAAAAAAATTTTTTGACCGAAAAAAAAGGACGGACTATAGCCTTTGAAAATTGCGAAAAAAATTAATGCTGTGAGCAAAGTTTAACTTCCTATATCTCGAAAACCAGTGGGCGGATTTTGATGAAATTTTGCCCTGGCTTAATGTTAGCTCAAATTCTAACTGAAAATGCAATATATAATAAGAATCAAGAAAAAAAATTTTTTGACCGAAAAAAAGGATGGACTATAGCCTTTGAAAATTGCGAAAAAAATTAATGCTGTGAGCAAAGTTTAACTTCCTATATCTCGAAAACCAGTGGGCGGATTTTGATGAAATTTTGCCCTGGCTTAATGTTAGCTCAAATTCTAACTGAAAATGCAATATATAATAAGAATCAAGAAAAAAAATTTTTTGACCGAAAAAAAGGATGGACTATAGCCTTTGAAAATTGCGAAAAAAATTAATGCTGTGAGCAAAGTTTAACTTCCTATATCTCGAAAACCAGTGGGCGGATTTTGATGAAATTTTGCCCTGGCTTAATGTTAGCTCAGATTCTAACTGAAAATGCAATATATAATAAGAATCAAGAAAAAAAATTTTTTGACCGAAAAAAAAGGACGGACTATAGCCTTTGAAAATTGCGAAAAAAATTAATGCTGTGAGCAAAGTTTAACTTCCTATATCTCGAAAACCAGTGGGCGGATTTTGATGAAATTTTGCCCTGGCTTAATGTTAGCTCAAATTCTAACTGAAAATGCAATATATAATAAGAATCAAGAAAAAAAATTTTTTGACCGAAAAAAAGGATGGACTATAGCCTTTGAAAATTGCGAAAAAAATTAATGCTGTGAGCAAAGTTTAACTTCCTATATCTCGAAAACCAGTGGGCGGATTTTGATGAAATTTTGCCCTGGCTTAATGTTAGCTCAAATTCTAACTGAAAATGCAATATATAATAAGAATCAAGAAAAAAAAAATTTTTGACCAAAAAAAGGGATGGACTATAGCCTTTGAAAATTGCGAAAAAAATTAATGCTGTGAGCAAAGTTTAACTTCCTATATCTCGAAAACCAGTGGGCGGATTTTGATGAAATTTCGCCCTGGCTTAATGTTAGCTCAAATTCTAACTGAAAATGCAATATATAATAAGAATCAAGAAAAAAAATTTTTTGACCGAAAAAAAAGGACGGACTATAGCCTTTGAAAATTGCGAAAAAAATTAATGCTGTGAGCAAAGTTTAACTTCCTATATCTCGAAAACCAGTGGGCGGATTTTGATGAAATTTTGCCCTGGCTTAATGTTAGCTCAAATTCTAACTGAAAATGCAATATATAATAAGAATCAAGAAAAAAAATTTTTGACCGAAAAAAAAGGATGGACTATAGCCTTTGAAAATTGCGAAAAAAATTAATGCTGTGAGCAAAGTTTAACTTCCTATATCTCGAAAACCAGTGGGCGGATTTTGATGAAATTTTGCCCTGGCTTAATGTTAGCTCAAATTCTAACTGAAAATGCAATATATAATAAGAATCAAGAAAAAAAAATTTTTGACCAAAAAAAGGGATGGACTATAGCCTTTGAAAATTGCGAAAAAAATTAATGCTGTGAGCAAAGTTTAACTTCCTATATCTCGAAAACCAGTGGCCGGATTTTGATGAAATTTTGCCCTGGCTTAATGTTAGCTCAAATTCTAACTGAAAATGCAATATATAATAAGAATCAAGAAAAAAAATTTTTTGACCGAAAAAAAAGGATGGACTATAGCCTTTGAAAATTGCGAAAAAAATTAATGCTGTGAGCAAAGTTTAACTTCCTATATCTCGAAAACCAGTGGCCGGATTTTGATGAAATTTTGCCCTGGCTTAATGTTAGCTCAAATTCTAACTGAAAATGCAATATATAATAAGAATCAAGAAAAAAAATTTTTTGACCGAAAAAAAAGGATGGACTATAGCCTTTGAAAATTGCGAAAAAAATTAATGCTGTGAGCAAAGTTTAACTTCCTATATCTCGAAAACCAGTGGACGGATTTTGATGAAATTTTGCCCTGGCTTAATGTTAGCTCAAATTCTAACTGAAAATGCAATATATAATAAGAATCAAGAAAAAAAATTTTTTGACCGAAAAAAAGGATGGACTATAGCCTTTGAAAATTGCGAAAAAAATTAATGCTGTGAGCAAAGTTTAACTTCCTATATCTCGAAAACCAGTGGGCGGATTTTGATGAAATTTTGCCCTGGCTTAATGTTAGCTCAAATTCTAACTGAAAATGCAATATATAATAAGAATCCATAAGAAAAAGGATGGACTATAGCCTTTGAAAATTGCGAAAAAAATTAATGCTGTGAGCAAAGTTTAACTTCCTTTATCTCGAAAACCAGTGGGCGGATTTTGATGAAATTTTGCCCTGGCTTAATGTTAGCTCAAATTCTAACTGAAAATGCAATATATAATAAGAATCCATAAGAAAAAGGATGGACTATAGCCTTTGAAAATTGCGAAAAAAATTAATGCTGTGAGCAAAGTTTAACTTCCTATATCTCGAAAACCAGTGGGCGGATTTTGATAAAATTTTGCCCTGGCTTAATGTTAGCTCAAATTCTAACTGAAAATGCAATATATAATAAGAATCAAGAAAAAAAATTTTTTGACCGAAAAAAAAGGATGGACTATAGCCTTTGAAAATTGCGAAAAAAATTAATGCTGTGAGCAAAGTTTAACTTCCTATATCTCGAAAACCAGTGGGCGGATTTTGATGAAATTTTGCCCTGGCTTAATGTTAGCTCAAATTCTAACTGAAAATGCAATATATGATAAGAATCAAGAAAAAAAAATTTTTGACCGAAAAAAAGGATGGCCTTTGAAAATTGCGAAAAAAATTAATGCTGTGAGCAAAGTTTAACTTCCTATATCTCGAAAACCAGTGGGCGGATTTTGATGAAATTTTGCCCTGGCTTAATGTTAGCTCAAATTCTAACTGAAAATGCAATATATAATAAGAATCAAGAAAAAAAATTTTTTTACCGAAAAAAAAGGATGGACTATAGCCTTTGAAAATTGCGAAAAAAATTAATGCTGTGAGCAAAGTTTAACTTCCTATATCTCGAAAACCAGTGGGCGGATTTTGATGAAATTTTGCCCTGGCTTAATGTTAGCTCAAATTCTAACTAAAAATGCAATATATAATAAGAATCAAGAAAAAAAATTTTTTGACCGAAAAAAAGGATGGACTATAGCCTTTGAAAATTGCGAAAAAAATTATTGCTGTGAGCAAAGTTTAACTTCCTATATCTCGAAAACCAGTGGGCGGATTTTGATGAAATTTTGCCCTGGCTTAATGTTAGCTCAAATTCTAACTGAAAATGCAATATATAATAAGAATCAAGAAAAAAATTTTTTGACCGAAAAAAAAGGATGGACTATAGCCTTTGAAAATTGCGAAAAAAATTATTGCTGTGAGCAAAGTTTAACTTCCTATATCTCGAAAACCAGTGGGCGGATTTTGATGAAATTTTGCCCTGGCTTAATGTTAGCTCAAATTCTAACTGAAAATGCAATATATAATAAGAATCAAGAAAAAAAAAATTTTTGACCAAAAAAAGGGATGGACTATAGCCTTTGAAAATTGCGAAAAAAATTAATGCTGTGAGCAAAGTTTAACTTCCTATATCTCGAAAACCAGTGGGCGGATTTTGATGAAATTTTGCCCTGGCTTAATGTTAGCTCAAATTCTAACTGAAAATGCAATATATAATAAGAATCAAGAAAAAAAATTTTTTGACCGAAAAAAAAGGATGGACTATAGCCTTTGAAAATTGCGAAAAAAATTAATGCTGTGAGCAAAGTTTAACTTCCTATATCTCGAAAACCAGTGGGCGGATTTTGATGAAATTTCGCCCTGGCTTAATGTTAGCTCAAATTCTAACTGAAAATGCAATATATAATAAGAATCAAGAAAAAAAAATTTTTGACCGAAAAAAAAGGACGGACTATAGCCTTTGAAAATTGCGAAAAAAATTATTGCTGTGAGCAAAGTTTAACTTCCTATATCTCGAAAACCAGTGGGCGGATTTTGATGAAATTTTGCCCTGGCTTAATGTTAGCTCAAATTCTAACTGAAAATGCAATATATGATAAGAATCAAGAAAAAAAATTTTTGACCGAAAAAAAGGATGGACTATAGCCTTTGAAAATTGCGAAAAATATTAATGCTGTGAGCAAAGTTTAACTTCCTATATCTCGAAAACCAGTGGGCGGATTTTGATGAAATTTTGCCCTGGCTTAATGTTAGCTCAAATTCTAACTGAAAATGCAATATATAATAAGAATCAAGAAAAAAAATTTTTTGACCAAAAAAAGGGATGGACTATAGCCTTTGAAAATTGCGAAAAAAATTAATGCTGTGAGCAAAGTTTAACTTCCTATATCTCGAAAACCAGTGGGCGGATTTTGATGAAATTTCGCCCTGGCTTAATGTTAGCTCAAATTCTAACTGAAAATGCAATATATAATAAGAATCAAGAAAAAAAATTTTTTGACCGAAAAAAAAGGACGGACTATAGCCTTTGAAAATTGCGAAAAAAATTAATGCTGTGAGCAAAGTTTAACTTCCTATATCTCGAAAACCAGTGGGCGGATTTTGATGAAATTTTGCCCTGGCTTAATGTTAGCTCAAATTCTAACTGAAAATGCAATATATAATAAGAATCAAGAAAAAAAATTTTTGACCGAAAAAAAGGATGGACTATAGCCTTTGAAAATTGCGAAAAAAATTAATGCTGTGAGCAAAGTTTAACTTCCTATATCTCGAAAACCAGTGGGCGGATTTTGATGAAATTTTGCCTGGCTTAATGTTAGCTCAAATTCTAACTGAAAATGCAATATATAATAAGAATCAAGAAAAAAAATTTTTTGACCGAAAAAAAGGATGGACTATAGCCTTTGAAAATTGCGAAAAAAATTAATGCTGTGAGCAAAGTTTAACTTCCTATATCTCCAAAACCAGTGGGCGGATTTTGATGAAATTTTGCCCTGGCTTAATGTTAGCTCAAATTCTAACTGAAAATGCAATATATAATAAGAATCAAGAAAAAAAAATTTTTGACCAAAAAAAGGGATGGACTATAGCCTTTGAAAATTGCGAAAAAAATTAATGCTGTGAGCAAAGTTTAACTTCCTATATCTCGAAAACCAGTGGGCGGATTTTGATGAAATTTTGTCCTGGCTTAATGTTAGCTCAAATTCTAACTGAAAATGCAATATATAATAAGAATCAAGAAAAAAAATTTTTTGACCGAAAAAAAAAGGATGGACTATAGCCTTTGAAAATTGCGAAAAAAATTAATGCTGTGAGCAAAGTTTAACTTCCTATATCTCGAAAACCAGTGGGCGGATTTTGATGAAATTTTGCCCTGGCTTAATGTTAGCTCAAATTCTAACTGAAAATGCAATATATAATAAGAATCAAGAAAAAAAAATTTTTGACCAAAAAAAGGGATGGACTATAGCCTTTGAAAATTGCGAAAAAAATTAATGCTGTGAGCAAAGTTTAACTTCCTATATCTCGAAAACCAGTGGGCGGATTTTGATGAAATTTTGCCCTGGCTTAATGTTAGCTCAAATTCTAACTGAAAATGCAATATATAATAAGAATCAAGAAAAAAAATTTTTTGACCGAAAAAAAAGGATGGACTATAGCCTTTGAAAATTGCGAAAAAAATTAATGCTGTGAGCAAAGTTTAACTTCCTATATCTCGAAAACCAGTGGGCGGATTTTGATGAAATTTTGCCCTGGCTTAATGTTAGCTCAAATTCTAACTGAAAATGCAATATATAATAAGAATCAAGAAAAAAAAATTTTTGACCGAAAAAAAAGGACGGACTATAGCCTTTGAAAATTGCGAAAAAAATTAATGCTGTGAGCAAAGTTTAACTTCCTATATCTCGAAAACCAGTGGCCGGATTTTGATGAAATTTTGCCCTGGCTTAATGTTAGCTCAAATTCTAACTGAAAATGCAATATATAATAAGAATCAAGAAAAAAAATTTTTTGACCGAAAAAAAAGGATGGACTATAGCCTTTGAAAATTGCGAAAAAAATTAATGCTGTGAGCAAAGTTTAACTTCCTATATCTCGAAAACCAGTGGGCGGATTTTGATGAAATTTTGCCCTGGCTTAATGTTAGCTCAAATTCTAACTGAAAATGCAATATATAATAAGAATCAAGAAAAAAAATTTTTTGACCGAAAAAAAGGATGGACTATAGCCTTTGAAAATTGCGAAAAAAATTAATGCTGTGAGCAAAGTTTAACTTCCTTTATCTCGAAAACCAGTGGGCGGATTTTGATGAAATTTTGCCCTGGCTTAATGTTAGCTCAAATTCTAACTGAAAATGCAATATATAATAAGAATCAAGAAAAAAAATTTTTGACCGAAAAAAAAGGATGGACTATAGCCTTTGAAAATTGCGAAAAAAATTAATGCTGTGAGCAAAGTTTAACTTCCTATATCTCGAAAACCAGTGGGCGGATTTTGATGAAATTTTGCCTGGCTTAATGTTAGCTCAAATTCTAACTGAAAATGCAATATATAATAAGAATCAAGAAAAAAAATTTTTTGACCGAAAAAAAGGATGGACTATAGCCTTTGAAAATTGCGAAAAAAATTAATGCTGTGAGCAAAGTTTAACTTCCTATATCTCCAAAACCAGTGGGCGGATTTTGATGAAATTTTGCCCTGGCTTAATGTTAGCTCAAATTCTAACTGAAAATGCAATATATAATAAGAATCAAGAAAAAAAAAATTTTTGACCAAAAAAAGGGATGGACTATAGCCTTTGAAAATTGCGAAAAAAATTAATGCTGTGAGCAAAGTTTAACTTCCTATATCTCGAAAACCAGTGGGCGGATTTTGATGAAATTTTGCCCTGGCTTAATGTTAGCTCAAATTCTAACTGAAAATGCAATATATAATAAGAATCAAGAAAAAAAATTTTTTGACCGAAAAAAAAAGGATGGACTATAGCCTTTGAAAATTGCGAAAAAATTAATGCTGTGAGCAAAGTTTAACTTCCTATATCTCGAAAACCAGTGGGCGGATTTTGATGAAATTTTGCCCTGGCTTAATGTTAGCTCAAATTCTAACTGAAATGCAATATATAATAAGAATCAAGAAAAAAAAATTTTTGACCGAAAAAAAGGGATGGACTATAGCCTTTGAAAATTGCGAAAAAAATTAATGCTGTGAGCAAAGTTTAACTTCCTATATCTCGAAAACCAGTGGGCGGATTTTGATGAAATTTTGCCCTGGCTTAATGTTAGCTCAAATTCTAACTGAAAATGCAATATATAATAAGAATCAAGAAAAAAAATTTTTTGACCGAAAAAAAAGGATGGACTATAGCCTTTGAAAATTGCGAAAAAAATTAATGCTGTGAGCAAAGTTTAACTTCCTATATCTCGAAAACCAGTGGGCGGATTTTGATGAAATTTTGCCCTGGCTTAATGTTAGCTCAAATTCTAACTGAAAATGCAATATATAATAAGAATCAAGAAAAAAAATTTTTTGACCGAAAAAAAAGGACGGACTATAGCCTTTGAAAATTGCGAAAAAAATTAATGCTGTGAGCAAAGTTTAACTTCCTATATCTCGAAAACCAGTGGCCGGATTTTGATGAAATTTTGCCCTGGCTTAATGTTAGCTCAAATTCTAACTGAAAATGCAATATATAATAAGAATCAAGAAAAAAAATTTTTTGACCGAAAAAAAGGATGGACTATAGCCTTTGAAAATTGCGAAAAAAATTAATGCTGTGAGCAAAGTTTAACTTCCTATATCTCGAAAACCAGTGGGCGGATTTTGATGAAATTTTGCCCTGGCTTAATGTTAGCTCAAATTCTAACTGAAAATGCAATATATAATAAGAATCAAGAAAAAAAATTTTTGACCGAAAAAAAGGATGGACTATAGCCTTTGAAAATTGCGAAAAAAATTAATGCTGTGAGCAAAGTTTAACTTCCTATATCTCGAAAACCAGTGGGCGGATTTTGATGAAATTTTGCCCTGGCTTAATGTTAGCTCAAATTCTAACTGAAAATGCAATATATAATAAGAATCAAGAAAAAAATTTTTGACCGAAAAAAAGGATGGACTATAGCCTTTGAAAATTGCGAAAAAAATTAATGCTGTGAGCAAAGTTTAACTTCCTATATCTCGAAAACCAGTGGGCGGATTTTGATGAAATTTTGCCCTGGCTTAATGTTAGCTCAAATTCTAACTGAAAATGCAATATATAATAAGAATCAAGAAAAAAAATTTTTTGACCGAAAAAAAAGGATGGACTATAGCCTTTGAAAATTGCGAAAAAAATTAATGCTGTGAGCAAAGTTTAACTTCCTATATCTCGAAAACCAGTGGGCGGATTTTGATGAAATTTTGCCCTGGCTTAATGTTAGCTCAAATTCTAACTGAAAATGCAATATATAATAAGAATCAAGAAAAAAAATTTTTTGACCGAAAAAAAAGGATGGACTATAGCCTTTGAAAATTGCGAAAAAAATTAATGCTGTGAGCAAAGTTTAACTTCCTATATCTCGAAAACCAGTGGGCGGATTTTGATGAAATTTTGCCCTGGCTTAATGTTAGCTCAAATTCTAACTGAAAATGCAATATATAATAAGAATCAAGAAAAAAAATTTTTGACCGAAAAAAAGGATGGACTATAGCCTTTGAAAATTGCGAAAAAAATTAATGCTGTGAGCAAAGTTTAACTTCCTATATCTCGAAAACCAGTGGGCGGATTTTGATGAAATTTTGCCCTGGCTTAATGTTAGCTCAAATTCTAACTGAAAATGCAATATATAATAAGAATCAAGAAAAAAAATTTTTTGACCGAAAAAAAAGGATGGACTATAGCCTTTGAAAATTGCGAAAAAAATTAATGCTGTGAGCAAAGTTTAACTTCCTATATCTCGAAAACCAGTGGGCGGATTTTGATGAAATTTTGCCCTGGCTTAATGTTAGCTCAAATTCTAACTGAAAATGCAATATATAATAAGAATCAAGAAAAAAATTTTTTGACCGAAAAAAAAGGATGGACTATAGCCTTTGAAAATTGCGAAAAAAATTAATGCTGTGAGCAAAGTTTAACTTCCTATATCTCGAAAACCAGTGGGCGGATTTTGATGAAATTTTGCCCTGGCTTAATGTTAGCTCAAATTCTAACTGAAAATGCAATATATAATAAGAATCAAGAAAAAAAATTTTTGACCGAAAAAAAAGGATGGACTATAGCCTTTGAAAATTGCGAAAAAAATTAATGCTGTGAGCAAAGTTTAACTTCCTATATCTCGAAAACCAGTGGGCGGATTTTGATGAAATTTTGCCCTGGCTTAATGTTAGCTCAAATTCTAACTGAAAATGCAATATATAATAAGAATCAAGAAAAAAAATTTTTGACCGAAAAAAAGGATGGACTATAGCCTTTGAAAATTGCGAAAAAAATTAATGCTGTGAGCAAAGTTTAACTTCCTATATCTCGAAAACCAGTGGGCGGATTTTGATGAAATTTTGCCCTGGCTTAATGTTAGCTCAAATTCTAACTGAAAATGCAATATATAATAAGAATCAAGAAAAAAAATTTTTTGACCGAAAAAAAAGGATGGACTATAGCCTTTGAAAATTGCGAAAAAAATTAATGCTGTGAGCAAAGTTTAACTTCCTATATCTCGAAAACCAGTGGGCGGATTTTGATGAAATTTTGCCCTGGCTTAATGTTAGCTCAAATTCTAACTGAAAATGCAATATATAATAAGAATCAAGAAAAAAAATTTTTTGACCGAAAAAAAAGGATGGACTATAGCCTTTGAAAATTGCGAAAAAAATTAATGCTGTGAGCAAAGTTTAACTTCCTATATCTCGAAAACCAGTGGGCGGATTTTGATGAAATTTTGCCCTGGCTTAATGTTAGCTCAAATTCTAACTGAAAATGCAATATATAATAAGAATCAAGAAAAAAAATTTTTTGACCGAAAAAAAGGATGGACTATAGCCTTTGAAAATTGCGAAAAAAATTAATGCTGTGAGCAAAGTTTAACTTCCTATATCTCGAAAACCAGTGGGCGGATTTTGATGAAATTTTGCCCTGGCTTAATGTTAGCTCAAATTCTAACTGAAAATGCAATATATAATAAGAATCAAGAAAAAAAATTTTTGACCGAAAAAAAAGGATGGACTATAGCCTTTGAAAATTGCGAAAAAAATTAATGCTGTGAGCAAAGTTTAACTTCCTATATCTCGAAAACCAGTGGACGGATTTTGATGAAATTTTGCCCTGGCTTAATGTTAGCTCAAATTCTAACTGAAAATGCAATATATAATAAGAATCAAGAAAAAAAAATTTTTTGACCGAAAAAAAGGATGGACTATAGCCTTTGAAAATTGCGAAAAAAATTAATGCTGTGAGCAAAGTTTAACTTCCTATATCTCGAAAACCAGTGGGCGGATTTTGATGAAATTTTGCCCTGGCTTAATGTTAGCTCAAATTCTAACTGATAATGCAATATATAATAAGAATCAAGAAAACAAA